>OZ020261.1:2919252-3586914 GCA_963971285.1 Astropecten irregularis | reverse complement strand
GAAGGCTGTTCACATTCAGATGAGATAACGTACTGCCCTTATGATATTCAGGTCGGCTGTGACAGTCATACGGTTCCGTCAGCTATAGTGTATTTTGATTTGTGTGCACGACGGTAATAAGTTGTTCTTTAAAGATAAGTAAAACTGTTGTACCGGTATGACAAAAGTCGGAAAGTTGAAACAAAACACGAATTGGAGAAAGAATTCGCAGCATGAAATTCTTTCAGTCTAAAATACAGTAAAAAACCAGAAAATAGCGTTGGAAGACCCAAATCAATTTAATGTTTGTATCCATCGAAATTAAGGACAATTTGTTTATAATGTTGAAAAATGTGCACGCGTATTCGAAACATGTCTCAGGAACACTTATCAACATCAGAAATTAATAGGATAGAGAAATGTAATGCCACATCGAAAGTTAGTGCATATGCTTTCCATGATCAAACAGCTTTCAGTTCAGTGTATTCATCGAACGAGACGTTTGAAAACAGCTACAGCAAACCGAAATAACTGTTTTGTTACTTCGTTATCTAATTTCTTGGACTAAAAAAAAATATACATTGACATAGCACACAGCATTAAGCAACAAACTGTTTTGTATATGATTAATACCTTTATATAAAATGAGGGTCGCGACAGAGCCACGGCACACAACCCTCATTCAAATGACATTCTTTTACGCGCTCAATGCCTATTCACAAGTGGAGTTCCTTTTTCATCATTCGTACCGCAATGCGCTGAAATGGGGACCATTTACATGTAATACAGTTGGCCTACAGTGAAGTTTTACAATACGGTAATACAGCTACAGGTGCACATTGCTGCAGCTCTGCGCATGAGTAAAACTTTGTATACATGTATTTACTACACAGGTATATATTACGGGTTTTTTTGCCTTTCATAAAGAGCTATTTGTATAACATGAATATGTATGATGTTCAATGAATGCAACCGTCTGAATTGGGAGGAGCTTGTTGTACAGAGCTTCTCATTGGGCAATGGCAAAATCTTTACGGTACTACGGTACTGTGTACGTTCAAAACGAAGGAACACTAGTAAGACCTATCAAATGGCAAAGTAATAACGATCCCGACAGACCATACTAACGTCAGACATCGCAGTCTTTGTTCACTCCCTATTGGTTTGTTATAGGATGCCGGTCGTCGCAAGAGGGCGTCTTATCCAATGATTGCTCTTTACGGGTACAACGCACTATTAAGCTCCCATTGACCTTAGTGTAAAATCCCTCAACTTCACAGTTCAAAAAATCCATCCAGGAGTCTCTCAGTTGTTCATGCAATCCTGTAAATGGTAGTTTGAACCCTCATCTACCCAATAAAAGTTTCAATTTTTGGTTCGGTAACCGATTGAAGGGGGGGAGAGGGAAAGGGAGAGGAGGAATTGGGGGGGGGTCACAAAATGTTTTGTGGGAGAACATTTTTCTTTGAGCCCCCCCCCCCCCCCCCCCCCCCCAAGACAAAATCCTGGGTGCGCCGGTGAGTGGGGTGGAGAATGTCCCTGTACAAAGTCTATGGAATTCTGAAGGAGAAGAGGAACAAGACTAGAGGTTTGTCTGTCAAGTTACAGAGCAAATCACTTTTTCGCATCATTTTCTCAATTCAAAACAGTAGTCTGTGTTAAAAAAACGTGCATTCATGTAACGGTTTAAACCTGAAAACAAAATCAAGCTGGTTATACTGCCATCATGACTGGCAACCTTTTTACACTCGAAACGTGCGAAAAAGTCAATTAGAGATTATGTCTGTTGAAAACAGAGCAGGGATTTGCGAATTATGATATAAATATACCTAATACATATACCAAGACATTTAGCTAAGATCTTATACTGTAGAAAGATTATAAAAGATTTTACAATATTTCGATTATCAATTTAGTAAGACAAATAGTCACACATAACCCGCTATGGAATCATCTAATCCAAGTCAGGGCAATTTCATGCCAAAATCTGTCATTAATTTGTAGTATTATGATTCTTTTCATATTATTCACCTGCCATTTTCATTCAACTTCTTATGTTTTTGTGTCGTGGTTTCGTTACTGCTTTTGGTTTATTATTAATCATCTTCGCAAGACGTTTCAAAGGGGCCGTAACATAACCAACGACCTTCTGGCCGAATTCGGGGATCGCCAGAAAGTCGCTGAATTTCAATCCCTTCAGGGAGTCGAGGAGTATTTTTTTCATAATATAAAATGTACCCCGTAAACATAAGTGGACAGGGATAGGGTGGTGCCCTATGAATTACACTAGTGATCAAAATCTTACTAATTTCTGGATAAATACAGCATTTCAGGTGAAAATATTCTAACGGTATCATCACCATTTTCATATCCTGAAAGTTTTATCCAAAATCTGTTTGGGTATGTTACCAATTTTGTAAAAGAAATGCAGATTCATGTGTAACCCAGAAATGTAACTCACATTCACAAAACTTCCATTCTTTAGATTTCAACACTTTTAATTCGACACAACCTGTCAAAACACAACTCAGTTCTGTTAAATGTAATAAATGTTTGTAATTCTTTGAACACAAGGTTCAACAGCAATAACAAAGTTGAATAAAGTGAAAAAGTAAATAAGATTGGCAATGAACAAAATGAGCGCTCAATTACATCATAAACATGTACATGTACGTCTACTACTCTACCAGGATCCTGGATTTTCTCAGATCACTTCCGTGTAATGAACCGACAGTTCCAAACGCGTGTGAGCATTCCAGTCACAGCTCACAATTTAGTTCAGAGTTCCTGTGCTGTTACTGTAACAGTTGCCGACTGAAATCCAGACTGTCTCCGTATCCTATGGCCCGAGGATGACTCCAACTCCAGGCACCTCAGTAAACAGTCTGATTGTGGGTAGTGTTCACACCACCTGCAGGCTGCAACTCACTCCAATGGATGGTACTGCTCAAGCATCCACCAGAGCTGCATGGATCTCCGCACTCTCCCTTGAATTACAATCTGGACTGACGACTGTAACCACGGTAACAACTGATGCTAGCCAAGTCTCATCATATAGGTAGCACCTGAGACCAGAGGCTGACACCTGTAACTGACACCTGAGAGTGAGAGCCAAAGAAACCATGCAATACAACTAGTATGCTATCTTTGAAATACTTCAGAGATCTCTCTCCATTTCAATAAAATCTCAATTATCAAAATGTGTTTCATTATGATATGCATAATAGTACATGCATACATCCTAGCAAAAGCTCCCAAAACAAAATCATCATATCATTGACTTAAGTCCCATTAATAAAGTAAAATGATCAAACTATACTCTTTTGTCACCTTATCAATATTTATGGATCATACTGGCTTATATCAAACCCATATCTCACTGATATCTGTGATATAGAAAGACCCATACAGTGTAGTTTTTAAAACAAACACTATGCAAATATGTATATGTATATCCCTGTTAGCAGGGCATAATCCATTAATACAGGCACTTTCGGTTAGGTTCCACAGCTTCATTTACAGCCATAAAGTTACCCCCCAAAAACTCCATTTACTTCAACAAAAATCCACTTTACGTAATCTTCAAAATACCCCTGACAAAATGTAAGGCTTACCTGAGAGCCAACAGTATCAAACTTCTCAGAAATAAATGATTTGTCAGACGAAGTATTTGGATTCCTTCAAAAATCTCTACAAAACATGGCTGCCTCGCAGCATGCTTTTCTATGACTGCCCCAATGCAAACACAAGAGGGCGCTATAACTTTGCTGGGCTACATCCTCCCCTTCTAGACATGCTGCATCGTCCCGATGCTTTCCCCTCTTCTAGTCCCAAAGAGCATGTGAAGAAAAGCTGGGAAACGTGTCCCAGAAGAAGATGAAGTTATCACATATTCCTGGGTGGGTTGGCCCAGGGTGTCATAAGTCAATCTCTGCGGGGTCTCCTGCTCCTGGAAGGTTGTGTCATGCTCGAGTCTTCATCAGTTAAAGAAAGTGAATCAAGATCAAGGTCAGGCTCTGACGACACGGTCAGGTTGCTCATTTCATCTAGTGGCTGGAAGCTGCCAGGCTGTGTAGTTATCACCCCTGCACAATCATCAACGGTGGGTGGACTCCCCACTACAAGGTCTGCAGTCGGTGAGACTTCTGGAAAAGAATCACTGTAGTGATCAACCTGGTTGTCATTGATAATGCATTCATCCGACGTAGTTTCCAAGGATGTAGGAAACTCTTGATGAGAACTTGGGTGGCTTCCACTTCCACATGCTTGATCAGCATTCTCCTGTTCAGAAGGAAAATTTGCTGGCTCTGGGGTCTTCACTGAAATCTCAACAAACTTGTCGTCGATTTCAGCTTCAGTCCCCTCACATTCCATCACTGGATCACCATTTAGTTGACTACTGTCTGGGGCGCTGGGAAGTTCATCCTCCTGTCCACCACTGTCAGACTCGACAGTCTGTATCAGAGGAATGAATTCTTCAGAACCAGGGTCCAATACTGAAACTTCAGGGTCATCTGAGACCTCTGTGGCCTGGTGATCGCCACAGTCATCATCATCATCTGGTACGGCATCAGATGCATGCCTTTCAACCAGAAGTGTTGGTTGTGAACCCTGTTTTCCTGTGGTTGCACCATTTTCAGAAGTTGGCCAAATGGTTATTATCTCGGGCTCATCAGGGTCGGAATCTTCATTCTGATCCTCCCCCGGAGTTGTTAAGGACTCCGCAACCTTCTTGGACTGTCTGGTCCTTGGTCGGTGTACCTTTTCCCCAACTGGACATGGCAGGGTTTCTCCGGTGAGTAGTCCAATGGGAAGAATCATGTTCCGGTGGAGTGTCTTAGTCGGCCCAGAACCATCTTCAGGTCTAAGCTGATAGACCGGTATGCTGTCATTGCTACGACCAAGGACCACATAGACATCTCTCCTCCACTTATCAGCCAGTTTGTTGGTACCTTTTAGACCAACATTTCTCAATAGGACTCTGTCACCCTGTTGTAGTTCACTGCCTCTAACTTTCAAATCATAGCGGCGTTTGTTGGCAGCTGATGACTTAGCGGACTCCTCTGATGCTAGGTTGTAGGCCTTCTCCAAATTATGACGGAGGTCTTGCACATACTTGGTATGGTCTTCATTTGCAACACCATCTGGGGAAGTACCGAAACAAAGATCGATGGGAAGACGAGCTTCCCGACCGAACATAATGTAGTACGGAGAAAATCCGGTACTGTCATTACGTGTGCAATTATAGGCATGCACAAGAGTACTCACATACCTACTCCAGTTTGGCTTGTCCTCATTTTGAAGAGTGCCTAACATACTGAACAGGGTGCGGTTGAACCTTTCTGGTTGCGGGTCACCCTGGGGGTGGTACGGAGTCGTGCGAGATTTCCGCACCCCCAGCAGGCTGGTGAGTTCCTTGATAAGTCTATTATCGAACTCCCGCCCCTGGTCCGAATGAAGTCTTGTTGGTAGACCATAATGCAGAAAATACTTCTCCCAAAGCAACCTAGCGACAGTCCTGGATGATTTGTCCCGAGTTGGGAATGCTTGGGCATAGCGCGAAAAGTGGTCTGTAATGACCAGTATGTATTCAGCGCCACTTCTGTCTTTCTCCAACTTCAGAAAGTCCAAGCAGACCAACTCCAACGGGTATGTAGTGGCAATACTGACTAGTGGTGCTGAAATCTTTGGGACAGTCTTATGTGCAACACATCTAGCACAACACCGTATCCAATTTTCGATATTCAAGGCCATCTTTGGCCAATAGAATCGAAGTCTGGCCAGAGCAACAGCTCGCTCCATACCCAAGTGACCAACATCATTGTGCACTCCTCTCATTGCCTGTTCCCTGAACTGTCTAGGTACCACCAGTTGGAACAATTTCGATCCACTTGGGCCCACACAGGTTCTACATAACACTCCATCCTTCAACACAAATCTGCTGAACTGTCCACAAAGACCTTTCATCTCTGGCGAGAAATCAGGTACAACTTTTGGCTTGACACCCTGCTTGATTAGTTGGATGACACGATCAATGTCTTCGTCTGCAGCCTGTGCCGTCTTCCAATCGGTGAGATTCAACCCCAGCCTCTCCAGGTCTGCACTGGGATTAAGGTAGGCACTTGGGACAGCCTCTGCGCCCACAGCTAAAGAGTACACCAAGGGCTCCCCTTTGGACGAATCAGCAGCAGTCGAGGACTTTTTGGCTTTTTCTTCTGTGAGATGTTGAGCAGAAATAGCATTGATTATTTCCCTATCACAGGTCTGATCAGCAGTGTTACCCTCCCCTCGCATACGGGCTTCAAGGTCATGAATCTTTTCCTGCTGGTCCTGTAAGTAGTCGTCACCAGAGCCTTCAGCTGGTCGTCGGGAGAGGGCATCGGCATCTTGGTTCGTTCGTCCTGGCTTGTAATGAATCGTAAAGTCAAATGTTGAGAGAGCTGCAAGCCACCTGTGGCCTGTAGCATCAAGCTTTGCAGACGTCAAGATATATGTCAATGGGTTGTTGTCAGTGAATACTTTTGTACCTTTTGCCGAGTACAGATAATCTCTGAACTTTTCGGTTACTGACCATTTCAAAGCAAGGTACTCCAACTTATGAGCAGGGTAGTTTTTCTCAGATCGGCTCAGGCTACGGCTGGCATATGCCACTGGACGAAGTTTGCCATCTACCTCCTGGCACAGCACAGCTCCCAGTCCTTCGCGACATGCATCGATGTGCAACACAAAGGGACTGGTCAGGTCAGCAAAGGCTAATACTGGTGCTGAGCAGAGCTTCCCCTTCAAGGCCTCAAATGCCTGTTCACAGACCGGCGTCCATCTGTCTCGAAAGGGAACTTTACTGTCAAGAGATGACCTACTTGAACTGGTTTGAGCAGTCTTCTGTCGAACACCTCCAGTCAGTTGGAACAGGGGTTTGGCAATGGCTGAGAACCCAGCAATGAACCGGCGATAATAGCCAGCGAATCCCAAAAAGGACCGCAGCTGACGAACACTGTCTGGTCGAGACCAAGTCTTCAAGGCATCCAACTTTGCTGGATCTGTCTGGATACCTTCCTTAGAAACGATATGGCCCAAATACTTCACGGAAGTACAGCAAAGTTGGCATTTCTCTGGGGACACCTTCAAACCGTACTGAGCAAGGCGATCAAGAACTCGGCCGAGGCGCTCCTCCATCTGTTCTACACTAGAGGAAAATACAATTATATCATCCATATAAGCCAGTGCTTCAACTCTATTCAACCCAACCAAACATCTCTCCATCAATCGTTGGAATGTCGCCGGGGCACCCTTTATCCCCTGTGGCATCCTCTCAAATTGAAAAAATCCCACTGGGCAAGTAAAGGCAGTCTTCTCCTTATCATCAGGGTGCATGGGTATTTGATAGTACCCACTTTTCAGGTCGATTACTGAAAACCAACTAGAGCCAGTTAAAGTGTCGAGGGCCTCTTGGATCAATGGCACTGTATACTGGTCCGGGACAGTTCGCGAATTTAGGGTGCGATAGTCGACACACAGTCTCACTTGGCCATTCTTTTTTCTGACTATGACTATGGGGGAGGCGAACCTACTTTTGGATTCCGTGACTACTCCCATGTCACTCAATTTTTGCAAGTGCTCCCGAAGGTCCCGAAGGTCCCCCGGAGCAACACGTCGAGATCTTTCACGAAAGGGCTCGTCACTCGTCAGGTGGATCTGGTGGAAAACTTCTGTAGTAGCACCAATGTCCCACTCACTCTTAGCAAAAACGTCAGCTCTTTGATAAGCCATCTTAAGAATGTTCTGCTTCTCCTCACTACTCACTGGGCCCCATACAAATGGCAGGTTGGAAAACTCATCTTCAGACAGAGGAGATTTAGTCTCAAGAGAACCAATATCTCCAGAGGAACCTTGAACTTCAAACTTTGAAACTCTTGCAGAAACATCACAAGAACGCTGATTCCCGTACTCAGGTTTGTCACTCCTCCATGTCGTCAAGTAAGCATCTGCTAAAATGCAACTCTTTGGCAGTGTAATATCACACTGTGTCTGATTTGTGAGGCATACTTTTACTTTTCCAAACCCTTGGCCAATGTCAACAAGAGCGCACGAGATGACTATCCCACCAGGTAGCTGACTTGGAATGGCAGAATCAAGCAATGCTGTCACCGGCTTCCCATATCTATTCTTGATCTCTCCAGTGATCTGTTGAGTAGTACCTGCAGGTAAAACTGTTCTACTTCTAGACTTGAGCTTAACATGCCCCACTAGCCCATTTGGTCCTGTCCTCTTTAGGCTCTTTATGTCTTCATAGATGTTTTGACAAACAGCATCCACTGGAGCTCTCTGGTGCTTCCCTTGGAATAAAGAAAAACATTCCCAGAAAATGCCAGTGTTAGTTCCAATAACAAGCTGGTAGTCTGCAGAACCCTTTGAGTCTGGCACAACCAGAGCCAAAGTCGGGATTGTCTTATCAGTTCCACAGAAGCTTTGATCAAATCCCACCTTAAGTTCTGTCCAGCCTAGGTATGGCATAGTGCCATTTCCACCATGCAAAAGTAATAAATCTGCCAATGGATACAGAGGCAGACCCAGTCTCTCTTGCGAACCACTGTCTAGCAGTGCAGTGGTCTTGAATCCATTAACATAGCAGGATTGGATAGTAAGGTCTCCTACTAAACCTTCTGGGATGTCAGTATTTGGCCTTATGGGGTGGGCGTCGCACTGGCCTCCGTGGGACGCCCCCTCCCTTTTCCCGGAAAGTGAAACTTCATAAAGCGCTCATTCACTTTCTCCAAATCGGGTGGATTTGCACATTTGTTGCGGTAATGCCCCTCTTGGCCACATTTGAAACAAAAGTTGGGACGTCTCGGCCTGTCTTCTGATTCCCCTTGGGCCACAACCTTGTGGTGCTTTGCCTCTTTCTGTGGTCGAGGCGCAGAATCCCCGTGAGATCCCCTTTGATTGGTCTTCTCATCTTGTTCCGCTTCTTCCCTTCTCACTTGTTTCAGGAGAGCAAGGTAGGATGGCGGTGTCTCCAGTTTCTCTTTTAGCCTGAGGTTGATGAGAATCATCTCGTTATACAGGGTACCCTTCAAAAATTGCTTCAGTAACATCTTCTTGGTATCTGTTGGGGCCCCGCCCTTTCTAGTCAACTTCCGGAGAATTCCCTGTAGACGGGTCAAGAATTGTGAAGCCTTCTCACCCCGCTTCTGATGGAGAGCATGGAACTGGACGCTTAATTCATCAGCAGTGTGAGTGTCTCCATATGCCAACTCCAGTGCTTCAATATAATCTTTGGCTGAAGCCTGGGGATTCTCCCTTCTCAGGTCAATGATTATATTTGTAGCAGGTGGTTTTAGGGCTTCTCGGATGCGCTTCTTCTTTTCAGTCTCATCTTCTTCCTCATCGAGCTGGCCTTGCACGACTTCAATCCAAGATTCAAAACTCTCTCCAGAAACATCACCTGAAAATGGACTCAATCTACGAGCATTAGTAATCTTGCATTTGGTGAGGGCTTCTTTCAGTGCTGCTGTTGTATCTTCTGCTGATTTGGGCTGCTGGACAGCACAGGTGGTGCCCACAGCGGTAGTATCTACTGTAGTGTCAGCACCAGGACTATTGCTAGAAGTTGGCAACAGACCCCGTGCACCAAGATCAGCTATGGTAACTCTTTCAGGGCTTGTCTTCATGATCAGGCGGTGGACAGTGAAGAGTACCTCAGTGTCCTTCACTCTCATCTGTACTTTTCCTCCAGGTGGTAGTACTGCCTCACCAATGTCTCGCTCTAACTCAAGCAGGAGAAAGGTCTCACCATTCAGTTCCTGTCGGGTCACTCCAGTAACATGATGAATTGTGGCAAAGAGGGCCACTAATAGTGATTCAGTAGAAACAGATACAGAGTTACCAACTAGGAGAAGGGAATGAGACGGTCGCATATCAAGTTTCTTGCACCACCCCAACCCTATCTCAACATAGTCATCATAGTCATGTGGGGAAGCCATGTTGTTATCTAACGCGAACGAGTAAACCTGTATATTACTGCTAGTGTGAAAAAAAATTAGTACATGTTGGTTCAAGCTGACAAACGTAAATTTCAACTGTTGGCTCTCAAGATATACTCACATTGGAATGTCAATACAAAGGTACATGTATACATGTGGAACTACTCCACAAATGAAATTTAAATCACTTCAAATTCTACAGAATTAAAGTTTTGCTATGTGGAATTTGGTCCTGGCAAGATCGCCAAAATGTAACCCAGAAATGTAACTCACATTCACAAAACTTCCATTCTTTAGATTTCAACACTTTTAATTCAACACAACCTGTCAAAACACAACTCAGTTCTGTTAAATGTAATAAATGTTTGTAATTCTTTGAACACAAGGTTCAACAGCAATAACAAAGTTGAATAAAGTGAAAAAGTAAATAAGATTGGCAATGAACAAAATGAGCGCTCAATTACATCATAAACATGTACATGTACGTCTACTACTCTACCAGGATCCTGGATTTTCTCAGATCACTTCCGTGTAATAAACCGACAGTTCCAAACGCGTGTGAGCATTCCAGTCACAGCTCACAATTTAGTTCAGAGTTCCTGTGCTGTTACTGTAACAGTTGCCGACTGAAATCCAGACTGTCTCCGTATCCTATGGCCCGAGGATGACTCCAACTCCAGGCACCTCAGTAAACAGTCTGATTGTGGGTAGTGTTCACACCACCTGCAGGCTGCAACTCACTCCAATGGATGGTACTGCTCAAGCATCCACCAGAGCTGCATGGATCTCCGCACTCTCCCTTGAATTACAATCTGGACTGACGACTGTAACCACGGTAACAACTGATGCTAGCCAAGTCTCATCATATAGGTAGCACCTGAGACCAGAGGCTGACACCTGTAACTGACACCTGAGAGTGAGAGCCAAAGAAACCATGCAATACAACTAGTATGCTATCTTTGAAATACTTCAGAGATCTCTCTCCATTTCAATAAAATCTCAATTATCAAAATGTGTTTCATTATGATATGCATAATAGTACATGCATACATCCTAGCAAAAGCTCCCAAAACAAAATCATCATATCATTGACTTAAGTCCCATTAATAAAGTAAAATGATCAAACTATACTCTTTTGTCACCTTATCAATATTTATGGATCATACTGGCTTATATCAAACCCATATCTCACTGATATCTGTGATATAGAAAGACCCATACAGTGTAGTTTTTAAAACAAACACTATGCAAATATGTATATGTATATCCCTGTTAGCAGGGCATAATCCATTAATACAGGCACTTTCGGTTAGGTTCCACAGCTTCATTTACAGCCATAAAGTTACCCCCCAAAAACTCCATTTACTTCAACAAAAATCCACTTTACGTAATCTTCAAAATACCCCTGACAAAATGTAAGGCTTACCTGAGAGCCAACAGTATCAAACTTCTCAGAAATAAATGATTTGTCAGACGAAGTATTTGGATTCCTTCAAAAATCTCTACAAAACATGGCTGCCTCACAGCATGCTTTTCTATGACTGCCCCAATGCAAACACAAGAGGGCGCTATAACTTTGCTGGGCTACACATGCTTGGGCACAAAAATCAAGAGAGATACAGTAAGGTCATCAGTCGGGGCCGACTTTTTGAGCAAACAGCTAAACGCCCACGGAATTTCTTTAATCTCATGATAATCTTTTGGCCGAGGTATACGGGTGAACCACACTAAATCATAGGTCAAAATCAATGCCCCGAGCTGATTATCATTATTCTGTGTACATTGCAGCGATAATTGTACCCTCAATTGTTTTCTAATATGCATTTTGGGGGTCATGCAATTGTATCATGACGGGTTATCGCAACCTGGGGTTCGGTGCTTCAGGCCTAGTGATTGAATATACATATAAATCTGAACTTCGAGGCTTGAGGTCAGCTACCATGGCAATGGCCGGGTCAAAAGGGCAACACACAGAGATCGCTGCATATTTTTATAGATTTATATAATTCGTGTCTTTTATTAGAAACTCCAAAACAAGACATGTAAAACAAAGCCTAGGACAATAAAGTCACAATCACAGGATTAAAAGAATAGCAATGTGAGAAGACAATAAGGCAAGGCAATAATTTAAACAATACAAAACAAAGTACGAAACAAGAGGTATTTAGAAGATAAATGGTAATACAAGAGACCTTGGAGGGAAGGGAGATACAGATATTTGCCTTTAAATATGTCCTGCATGATATTGTTGATAAATTATATATAATTCACAATCTTGGAATCAAGACTGTTTTAGAACCTTTTTAAAATAAACTCAATTGACCCAGTAAGAAGAATCGAGTCAGGACAATATTCCTGCCGTTTTTGAGTGACTAGGTGCGCCATAGCTACCCCGATGTCAATGAACTTTGCCGCTCAGCCAAGGGGGTGAAAACACATGACGTCGCGTTTACATAGCGGAATTGGTGTCCCTGTAAATGACGGACAATATTTTTTCAAAGAAAAGACTTGAACTTCAAGGATTTTTACAGATAATTATCTGGAAGTGTCCAGTTGAAAGGTGTGAGGAGTGATTTTCTGATATTCCATTTCGTTTCCATTTTTGAGAAACTTTCCTGTTATCGGAGCGAAAACCGATAACTGTAGGATAAATGATGGACAATATTTCCAAAGAAAAGACTTCAACTTCGAGGATTTTTACAGAGTATAAGCTAGTGTCCAGTTCAAAGTTACCGCTGAAGTGATTTTCAGAAATTTTATTTCGTTTCTGTTTTATAGAAGTTTTCCCGTTATCCCATCGGAAACCGATGACTGCAGGCTACAATGGGAGTTAGTGTGGTGCATCCATACAGATACATTCCCTCTAGTTTATTGTTTATTAGTAAGTATCTCTATGGTATTATGGCCTGGGTCCATCCGATCCTTTGGCAGTAATGTTTGGCCCGAATATTCAAGCTGAAGTGCGCCCTCAACAGGCAGTCTAAAGCACCGTATGCAACTGACAGTCTAGTCTGGTTCCCTGCCCAAAGATTCCCTGACGACTCTTATTAAAAATCTTAGGTCAGGTATCGGCTACGGTTAAAAATAGAACATGACACAGCTGTCATGTCTGCGCAGGCGCGGAAGGTAGTTTTAGCGTTTTGCGAGAATCAATTTTAGCATTCATTTTTGCACTTTTGTAAGCACATGCAATTTTATCTGGACAGAATAAGAAATCAAAGGGTGGGAAAAAAACCATACAACAAACTCCTCAAAAGTGCATAATAGGAAAAGTGCTCTGTTGTATGTGAACAATAATTATGCTCTATTTGGGCTAACTGTAGCCGGAATGAAACATATTTACATGACGTGTCTTTTCCTGAACTACGTGACCTCGCGTGACCTGTCGGAAATAGCCGAAAGTCAACGTTACTATCCGAAGTTGAACGAAAACGAGTTCGTAATGTTTCGGATTTTTCCGTAAAAAGCCAAAACTTGGTCTTTTTAGTCACGTGACCCTCCAGTACACGTAGCCGATACTAGACTTGGAGCCAAGTCTTTCTTAGTCCGCGCGGTGATTGTCTCTTTTCCCCCCGCAATTCTCGCGAAACCGCGCGAGACTCATGGCTACGGCGAGAGTTCAGCTCTCGGCCCGGGACCGCTCAAAAAGAAAGACTTGGGAAACCCGTTTTAGACACATATTCATTTATTCACGTATGGGCGTGCATTGCATTACGGTTGCCGTAGAGACGGCCGTTAAGACGAGTCCATTTTATTTGAGGGTGTATACAATTTCAAATAAGGCAGCAGTGGTGTACTTACTACTTACATTGAACAGCATTTTCAAATTATGGTTTTTGTTCAATTACTTCATAAGTTGAATGATTTAATAAATAATTTTGTATTAAGCTGGAACTTAATCTATTAGTTTAACATAAGTGCATTAGTTCATGGAAATGAATAATACCTACGGTAATGTCAATAAATTTTTTTAGCAAGTGTGTAGGTCAACATGTACATGTACCTGATGTACGTAGGTCTACACTATAGCTACAGTTAGTAAGACGGACTTATATTAATTTCACGACCCACGAGTTAAAAGTCTCATTATCAAGGTCATACTGCAGCTATATAGCTTGATACGTGCGACGGCTGTGGTTGTGTATTCAACGTGAAATCAGCCGTAGTGTACACGTGCAGGATGTAGCGTAGGCCTACATAATGAATATTCATATAATATTTAATAAAGTTGTGCCAATCAGACGTGTCCGTACGATTTCGGCTTAAGAGCCCATAGGCCGTGTACAAAGTGAAAACAGGTTTCCCAAGTCTTTCTTTTTGAGCGGTCCCGGGCCGAGAGCTGAACTCTCGCCGTAGCCATGAGTCTCGCGCGGTTTCGCGAGAGTTGCCGGAAAAAAAAGAGACAATCACCGCGCGGACTAAGAAAGACTTGGCCCCAAGTCTAAGCCGATACTAGTCTGGTTCCCGGACCCCAAAAGCGCCAGACTATTGTCTGTCAAATATAGGGTCCGGTATCGGCTACGTGTACTGGAGGGTCACGTGACCAAAAAGACCAAGTTTTGGTCTTTTACGGAAAAATCCGAATGATTACGAACTCGTTTTCGTTCAACTTCGGATAGTAACGTTGACTTTCGGCTATTTCCGACAGGTCACGCGAAGTCACGAAGTTCAGGAAAAGACACGTCATGTAAATATGTTTCATTCCGGCTACAGTTAGCCCAAATAGAGCATAATTATTGTTCACATACAACAGAGCACTTTTCCTATTATGCACTTTTGAGGAGTTTGTTGTATGTTTTTTTTCCCACCCTTTGATTTCTTATTCTGTAGTAGTATGAAAAGGGGGTTATCATTCCAAACCCCATTTTCACTCACTCCACTCCACATTTAACTGCCACATTCAAAATAGATTTCATCTCGCCAATTTTCACCCCCCATTTCACAAATCTCAAAATAACCAAAATCAAAATCAAAATGCCTCATTTTATCGCGAAAAAAAAAATGTTGTAAATTTAAAAAGTTGTAGATTGGAATGTGAAAAAAAATGAGAAAAAATAGAAATTTTTTTTATAAAATATTAATTTATATTATTATAAATAAGATGGATCGAGAGAATAATCAAACGCCGCGTCGTGTAATTGCGAAGGGATATAACAAATGGAAAAAAAGAGAACTAGAAAGATTTGTTGAATCTGAAAGAATTCCATTTATACAAAGCCTTGGATCTACTCGAAATGATTTGATACGTGTAATTGAAAGTGCGGGGCCTGTTAGACCAAGAGGATATAAAAGTTGGAGTAAATCAAGGTTAGAAATTTATATTATACAAAATGATTTGTTTAATTTATTAAACCGACGAGTAAGAAATACTCGTCAACATTATATTAGTTCGATTAAAAGTTTTCAAAACCAATTTTTAAACTTAAATACAAAAAAAATTGAATATCTTAGAGAATTAACAAGAAGATTTAACCTTGATGTTACACCAACTGGTTATAGGGGACAAATAATAAGACGAGACTATGTCAAAGCAATTAAAGATTATGTTGCACCGACAACAATTAACGAAGCAATTAACTGGAGAGGAACTAGACGTTTTAGAAACAATTTGATAAATTTAGAAATGAGGCCACAATCAAATTACCGAGATATAACAATATTTTTCAATCAGCATCGTGGGGATATTGTAAAAAAGGTAAAATCAATGTTTAGAGAACATGGAGCCTTTAAGATTCAATTTGCTATAAAAATAACCTATGGGAAAACAACAACGGAAAGTCTTATTGATTTTACTGTTAGAAGTGGTCAAGGACTTATTTTAAGTGAAAGTGAAATAGTAAATGAGGTAAATAAAAATATTGGAGAATTAATACACAAAGTCGAAAATAATAATTTACAAGATTCGGATTTAGTTTTAGATAAAATAGAAGTGTTTTATATGAATTTTGGTAGATATATCTTTGCTAATGTTGGTTCTTATCTAGAATTACCTCCATTTATTAAAAACAAAAATGCTGTTGTTAATGTGTTAAACAAAGACGATCAATGTATTAGATGGGCAATAAGATCAGCATTAGGACTGTATACTGACAAGGTTAAAGAAAATAAGAGGAAAAATCCGGCTTATCAAATTAAGGAGGCAAGACCAAGCACTTATAAATTAGATGATGGTTTAAACTTTGATGGGATAGGTTTTCCAACCCAAATAAATCAAATATCTAAAATTGAACGGCAAAACAATTTTAATATTAATGTGTTTTTATTAGATTGCGATAATGATAAAGAAGGAGATTTACCTACTCCTCATCGTATCTCTGAACAAGAAAACGATATTTCGATAGATTTATTGTTAGTTCATAGGGATGGGAAGAACCACTTTTGTTGGATCAAACATTTTTCAGCCTTATTTTTTATGGCCACGACTAAACATAAATGTAAATCATATTACTGTAGGAGATGCTTATCGCATTTTCAAAAAGAAGATAAATTAAAATTGCACGAAGAAATGTGTAAGGGAATAGTAAATCATCCATCACAAGTAGTACTTCCTGAAGAAGATGAAAACATTTTACAATTCAAAAATTTTAAAAATATACAAGATGCACCATTTGTGATTTATGCTGATTTTGAATGTATCTTAGAAAAAGTAAACAAAAAACCAACCGCAAAATCACAAATATTAGCTATTCATAAACCTAGCGGATATTCTTACGTTGTGGTAAGATATGATGGAAAACTAATGAATCAAAAAACGTATAGAGGAGCTGATGCCTCTAAAGATATAATTTATTCTTTGTTTAAAGAACAAGATGAAATTAAAAAGATATTTGATAATCCCAAAGAATGTGAATATGTTGATGAAGAAATAATAAAAAATAGTAACCGTTGTTGGATTTGTGAAAAAGAAATAAAAATAAATTCTGATCAAATGTGTCAATGTACGAATCCTAAAAAACCTAAAACCAAAGAAGAAATATCAGCAAAAACATTTATAAATGCTAAAGGATATACAGAATACCTGTGTTTAACGTGCAATAAAAAAATTAATAACTTTAGAAAAGTTAAAGATCATTGTCACATCACAGGAAAGTTTCGTGGAGTTGCACATGCACATTGTAACCTAAAACTTAAAATAACAAATCGAACACAAATACCGGTCATTTTTCACAACTTAAAAAATTATGATGGGCATTTGATTATGCAGGGGGTAGGAGCATGTATTGAAACATTAAATAAAACGATTAAGAAAAACGAAACTCGAAAGAAAAAAATTGAAACTACTCTATCTAAATTGTTAACTAAACAAGAAAAACTTGAAAATCATAAGAAAGAACTGCGAGAAAATCTTAACAAAGAAAAAAAAGAACGTGAGTGTTTTAATGAGTTACGTCGAGAAATAAGAAAAGATAACTCAAAAATAAAATTATTTGAAGAAAAGTATGGAATGAAATTTTCAAAAAGCAAAAATATGAAACTCAATCAAATAATGATTGGTTTTCAACGTGAATGTGTAGAAAAAATAAAACTAAATAATAAAAAACTAAAACTAAACAAAGACAAATTAACAATGATTAAAGATTTATGGTTAAAAGAAGAAGATGAGATAATGTATCATCAAGCAAAAAAAAGTGTATTTGATAATATATTTTGTATTCCTCAAAACAGTGAAAAATATATTTTAATTGGGTTAGGTGGATTACGTTTTATAGATTCTTTTAATTTTATGGCAGAGTCACTCGATAAATTAGTCAAAAATTGTCCTAAAGATGAGTTTAAGTTATTAAAACAACATTTTAACAATGATAATGACATAACGCTGTTATTACAAAAGGGTATTTATCCTTATGAATATATGAATTCTTTTAAGCGTTTTGAAGAACAGCAACTCCCACCAAGAAAATTATTTTATAGTCATTTAAAACTCGAAGATATCACGCAAGAAGAATATCAAAGGGCTCAGGATGTTTGGAAAACCTTCAACTGTAAAACTTTGGGTGATTATCACGATTTATACGTGACCACCGATACGTTATTATTAGCCGATGTGTTTCAAAATTTTAGACACACCTGTAAAAAAACCTATCGTCTAGATCCCGCGAATTATATCACCGCCCCAGGGTTAGCCTGGGACGCGTTATTAAAACATAGTAAAATAAAACTAGAACTTTTAACGGATATAGATAAATATTTATTTTTTGAAAAAGGAAAAAGAGGTGGTTATTCTAGCGTAGGACAATGTAGACATCACGAAGCAAACAACAAATATTTAAAAGATTATGACTCTAAGAAAGAATCGAGTTATTTACTTTATTTAGACGCAAATAATTTATACGGTTGGGCGATGAGTCAACCGTTACCCGTTGGCGGTTTTGAATGGTTATCAGAAAACCAAGTTAAACAATTTTCAACCGATCATATTTTAGGTTTAGAAGATGACTTTAAATATGGATTTATGTTAGAAGTTGATCTAGAATATCCCAAGAAACTTCATGATTTACACAATGATTTGCCTTTAGCCCCGGAAAACATAACCGTCTCTAAAGAATGGTTTAGCCCGTATCAAAAAGAATTACTCTCGAACAAAGTAAAAGCCTCGTGCGAAGATAAACTCATTGCAACATTATATCCTAGAAAAAAATATGTCGTTCACTATAAATCCTTAAAACAATATTTATCGTTTGGATTGAAACTAACTAAAGTACACCGCGTTTTACGATTTGAACAAAAAACTTGGATGAAATCTTACATCGATAAAAATACTCAACTTAGAACATTAGCAACCACGGATTTTGAAAAGAATTTTTATAAACTAATGAACAATTCTGTTTTTGGTAAAACGATGGAAAATGTTCGAAATAGAATAGATGGTAAGATCCTTATCGATGATAACACCGAAAAGTCGGCTAAAAAAGTTGCTAAACTTGTTAGTAAACCTTTATTTAAAACAGCAAATATTTTTAAAAATTTTAATATAACTTTTTTTGAAAAGTATAAAACAAAAACGGTTTTAGATAAACCCATCTATTGCGGTGTTAGTATTTTAGATTTAAGCAAATCTTTAATGTATGATTTTTATTACAATCACCTGAAGAAAACTTATAAAAATAATATCAAACTCATGTATACTGACACAGACAGTTTATTATGCATCATTAATACTGATGATGTTTATGATGATATTAAAAAAGACACGAGTCTCTATGATTTATCAAATTATAAAACCAATCATCCATTATACGACCCAATAAATAAAAAAGTGATTGGAAAAATGAAAGATGAATACGGCGGGAAAATTATCAAATCAGCCACGTGTCTAAGATCAAAAATGTATTCAATTATAGATGAAGATGATAAAGAGACTAAAAAAGCTAAAGGAATAACTCGCGTTGTAACTGAAAAAAATATTAAGGCTAAATGTTATTACGAGTGTTTAATAACTAAAAAATCTAGACAAGATGAAATGAATTTAATTCAAAACAAAAAACACGTTATTTATTCAACTAAAGTCAAAAAAGAATCGTTGTCTCCTTGGGATGGGAAAAGATATATTTTATCCGATGGAATCAATACTTTAGCATTTGGCAATAAAAAAATTAAATATCAAGATTCTGGCAATTCGGTGTCATCTGGAACGATTTGAAGTTCTTCTTTTACAAACGATCGTTTGGGTCCGTCTTTTATTCCCACATTCGACAATACAACAATCAAGAAATGGTCACAGTATTACAACAAATTCTTTGTTACGAGTGGTCTGAGCAGTTTATTAAATCACATTCAAATCAGGGCACCACAATCATGTGGGCCATGTTTCCCGGACGGTATGGTCTCTTGGTCCGAGAAACACAAACGCAGCAATAATGATCAACATTGTAAAATTGTCTCCGGTCGTATGATACCGCGAAACATGTATGAAACTGTAATCAATATCGCCCTATTTCTTAAACACACTGAGCTCAACGCAACAACATCTCACTGGTTCCCGGTCGTCTCACCCCGCGAAACCTACGCAATCACAAGTTCAAATTCAACGCAACAACATCTCACTGGTTCCCGGTCGTCCGCATCCCGCGAAACCTACGCAATCACAAGTTCAAGTTCAACGCAACAACATCCCACTGGTTCCCGGTCGTCCGCACCCCGCGAAACCTATAACGCAATCATATTTTCAACGCAACACCATCAAGTTAAATCATCTTTCTGGCTTCCGGTCGACCAACGTTACCGCGAAACCCACGCAAAATCACAAAATCAAACGCAACATCTATCTGGTTTCCGGTGGTCCCTTGCTACCGTGAAACCCTACGCATAACTCAACAACAAATCCCCGCATTAACATAATATTGTTGGTAAAGCATAAAAAGCTAGCATTGAAAACACTCATCAACAATAATCATTTATCAACTGGATTGAAGGTTGATTTTCATGTAAATTAGATTGGTAACAGTATTGAGGATTACATTACATGAAATTAACACAAGATCTGACAAGGCATGATGAATCTGGCTTGAATGCATCAGCCTGAGAGGCATGTGATGGTGCTCAGAATGGAATTCCGCATAGAAGGTGACCTAGCAAGGGAAGGGCGAAAACCCCACAAAACCACGACCCCGTAAAAGAATTATGAGATCGGGAAAAATTGGGGAAAGTCCCTTCCGGCTCCAGATAAATGGCAACCGAGTATATTTGGCAAAAGCCACTCCATGACAGGGCCCTCTAGCACGAATCAAATTGAACACCATAAAAATTGAAACACCATATATCGTCATAATACTCATAAATAGTATACTGAATGTTCAAAACAAGGAGGAATGTTGGGGATGGTGGCGGGATTTAAAAGCACAACAAGTGTTTCCATCGACTGCTCAGACAAAAGTGAACAACTCAAGCCATGCACGTGGGAAGTAAGGCTGCAGCGACCTGGTCGTAAATAATGACCGTGGGTCGTAAATCTTTGCGTAGCCCCTCATGCCCCGGCCAACCCAGACTGATTGTCTAGCGGTAATAAATTATTTGAGGCTCCAAGTCTGGCCTCAAATGTATTATTCCCACATTCGACAATACAACAATCAAGAAATGGTCACAGTATTACAACAAATTCTTTGTTACGAGTGGTCTGAGCAGTTTATTAAATCACATTCAAATCAGGGCACCACAATCATGTGGGCCATGTTTCCCGGACGGTATGGTCTCTTGGTCCGAGAAACACAAACGCAGCAATAATGATCAACATTGTAAAATTGTCTCCGGTCGTATGATACCGCGAAACATGTATGAAACTGTAATCAATATCGCCCTATTTCTTAAACACACTGAGCTCAACGCAACAACATCTCACTGGTTCCCGGTCGTCTCACCCCGCGAAACCTACGCAATCACAAGTTCAAATTCAACGCAACAACATCTCACTGGTTCCCGGTCGTCCGCATCCCGCGAAACCTACGCAATCACAAGTTCAAGTTCAACGCAACAACATCCCACTGGTTCCCGGTCGTCCGCACCCCGCGAAACCTATAACGCAATCATATTTTCAACGCAACACCATCAAGTTAAATCATCTTTCTGGCTTCCGGTCGACCAACGTTACCGCGAAACCCACGCAAAATCACAAAATCAAACGCAACATCTATCTGGTTTCCGGTGGTCCCTTGCTACCGTGAAACCCTACGCATAACTCAACAACAAATCCCCGCATTAACATAATATTGTTGGTAAAGCATAAAAAGCTAGCATTGAAAACACTCATCAACAATAATCATTTATCAACTGGATTGAAGGTTGATTTTCATGTAAATTAGATTGGTAACAGTATTGAGGATTACATTACATGAAATTAACACAAGATCTGACAAGGCATGATGAATCTGGCTTGAATGCATCAGCCTGAGAGGCATGTGATGGTGCTCAGAATGGAATTCCGCCAAACGGTCATAAAAATGACCGCCGCCAACACATAGCCTCAAGTTGGATTTTAAAGAGCATTAAGTACTGCCGGCAGAAGGATTGCCCCATACCCATTGACATTAAATACTGCCTTTCAAGGTCTGATCACCAACAGTGAGTGGAGTCATCGCCACTATCTGGGGGTGTTGATTACACCGCCCGGAGCCTGCCAGCAAAACAATCCATCAACAAAGTGATTGACTGACCACCCGTTGGAGCAGCTCAACCTTGCCAAGACTAGGTAGCTGCATGTTTAATAGCCCTGGCACACAGAATTCAAGGCAATATCGCTGACCAAAATGCAAGGAGCATGGAGCAGATGACCTTTGTCAAGGACGGCTCTTAAGTATAACTCAGTCTGGGTCACTGGGGTACATCCTTGACCCACTCCTGATTGAGACATTCGTCTACAGGTCCCGCTGAAATAGATGCCATAGCTCCCCGGTCTGCCCCACCACTGCACAGCTGCAACATCAGAAAGCGAAGCCTCATCAGGGGATGATGATACCGCACGATGCACAAACGAGTCCGCGAGATCTCCCCACATGCTTGCGAACATCAGGTGTTACTCAGACAAAACGAGATTTGAGGGAGAGAGAAAACAGGGGAAAAATGAAAGAACAAACGAAACGAAGAGAAATAACATATCCAGAGCTGCCTATGAGTGAAATACATGTATTTGCGTTAAAAGAGCAAAAACATAAATGCAACCATAAACTATAGGATCCAATTCCATATGATGAATTCAGAAGATGGACGGATGTACCATCGATACACAAGCAAACGCCATCTCCCCAACCCACACCATAAGTGTTCAAAAATACCAGTCATAGCTGTGAATGTAAAAGCTTCATTGCCGAAGGAAGGGGGGGGGGGGGGTAAAACGGGTGTCATTTAAACCAAAAATAATTAAAGGCATCGCCTGGAGAACAGCTGTGAATTGTGACCGAGGCACAGGAGATAGGGCTTTTATTGTTCATGTATATAAGACTGTGCCTAAACCTTGGTTTTTATTTTACAACTGTATAACTGTGTGTAATAATTGTGCATAAATGGTTATTGTGAATGAATGAATAAATGAATGAATGAGTTAAATATTGCACAGTCGCCTGAACAGGACACAAATTGTCACAACTGTCCTGAATTATGTAACCTGAAGTGAAAAAACGCATGATCTGCTCCCATACCGGTCAGTATTAGATAATGAGTACCAGTGGGCATAGAGCAAAAAAGTGAGACGTCCGCACAGGGGAATTGACCATTCACGACCCAGCCATAAGCTCACGTGCATGAATAAATGAACTTGCCAATTCAAAAGAAACATAATTTTGAGAAGTTGGGTTGCAAATTGACTGGTGCAAACAAAGTTCAGATCATTGAAAATTATGATGCATAATAATCTGATTTCCCTAATTGTTTCCCAGCCAACTCAAACCAGAACACGCGGCTTGAGAGTCGAGAAGCTCGGATAGCGTGGCGAGGCTTTCGGGTCACCACGAGTGGATAAAAACGCCCTGAAAACACTCGACCTGGCCAAACGGCTTTGCAAATGAGCAACAGAAAGAATCTAACAAAGACTGATGTTCCTAGAAAGAAGGGTTTCCTTATGCTCAAAAAAAATACGCAAACATTTCTTGAAATAGGATTTGATGTTGCTTTGGTGACTCGAATTTCTTGCCAAACCAGTAAAAAACAAAACAAAAACTAAAACAAAGAAAAGCAATCTTTGTAGTGGGCACTCTGCAGCAATTCCTAGAAGTACAAAAGGGGAACTAACGTTTGAACAAACACCACCAAATGACTGAAGTGCCTTCGCACACAAAATTGGAATCATTCGGCCACAAAAGAAACGTAGCTATCCAAATAAAGCCAAATGACCTGTATCATTGACAGAATGACCGTGTGACAATGAAAGGTTATGAAATATGAGTTAAACGAAATTCGCCGGGCTTTTGTATTGATACCTGTCTGATTATGGAACCTAAGGTGGACGTGAAAAATGGGCCAGCAATTCCGCCCGGTTGCAAGTCACAGTCATTTCAACAAAATAAAAGACGGATTCTCACAAGTCCGAACTGTTAAAAAACTAGGGCTGTCAAACCAAAGGTAGCAACGTGAAAAAGAAAACAATTTTTGCATGAAGCCTGTTATGGTAAAACTTAATTGTTAAAAAGATGGTAGTGCTTGTTGGGAAACGGTTTGATTGTTCGGTCACAGATGCGCAAGTTGTCAAATCCGGACTGACCACAGTTCAAGTCTGGCTGGGAGCCAAGCATGGACAAGCAAAGGATTCACCGCTGAAATGCATAAGGACGAAGAATAAGCCACGGTGACCCGAGACGGAAATCCGACCACAGAATAGGGTTCAACGCAGTGCTTTTTTCCGACAGGTAATTTTTTCGCCGTCAGAGAATAAACTGACAGAAAATGAATGGCAAGTCTTATTTTGGTTTCAAACCAGCATTTGGTTTTCTCCCGAACGGCTTTGCAAAATGGGGGATTTTCACGCATATACTCAAGGGAACGAACAGCCAAAATAAAGTGAAAAACATAACAAGTGAAGAGGCAAACATGACCCACAGAAATGGATGGTCAACCAAAAATAACACCACCAGTTAAGGGCAAGGAACATATTCAGCACAATAAAAACCCATTGAGGGGGGAAAGGTTTGTCAGAAAACCTATAAATATACATGCAGCCATAACCTCCCAAAACGGGTGTATTAAACGTGTATAATGCGGATGGCGTGACAATAGAAGAAAACATCAAACTCAACGAATTCTCCGTTATAGATTTTGTCTTATATAGGAGAGGGAACCCCAAATCCAAAGCAATGCACACGCTTGACAAATCAATGTCACAACAACTGTAATTCAACTAGTGCTATAATTATTACAATACTGCCAGTAAATCTGTGGACACGCTAATATAATCACAATAGTACATGATAGGAAAAGAAAACATGTACCCAAACATGTCCGATCCAGCATGAAACATGAAACAATAAACCCAGAAAACCCGAGCTCAATCGAATATCCCAGTCACAAGAAGCCAAAACACTACTCAACCCCTCCTATAAAAAATAAACTTGTAAAGACTGGTTGTGTCATCACCCCGA
The DNA here is from genome assembly GCA_963971285.1 of Astropecten irregularis. Lineage (NCBI taxonomy): Eukaryota > Metazoa > Echinodermata > Asteroidea > Paxillosida > Astropectinidae > Astropecten > Astropecten irregularis. The sequence continues at coordinate 3,561,893 of OZ020261.1, read as the reverse complement.
GAACAAAACTGGTTGCGGTCTTGTCCCCACTGTTTCTTTTGTTTTTGTTTTTAAGCGGAGGCTGTCTGTTTCGTGGTAGAGTTTTTATGTTTACGTTTGAAATCTTTGTGAAGAGCGTTCAGGTGATTTTCACATAAAGCTTGTTAGAAATATTTATTTATTTAATTATTATTATTACAACTTTCAGAAGGAAACATTTCAACTAAATGCTTCCACCAGCGCCATTTTGAGTTATAAGCAAATCTTTGAACGTTTCTTCCCGTGTATTGTTTCAATCCTGAACTGTATCCACATTAAGGAATAAACTAATAGTAGCGGCAGAAGAATTTAACGGAACGGGGAGACGTGACGGGGTGGATAGTGATAACCTAACAATTCATGCGATTGACAAATCAAAGCTAGTCATGGGAATAAACTCACCCCTGCCACCGACCGGTGCCACAACGTTGGGATCTATCAAGGGCGGAAGATGTTATAGAGGGAAGGCAAAACACGGAGGCTGTACGTCCTGGTATAGGATGCCTTCCCCTACGCTGCTTTCATCTTCGCCATTTGTAACCACCGGCGGAGCCGTCTCCCCCTTGCTTTTCGGCAAACCATGGACAAATATATGTATCTTACTTCACCATGAGCACACCGAATTGCAACGCACGTATTTAAAAGCACAACAAGTGTTTCCATCGACTGCTCAGACAAAAGTGAACAACTCAAGCCATGCACGTGGGAAGTAAGGCTGCAGCGACCTGGTCGTAAATAATGACCGTGGGTCGTAAATCTTTGCGTAGCCCCTCATGCCCCGGCCAACCCAGACTGATTGTCTAGCGGTAATAAATTATTTGAGGCTCCAAGTCTGGCCTCAAATGTATTAAGTAATAAAGCGTAGGACCTGTAGTAACTTTTTTACCACTCATGATTTTAAATTGACTCGTTCTTTTTTCAATTTGATACATGTTAACGCTCCATATGGGATCGGTAGCCCTCCTCACCGTACCTCCTTCTTGTTCCCCTGGTTGATATAAATAACGAACTAAAACATTAGTCGGAAGATCACTAACGTTTGTTTTTTGTGGTGATGAGGGTAATTGTTTAACCCGTTTTAACTTGATCGCTTGCGTAGGAGTGATTTCTTTATCTTTTGAATCTCGAATCAATCGTGTTGTTTCTTCATTGAGGGATTTTATAACCTGGGGCAACCTCACCACCCATTCAACGTTTCTCGCCTGCGGATCAAGCATTTCTTGCACGTATTGATGACCGAATAATCTTTCGGCTAAGGTCCGGTTAAATCTTTCAACCACTCCTTGCGATCGATGCACACCCGGCACACCTACACTGATCTCTACGCCATGAGACTGAAACAACTTTTTAAAATCTCCTTTAAATTCTGTTCCAGCATCGATTTGTGCTAATTTAGGCCACGTTAAAGACGAACGCTTGTAAATTTTAATAATCGCGTCTTTCACTTGACCGGCAACTTTAGAAGTTATGGGTTCAGCCTCTTTATACCGACTCGCCACGTCTATGACCGTCAACGCGTATTTAAACGTTTTTTGTTTAACTCGATCCCAGGGTAAGTATAATATATCTAACTGATGTACGTAATTTGGTTCTAACCAATCACTCGACATTGCCGTCGGCCTGGGTACATATGAGGGAGGTGGTAAATAAATTTGCCAAACGGCTTGTTTTTTTAACCAAGATCTAACTTTTTGTTTATCAACCCCCGTTTTTTTATGCAAATGCGTGACAGCACCCTCACCTTTCCAATAACCTTTAGGGCTGTAAAACAAACCTGAAAGCTGTTCTCTTTGTTTTTTATTTAACTCACTCATTTTTATTTTATACATATCTATAAATGAAAAATCCCACTGCGGCTGTACCACCTAATACCCACACGAGTTCTCTAATTTGTTGATCATCACTCGGAGTATAAAAGTCACTAAGTTTTGGTTTAGGTGGTAATTCTAAATCGTAATTTTCACCCGTTATTTCGCTGTACACTCTAAGCGCTTCGTTTACGTTACTAAACGTTCTTTCTGATAATTTTTGTTGTACCATACGTTTATTTAAATAATCGAGATATTTAACGCGTTGTTGTTCCCAATCTTCTTTGGCTCGCGCTAATTTTTCTAATGCTAAGTCGTGTCTTTTTCGTTCTTTGTCAATTTGTTGTTTTGATAAACTACTAAATAAAAAGTTACTACCGGTAAACGCTAACGCATTTACTACTGCCCCGCCAACCATCATTGCTATTCCTGCCATCTTTTTATTTATACTAATTTAAAAACCTTATATATTAAAAACACACTATTTTGAACTATGAATCATTACGGTAAAAAACTAAACCCAATGAGGCGTCTTAAAATCCCTAAAGCCATTAAAGGCGAACGAAGAGAAGTGTCAATCACTCATAATCCAAGCACGATTGCGGCTGGTCAAAAACTCATCGTTAAGTTTCCGCAATTAGGACCCGACGATGTTATCGTACCCGGTACTTCTAAACTCGCTTTTAAACTCGAGTTAGATGGAGGGTCAGATGGTGATCGAACGGTGTTTAACAACTTATGTCGTAACTTAATACGCGAAATCAATGTTAGGCTTCAAGGTAACACAATCGTGAGTTATCGCGATGCGGATGTCTTTCACAATTTTAAAGATAACTGGCTGCACCCCTACATTACACGAAATATGGCTTATGTAGGCCTTGAAAAAGAAAACGTCACAAAATTAAGATTAGGCGCGGCAGATGCTAATGCTGAAACTAATAGCGGAAAAGATAAAGCTATCTCCGACGCGTTTGGTAATCGATATTGTATTCCTTTAGATATTGAGCTTTTAACGGCACATCATCCTTTTTATCCTAGCAGTCTAAAGCAACCCCTAACGTATGAATTAACATTTAACGATCACGATAAAGTCGTTAATAGCTCGGATACAAGTGCCCAATATTCAATTTCAGATTTAACGCTTGAATACGAAGTCGTCACTAACCGAGATTTGACACAAGAGCTAAAAAACAAACGAATGAAATACTATCTTTTTGATCACGTACATAATTTAGAAACAAGATCGATCAACAAATCAGATACCTTATGGAACGTTATGATTAATCAACCGGTTAAAAGTCTCAAAGGCGTTTTAATCTTATTTAGAGATCCAACGGTAAAAAACCCTCAAAGATTTTACAACCCCCACATTAGCAAAACCAGCATTACGGTTGAAGGAAAACCCAATCAACTTTACTCTCAAGGTATGTTTGAGTATCAGCACTGGCAAGAAGTTAATAAATTTTTTGGTGATAGTGATACCGAAAATGGTCAATCGATTGTAAAAGATTTAAATTTAGTGGGTCTAGAAATGGCTGACTACTATAAAGATAAATACGGCCTGTGGCTAGATTTTCGCTCAACTGATGATAATAGTGCTCACGGAAGTGGAAGACGTTTAAACGACGGAGGAGGAATTCAGATTCAGATGACTCGAGAGGCTGAAACAGCGGGAGATTTAACGATGTTTGTATTTTTAGTCATGGATGCGCAATTAACCATTGAGGATGGAAATTTTAAGAATTTAGTTTTTTAAAAGCTTATTAAAATAAATGGAATCTTGTCATTGTGCTTTAATTGTAGGAAAAACAAACTCGGGAAAGACTAAATGGATTTTAGATTTATTGGAAACCGAATATCGTGATAAATTTGAATCGATCGTGGTCATTTGCCCGACCTTATTTAAAAATAAAACTTATTTATCGAGGCTTTGGATATCAATGGATGAAAATGTATATTTGTGTGATTTAGACTTTGAAAAAATAACTTTAAATGAAGCCCTAGATTTGTATCAAAATATTTTAGATGGAATAAAAACATTATTTATCATAGATGATTGTTCGAGTCAGCAGGAAATAAAATATCGAAAAAAAACATGTGCGTTGAGCAAAATCGCTTTTTCTGGGAGGCATTATAACCATAGCTGTTGGTTATTAACACAAAAGTATAATTCGGTTTTAAAAGACTATCGTGAGAATACAAGTTGGGTTGCGATGTTTTATACAAAAGATAAAACGAGTTTTGATATTGCATTAGATGAAAATGATGTTGTGTGTGATCAAAAAAGAGACGTAATTAAAAAACATTTGTGTGATAAAAAATATAGTAAATTGGTTATTAACACAGAACCTCCAGTTTCATATCAAGTTTTTGATTAACAACCTAATTTTTGTTATCATTTGTTGTATTTTGTTAAAAATTTGCTAATAACTAACTATCAAGTTATTTATAGCAATTTTTAATTTTGTTATAAATAAAAAACACCAATGCTACAATACGTTGATGTTATTATTAAGTTTGTTATCATTTGTTGTATTTTGTTAAAAATTTGCTAATAACTACCTATCAAGTTATTTATAGCAATTTTTAATTTTGTTATAAATAAAAAACACCAATGCTACAATACGTTGATGTTATTATTAAGTTTGTTATCACTTTAAACTTAAGCTACTTATGTTATAATTTATTTTGCTTTAACAAAATTTATAAGTTGCTATATAGTAAAATGAACGACTTGACAACAATTATAAATAGCGATGTAAATACACCTTCAACACCTACAAACGACAGTAGTTATAAAGATCGACTTTGTGGCATAGTTGCAGCAGGTGATTCAAAAAAATATTTAGGAAAAGAATACACCATTAAAGACATAGAAACACTAACACCTGCAGATCAAGAAAAATTATTTAACCGGTATCAAGTTAAATTCGGTAAAGAAGTGGTAGCTACAGTGGGTAACTCAATTTTGAGTTTGTATGCACGAGCTATAGGTTTAGCAACTCCGGCTGATATTTTAGGAATTAGAATTAGCTTAAATTCTGAGGAAAATTTAACCAATGATTTAAATAACGATCCTATCATTAGTAATAGCTTAGCTTATGCACTTAGCGAGGTTTGTTACAAATATGGTGTCTATCTATCACCTTTGATAGCAACACTTATTACCACAAAACATTTAAACTTTAACAAATCCACAACAAATAAAAATACTTATATAATAAATAATTCAAATGACAACTATGCATCAGGAAAAGGAGCAAGCTTTACCAACAGCACCCCCAACAACAGCACCAGCAGCACCAACACCGATACCAACAACCCCAGTGACCCAAGTAACTAAAAAACAAACCGTAAAACCTAAAAACGCTAAACGCGTTGAACAAGGTAAACGCCTAGCAGAACATAATAAAAAAATGAAAGAGCAATTAGCTAAAATGAAAACAGAAGAGACAGAGTCGGAGATTATTCAAAATACCCCTGATTCGAGATTACTTTATGTTGGCGGTTTAATTTTAGTAGGCGGTATAGGTTTTTTATTGTATAAATCATCAAACAAATCACCAGAAAACTCTAAACCTATTCAAATAACAAAACCAAGTCTACCACAGAGTCAACCCGAAGAACTTTTAATGGATTGATTTTTTAAATGTTTATATATTAAAAATGGATGAAACAACCGTAAATGATATTGCCGCCGCAGTTTATATTTGTGTTTTAATAGCAGCAGCCACCATTGGCTTTCCCTTTTATCAATCTTTAAAAAAGGGGAACTAATTTAAATTTTAAAAACTTATATAGTAAGAATGGCAAATACAAATATTGATATAAACGGAATAGCAAACACAGTTTATCATGGTGCAGTGTTAAGCCTTTTAACCATGGGATACTCGATGGTAAGTAAAAAATTACTCAAAATTAAATCGCCTGATTTAGATAGGCTTAGCGTAGAAGATGCGGCTAAACTAACCGCATTAGTCGGAGGTTCTTTAGCAACGCAACAGTGGCTGGTCACACAGGGAATCTTACCGGGTAGTATTATAAATAAACCTACAGTTTAAAATGTGTATATAATAAATAATTAAAGATGGATGATTTTGATTATCAAGAGAATGATCCCCTGTTAAATGAAACAGAAGATAGAGACGATCAACAATTTAACAACCCCGTTTATGATAATACCGAACTCGATTCTGAAGAAAATCAAGCTCGATTAAATAATTTACGAGGTGGTGATACACAAGAACAACAAGAGAAATTAAGAGCTCTTCGTAATGGTGAAAATGTTTTTCTAGCGTTTCAACTTCAAAAGCAGTACATTGATAATTTTTATGCTAGCATAAGAAGTGAAGGTTATAAAACTTTAGATTCAATTCAACACGAAAACTTTAGATTTGAAATGGATGGAATATATTACAAAAAAGATGATATAAAAATAAAAATAACGTTTGATAATGATCCTAAAAAATTTGCTTCTGTGAATACAATATATTCTAGAACAAAAGGTAAAGGAATTGAATATAGATCTCTTTTTATGCGAAACGATTTAGGAATTGTTGATTTTAAAACATCAAAACGCAGCAAAGAAGCAAGCACAGCGCTTCAACAAGCAAGTACATCTTTAGCTAATATTCAAAGTGAAAACATACCCTTACAAGATTTATCACAAGCAGCTGATCAAACGATTAATGTTATAGAAGAACTCGAACAAGAAACCAATATTGATGAACAAAGCGAATTTAATATCAGAGAGCTACGCGGTTTAGACAAAACATTACAATCGATTAAAGGAAATTTATTATTGGAACAATCAAAGCTAACTGAGTTAAATGAGAGAAAAGAAAGAGTTAAAAAAGAATTAGACGAAGCAAAAAAAGCAGAAGATGAAGAACAAATAGGATCACTCACAGAAGAGTTAGAAAATATAAACATTGAAATACGAGAAAGGTCTAATAATATCATTAGAGAATCAGATAAAATAAAATCTCAAATCAATCGCGTCAAAGAAACAATTAATATAATGTTAGACAGCGATGTAACGCTTAGAGAAAAAATTAAATTTTTATTTAAAGAGCAAGGTGTCACGATCGCGAGTATTTTAGCAGCAATTTCTATGGCCATCAGCACACTGGTAAGCTCGGTGGTAGCAGCCGTTAGAGGTGTCGGTATCCCAACCCCAGAACCACCCGCGCCTAAACCTGAGCCACCATCAGGAGGTGGCATCAAAGAGTGGGTACACAAGCACTTGAAAAACTTAGCAAACGCTTTGAAAAAATTAGGGTTAGCCGCATTAGGTGCGCTGCCGGGGGTCATTGGTAGCGTCATAAGTTGGTTACTAAATGTTTTAAGTAAATCAGTTGGCTGGCTAGCAGAACACGTGTGGGCTTTATTTATAGGTGCAGGTGCTTTAATTATTGCTTATATTAAAAATAATTGGTAGTTTTGTTTTTTAACAAATAATAAAAAAAAATACCCCCAAGCTCCTTTTGAGCTTTGGGGGTATTTTTTTTGGTTTAAATATTTATATTTTTCTAAGTCAAAATTTTGTAGACTAAAACTCCTATCGCAATGATTGCAACTGTTCCTATCGTTAAAGATAATTTTTCATCTTGATGAATGTCTAAAGATGCTTTAGGATTTGACTCTGAGGTTTTAGGTATAGGTGATAAACGTGGTGTAGGTTCTTCTGTTGGTTCTTGAGTGGGTTTGGGTTTAAGGGTTGGCTGAGGATCAAAGTCATCAACTTGTATCGGAGCGTTTAAGGTTGGTTGAAATCCCGGTTTAGCGGTTAAAGGTGCAATTTGCAAGTTATTATTGTAACCATCGTGTATGCCTACCCTTAAATCCATATCTGATGGAATGAGGTATAACCCGGGTCTTACGACAAAGTTGAGTGGAGTTTTAGCATACTGCAGTGAATCTTGAAATTGATTGATACTTTGCTCTAAATCTGGTTCGCTATTAATAAGACTTTCTACGATGGTAACAAACTGATGCTGCGCATCTAAACCGGTTCCCGGGGTTAATGCACTGGTTTTTGTTTGTGCTTGTGCACCTAAAAGCGCGTACACGTAAGCCCTAATCGATTCGTTAATTTTTGTAATTCCAACATCGGTAAAAGAACTCGTCTTTGAAATAAAGTCTGTCCAAGCACCTAAAACATTATTGGATTGTTCAAGGTAAGTGACCGTATAGGTACTCGCGTGACCCGATCCTTTTGGTGGATCCATTAAACCAAAGCCCATAAAAGTTGAGCCTGCATACGTACCGTAGTTTACACCCAAGTCGTGGGGGTCATAGTTTTTCCCCGGCACTGGAACCGACCCCGAATTGTAGTAAAAAGCAGTACCCAAGCCATTTGAGGTCGTATCTCTCGTTTGTTTAAAAGACTTGCTTCGATCGATTCCAAATACACGGCACGTGTCCGTAAAAGCTCTCGTATCATAACGGTTATTTAACGCGTTAAATACATCATCACCAGGTATAGGTGCTACCAAATTATAAAATATTTTTCGTATAGTATAATACACGTGAAAATGAAACAGCGATGAAATATATTGGTTTTTATTGTGGAGGAGGTCAAGACCTACTCCACACGCGGTCGTGGCACAATAAATCGCAAAGTTGAATTGGTTTTGATAAAAGGATAAAGGGTTAGTTTGCCATCGTTCGATTGCTTCGTCCGTTTTAACGCGTGGTAATTTATACGCGGTTGACATATCTTTAAATTGTACAAAAAAAGTATGATTTTTATTGACGATAATAGCTAAAGCGCCTAAAGAGTTTCCCATTTATAATATAAGTCTTTTTATAATAAAAGTAGAGTAAGAATGAGCGGAATACAACACACATTTTATTTGACAAAAAACGAACAAACGTTTAAATTGCAAGAGGTGATTGATAATTTAGATGGCTCAAAACAAATTCGCGTTAAAAATCTCGTGTTTACGGTAGGCTATTTTAACATAACTAAATCCAGTGAGATTACTTGGGAAAAGGAGATAGATGGGCAACCCGCTTATACTAACGGTAGGTCTAGAGACAATAGACAAACTGATAAAAGCTCACAACTACAGACAAAGCCATTAGAACTGACCCCTGAGATAATGAATCAATTTCGTTTATCGATGACAACTGAAGAAATTCAACAAAGCAGAAAAGAAGTCATAGCACGTATTATTACACAGATGTTTGACGGATATGATACTGAAATTCTTAACGAAGTGGAAATAAAAATACAAGAAGAAATACAGGTCCTCAGACAACGAAAACAAACCCTAGAATTAGCCAGGGATAGACTTGATGATGAATTACAAAATTATGTTAACTATGTAATACATTTATTAAATAAAAGAATAGACTATATCATAGAAGGCCAAGTATTAGCCACAAATTTACTTCGATATGGATACAACAATGACAATCAAGAAAAAACAGAAAATATGCGTTTACCACAAATTAAAAACAGCCTCGTTGTTTTAGGACATAAAGAGCCAATCGTAAATGCGCTACATCCGGTGAGTGAGGTTACGGCTTTGCCCGAGGGCAAATCAGGAAGCATCATTATTTTACCTGGATTTTATGGTATCGATTGGTTCGAGTCATTGATAAACGCGATACCGGGTGTGAGCTTTAAAGTCTATAGAGAAAGTAAAACGGTGACCTTAAGGGTCACTGATATAAACCTTAATCTACGTTTAAATCGAGAAGTTTCTAATTTGCTCAATTTACCCAAAGGAAGGTTAATCCCAAATGTCATTTATAAGGGTGATTACGATATTAACCCATTTAACATTACGTTTATTCATTGCGAGCAGTTAAACACGAGTGATAATTTTTACAACGGGTTTCCTTCAAATATGTTATCATTTTATCACACAAGCCAAACAAACCAAACTCACGTTGGGAAAACATTAAAAAACGGTAAAATTAATAAACTTGCCTTTTCAATTAAAAACGAGGAAGGAAAAATCATCAATAACAAAGGCGCGGGGATTTTAATCGAATGTGAAATAATTTAAAAACGCTTATATATTAAAAATATGGCAGCTGTTAATGTAAATGAAATAAAACCTTTATATCCTGATCTAAACTTAAACAGCGGTGATGATATTAAAGACGAAACTAAAATTTATCGACTCCAAAAAATTGAAGATATTAAATCTCAAATCTGTAAAGAAAGAAACTCGCGCGAGGTTTCTTTTAAAAAATTAAAAAGGTGGATCTCTGCGATTCAATATGTAGAGCACGGGGTTGAAGTACTGGGGGTCACTGCAGCCACGATAGGGATCCCCGCATTAATGGGTGTTATTAGTGCCCCAATTGGCTTAGTCTTAGAGGGTACTAGCCTAGGTGCCTTTGGATTTTACGCGGTACTTAAATACGCAAGCAAAAAATTAGCGGTAAAGAGTAAAAAACACGATCAGATTAAAATTTTAGCAGATGCAAAGTTAAACACGATAGATGAATACGTGTCAAAGGCCATCGAAGATGGTGATATTTCTCACGAAGAATTTATATTAATTACGTCAGAACTTAAAAAATTTAACGACTTGAAAGAAAAAATAAGATTAAAAACTTCTACAAAGTTAGAAGAAGCTAAACATTTAAATAAAGTTGAATTTGAACGACAAGTTGAAGAAAAGGCTAAAGCGATGGCGAGTGATTTACTCGCCAAAGAAAAAAAAGAACTTATGAAAAAACTTGGAAATTAAGTTTAAGTTTGACAAAGTCGTTTAAAAACGACGAGAGTAAACCTCCGAGTTATAAAGAAAGTCAAGCGAGAGTTACCCCTACAGCTCCTCCTCTTTAAAAGTTTCGTTGTATCTTTTTAACGCTTGATTAAAATATTTTAATTCTACTTGAAATAACTTTTGTACTGTTTCTTGGGTTACGTTAGAAACATTTTTTAGATAACATACAGCCATTAACGACCTGAGTGGATGACCCCTAGATATTTTTCCCTTTAATATTTGTTTTAATTTAAACTCGACGAGTTTAAGGTCACACATTTGGTATTGAATGTTAAATTTATCAAAGACTTTTTTTACTATAGAAGCCTTTGTTTTTTTATAGAAAAATCTCTGATTATACTTTCCATTAATATTTTCCGTAGAATAATCCATGAGACTATAACCTATAATTAATCCACACTTGTTGCAATAATACTCGTCTTTGTCTTCATCAATCATGATGTTGTGAGTGCACATACCTATCTCATCCATTTATATTTAAAAAAAATTAATTAATTATTATTTTTTTTTTTTTACTGAATCATTTTTTTTTCACCCAATACTTTACTCAGAATGCGTGGGCGTTTTTATAAAGAGTGTAAAGGGGCCGGGGTCTATGCCTTAAACTCATCAAAGAGGGCCAACAACACTATTGACCCCCTTTTTTAGGGTACCGGGTTCAAAGTTTAAAGGTTTTTTTTTTTCATGTTTTTTTATGTCAGGATATTGTTTTTTATGTTTCTTATTAAATATCACCCCAAATATTCAACGAGAAACATTTTTTCTTTTTCTATTTTTTTTCATGTTTTTTTATGTCAGGATATTGTTTTTTATGTTTCTTATTAAATACCCACATCAAATATTCAACGAGAAACATTTTTTCTTTTTCTATTTTTTATTCATATTTTTTGTTATGTTAATTTCAATTTTACAGACCGTGTGTCGAACCCGGTACCCTGTGGTTGCAAACCGCCGAGCTTATCCACTGAGCTATCCCCCAGCCCCGACTGAAAATGGTTTTTTAATTTGATATATATTATATTCGAAATGGTGCAATAACAACGATGACGACACAAAGGACGAGTCTATTTTTTGAGGGGTGTTTGACTGTGATTGTGACGGTTTACACAGGTTCAGTCATGTGTTATATTTCAATAACAAACCCGAGTGCTTTTAGGAATTTAAACCTTTGTGTCAGCGGATGACTAAGCGTTTTACACTACGTTCAGTCATGAATGAAATTTGAATAACAAAAACCCTGTTTACGCTGGGGACAACCACGCGTGACATTGAATGGCTGTTTTTTTCAAGCGAGTGTTGTGTATACACTTAAGGTAAATAACCTTTAGTGCATTGTCAAGTGCATATGAGTAGTGCACATGCATACGACGTAAAAAAAAAGCCACATCCTAATTTGGATGTGGCTTAATTTAGTGTGTAAATAAAAATGATAATTTTTTTGTTATTTTTTTTGGCTTTCTTTTTTATATTCTAGATTTAGTCATCAATATCTTCAATATCAAACATGACATTAGTGGGGATTTGTATAGTTTCATATTGCCTAATAAAAGCTTGTTCTAATTTAAATCTGATACTTGCACCAAATCCACTATTTCCATGAGAACCAAAAAATATATCATTACAGATGAGAACAGGTGTAACTTTACATGATTTATTCATATATTCATCGATGTTATCAATCTTTTTCTTTTTAGAATCAAACAATTTTGTATATTGTTTTAATTGATTTCCTTTTCCATATGATTTAAGTTTAATATACATTTTTTTGTTTTTATCATCATAAATTGGTTTAACACTTTGTTTTCCCATGTTTATATACATAGTTCTGGTTATTTTTGGTATATTTTTATCTTTATCAGATTCAATATATTTAGTTACTGTACATCTCATTTTATCAAAGTATTTAACAATTTCATCACAATCATTTTGTAAATTATATACAATTTGATAGCCAGTTGTGTTGTCTGGATTTTTTTCTTCACCAAAAGTATTAATTGTATTTATTCCAAAACAAAAATTTGTTGGTAACATAAAAATTAAATTACATTCTTTATCATCATGTTTATAAGTAATTTTTGATTTAGCACATTCTACTACTTCTTGTGAAGTTTTAATCGCTGGATTTATTATTAAATTTTTCTCATTAAACAACCCATAATGATTATATTCACTTTTATCTGCGTTTTTATATAGATCATGTTTTTCAGTTACAAAGTATGTATGTTTTATTGTTTTGTTTTGTTCCATCTTATTTATAATAATATAAAATAATATTATTTAATTTTCTCATTTTTTTCACATTCCAATCTACAACTTTTTAAATTTACAACATTTTTTTTTTCACGATAAAATGAGGCATTTTGATTTTGATTTTGGATATTCTGAGATTTGTGAAATGGGGGGTGAAAATTGGCGAGATGAAATCTATTTTGAATGTGGCAGTTAAATGTGGAGTGGAGTGAGTGAAAATGGGGTTTGGAATGATAACCCCCTTTTCATACTACTTCTGTCCAGATAAAATTGCATGTGCCTACAAAAGTGCAAAAATGAATGCTAAAATTGATTCTCGGTAAACGCTAAAACTAGCTTCCGCGCCTGCGCAGACATGACAGCTGTGTCATTTTCTATATTTAACCGTAGCCGATACCTGACCTAAGGCCGTGTCCCAATTCACTGGCTGTGGCCGCTGGCTACGGCCGTGGCTGTGGCCGCGTCTTCGAACTGGATTCAGCCAGTAGGATTGGGACGCGCCTTCGGCCGCGTAGACGCGCCTGTCGAGACGATTTGAATTCATACGCCATGATACGCGCAACTGAGGTCATGGCAAGCCAAATGCCAAATAATTCGATATACACTGTTTATCGGTGAAAAACAATCTTTATCTAGATAAAATTTGTTTATTACAGAGTTTTTCTCAAAAAGCAGTGTTTATCATGTCGGAATATAGTGTTTCTTGGCGAAAAACGTGTTTATCTCCGATAAATAGGGTTTATCGAATTATTTGGCATTTGGCTTGCCATATAAAGTTGGCCCGGCCACAACGAAGTCACCTTCCCTTGTGGCTTGATATTCGTGACGTCGCGGCCATAGCCACGGCCACAGCCAGTGAATTGGGACGCGGCAACAAGATGACGCGCTGCCAATAGCCGCAGCCACGGCCGCAGCCAGTGAATTGGGACACGGCCTAAGATTTTTAATAAGAGTCGTCAGGGAATCTTTGGGCAGGGAACCAGACTAAGCCGATACCGGACCCTATTTGACAGACAATAGTCTGGCGCTTTTTGGGTCCGGGAACCAGACTACTGACAGTCTATCTTGTCTATAGTCAAGTGTCTGACCATAGAGCTACATAGAGCTCTATGGTCAGACTGTGTACCTGTCACGGTCACCCCTGAAAGGGTGTACTAGTACTACAGTACAATAATGTACATACAGGTACACAGTTAATATGTAGACTACAACAAGTTGTAGAAATACTGCAGTTCTATTCGTTCTGTACAACAAGGCCTTCAAATGCTCTGCATGCAGAGTTTGTGGTGGAGGTCATTTCTCTGTTGCTGTTGGTCGCAACGGTCGAAGAAGCCACGAAGTTGACAAAGGGCCTCGAGCCCTCGACGGCATCGCAGATTACGTCTGGTAGGCCCTAACAGGTACATGTAGGCCTGAAGCTGAAAACGGTAATTGTGGGGTTAGTGTGCTGTACTTCTAGATTTAGAAGGCTATCACGGAGTAGCCTTCTAAATCTAGAAGTAAGTGTGCTGTATTTAGTCCACAAGGGTTACTTCCAGACATGGCTTATAAATACACAGTTGTGATAGGCCTATATCCTCTTTGTGGGAAGAATTCCACTGACGGCCATGACGGAAACAGGGTTATTTCCTCCAAGAGTTAACTTATTTCATGCAAGTCATGATGAACTTCAATCTCAGGTGTGAAAACTGGTGTAGCTTATCTAAAAAGTGACATTTTCAGGGTTTTTTTACCTACAATGATACACTTTGAATGCAGCGGTTCCTAGTCATTTTTAATTTTATCAAAACGCCCTCTGTTGGTCCCATATGTTTGTGCACAAGTGATGGCCGTCAGTGGAATTCTTTCACACATGGAATATGGGGGTTTGAAAATAATCCTTTTGTAAGTTGTGGACTAAACACAGTCGCTAACCACGTAATTCAATAATAGCGCTCCGCGCACCGGATCTCAGACAAACATTGCAACCATGCAGGGGTGTGTGCGTGTGCACGTCCATACACTACGTGTGTGAGACAATGTTTGTCTGACATCCGGGGATTTTGTGACGTCATTAGTGCGGAGCACTATTGTGTACAAGTGGTTCCCTAGCCATGTAATTATAAGGCGTAGTATTGACTAAGAACCACTTAATTCAGCACTTAACAGACAACTTCTTTTGCACATGACGGAGACTTAATTCAAGATCCATTTGTGATAAGACGGGTTCCAAAACTATAAAGGAAAGGAAAACTACTTTTTGAAAGTAACTTACCAAAAAATACCTTGGTGATGTCCTCTTCTACAAATATTAGCAAGGTTAGTTTTGTGGAAAGAGGGCAGGGCTTTGATTTTTGAGGGAAATTTTGGGGTGAAGACAGTAACGAAGATGGAACATGTACGGCCGCAGACAAAAATAGTCTGGTTTCCACCACCGAGATTGGTCAAGTGACCTGGGAAATGGCCTTCTGATATTTTGAAGACTCTTGATCTGTTGAGTCCGGGCACTAGACTAACCAGACCAGACAAAATGGCCTCACGCGATTAGAAGGGCTGTTTTCAAGTTTGCAAGAAGCACGTAAGAAAATTGCAATTTTACACTGAAATGTTGCACAAATTTCTTCAATCCAGGCTTTTAAGGACCCAGGAACATTTGCTGAATCTCAAAAGTATCATTTTTGAGAAGTAGAAGCTATTTAAGGGCTAAAATAATCAATGTGTTTGGGGATCCCTTCTTATCACAATCTCCATTGTACATATACTGTCGAGTCAATTACTGTTTCAAAATCATAAAAAGAAAAAACAACCCTTTATCAGTTGCCTTGTACATAAAATGAAAACAAGAAAAAGCAAGCCCTTTAGCAGTTACCCTTTACGAATCTGTAAAACGAAAAACAAACCTTTTATCAATTATCCTTTTTTAATGATTAAGGTGAAACAGGAAAAGCCTTCTTTTTTTTATCTGTGAAAGGAAAAAAATAAAAGAAATCCTTAACCCTTGACCGTTTTTAAACATGTAAAAAAAAACAAAGAAAAACAAATCTTTTACCTTTTATCATTTTCAAATTATCAAGAAAAAGGAAAAACAAACTCTTTACTGTTCATTTATTTACCTAACTTTGCAACACAAACACAATCAACAAAAACCTGTGACCGTGAATCTTTTGCCAGAGCAAAAAAGGGAAACTGTTTAATAGGAAAAATGAAAAACTAATTGTGTTACTGGTTTACACACAGCGAAACCCGAGGGCTGCAGAGGCATGATGGGACTGAACACATTGCCGTACTTGAGCCAAATGCTAATTGCTATCATTCTTACATTCTTTAAAGTCTTAGTCTTAGTAAACTTTCGAAAAGTTAGTATCGCAAACTTTACTACACCTGTGTTTGTAGTTAACAAACACTGAGCTGTTTCGCGTATGTTTTAGAAAATATACAATATATACAGTGTGTCCCAAAAAAAACGATACCCATTTTCAAAAAATTATGAGAAGAAGTTGTATGTATTCAGCTATTTGATTTTTAGTCTATTGCATTAACTATCTCACTGGGTATATTCTGACCAAATTTCAACGCAATTCATTCATGCATTACCGAGCAATTACTGATTGTCTTGAAAAGTCCATTTTGCTACCATTACAAATGAGTGACAGTTGTGGTCATCTTAGTGGCGATCTGTGTGTAGTGAATGTGGGTTGCCACATTGATGGGAGATTAACGAATCACAACTAAGAATGTTGATGACCGCCATTGTCACTCAATTGTAAAGGTAGCAAAACATCAGAACATGGCCTGGGTGATATTGAATGCGTTAGACAAAAAATCAAATACCTACAAATATACAATTTCTTTTTATTGGTGAGCTGTGAAGCAAAGCGAAGCCTATGTAGTAGTACTGTTCGTTCCGGCCGTCGGTCCGTCCGGCCGGCCGTCCGTCCGTTCGGCCGTCCGCGTGAAATGTTAAAGTTTTTTAGTATGTGCTTGAACCCCAATTTTTAGCTGTTTCGCATGCAGCGGAACAGCTTTTGTTTTTCTTATTTTTTTTTTTCTTTCTTTTTTTTTTTTTTTCTTTTTCCACTTTTTTCCCATAGACTTAACACAGGGATTTTCTACAAGTCACTTCTACCATTATGCCAATTCCGATGAACTTCATACTTGGCACATAGTTAGACCAGCACCCCGAATAGTGTCCCGCGTATGTACGTCATCGTGACGTCATCACGTGCACAGTTACGTAATCATAAAAGTGCAAATTTTAGGGCTCTTTATCTCCGGAACGGCAAGTCCGATGCAACTCAAACTTGGTATGTAAGTATATGGGGACGTGTTATAGACAAAAATTGCAGTCACGTGTTGATGACGTCATCGTGCGATTTTATACGAATTATTCAATTTTTGGACCTTTTCTTTATATCTCATGAACGACAAATCGTATTTTCGAAATTCTTTCGGTAAAATGTTTGTTAGGCTATAGGCACGTGCCATAAAATACCAAAAAGTGGTGACGTCATGATGACGTCATCAAAAAGCCGATTTTCTGATTCACATATAAGGGAATATCCGATGGTGATGAAACTTGGTGGATATGTAGGGAATGGTACTGGTATCCTAAATCTGAAGTGACGTCACGATGACGTCATCGGCTGATTTTTTATTGATTTTTGAATATTAAATTTTGCCATTTTTTCCCAGAAACACATATAAGCGAGTATCCGATCGTGATGAAACTTGGTGGGTAGGTAGGAAATGCTATTTCTATTCCAAATGTGAAGTAACGTCACGATGACGTCATCGACTGATTTTTTATTGATTTTTTGAATAATTAATTTTGCCATTTAGAGTCAAACATAACACAAAACACGGTTTTTGGAACTTTTTGGACCGCTGATATGGCTATCTATAGTAGTGCGCCAATTGTGTACACGTGAACGGAGCTCGACATAGCTAGAAAATCACTGTTTGTTTTTTCCACCGCCCATATGCACAACCATACATACTACGCACGCTGGTCTATAATAGACTCGGCTATTCAGTGTTTCTCATGGGCATGTGTATGTACACCAATCTGTATACAGTGTACGAGTATTGATGGACGAGTGACGACGCTCCTGATACATGTAGTTGTTTACGACAATTTAAACACTGCTATTTCTCTGTACTGGGCCAATTGCGTTCATGTTTGCTTTTCATATTATTTTTAAAACATACGCGAAACAGCTCAGTGTTTGTCAACAAACACAGGTCTAGTTTTTTTTTGTGATGGGTGCGTTGTCCAAAATGATGTTGTTATTATTGTAAATGGAAAATGTTGAAGTTTTTTCTATTGTTTCAAAATGTTGAATTTTTTTTTTTTTTTTTTTTTGACATGGGTGTGTTGTCCAAAATAATGTTATTATTGTAAATGAAAAATGATGAAGTTTTTTCTGTTGTTTCAAAATGTTGAAGTTTTGTCTACTGTTTCAAAATGTTGAATTTTTATTTGGATGGGTGTGTGTGTGTGATGGATGGGTGTTTGCTATCATGTTTGTAACTGCACGTAAGGCTGCAGCGAGCCATGACAGCTTCGCTGTTCTAGTAATGTTTTAAAAATGGGTATCGTTTTTTGGGGGACACACTGTATAATGACTCGGGACAGAGAAATAGTTTATCAGCGGCGTCTTAATTGTCCTAAACAACTACCAGGAGTGTCGTCACTCATCCATCAATACACGTTTACAGATAGATGTGTACATACACACGGCCATGAGAAACACAGAAATAGCAGAGTCTACTATAGGCCAGCGCGAATAGTATATGTGTGCTTATGGGCGGCGGAAACAGCAAAATGACTGATTTTCAAGGTTGTCGTGCTACGTTTACGTGTACACAATTGGCCCACCACTAGTATGGATAGCCATATCAGCGGGCCAAAAAGTTCCAAAGCCCGTGTTTTGTGTTATGTTTGACTCAATTAATTATTTTTTAAAATCAGTCGATGACGTCATCGTGACGTCACTTCACATTAGGGATACTAATACCATTTCCTACCTACCTACCAAGTTTCATTACGATCGGATATTCGCTTATTATGTGTTTCTGGGAAATGGCAAAATTAAGTATTCAAAAATCAATTAAAAATCAGCCGATGATGTCATCGTGACGTCACTTCACATTTTGGATATAAGTACCATTCCCTACCTACCCACCAAGTTTCATCACCATCAGATATTCCCTTATATGTGAATCTAAAAATCGGCTTTTTGATGACGTCATCATGACTTCACACCTTTTTGGTAAATTGTGGCATATGCCTATAACCTAACAAACATTTTACCGAAAGAATTTCGAAAATACGATTGGTCGTTCATGAGATATAAAGAAAAGGTCCAAAAATTGAATTATTCGTTTAAAATCATACGATGACGTCATTAACATGTGACTGCAATTTTTGTGTATGACAAGTCCCCATATACTTGCATAACAAGTTTGAGTTGCATCGGACTTGCAGTTCCGGAGGAAAAGAGCCCTGAAATTTGCACTTTTAGTATGAAGTTGATTGGAAGTGGCTTAAGGGTAGAAGTGGCTCTTAGAAAAACCCTTTGTTATGTCTATGAGAAAAAAGGGGGAAAAAAGGGGGGGGAAAGAAGAAAAACAAAAGCTGTTCCGCTGCATGCGAAACAGCTAATTAAAGATGATATCATACTTTGGTTTTTATCAAACTAGAAGTACAGTACAGTCCACCATCCCCATTAAAGGAATAATCCGGCTTCAAAGTTCTAAATAATAAGCAGAGTAGGCCATACAACACAATATTTCTAGAACACTTTATGAAAGTTTTTGGGGCGATAAAATCAGATATTTGTCGTGTAATAAAGGTAAATTATCGGAAAAACCAAATAATTGTCAAAGGTAAATACGCATTTCCAGAGTCAGCAAATGAAAGAGGATGCACATGGCACACCAATGATTTGAGACTGGTGCTCATAGCAGTGACTAAATACTGAACTTGCAGCTATCATACATTGCCATATGTGAATTTCAGGAATGTGATACACCTACGTTTTAGCTGATGGAAAAACAATTACTGAATTAGACAAATCCATGTACACACAGGTGCCCTCTTGTGTGGAGCACAGCCACACAAAAGGGCCGCCACGCCGACAGTTTTGGTCGGAAAAACATTGATTTTCATCATACGGAATGATCGTGAGTACAAATAAATAAGCTGCATTTCATCCCTGACATTCTGAGAAGAGATGGGGTGATTTTCAAGCCAATTTGTGATCTCTTTGTTATTTGGAGACATTTTTGGTGTAAGTGCCGCGAAGTACAATTTTTTCTGTGTACAAAATGTCAAACTCTATGGGATTCTCTTGAGCACTAGTACTACCATCAACCCTCAAATTAAAAAAGGGAGTGTGATGCGTTCTGCATCATACTTTGGAAGCATACACATGTACCGAAACAGAAATATTTACAGATTTACCTATAACTTACAGGGTATAATGACGGTGATGGTAGAAACATACCGTTAACATTTGGCTGCCTGAAATGCTGTATTTATCCAGAAAGAGTAAAACCAATGACCAAAATTATTTTTTATCTTTTAAAGATCAAAGAGAAAAGACTTAAGAAATAATGTGCCTACATGTATTTTTCACTGTTTTCTCAAAAAGTGGGCCCACCGTATGGGTTTGAAATTTTCACAGGTTTCTCTGACAAAAAACTAAATATGATATTGCCTGTAAGTGTACAGTACATGTAAGTCTAGTCTTGACATCTTACAATGCTTGGGAGCATTGTTAGGCAGCGATTGACACGTTGTCCAATGCATCTTCCAATTGCCAGTCTGTCTCCTGATATCTTACTACATGTACTTTCATTTCAGTCTGTCAACCTTCCCTCCATCATTGTCCATCTTCATTTCTCAAACTTGCCAGACCAATAGCCATAGTTTCCTGCTGTCAGTTTGTCATCCAGACAGAAAGATTATGTTGGTTTCAAAATATGAGAGTATTGTAATGTTGTAAGGACTATTTGCAATAATTTGTTTGTATCTTCATATCTTATAGGCAAGCCATCAATAAGCTGAATGGAGGTGCCTTGGTATAAGTGTATTGTGGTGGGTTGTGGAGGCATTGGCAGTGGAACATTGTACTGGCTTGCTAAGCTGGCTGGTGCTGGTGAGTAGTCCCTCCTGCATATTTGCACCTTTGAAGGCTTAAAAGCCTTTTATCATTCATTTGATGAATTGAGTAATGAATATTGCATACAATCATCTAGCTCCATTAATTTAAGTAGGGCTGGGTTGGAACGGTCGGAGTGCTGATATTCCGACCGATGCGATCGGATTCTGTTTCAGATTTTTCTTTCCGGTGTTCCGATGAAACAATAAAACAGAAAAGAATAATTTTTTTAAACTTTTCTTCTTAAAATCTCAATAAAATCATATACGGTATCTTTTATTCGATCTTACGAATCGTAACTGTAGTTTCTGTAGCAAAAATCTAGCGATGTCAAAAGCCGATTTCTTACTGCAATATCTGTACTTAGGGCCTGTTTGTTTAATGCACAGGATCACGAAAATTGCGGATCCGGATCCCATTTTAGCGTACCCTGCATAGAAGGTGGATCCCCAAATCTTGTATCCTTTGCGTTAAACAAACAGGCCCTAAGTCTACCGTGCTTCCACGCACCTAGGACAGCTGCGGTCTGTTCGAGCGTTACTTCAGCTTGCATGCCACATATACACAAATTGTACATGTACCCGGTATGTACATTTTGTACTGTACACATATGGATATGTACAGAAAGTATGGAAGGCTTCCTGCTGGCACACGCTGTTGAGACTTTGCACAGATACCAGTACCAGCCTACCAGGCATGGAAAATTCAATGCCGTGCTCGATGCTTAATTGTTCACGTCTTACTCACAATGTGATAGTTGATTTTGGAAGGATTTTACAATGTAATGGAACAGTCCTGCTGTCAGTTCCGGCTGTGGAACTGCTAGTGTGGAATTTCTGCCACAGAATTTCAAGGATGTTAAGACGGTTTTGTTTATAGTATGTTCTGTGCATTTTGTGTTTTATTTCCCACCTAAGGAGTTCTTGGCTTAGAGCAATATAAACTGGCACATGCAAATGGAGGATCCCATGACTACTCAAGAACAATGTAAGCTGAATCAAATGTTTCTTAATGTAACAAATAAACCTGAACTTTTAAATTTCAGCTTTTTCCTTGGTGCTTTCACAATTTGTGTGTATGCCAACTCCATCCCTAGCAAACAGTATGTGAGTGGTTTCATGGCTTCTGGTGGCTGCCAGATGCAAAAAGAAAAATTGATTTTTGAAGGGGCACCGTTTAATTAGGGCAGGATGGCTCAGTTTGTACCGTAACCTTTTGTCATTCTAATGAAAGCGATCAAACCCTTACTTCAAACAAAATTGCAATGATTTATTCAACACATACATTGAAGAGTTTTCGATTGGCTTAACAAATGAATAGTTGGCACCCTTGTTTTAAACGCAACTTGTATTTTGAAATGTGACCATGCACTGAAAAAAGGGCATGTGCCAAACCATCAAAAGTAAAAGTAGTATTAAAAATGGTTGATTTATTCTTGTTTTGTTCTCGTGTGTGAAGATAATATAAATGATCCATGTTTATTGTGTATTTCTGTTTGATTCAAACATTAAGCCGTAAAGACTACATGGATGATGTATATGCCAACTTGTGTCGTGGTGCGTATGATTGCTGGGAAGACGTGGAGAAAGAGTCTGGTTTGCAACTTGTCTACAAAACTGGAGGTGTCATATTCACTGAGGAGAACAGCAAAGGGGAACGTCACATTACAAGCATTGCAAAGGCAATGGAAAGAAATGGAACAAGGTATTAGATCATGTCCATTGACAGTTGAATCTAAATGATTGATTTATTTTGACCTCAATTTTGTTTTTATTTATGGCCAAGTCACTTTCCATATCAGTTTAACATACCGTGTACTGCCACGTTCTGGTAATGTCTAAAATTGCTGTAGTTTAAGTATGTGTATGTAATATGTGTATGCGTTGTCATTATTTTCATTCGAGTATGATAATTATCAGTCACTTTCCATGGAAACGAGAAATTATCAGCTCATGGTTTTAAAGTCCTTCATATTTATTTGTATGGATAGAAGTTATGGAACTTATGGCCACTTTAAAAATACATGTATATTTCATAGTTGTTTTCTAATTGATTTAAAGTTTCTAATCTTGTTATTTCTTTGTCTAGCTATGAACTGTTACATGGAGAGTTACTGAACAAAAGGTTTCCACAGTTTACAAATAATGCCAACTGGAAGGCAATCTTTTTGCCTGACAATGGCCTTCTAGATGCAGCACTTGCAAATGCAATCCACATACAGCTGGCCAGAAAGCATGGTGCTACAATCATTGAAGAGGTTCAAGTGCTGAACATTACAAGATCTGACCAGGGCGATTTATTGGTAAGAGCTATATTGGTTTTATTCCATGTATAGCTATGTTCAGTTATCAAGTTGGACAAGGTTTGTGATGGTGTCCATTAATGCATGGAACATACAAACCAAGAGTTCACATTACAGTGTATCATACTTTGGTTTTTGTCAAAGAAATGCAGATTCATGGGCAAAAATATCAAAAAAGATACAGTTATAATAATAATAATAATAATAATAAACATTTATATAGCGCTTAATACAGGCGTTTCTAAGCGCTTACCAGATAATGATTGGTGATCAAGGTTTATTAAATAAGTGTGTTTTCAATAGGGATTTAAAAATATCAACAGATGGGGCGTTTCTTATTTCTAATGGTAATTTGTTCCAAAGCTTAGGGGAAATGAAGGAAAATGCTCTATCACCATATTTTGTGTTAGTACGGGGTCCTTGAGATAGTGTAAGGGGAAGGGAAGAACGGAGTTGCCTGACTGATGAACTTGAACGTACAAATCATCTGTGATATTTCCAGCTCCATACAGGGCTGACTTTTTGAGAAAACAGTGAAAAACGGCCACAGAATTTGTTAAATATTTTCACCGTTATTTTTTTATCTTTTAAAGATCAAAAATATTTTCGGTCGTTTGTTTTACTAATTTCTGAATAAAAACACTATTTCGGCCAAAACATTGGTATGTTTCTACATCTTAATACCATGTAAGTTATAAGTAACTCTGAACATTTTTGTTTTGTTTTCCCACCAAAGTATGATACTACCTTTAAATCTTATTGTAGACTGAAAATGATGTCCTTCCCTGCACCTTGAAAGAAAAGCTACATTGAGAAATAATAATAAGTGTCTCATCATTATTTCTGTATTCAGTTTAATAGTTAGTGATGTGCATATAGGTTGAACTATCAGAGTATATTTGAGGATGAAGGAAGCAACTGATTTGCCACCCTGCCCCTGCTGTACCTGCCTTTGTCACATCTTTATTTCATCAAACTTAAATTCAGTGTTGATGTGAAGGAGACCCTGACTAGAGTAGGCTCGTTGAAACGAACAAAATAGATGCAAAAGTACAAACAATTCTTACATGGTGTTTCCGCAAACCGATCCACATACCAATTGTCACCATACAAAACCTTAATCTTTCAAGTGACTATGATGTTAAACGGTTTGGTTGGTGATGGGGATTGTTGAATTGTTCATATAAAATAAACCATAAATAAACCATCGCTGTCTTTGTGGGGCGCTATGGCCTAGTCACCCTATTGGCCTGGTAGGTCGTTCTCAAGATCTTGTGGTCAATCTACCGATTGTGGGTTCAAGTCCAGCCATGGGCTAGTGGTGCTTGTATCCTTGGGTTTGTCACATATTGCTCCTGTTCACCCAGGTGTAAATACTCCCCAGTGAGTTGAGATGGTTTCAGGAATGTTAATGTAGCCCATTGACCAGGGATGATAATAATATAAGCTCCTTGATCACCATATTTTTATAGCAGACAGAGAATGCTCTCAATATGAACATGTCAGTTTCAAGTTCATTGGTTTGGAGGATGCTTAGTAGGTACAGTGTAGTGCATTAATAAAAACCGACATATTAATGCTGCACAAAATTGTCCTTAATTATTTCTGAATTCTTTTTTTTTCAATTGCAAGGTTCGAACCACCGCGGGAAATTACCGTTGTGGTAGAGTTATTGTGACTGCAGGAGCCTGGATCAATGATGTAATGTCATCAGTTGGAGTTCATGTGCCGCTCCTAGTCACCCAAGAACAAATCACATACCTTGCCACACCGTATATCAACGAATTTACCAAAGAAAGGTAAAAGCAAAACATTGGTTTTATTGATGGTTGTGAGCACGTGAATACAAAATCTGGATTACTGTTCAAAACACATCTTAAATAAAAGCATTCAATAACTAGCAGTGGCTAGCCGTGGGGGGGGGGGGGGGCAAGGGCAAGCCCCCCATGAAAAATCCTGACCTTCACATTTCTTTCCTTCTTAACTGAAGTTCTCCTTTCCATCCTTTATGTTTCCCCCTCCCCTTCTTACATATTCTGCACTCTATCTACATGTCAAACAGTTTGCTTTGTGGTCAGACGTTTGTATCTTTTTTCTTGAAAAGATACATGGGAAGATTTTCCTCTTCCCATGACTATAATCCAGTAAGGCCCTCCCCGTTTTAGCGCTTGTCCCTCCCCTCACTTTAGTGCTCGCCCCTACTTTTCCACTCGGCCAAACCCCCCCCCCCCCCCCCCTCCCCCCCCCAAAGTTTCACAAGGATGTTTATAGTTGGACATTGTGCCACTCTTCTCAGAAATTCTTGTTTTCAGCAAACCTTGCAAATGACACTGTGCTGCTTACTCCATTTGATACTAAATTCCTGATGATCTTCATACCAGTATTGGAGTACTCGTATTCGAGTACAACTCAAGTACAGACAAATACTCGGCCTGTACTCGCTTAAAAGTACTCAAAAATAAAATGTTCCGGTACTTATTTTCGAGTACTCTTTATCGAGTACGGGCCGTACTCGATAAAGAGTACTCGAAAATAAATGTGCTTGGCCCGTACTCAAATCCATGTACTCAAATTTTGGGAGTACTCGACTATTTAGTGCAAATATCATTTTCGTTACAATTTCATGGTTGATAATGTTGCAGATTTCCAATAAATTATACAGTAATTTATAATCATCAGTGGCCATATTGACTTCTGAATCCAGTCAAAATAACCGTTCTTTTACTTAATATTTGGCAGGTTTCCATGTTGGTCATATTTTTCACCAGATGGGGATGTTTACTATGGCCTTCCTATCCATGGTAATACAGGTGCCAAAGTTGGTATGGACGCTGCGGGGGAATTGGTGACAACTAAAACACGAACGTTTACACCAAATGAAAAAAATCTGGATAAATGCCTTCAGATGTGCCGGACTCATATACCCCATGTAAGCCTCCATGAACGTTTCCATGTTTTTCCCTCTTTATCATTGTTTATTGTGTAACGGGCCGAGCAAGGCGGGACGTGGCACAAGACTGGTCCGGATGGACCAGGTCCCGCCACTGAACAACCAAATGTGATTATTTACCGGTAATATGAATGATAAGACAAGACTGACATTGATGCAAAGTAACCAAAGAAATGGGCGTAGAGCAGGCAAATCTCGGGGGCGCCTCCCAGAATATTTTAATGCAACATAATTAATATTTATAATACAAGACAAACATGGAGCACTTCAAGTTAAATAATACAAATTAAAAATCGACAACACTTACAGTTAAAGTCAAAGGAGGCCGGAGCAGGCGCGAGGCTGGAGGCTACACACACATAATGTGTAAAATGAACACAAATAAACGGGGCAACCAAAAAGTACGAAACGAAATACCCTGACGTAACCGAAAGTAAATTGTGACCAATGCCCCATCGCCTGCTACGGCCTTTTATGCAAGTCAAGTGTGGTGAGGCATGTCTATTTTGCATGGACCTAGGACGTAGGTGGCGTCTTGTAAGGACTTTGTTACAATTGTAAGACTGTGGTAAACGGGTAAATTGAAATGTTTGGCACAGCAAAATCAGAAAAACAATTACAATACCTATCCAAAATGAGGATGAGTCTACCCCCATGTTATTTACAAATAATAACAAGCGACCCAATTTGAGGTACAGATGTAGTTTTCACTCAAAAAAGACAATTTACTTTCCTGTAAATATCTCACATATTTTGTTGAATGTTGTAATTGCTGTTGACAAGTGAACATTTAAAGGTACAGTACAGGATTGGTAACATACCCAAACAGAAATATTCTCAGATTTACGTTAAACTTTCAAGGGGTAAGATCAAAACCATTCTTTATGTTTTACAAGACAAATTGAGTCGGGTTTTTCCCTATTTTTTTGTGACTCAAATGTCTGAAGCTCAGACTTTCACGAGTTTATTATTTCACGTAAATGTTTGATCAGACAAAGTTTTAGTGCTGTTCTATGACCTTTACCAATTATGTATTATACCATTAATAAACTAATTTCTAGTTTGTTCATTATTTATTCTTCAAATACATGTATACCATGAGGAAAACTGACTGGATTACATTTATTGAAAAGTGAACAAAGAAAACTTGACTGGAGCAGGATTTGAACTTTGACTTGTTCACTTTTCAGTGACTTGTTCATTATTTATTTATGTGGTCCTAATATAATTTATTTAATGATTTCCTTTGATATCAGGCTTTAGGTCCTATTTTGTCAACGAAGACATGCCTGTATGCAATGACTCTGGATCGACACTTTGTTATTGATACCTGCCATCGGACAGGTTTCCCTGATGTAGTCGTATGCTGTGGAGCTGGCCATGCATTCAAGTAGGTTTTTACAATGTGTCAACTTAAAGAAATATATGAATAGACCAATCCATTAAGCCCCGCCCCATTTGTTTCTGACCAATCACAATCTTGGTTTATGTCCGACATGTGTTCACTAAAGTCTGACAAATGTACGCGCATAGTACGCACGACAGGACCGTGCAGTGAAGAATAGGAGAGGAATGTGTGTTCATTGCTCATGTGTCAAGTGGGAATGGCTTACTGGATCGGTCTATTGATGACAGGTCTGAGGTTTTAACGTTGAATGTCAGAAAATAGCTCAATGGTAAATACCCACTTGACAAGAACTTTGATAGCATTAACAGTTCCTGTTCTGTATAATGTGTACCTGTATACAGCTGTAGTGTATACAACCATACATTCTATTTTGGGATGACGTAATGTTTATTTATAGCCACACCTTGTAGTGGTTGTAATACATGCCTCAGAAACATAAACACAGAATTGTCCATGCTGTCATTATACTCCCATATGATTCCTATTTCTACGATGTATGAACACAACAGTTGCGACGAGGATTTTAGAACACGAAACTCACATTCAATGTCATAATAATCGTGGGTGAGTGACATTTAACGGTGGAATTCTGGAACTTTTCCACATAATACATACGCTATACGAATACACACACGATACGGACACTCATGATTTCACACGCATGATAAATGATCATGGCATCTTTTCAGAGGACTGTGTTTGAGGAGTTTAATCCTAAGGACGGCGATATAGACGCATTTACTTGGAAAGGCTTGAACAGTATTTCATTGCAGTGGATATTGATGATACTGAGGCAAATGCTGTCAAACGTAAAGCAATTCTGTTTCATTGGGAGCACAGTGTATAAAACACTGAAAGACCTTGCCTTTCCACAACAGCCTAAGGAGAAGACTTATGTTGAGCTGTCTGAACTATTGAGGGAGCAATACAAGCCTAAGAGACTGGTAGTCGGAGAACGTTTCCAATTCCATAACGCAAAGCAGTTGCCAGGCCAATCTATTTGTGACTATGCTGCTCATTTGAAGAAGTTGGCAGTTTATTGTGACTTCGCAGGGAACTAACTGCAGGACAATTTACATGATAGATTTATCTGTGGTCTGCTGTGGGAGAGCATCCAAAAGAAACTTTTGGCACGTAACTACAATTTCCAGCAGACACTGGAAGTTGCTCTAGTGGAGGAGGCAGCTGCCAAGAATGTACGTGATATAACTACGCCAGCCGAGAACAAGCCAGTGAACATGGTGGCTTCCTCACGGCCCAAATGGGAATCAAGACAACAGAAACCATGTGACCGGTGTGGACTGAGAAATGACAATCGCGATGAATGCCGATACAAGGGTGCCACGTGCTACAAATGCAAGAAAGTGGGACATTTGCAGTCAGAATGCAGGTCTGGTGCCAGACCAGATTTTGCACTGCCAGCTGCGAAACTGACCTCACAACCACGTCCTAAACCAAGGAGGCGTGTACGCTACTTGGATGACAAGGACCAAGATTCCGAGAGGCACCCCAACGATGACTCGCGGAACGACAGTGAGTTTGTGGCTCCGTGCTTTCAGTTTCATCACAATCACATATGTGAATAAACAGTCCCACGTCAAGGAAGACGACACTCAAGCTGAGAGTGAGATGCACACGTGTAAACCCACCCCAACTATCAAGGTCCATGTTCGGATTGCGGACATTCAACATTTCAAATCCAAATTAAGTCAATCCACACTGATCAGTACCCAATACGTACGTCAGAGGAAGTATTCAGCAAGCTAGCTGGAGGTGAAAAATCCTCCAAGATAGACTAGAAATATGCATACCAGCAGATGCTGTTGGATGGCATGTCCCAGGAGTACGTCACGATAAACATTCACAAGGGACTGTATCGTTATACACGCTTACCATTCGGTATCACTTCGAGTCCTGCAATTTAGCAGCGATTCATTGAGCAAGTTCTGGCTGGCCTGGATGGCACATGCGCAATCATGGATGATGTGCTGGTGACTGGTAAGAACAACGAGGAGCATCTTCGGAATCTGCGAAATGTCTTCCAGAGATTCCGGAAGTACGGCTTAAGTGTAAAGACGGAGAAGTGCCGCTTCATGCAGGAGAGCGTTGTCTACAATCCAACCAACCGAGGACAAGGTGCACCCTATACGCAAGGCTCCAACTTCATAGAACGTCACAGAGCTTCGTTCATGATTGGGAATGGTGAACTTTCAGGCACAATTCCTACCCAACCTGTCAACCATGATTCATCCGTTGAATGAACTGCTGGGAGATCGGCCCTGGCAGTAGACTGATGAGTGCACCATTGCATTTGATGCAGTGAAGGAGGGTATCAGTTCCGATAAGGGGCCGTCCATAAAGTACGTATGCACGAAGGGGGGAGGGGGGTCGTTACCGATGCGTACGCAAACAAAACATTTGCATAGCCATATCGTGCGAAAAGAGAAGTAAAAAAAAAAACGAGAAAAAAGCACCGGGATTGTTTTGTTTTTTCCCGTTTTTTTCTTATTCATCATGATGAAAACTAGACCTGTGTTTGTTGGTAACAAACACTGAGCTGTTTTGCGTATGTTTTAATAAAAAATTGAACTTGTACACAATTGGCCCAGAGAAAAAGCAGTGTCTTAATTGTCGTAAACAACTATCACAAGCGTCGTCACTCGTCCATCAATACAAATGTACACATACACACGGCCATGAGAAACACAGAAATGGCCGAGTCTACTATACTGCTATAGTATGTATATTATGTACATACATAGTATGTACGGTTGTGCTTATGGGCGGTGGAAACAGCTATATAACTGATTTTCTAGCTCATCGTGCTACGTTTACGTGTACACATTTGGCCCACTAGTATTGATAGCCATATCAGCGGTCTAAAAAGTTCCAAAGCCCGTGTTTTGTGTTATGTTTTGACTCTAAATGGCAAAATTAATTATTCAAAAAAATCAATAAAAATCAGGCGATGACGTCAACATGACGTCACTTCACATTAGGGATACTTTTACCATTTCCTACCTACCCATTAAGTTTCATTATGATTGGATATTGGCTTATATGTGTTTCTGGGAAAAAATGGCAAAATTAAATATTCAAAAATCGAAAAAAAATCAGCCAATGACGTCATCGTAACGTCACTTCACATATATGATACTAGTACCATTCCCCACCTACCCACCAAATTTCATCACCATCGGATATTCCCTTATATGTGAATCTGAAAATCGGCTTTTTGATGACGTCATCATGACGTCACACCTTTTTGGTATTTTGTGGCATGTGCCTATAGCCTAACAAACATATTGCCGAAAGAATTTCGAAAATGCGATTTGTCGTTCATGAGATATAAAGAAAAGGTCCAAAAATTGAATAATTCATATAAAATCACACGATGACGTCATCAACACGTGACTGCATTTTTTGTCTTTAACACGTCCCCATATACTTACATACCAAGTTTGAGTTGCATCGGACTTGCCGTTCTGGAGATAAAGAGCTCTGAAATTTGCACGTTTAGAATGACGTCATGGTGCACGTGATGACGTCATGATGACGAAATTGTTCGGCATGCGATTCGGGGTGGTTGCTAACTATGTGCCAAGTATGAAGTTGATCGGAATTAGCGTAAGGGTTAGAAGTGACTTGTAGAAAAAAACATGTGCATTGTCTATGGGAAAAAAGTGGAAAAAAAAAAATAAGAAAAAAAAATAAGAAAAACAAAAGCTGTTCCGCTGCATGCGAAACAGCTAAATAGTAAAATACGTCTGTACATGTAAATGTATAAAAACCTGAAATACTGTTAGTCATTCATTTCAGAATTTGAAAGTGACGTCCCAATAACGGCACTGACCCTGATTACTATGACATTATAATGATGCTAAAGCAAGGGACCACGAAAGTGAAAAACCTAATGTGGAATGCGTATGCGTACAGGGGGGGGGGAGGGGGGGTTGGGACCACTGCGTACGCCATGCGTACAGAGGGGAAGGGGGGTCAAAAAAGTCGGCATTTTGTGCGTACGTACTTTATGGACAGCCCTAAGCTCCTTGCACACTACGACCCAAAGCTACCACTGGAGCTTGCCGCCGACGCTTCGCCATATGGTGTCGGTGCAGTAATGCTGCATGTCTACACGGATGGTTCACGACATCCAGTCTTTTACGCATCACATTATCTTAACAAGCACGAGGAGGGATACCCTCAACTGGACAAAGAGGCCTTAGCAATCATGTTTGGTTGATTACAACCTGGAGTTCATCCCGGCTTCACAGAACGTGCTCGCAGAACGTGCTTTCACGACTTCCCATGCAGCGTAATGTAAAGCAATTCAACAATAGCACGGCATTCCTTATGCAAGGTGCAATAGTTAATGTTGGCATGTGACTTTTCAACGCGACACTGATGCAAGAGGGCGCTACTTTGCCAGTGCTTGCGACACAGACACAGCTCAGACTACAACAGTAAATAACATAAGAGATGGAGTAAAAGCATGGAGACTATTAGTCTATTAGACTATTAAAAATGTAAGAATCGATGACAAACACCTTGACAGTCTTCCAGTAACAAGCAAGGAGAGTTCCCATGCTACTAGGACAGATCCAGTCCTGTCACGCGTGTTGGAGTACACCAGGATAGGTTGGCCAGTGCTGCAGAGTTTGTTCAGCAGGTATGACATTCCGATACATTCCGATAACGGACCGCAATTCATCAGTGAGGAATTTCAGCACTTTCTCAAGGTGAACGAGTCAAGCATGTATGAGTGGCGCCTTACCATGCAGCCAGCAAGGGTGCACCTGAGCACATGGTACAGTCGTTCAAACGTGCTCTCAGCACAACTAAAGCGCAACTCGAGTGGACGCAGTTTGCAGCAATGCACTGATAGCTTCCAGTTGACCTATCGCAGAACCAAGCATGCCACATTAGGTCGCACCCCACGAAGGTGGTCAATATGCAGAGCAATCAGAAGCTCCACCATGACAAGCACACACAGCTGCAAGAGTTCTACGCAGGGGAGGAGGTTCTGATGAAGGATTTTCGCAAGAACGAAGCCTTGGGAAAAGCAACAGTCACTGAACCATATGTACTGCACCCAAGTCATATGTTGTGATCCTACAAGATGGCAGAGTATGGAAATGGCATGTAGACCATGAGGAGATCAGAATTATCTTCTGATATCCATACTCACGAGGCACATCCAGTTCTTCCAGACGATAAACGAGAACCAGTGTTTGACCCTGGCATAATCATACCTGGGGGACTTATACACCAGATGAGGGCAAACAAACATCTGATTTGGAGTTGCAGCCAACACAATAACTCTCCATGACAATGGAAATCCAGGAAAAACAGCAACATCTCCAATGGCCACAACCCCTAGAGGTTCACCACTTCACCCAAACTCTTGCGTCGCTCATCAAGAGTCAGTGCACGACCACATAGACTCATTGAGACTTTGTAACATATTGTTTTTCATATGGACATACATGTATTCATGCATGTACCACTGGTATTCTTCAGTTTAAGGTTCAAGTTGTTGTTTGCAACAAAACTAAGTCTTCAACTTCAACTAAACTAAGTCACGTACAACGCGCTTCCCTGGATAATAATAATAATAATAATAATAATAATACACTTGTATAGCGCCAAATCTATTTAAGAAAATGCTCTGAGGCGCTTTACAGAATACACATATCAACAATTTATACACTTTAGAATACAACAATAATAAAAACTAACTACGAGATAAAAAAAGAAAAAAGAGAAATATCTTTAAAAAGTAGGCCCAATCAACTTAGAATGAATGTCCAAGAGTAAAACTGTAAACAAAGTCAATTAAAATAATGGATTAAAATTTAAAAATTAAAAAATTAATAATTATACAATGTACAATGAGACTATCAGGCATACAAGACACGATCTTGACTAATATAATCAAAATTATGTCCTGCACACCAAAAACAACGCTGCCCCGAGCAGCCCATCCCACAGTGTGCCGAGTAATACAGCAGGATAAAAAGAATTTAGGAGATTAATAAAAGGCTTTCTTATAAAAATAAGTCTTAAGTCTACGTCTAAAAATATCAAAAGTCTCTGCTTCCCGGATACAAACATCAAGGTCATTCCATACTTTGGGTGCAATAGCAGAAAAAGCTCTGTCTCCCATGGTACATAACCTAGTATTTACAGGCTGCAACCTAGTCCTATCACAGGAAAGTCGTGTAGTTCTTGAGGAACTAGATGTGTGCAAAAGATCAACAAGATACTCCGGACCCATGCCATTTAAACACTTAAAAACTAAAAAACACAATTTATACATAATTCTAAACTTGACTGGTAGCCAGTGAAGTTTCATCAGTACAGGGGTAATATGAGCAAACTTTCTAGTACCTGTGAGAACCCGGGCAGTTCTGAACACGCTGTAATGGAACAAGTGAGGACCCTGGATCCCCAGGGTCCCACACGTCACGTGATCCCACTGACCCTTTATCCATAGACCATAGTTGTTATGTTGCAGGATGCAATGTTCCATGTACGCTGGATTTGTTTTAAGGGAACTTCCAATTTAAGGGGGAGAGGATGTAGTGTATGCAACCAGTCTATTCTTTTTGTGATGACGTAATATTTTAACATTCATAGACACGCCATGTTGTTGTTGTAATTGTCCATGCTGTCATTATATTGCTCCCATATGACTCCTATTTACAAACACAACAACAGCAGGCGCGGTTCTACGGGGGGGGGGGGGGGGGGGGCTAGGGGGGGCTGTAGCCCCCCCAAAATGTTGTCTAGCCCCCCCAAAAAAATGCAAGTGAAAAAAATTGTTTTAAAATACTGGATTTTTTCAATTATTAAGCGCCAATTACATAAAAAACGCGTTGTGTGGCCTATAATGTGCATGTTTTTCGACATAATAAGACATAGCAGAAGCGAGTGTTAGAAGAACCCAAAATATTGGGTCTTCTAGCCCCCCCCCCCAAAAAAAAAAATAATAATGGCTCATCTAGCCCCCCCAAAATGTTGGCTCTAGAACCGCGCCTGAACAACACCATATGTGGCATGATAGATAGGCCCACAGGTCACTACTTGTAATCAAGATTTGTCTTGTTTCATTGTACAGTGTGGCTCTCTCTTACACAATGGGAACTCAGCATCTTTCTTTGGGCTGATGGGCTCTGCCACTTAGTTCTGAAACTGTCAATATCTTGGGATTCTTGTCATCTTTTATTAAATGTTCATCCTGCAAAATGTATCTAGTGAACTACATGTAAGTACATGTATTCATGCTTAACAAACTGTCAACATTTCTTTCAGATTTGCAAGTGTGTTGGGACAGATCCTATCTGACATTGCCATTATGGGTAGGACATCCTTCAACATTGCACCCTTTACACTGGATCGACCTGCTATTACCAATCCAAACTTCAAGCCACTTGTTAAAATAGCGGAGTGGACCAGTCTCAATAAACAATCTGGGCCGTCTAAGTTATAGACTCACATTCAGTGTAATCATGTAAAGCTCAGTTCGTATTTCATTTGAATGCTTCCTGCAGAGTGAAACTAGCTGCCCATTTGTTAATAATGTTCGCAATAACTTCTTATCCAAATTGGTTGCTGCAAATTTACAATGTCAGATTCACTTTGCTTGGCAGTTCAGATGAAGTATGAACCACTCTTAACTCATATATTTTGCTGACCGGATGAATTAATGTAAATGTCACTAGATAATTCTATTGCTAATAATGAATTGTATTATAATGAATTAAATGATACTCAGGGAGATTTCTAAAAAAAAAAGAGTAAAAAGCATTAATTTATTTACTGTTTCCAAAGAGGAAATTTGTTGTGTAAAAGGTGCACAATTGACGATGCATCCTGTAATACTTAAAATCGTATCAACTTCCACCAGCACTTTTTAAGCCGTTCATTGTTAATTTTACCTTCAATTGGGAAATTTCAATTCACATTTGTTGAGGGTACCATTTACAATACAAGTATTTGTTCACAGTTGAATGGCTTTGGGTATCCTTCAAGATGTCTGTTCAAGGACGTTTAAAGTTCAGTTTCATTTTCACTTTTCTAGGGGAAATTTAGAAATTAAGCGAAAAAGATAGAGGCTTTTAAGTCTAGTGTCAGAAACACCAAATAGTAAAAATTGTATGTTACCAGTTTGGTCCTTAAATGGTCCATGATTCTGTCGGTAATAATATAACTGATAAGGAAACCATTTATGCTTAGACTAGAGTCAGCGGTACATGTGAAAGGTTCTTAAAACTTGAGACCACCTATCCAAATCGTAGTTGTTTTGATTTGAAGTTGCTTTTCCCATTTATCTTAAACTTGCCACAAACCATATTTGTTGGACAAAACATGAATCTTGGAGGGAACAAACGGGAACAAAATGTATTATTTGTCAAGACATTGAGATAATATAATAATAATATCGGCATTTATATAGCGCTCTTACACACAAGAGTGGTATCACAGCACTTTACACTATTATTATCCCTGTTCATCGGGCCCATTTACATTCCTGAAACAATCTCAGCTCCCTGGGGAGTATACAGCCTCGTGCTACCATAAGGTGCACACAGAGGCTAATCAAACCACAAAACCATCTCTACCCTCACAGGTACCCATTTACACCTGGGTGAAGAGGAGCAATATGTGACAAAGCGTCTTGCCCAAGGACGCAAGCACCATTAGCCCATGGCTGGATTCGAACCCACAATCTATACTAATGACAAGATCTTGAGTCCGACGTGCCAGACCACTCAGCCACGGCACTCCACTCCACGCCTTGACTGATCTTACAACAGATATTTCTATTCTATTACATGTGTAATTCTATTTATTGCATTCATAAGAATGAATGGATATATTGTTCTGGAATTCAGGATATTTATGCAGTAGCAAGAGCATTTTATGGGAAGCTTCATTCTTTTTGTGAAATCTGTGCTGGGTTGGATTTTAAGTTTGCATTTGTTCAGATGCTAAAGTCCAAAACCATCGCTAAACAGAGAATTGATCGCTACTTTGAGTAGCAATATTCCGTTAAGCATTGGATTTGGGCTTAGCGATGATCGCAAAGCATTAGTGAAATTGGCCCCAGGAATCCTTTGAAGCCAGGTTCATTTGATTTATAAAAATGAGGAACAACCTGCACAATGGCTTTTTGTTTGTATTTTTACTCATTTGTGTGTTTTAAAATCACAGGGTAGGCAGCCTGTTATGAAATCCACTTAGACATCCTAAGTGGATTTCATAACAGGCTGCCTACCCTGTGATTTTATATACAAAGAAACTATGTCATTTGCACTGTATTATAAGGCACTGATTGGAAGAGGTTGTACAACGCTAGCAACTTTTTTGATAAAATAATTTCCCCTGATCAGAGCTATTTCTATCAATATTAAAGTCTTTGTATAGAAATCACAATAAGCTTCATGAGAACAGTGATCTTATTTCTTTGAATCTTATAAGCTGTACGATGACAGACCTTGCCAGCTTGCTGCCACTTCCTTTCTGCCCGTCTCCTCAGCATTAATGCAGGCTTGATCGAACCAGGACCTACAGGGCCTGACGGATGTCGGTCACTCGGTCACTTCGCCCACTTTCCACTTCGCCCACTTACCACTTCGCCCACGAGTCACTTCGCCCACGCGTCACTTCGCCCACTTACCAACGCAATTTTAAATGTATGTAAAAACAAAGTTTAACAACAAATAAGCTAATTATCACAAACCCCGACCACGAAGGAATTCCCACCTTCAATTACTTCTAGATTTAGAATGCAATTCGTAGGCAATAACATAATTATAATAATATTTATATACCCAATAAAAAGCACTCCCAAACTAAATAATTTACTTCCTATATTTACCTTTTAATACTCATAATAATAACAACATTATAATGACTCTTTCTTTCCCAACCTTCCACGGAAAATATACCCAATTATCACACAATAATCATGTTCAGATTTTACAAAAAAGTTGCGGCTGTTCATGTATAGAGCGTGGGCGAAGTGACCCGTATGCGAAGTGGCCAATGGGCGAAGTGGTGAATGGGCAAAGTGACGCGTTGGCGAAGTGACGTGTGGGCGAAGTGGAAAATGGGCGAAGTGACTGTAAAACGGCCTGACAGTCACTGTCTTAGACTTCAAAGAGGCATGTGTATCAAAGTGTCAGCTCATGTAGATTATGTAGATTTGAAACACTTGATCTGACAAGCTCTTCAAGACTGAGGAGTATCCTTCTACAAATCAATGTTCAATAATAGATTTAACATCCCTGTACACAACATGTACACAACAGGGAAAGAAGATTCTTTTTGTTTCAAGTTGCAGAGAATACAAAAGTGATTGAAGAAAAGATGGTGTGGAGTCAGAGGACTGTCCAGGACTCTGATTGCTGAGTAATAACAAGATCCAAAATGTGACCAGACTCATGCGTAGATATCTTAACATGTTACTGGAGACCCATGGATTAAAGAATAACTAAGAAACAATAATTAGTATTGTGATCATCAGAAATCTCCACTATTAAAGGTAATGTCATACTTTGGTTTTTATCAAAGAAATACAGATACATATCAAGACAGATAAAGTAACAGTCTTCTGTGTAAATTTCAGTCGCATACGGTGCCCACTTTTTGAGAAAACAGTGAAAAACTGCCACAGCATTTCTTAAGCCTTTTTTCTTTTATTTTTGATCTTTTAAAAGATCAAAAAGATTTTCGGTCGTTGTTTTACTAATTTCTGGATAAATACACTATTTCAGGCAGAAAAATGTTAACGGTATGTTTCTACAACCACCATCTTCATACCCTGAAAATTATACGTAAATCTGTGAACATTTCTGTTTTTGTTTCTTACCAAAGTATGATACTACCTTTAAAACTGGCTCAGATGATAAAACAATTGATTTCAAATAGTTTGTATAACCTTGGGTGATTCACTGAATATGATGGCCTGTTAGACAATCACTCATCGCAGTTCATAGGAAAAGCGCCAAACAAACCATTCTGCATACTCAAATGAGTCCATATTTCTGGCAAGATAATTCAACAATCCCATTCATCTCACTGAAGAGTGTATCATAACAATTGAAAATGATGTTATTGAAAAATAAACAATAAAGCAATTATTTCATATATCAAATTTTGTCCTATTGTCTTTTTGTGCATTAACGGATCGCAATACATGAAATAAAGTTTGTTCAATAGCTTGTACTAGATTTTAATTCAATTTCACACGCATTACAACTATGAGTACATACATTTTTGTCTAAAACACAATTCTCCTCACTACAATAAATACAATTGTACTACACTACAGTACTGATGCCATTATAAGCCATTTGTATGTCCACTGGAATGTAAATAAAAAGTCATTTTTGCAAACAAACACACATTGGGAATATTCATGACGTGCATGTAAACTGACATTCGAAAATCAATGAGCAGTAAAGCAGTCAGTTTAGAATTACTACTGAAACTAAATTTAAAACAGGCACAAATAAAAACGGCAATATTGCAAATGTTTTGAACAAATAAAGCTAAACATACATTGCACAGGTCCTTAAAACGTATTATATTATTTATCTTTTGTTTACACAAAGATTTTAAACAAGTCACACTAAAAAAACTCAAAATATAGTGATCCCTGAATAAAAGAAAATTGGAACTTCTATAAGATGTACAATTTTATGTACAAAGTAGATGTCATGACAGTACATGGGCCATTTTGAGGAGAATGCTGCACACAAAGGAAACAATACCGGTACTTATAATAGCGTGCATTTTATAGTATAAATACATTACAACCTTTCAAGTCAGTCCAAATTACCACATAAATATATGGACATAGAATTAAAATCTTGATATAAATATACAGACATATGATAAAATGGATGTAAAGTAAAAGGCACAATGAATGAATGAACATTATGGCAGTAAACATGATCCTGAGAGTCATTGCAATTCAAGGCACTGTATAAACCCATTCTATAGTCACACTCGGTGCCCTACATTCAACTACCATAGTAAACATACTATAGCAAGTGGTATCAACTCATACAATTGTACTGAGTGCTTTATCATCATGATGACATCACCAGCCATCCACACCCACAATACGCCCACAGGTCACCTGCTATACAATAGCCTTCAATGATGTCAATAACCAGCTATGCAGCACAATACTACAGTATTACTGTGCACACAGTACATGTTTGCATTGTGAACAACACCAAATATGACATTGAATGGTTCTGTACAACCGTATTAATTTGAGGCCGTATCCCAATTCATTGGCTGTGGCCGCTGGCTACAGCCGTGGCTGTGGCCGCGTCTTCGAACTGGATTCAGCCAGTAGAATTGGGACGCGCCTTCGGCCGCGTAGACGCGCCATCGGGACGATTTGAATCCATACGCGCAACTCAGGTCATGGCAAGCCAAATGCCAAATAATTCGATAAACACTGTTTATCGGTGAAAAACAATCTTTATCTAGATAAAATTTGTTTATTACAGATTTTTTTCACAAAAAGCAGTGTTTATCATGTCGGAATATAGTGTTTCTTGGCGAAAAACGTGTTTATCTCCAATAAATAGAGTTTATCGAATTATTTGGCATTTGGCTTGCCATATAAAGTTGGCCCGGCCACAACGAAGTCACCTTCCCTTGTGGCTAGATATTCGTGACGTCGCGGCCATAGCCACGGCCACAGCCAGTGAATTGGGACGCGGCAACAAGATGGACGCGCTGCCAATAGCCGCAGCCACGGCCGCAGCCAGTGAATTGGGACACGGCCTTAGTTTTTAGTGTAGACATAAATTTAGATCAAAATTTAAACTATTTTTTTAGCCTCTTAAATTTTCATTTAAGTTTTAAGTTCAACATACACATTTTACATAAATACAGACCATACAGTGTACGGGCACTGAATGAAGGATTTGTAAGGCAAGGTTTGGGTTGAGAACCCTTTAAAGTAATATTTATCATACTTATTGGTTTTTGTCACAGAAATTACAGATTCATGGGCAAAAAATATCAAGGAAGATACAGTAACACCATAGAGCTAGGTTCCTAGCTCTATGGTAACACCAACAGTCATCTGTGGAAATCTCAGTCCCATACGGTGCTCACTTTTTGAGAATACAGTGAAAAACGGCCACAGTATTTCTTAAGTCTTTTATCTTTTATTTTTGATCTGTAAAAGATCACAAATAATTTTGGTCATTGGTTTTACTCTTTTCTGGATAAATACAGCATTTCAGGCAGAAAATTGTTTCTACCCATTACCATCTATATACCCTGTAAGTAGGTAAATCTGTGGATATTTCTTTTTCGGTATGCTATCGAAGAATGATACTACCTTTAAATTTACATACCACAGACACCAAACTTTTGTTAAATAGAGATTGGAGTATAGAGATATTTATCAATGGTTGACATATTTGATTATTTGATTACTAAGTAAAGGCTTTAAGCTTTGTGAATACATGAGAAGGATACAGAATTTCAGATCATATACATGTACACTGTATATGGATATAAATCTCACATTTCAAGGTCCATCAATTGATACATTTTTAATATTGGGATGATGGGTACCAGTCAACAATGAATAAAAAGCAACAATTTGTTTATTTGGGAAATTGGGATTGGGTTAAAATAAAATCTTAATATGATGATTATTGCTTGCTCCAGAAAGGACTTAGAGTGTACCTTACTCCATATAGCCTAGTGTCGATTTCAATGGGAGACTTTTGAGAACCGGTCTTCAAGTCAACAGCGCACGAGCACACACAACAGTGCAGGCGCAAAACAACGCGCGCATGCTCACAATTGCGTTCGCTGTTGACTTGGAGAACGGTTCTCAAAAGTCTCCCATAAAGAAGCCATATGATCCATCATAACTCGAGTTATGTACCCATCGTATGGGGCTTATCATAAGTAGGACTGCAATGCATCCTACGATTGATACTTTGATAGTAAGTTATGATGAGTTTGGTGAAATCCATGTTATCAGATATTGATGGTATGTATGTAGATTATTCATGCAAATGCAATGCACAGTGCAGAACTGCACACTATTCTATTAATTCAGCCAGTTTTGGTTGATGTGCCTTGACAGCCAGTTTGAATTGTCTATAAGCTGACGGTCCACGCTCAGGGATCATATTAACAAGAACTCTTGCCTTGTCTTCATTGGTCATCCCTGCCATCACCTGGTTGCAGTCATCATCAGACAGAATCCCTCCATTCTTCAGAACTTGTAGAATGCCTTCTGTTTTCAAATTGAGGATCAGTGAGTCTCGCCGCCTGAATGTAATTTTCTTTGAATCAATTCCACCATCAGACTCTGGAATAACACTTTGTGTGTCTAGCTTTTTCACCAGATGGGCATAGCGTTCCTTCAGTGCATAACGAAAGTGCTGGTAGGCCAATGGGCCTTTGGAAATGAGAATATCAAGCAGGCATTTGGCTTTGTCTTTCTCCAATTTACAGGATGAAATCTTATCGCATTCATAGCGAGTGAGAACTGTTCCACTCAGATACAACAAGACATGATCTGTGATGAGTTCTTCACTGATAGCATTGTAGTGAAAGCACAGCTTCTCTCTGTTACGTTTCTCCATTGCATCCATATTGCAGCACTCCAAGTTCTTCAGATTCCTAGAGAATGTTCCTGTCATTAAAAAAAGAGAGAAAGAGCACAGACGCTGTTGAAAACAAATGACACACAATTATCTCCTGAAACTAATGACACACAATTATCTCCTGAAACTAATGACACACAATTACCTCCTGAAACTAATGACACACAATTATCTCCTGAAACTAATGACACACAATTACCTCCTGAAACAAATGACACACAATTACCTCCTGAAACTAATGACACACAATTATCTCCTGAAACTAATGACACACAATTATCTCCTGAAACTAATGACACACAATTATCTCCTGAAACTAATGGATGCATGATTAGGTGAGAAGCATGGGGGATGGAAAGTGAACATCTGCTTTCAACCTTCACAAAAGGCATTACTCATTAGTAAGTTTGTCAGAAACACAAAACTGATGAATACATGGGAGACTTTGGAGAACCGGTCTTTGAGTCAACAGCGCACACGCACGCAGGGCATTTGCTGTTGACTTGAATTAAGACCGGTTCTCCAACTCCAATCCAAAGTCTCTCATTGTTTGAACTGTTTAGTTTTTATACAGGAGATAATAAATCTGGTAAGCGTAATTACTTAATGGGGCCTATTTTTTATAAAGCAAATAAAAACAACTTGTGCAAAGTTACTTACTTAACATATGTTTGTGGTGTCTTTTTCAATAAAGCATTGAAGGTTAATACATTTGTGAAAAGAGGGCAGGGCTTTGATTTTCAAGGGAAATTAACGAAGATGAGACGACATATTACAGCCGTACAGATAGCCGCAGGTGATAATATATTTCAAGTTCGCAACAAGGGCGTAAGTAAATTGTATTCTTACACTGATAATGTTGCATATCTTCAATCAAAAATATCACTTTGGAACAGTATAAACTTTTAAGTTCTTTTTATTTATTTTATAGTTATGGGCCCCATCAAATAACACTACATACCAGTAAAGGAATGGACACTAGAATTAAAGGTAACGGTTTACAAGCAGGTCCGATACCTGTTAAGGGAATAAAAACAATTTAATAGTTTCTACTGTTCCAAAATGATACTTTTTACTTTAAACAAATGTTCCTGAGTCCTTAAATCCCCAGATATAAAATTTTGTGCAACATTTCAGAGTAAAAATATAATTTTCTTACCTGTTTGTTACAAATTTCAAAACAGCCCGTCGGCCATTTTATCTGGTCTGGCTAGTCAAGTTTAGTCTGGTACCTACAACCAACGCATTGAAAGTCCACACAATGAGAGCAGACACTAGACCATATTTTCGTCTGCGCGTCTGCGCGTCTGCGGCCGTTATGTGCGTTCATTACCGTTTTTACCCCATAATTTCCCTCAAAAATCAAAGCCCTGCCCTCTTTCCACAAATTTAACCTTGTTATATATTGAAGAGGACACCACAAACGTATATTTAGGTAAGTTTCTTTATAAAAAGTTGTTTTATTCCCTTTATAGGTATCGGACCTGCTTGTAAACGGTTACCGAATTAAAAGCACAAAAGGCCTAAATGAAAAAGAAAATATTACAAACTAACAGGAATTTAAAGCCAAAGATGATTAAAACAAGGCTTTTTATGAATACAGGAAAATTCAGTGATCAGTCTGTTTAAAATTCTATTTCATAAGTCCAATTGCTGACTATTCTATTGGACCATGGAGAAATGTCTTATTTCTCCATGATTTGACTGACACTGTGGATATCTCATTTGAATGAGGAAAAGGGAAATCAGATTGTGCGATTTGAGACAGCTAGCTCCGAGCTCGGAGGAACCTGTTCCAAATCTGGCATTAGTTTAGTAATTAGTGTCTTTTACGCCACCCATATTATTTTCAGTATTTATTTGGGTAAGAAACTGTTTTGTTTTCACTGAAATATTGCTAAAATAAGTTCATTTTAGGGTTTTCAGGACCCATGAATAAATTTGCTTTAAGTAACGAATCTCATTTTGGAACAGAAGAAGCTAAATAAATACTGAAAATAATATGGGTGTCATGGCGTAAAAACTAAAAGACCCCCTAAATCTAGTAATAGTATTTACTTTTTGTAGACAGTGCTTACGCAACCGTTGACTACCAGTACCACGTACGGGCCACTCCCAATTCCAAACTGAAAAGAAAACTATTCTGAACAGGTGAATCGTGATCACAACCTGTCATACTGTCAATCACTCAGTGACTGGGAGATATTACGACAGCATGGACCGTATGGACGTAGAAATTCAAATGTGCACCTCCATGGTGACACCGACTGAGATGAGTGTTTACCTTGATAACCACTAGTTGTTAGTGTGGATCACAGTTCTCGGCTCCAATGCTCCAAC
This sequence comes from Astropecten irregularis, assembly GCA_963971285.1. NCBI lineage: Eukaryota > Metazoa > Echinodermata > Asteroidea > Paxillosida > Astropectinidae > Astropecten > Astropecten irregularis. The sequence continues at coordinate 3,517,254 of OZ020261.1, read as the reverse complement.
TCGGGTTACTTCTTACTTTCACTTTCACACGATTTACTGTCACTGCGTCTAGTCTCTGAGCTGCGCTGCATCAGTTTTTAAAATCAATACACCGCGATCAACGTGCAACAGTGAAGATTGAGACTAGCTGCAGGTGGCATCCTCTCTCCCCGTAGGCACGTTTCTGGTTCATCATTTCCAACCCCTGGAATAATTATGTCATACAAAATATGTGTACATTGTACATGTATCAAATGGCCCACTATTGTTGTAGCTTACAAGATCGTATCCTTGAGAGTAAGGTTGATTATCCGCACGCAAACTCACGTACGTAGGCTAAACGGCGGATGGACAAAAGACTACTGTAACTCCCCTTATGTCAAACGTGCAGTTCGTGTCATATCATTGGAGGTGGGGGCGGGACAAGTAGGATTGTCGGCAAGTGTGTGTTTTCACTTTATACCGGTATGTTGTAAAAGTGACATATACCATGTACAGAGCTCACACTTTAGTGGCGTAGCCAGGATTCTGAGTACACTATGGCCGGGGCAGCCGCGGTTATTATGTATCTCTATGTCTAGAGCCAATATTTTTTTGGGGGGCTAAGAGCCATTATTTTGGGGGGCTAGACCCTTCTTGTAACACTCGCTTCTGATAATGTCTTATTAGGAGTAGAAAAACATGCACACAGCAATAGCCCACACATGGCGTTTTCTATGTAATTGGCGCTAAATAACTGAAACGATCCAGTTTTTTACAGATTTTGTTTTTCAATTGCATTTGGGGGGGGGGGCTAGACAATTGTTTTAGCCCCCCCCCCCCCCCCCCCCCATATATTTATAAGAACCGCGCCTGGGCCGAGGGGGCGAGCTGACTTGATGTAAAAGTATGTAATGGTAATTAGAGCAAAATCATCATTGTATAGCCATGAAACACAAATCAAGAGACAAGACAAATACATGTACGTGTAGCTAGTCTGACCACAAAGCAAACATGCAGTTTGACATATTAATAGAGTCATCTTGGTTTGTTACTTTGGTATATATAATAGTATACCGAAACAGAAATCTTCACAAATGTACCTATAACTTACAGGGTAAATAGATGGTCATGGTAGAAACATCCTGTTAACATATTTCTGGCTCAAATGCTGTATTTATCCAGAAAAGAGTAAAAGAAGTGACTTAAATTATTTTTGACCTTTTAAAGATCCAAAATAAAAGAGAAAAGACTTAAGAAATACTGTGGCTGTTTTTTTTTTACTGTGTTCTCAACAAGTGGGCACCGTATGGGACTGAAATTTTCACAGATGACTGTCGTTGTATCTTCCTTGATCATTTTGCCCATGAATCTGTATTTCTCAGTTTGACAAAAACCAAAGTATGACAATATTTTTTTTTAAATCAGAGGCATAAAAACAATAATAGTATACTGTTCTTTAAAAAGATAAATGCAAGAAAGGGAGGGGAAACATTAATTTCACAACTATACGCATCTTAGCATATAAGTCTTCGTTTTCCTTTACGGGTTCTAAAGTGGGAGGTATAGCAGGCAAATTACACTGAGAGTTGCTTCCCCCAGTGCACGGTATGGTCCTAATAGTAAATGGCTCGCGCACGATCGAAATGAATTAGTAAGTTCAGGGTTCAAACTACTGTACCATGTTCTAGTATCACACCACTGAACTGAGCTGAGTGAGTTTTTTTTGTTCAAGTTGAGCCGGTGATCGTACAGGGTATAGTGTCCAATGACAGTGCGCATGTGGCGCACTCACGGGTGCACAACACTAATAGCTCAAAAATCAATGCGCCGGAGCTGATTATCATTATTCTGTGCACCCCCTCAAATGTTTTTTTAATAAGCAATTTGGGGGTCATGCAATTAATATTATTGTTTAATTATGAATGGTTATCACAACCTGGGGGTTCAGTGCTTCAGCCTGTTGCGGAGACTTGATACATTTTAGTATTTTAGTATTTATTTCATTTCTCGGGAAGAACAAGTTACAAAGCACAAAAGCAACAATTAACACTTTCAGTAGAACAGGACAAAACAAATACATAACAACATAAGAACCCAATTAGCTCCCGAAGGATTGCCCAAAAGAAATTAATTCTGTCAAAGGGGCTCTCCAGGCTAATTGAATTAAAATAAATATAACTTAAATAAATAATCATAAATAATAAATAATTTAATTTAAATAATAATAAAGGCAAAAAAAATAACCAGAATTCATTATGATAAAGCAAAGGGGATCTCCAGACAGAAATTAATTCAATAAAAATAAATATAAAGAAGAGTAAAAATAAATCTAAGTAAATACAGGAAAGATTTGAGGCTATGCATGGTGACAATAGGTATGTGGATCGGTTCACGGAAACACCATGCAATAATCGGCCGCACCTTCGCACATCCATACCGTCCGCACCCCCCCGCGGCAACTAGGCCCCAACGCCTCGACCAGTCCGCCCTAGTCCTCATCAGGAGATGATGAGGACCAGAGCAGACCAGTCGAAACGCCGAGACCCAACCGCGAGAAGCGCGAACGACATAGAAGCACGAAAGCACGGACGACCACTACATGGTGCCTCCACAAACCTGAGCCACAGAACCCTTTTGAGGAGTTAAGTAGGGCAAGACAAAATAAGGGGAAGAAATTATTAGAAAGCTTGTGAGATGGGTTCTAGGTGTAGCAAGTGGTCACGTAAAGAGCAGAAAAATTCATTTGGAGAGGGGAGAAGACATAGATTCTGAAGGCTAAGAGGAAGAGCGTTGAACAACCTGGGGAAAGAAACAAACAGAGAATATTTAAGACAGTTGGTCCGGCTATACTGGTGACTGAAGAGAAGGACATCTGTTTTCCTTGCATTTGGCTGAGGGAGGAGGGTAGAGCGAACATCCATGTGTTTGTGAAGGCATTTCACAACAAAAGCTACGCTCAAATAAATCAACCTGTTATAGATAGGTGAGAGATTAAGTTCTTGTAAGCGTTGTTCATAGGAGAGTGAGTGGGCAATATCATACGTGAAGCATGATTTTGTAAATCGGCGTTGAACTGTCTCAAGGCTTTGAATTTGGTTCTTGAGATGAGGTAGCCAAACCGGTGCTGCATATTCCAAAACAGGCCTACAGAGAGAGGAGAATAATTTAAGAAGAACATCTTTGTTACGGGATTTAACAGTGCGACGAATGAAACCCGAAATTTTACAGCATTTGGCTCGAACCATATCAACATGTTTGTTCCAAGTTAAGTCATCAGAAAACATAACTCCAAGGTATTTATATGACCGAGAAACTTGCAAGGGCTCATCGGAACCTGTAAGAAAGTAAGGGGTAACAGAATGATTCTTAGAGCGCGTTATATGCATTACTTTACACTTAGACAAATTAAGTTGCATGTTATTTTCTTTGCACCATTCACCAATCTTCCGTAGGTCTTCTTGCAGGATGACACTGTCATCGTTAGAGTTGATGACCCTGTAAAGAACTGTGTCATCTGCATATTGGGGTAATGTAGAACGTACAAGGTTTGGCAAGTCAGCCGTAAAAAGATTGAATAAAATTGGACCAAGGACCGATCCTTGCGGAACACCTGATGTTACTGGTATCCAGTCAGACTTGGCTCCTGAAAAAATTACACGTTGTTGTCTGTTGGTGAGAAAGTTACTCAACCATGAAAGAAGATGACCGCAAATACCATAAAGATGAAGTTTAGATAGGAGGAGAGAATGGTCACATTTGTCAAATGCCTTGGACCAATCAAGAAAGACAGCATCAATTCTTGGAGGTTTAGGTTTATCCAGTGCATGAGCCCAAGTGTCAAAAAGACTTGTCAGTTGAGTGGTACATGAGCGCCGGGGTAAAAATCCGTGCTGTGAGTCAGGGATAAGGCAATATAATGAAGAATGATTAATTAAATGTTTGGCAATGAAACGCTCCAACATTTTACCAGGAATAGATGTTAAAGAGATGGGTCTGTGGTTAGAAATAGCAGATTTGTCACCATGCTTAAAAAGAGGAACAACATTTGCCATTTTCCAGCACTGTGGCACATCACCTTTGGAGAGACTCAAATTAAAAATTCTAGTTAAAGCAGGTACAATCGAAAAACCAGCAAGTTTAAGCATTCTAGGTGAAATTCCATCTGTGCCTGGAGGTTTGGAGGAGTTAAGATGATCAATCGCTTTCAGCACTTCACCTTCAGTGACTTGGAGGGTATGAAGAGGATGGACTCCAAGATGGGCTTCACAGTTGTCACTGCGGGGGATCTGGAATGTGGATTGGGTACTGGTAGACTGTGTAAAGTTACCCTGGAAGAAATGGTTAAAAGCATTAGCAATTGAACTGGGGGAAATGAACTCCTGGTCATTCAAATGAAAAGAATTAACAGGTTGGGATTTTCGTTGTGATTTTACAAAGGACCAGAAACGTTTGGGATTTGACTTAGAATCTATAGCAAGGCTTTGAACATAATCATTATAAGAGTTCCTAACCAACAATTTAACTTGAGATCTTAAAGTCTTGTATTTGTTCCATAAGTTCACATTGTTCTTGTTCTTTATGGCTTGACGATATGCTCTGTTTTTCTTCCTGGATGCGTGGACAATCTCATGTGTTATCCATGCGGACCTCCGTTGACCTTTAGAGATGGCGATAGGCACAACATCTTTTACTGCAGCGTGAACCAGGGATGTGAAATTGTTCCATGTTTCATGTATGTCGGATTCATCATAGAATAAGTCCCAGGGAACACACTGGAGCGTTGTTTGGAAGTCCAGACTGTCAGCTTTGCTAAACTGGTGAAAAGACCTCTGTAGACTCGGATGGCTCAAGGAAGTGGTGATGTCGAAGCAGATGATATCATGGTCACTGTTGCCGAGACTACCTTCACTGTGGATGTTTTGTGTCCAGGTGGGATCATTGCAGAAGATTAGATCAATCATAGAATCAGCGCCATTGGGATTCCGTCTCGTTGGAAAGGAGACCAGTTGGGACATGCCCAGGGATTCCACGGTGCTCAGAACAGCTGCAGAGTGACCAGTGAGATTGGGTAGGCTATGTTCATCAGAGGTGGCAGTACATGGTATCTTAAGGTTGAAGTCTCCCAGGAGAAAGATGGCCTTGTATTGATGGGAACAAGGGAGGATGCAGTTGATGGAGTAGGAAAGTGCCTCATTGAAGCCTGTTGTTGAAGAGGGTGGACGGTAGCAAGTACCAAACAGAAGTTTGCCTTTATTCTGAGGAAGAACAACTTGAACCCAGATCAGCTCACACTGTTTGTAGTTGGCTTGGATGGTAGGAGATGGTTCAAATTCAGGTTTCCTGGATGCTTGGAGATTCGATTTGCAAGCAAATAAGACACCGCCTCCATTGCGATTTCTGTCTTGCCGAAAGATTTGATATTGTGATGGGTTGACAACTTGGTTTAAAATCTGGCCCTACATTGTTTTGAACGTGGAGGGTTGCTTCATGAAAACTGGTAGCAAGTCGGTTACGGAAAAGGGACATTTCGGGGGTGTTTTTTTTTCTTGGGGAAATTATAAAAAATAATTGAATCGGTTAGCTAACCAAAAATTGAAAAGAATTGGGTAGATGAGGGTTCAAACTACCATTTACAGTATTGCACCAACAACTGAGAGACTCCTGGGTGAGGTTTTATTTTTTGAACTCTGATGTTGAGGGATTTGACCATAATGGATTTGACACTGGTCGAGGTCAATGGAATTTTAGTGTGGTGCGCCCACTGATCTATATCACCCAGACAACTTTGTGACCCATAACGCGGAGTGTGTTTGTCGCCCTCTGCTGGCGATGAATTAATTCTTGACTCGAGTTCCTTACTCCATCCTCAAACCATGGAGAAATAAGACTCCATGATGCTCAGACGCATCACGCATGAACCGGCGTTTAAGATAAACGTTAAACCTAATTGTTTGCTATTAAAAATACTCTTCATAAGGTTGTGGAATATAATCTGTGACATCACAAAATCATGTTTTACGCTTTTTAGGCCTCTCGAATCCGCGCCGTTTGACATGAACTACATGATATTAATTGTATTCATTTTACCGAGACGATAATCTTAAAATTGTTTTAATGCAGAACAATTCACAAATCAAATTCAAAATAAAATTTCAATTATTAAAATTAAATATAAAATTATTAAAGATTTATAATACATTCAATTATTCAATTTCGATTTATTTCTTCCTGAATAAATGATTCAATTATATTAAGAAGATGTACGAGGCTGTGTCGTCATGACTACAATGGAGAAATAATTATCATCCAAGTTCTAGATTTGTGAAATCTCGTCGATGTGTAAACAGATGGCCGACGTTTTCTTCCTTAAAATTTCTCGCTAACGAACTAAAACTGACGAAAACAAATCGTCAATATGTCAGTCGGTCAGACAATGCGGGCACCTATGGTGCAACCAACACGGACCCACGACTATCTCTATGGTGAGGCTTTGCTTGCTTTGTTGTTTTCATACAGTATCGTCCGGTCATAAGTTTCCGATGGACATATGTTTTCGATGACGAAATTTGATTCCCATTTACCGCGAGACCGTGCGTGATACTTCGTGACCAGTATGCCTGAAGTGATGACTACACTCAGGGCTATCTCCAACATTCAGGATATTGAGAATAAAGTTTTCAGTTGTGAGTGATACTCAAAAGTAAAAAACTATGTAATTTTGGGTATAGATTACTAATGCATTTTAAGGCTAATGTTCAAACGTTTATAAAAGACACAATCTGTGGTCAAATATTTCAAACTAAACTGTCGTCTGCTCGAACAACTTTCATTCTTCCGATGTCAGACGGCAGGTCATGTGATCCCAGTGCGATCTGGGTTTTTATGGCATGCCAATGTAACAAAAGTGTTAAAGTCTTTCTCAAATCGAAGTGCCATAATTTTATTTTTCTCTTTTTAATTTGAAACTTTGCTAAGCTGATGAACTTAAGCTATCCACGTTTAGGCCTCTCATAATGATGCCATATATTATAAAAATGTTGTGATAATAATTTTACCTACCATGATCTGTACCAAATTCTCATTTTGTTGATTCATCCATTTATTTATAAAAAATAATTTATCATTCACGATCTTTGAATCAAAACAGTTTCAGGACCTTTTATAAATAACTCCATCGACCCAGTTCAATCAAATCAAGTCAAGACAATATTTCATCAATGTTTGAGTGACTTGGCACGCCATAGCTACTCCGATGTCAACGAACTTTGCCGCACAACCAAGTTATCGAAAACTGGTGACGCTTTGTTTACATAGCGGAATCGATGTCGCTGTAAATGACGGACAATATTTCCAAAGAAAAGACTTCAACTTGGATGATTTTTACAGAGTATAATCTGAAAGTGTCCAGTTCAAAGTTAGTGAAGTGATTTTCTGAAATTTTATTTCGTTTCTGTTTTAAAGAAGTTTTCCCGTTATCCCATTGGAAACCGGTGACTGCAGGATAACTTAGGCAGTCTGCTTTGGTTTGGGGGGGGGGGGAGGGGCGGTTGTTATTTGGGGGGATATTTTACGAATCCCCATATTTTACTTAGCCTAGGCTAGGTGATTTTGGTGTTGGCCCTAGGAAAGCAGACATTGGTTTACAATAGCACCCCATTCCTTAAGTTTAAGAGAAGATTATTGCTCCATGCAGTTACTGTACGTGTTAGGGCCTAGGCCTACGTAACCTTAGGCCTAACTGTTAGTTCAGTAGTTGCGATGATCGTAACCCTAGGTCTAGGACTAACGTTAGTAGGAAGTAGGAGGCTAGGTCTGACATTGGGACTGGGACCTGGGACCTAAGTCCCAGTCCCAATGTCAGACCTAGCTAGGGTTACGATCATCGCAACTACGTGTTACCAAACAAACTCGCATAGGCTTTATAGATAAATGGTTTGTTTTGAGATCCATTTTGTGTCAGCAACAGGCTCAGACCGAGCAAGTCAGCACGGCTGGAACATGTCACGTTAACTCGTACTCAATTTTGGGTCATTTCGTACCCAGGTTAACTCTTAGTTACCCAAGTAATCTCGTACCCAAGTTACTTAAGCAGGGCTGGAAATAAGGTTTGGTGAGGGCAAGGCCAAATGGCCTTGATAATTTTCAAATTTTGGGGGCACCAAGGCCATTGGGAAGGGCACGAAGGCCAAACACTTTTTAGCTGTAGGGCACCAAGGCAAAAATTAAAAACTGAAGTTTTATAGAGTGACCCGCACTGACCGTAAACCAATACAGCCTTCTTTTAAACCTCACTCAAATATACTTGATAATCTTGTAATGCAAACATTTCTTTCCATTAAATGTTGTAAAAAAAAAAAGAATGTCAAAATTATAGACTTTCTGAGTCATCTCCGTGTTTTGTTTTGTTTTGTTTTGTTTGAAAACCGGCCGTCGGGAATTGCGCGGTGTGCCAGGCTCCCGATGTCCCAATGAAATCATACATGTGCATACACATGTGCATTTATATGTACATGTACACGTACACATGTACAATGCCCCAGTAGTACGACTTTTTATATTTCTTTCTCGTTGACAATTAAAAGAAATTAACATTAAAAAAACCAGAGCTGTTTTGGAAGACTGAAACAGCTATAGTTTAACGGAGAAAATAACATTCGATCGTATAAATACTTTGCGAAGCATAAAGTACGTCGAAACCCGTGCAGCAATCATGTTGAGAGCTGAGCCATGTCTGAATTCCGCCTCCAGGTTGTCATACATAGCACTTAATTAAAGGATCGCTGGAGCCGAAACCAGACTACGCGCTCAGTACATGTACAGTGCACATGGTCGGACTGTCATTGAACGAAAGCATGGTGTAATGCACGCGGTACTCAAGATTCTCTACGTTCAGAAAGCCACACGTGCAAACTTGAGTTTCGGAAGGGGATTTGCCTTCCATAATTATAACGGCATCATGTGCACGACATTATTGAACATAAATAGTGTTTTTGGGAAGGTTATCTTAGTTTGTCTATTCATTTTTCTCGCCATCCAGCCTGGAATCCAAAGAGGATTTTACTCTTCCGTCCCACCGTACGCGTCATGTTATAGTCTCACCATAGTATTTCTCACTCACATTTGGTGACCGGGCGTCAGCTAATTTCAAATTCAAACCTAGAAATAAATAGGTCTAACTTTCTGCTCATCCTATCGCTAATATACTCACTGCTTGAAAATGTTGCCAAATTTCTTGTTTTGGCTGCTGCAGCCTGAATTTCTGCAATTTTCCGTCGTTTTACACGATCTTTTCGAGGCTGGAAGTACCGCGCGTATGTACTTAAACTTCATGTACAATTATTGTACACTACACGCAGTGTTACAGTACGTATAGTTAACTGTACTGTTCTTCGCTTACGTTACGTACCCGTTGTACTTTCGTTATACCCGCGGACCATGCTGGGCCGGGCGGCGCACCGCGACTCCCGGCCCGGAGTTCGGACATCGTCTACTCGGATCGTACGGACACGGACCCGGCCGTTTGTCGTTATGCTGTGACGGAGTGGTGAAAAAGGGCACAACGGACAATGTAAAAGGGCACTACGGCCTTTGTGGCCTTCGATGATAGTTATTTTTGGAGGGCACCACGGCCATCAACAAAAATACGACGGCCATGGCCGCCGTGGCCGTCGATTATTTCCAGCCCTGCTTAAGTCGTACCCAAGTTAAGTCGTACCCAAATTAAGTCGTACCCAAATTAAGTCGTACCCGAGTCAAGTCATATCCCAGTTAACTCGTACCCAACCAAGTCAACTCGTACACCTATGCAATTGAATTATGCATAAAATGGGGATTGTGGGTTGACGGGTCCTAAAACTATAAAGGAAAGGAAACTACTTTAAGAAAAGTAACTTACCTACATATACTTTGTTGGTCTCCTCCTCTATATTACCAAGGTTAAATTTTTGGAAAGAGGGCAGGGCTTTGATTTTTGAGGGAAATTATGGGGTAAAAACGGTAACCAAGATTGTAACATTTCACCGCCGCACGGATGGCCGCAGACGAGAATAGTCTGGTTTCCACTCTGATATTTTGAGGACTCTTGATCTGTTGTGTCTGGGCACTAGACTAACCAGACCAGACAAAATGGCCTCACGCGATCAGACGGTCTGTTTTAAAGTTTACAAGAAGCGTGTAAGAAAATTGAATTTTAACCCTGAAATGTTTAACAAATTTCTTCAATCTAGGCTTTTAAGGACCCAGGAACATTTGCTGAAAGTCAAAAGTATCATTTTTGAGGAGTAGAAGTTAGTTCAGAGCCAAAAAAATCAATGCGTTTTGGGATCCTGTCAACCCACAATCGCCCATAAAATCTTGTTTGTATTGTTTCTCGAACACCGTGACATTTAGATTTCTTTCTTAGAATGTTGGGGATGAAATGCAGCATTAGCCTATTCATTTGTACCAATGATCATTGCATGTGATAAAATTTGACGTTTCATGACCAAAACCCAGACGATCATATTTGCTACGTTTCATCACTGACATTCTGAGAAAGATGGAGCGATTTTCAAGCTGATTTCATTTGTGATGTTAGTTGCGATGATTGTAACCCAAGGTCTGACATGGGGACTGGGACCTTAGGGTTTATATTAATAGGCTATGGCTATGGAGCGATTTTCAAGCTGATTTCATTTGTGATGTTAGTTGCGATGATTGTAACCCAAGGTCTGACATGGGGACTGGGACCTTAGGGTTTATATTAATAGGCTATGACTCTTTGGGATAACAAACATGGGTAAACACTTTTTCGCCAACTTGTGAAATACATTTCCCCTTTATATTCCACTTTCCAAAATCCAAACACAAGATCTGACTACATGAATCTGATTGGTACTTATCAATGAGTCATATTAAACCACTTAAATTATTGAAAGATCATTTTATGCAGAAGAAATTACCCAAAACTTACCAAATGTGTCTAGATTCCCTCCGTTTGCCCTCAGTCGGCCATTTTTAATGGTACGCAGTGCGATCTCGACCAAATTACGCAGGTCATTGTTCAGTTGTTTGTGCTGTGCATTAAGAATGGATTTCTGTAGCACTAGTCGAATGATGTCACGGTGATATCGTCTCTGCTCTCACCGCGCAATTCTTGCGATACTGTTATACTTGCGATACTGTTATACTTGCGATACTATTATACTTGCGATACTGTTATACTTGCGATACTGTTATGGATACTTGCGATACTGTTATACTTGCGATACTGTTATACTTGCAATACTGTTATATTTGCTCGCAAGACTCACGGCTCCGGCAAGATTTCGGCTGTCAGGATATGAAGCCAAAATCACAGCGGTATCGTAATTCGCAGCGAAATCTATTAACTTATGTACAAGTCAATGCATCCAGAAAATTCCACGATTGGTATTCATGCCACACCATTCAAAGCATACAAACGTGCACCAGCGAAGTACAATCACAAATTCGCAATTGGGCAGGAAGTGCAAGCCTACATACAATGTGTGAATTTGGTGCAGTTAATTCGCACTCGGTATCGTGGGTCGCGGTCGGCTTCAGTGCAGATTTTTGACCCTCAGCAAATCATGAGCGACTTTGAATTTTCTGTAAGATTGCCAGTACCAAAACCTTGTGTGATTCCTTAACAAGCACGTAGATCGATACCAGAAACTTGCGTACTATAATATCGTATTATAGTCACTGCAACGTTCATTGTAGCATGTTTTACACAAGTTTTCTACATCGCTATATTTATGCATCAATTCATTGTGCGCATTATCGGCACGTGCGTGCTAGCACTCTCATTAATTTTTTTTTAATTGGAGCTCAGAGAACCAACCAAAGCGGTTTCAGGTTTTCAAATTCTTCGATAATGCACAGCACTAGTTATCGTACATCATCAACCAAGTCCTATTGTTTTTGGTTTTTGTTATATATTTTTTTAAATTCTAATAAGAACTTTTTGAAAATTGGTAGCAATTTTTTGTGTTTTCTTTTAATTTGTTTTAATGAATTGTTTTATATCCTGTCATGCCTGAGGCGGAATTCAACAGAAATTATTGTCAGTATTGTATTTTGATATATTTCAGACAAGGTGCATACACTTTCAAGTGAGAGGGACCATGCCAGGCAAATGTTCAAGGCACACACTAGCTTTGACAGAGTTGTAAGTATTTTCAACTTAAAGCAAGACATTGCTATCAAGTTTTTTGGGGAGGAAGTTTTGTGGGAACAACAATATGAATTTGGTACTTGAAAAATTACTCTCTGGTGACGTCTGGATTTTATTATTGTCTGAAAGAAACCTCAAATATCAAAGACAACAAAGGATACAATGAGTTTTAGTGCTCTTTGGAGAAATGTCATTCATGTTCGTTTTTCTTTAAAGAACTGCCATGTTGCTGAAAGGCACAGCTGTTAAAAAAACACTTCATTTGCAGAACAATGCTTGAACTTTAGACTTGTTTCTGGCCATTGGGCATGTTGTGGTGAATACAATGATAACCGTCATGGCAGCCTATAGATTTCTTGTCTTCGTTTGGATTATGTGATTCACATTCATATCCCATCTATACAAATAGTTTGAGACTGTTACTGTGCAATGGTCTGTAACGTGTGAGTAGTTGATGAAATCCTGAATTGCTACTAATAATTTAAGCTGTGTGTACATCATAATCTGACATCATTCAGTTTTGAGGCAAACAGAGTACTTTCATGATGAATGGAATATGAGTGATGGTCTGAAATCAAATAAAATGAGATGCTGGAAGTTGCCTGCTGGTACACAGTATTTCTGTATTGACTATGATGATAACTGTGGCTTGTACAGAGTGTATGTGATATTGCTCCTGGAGTTGGGTACATGTACCTGGGAATAGATAATGTGTTTTGTATAAATTCCAAGTTTCAATAACAATGTATGAATAAGTGGTTTGCTAAAAATTCCATTTACTTTTTGTGGTGCAACCATATCACATGCTCTAAATCATTAACCCAGTAACCCACCTCCACACCACATTTTATCAGAAATGGTTTTTCCTGTGGTAAAGTGTGGTATCCTGAATACCACAATACACCACAGTGGGATTCGTGCAGTAATCAGGGATGTATGAGTTCCGGAATTTTTGGGTTTTCCGGAAATGGCATAATTAAAAACCATTTTCCGCAAATGACAGAATGTTGTTTTCGACGGTGCTGCAATAATTTGCTGTGCCCTTGCGCCGCGCTTGTTCATTTTGAGGGTAAAAATCAATAAAAAGCATATCGTCTGGCTCCGTGTTTTGTGTATACAGGCAGGAAACACACCTTAATACCGATAGCACCCTCTGTTGATTATCAAACTGAAAAGTCTGGTTGTTGGTCGCGTCAATGAATAATTTGGATATGGGTACTAAGCCACTCTCCGACTGGCACGGACGCGCTTTGTACAGATCGGGCTTCATGGATCGAAAAAGCAACCGCACATGTTAGAAATAAAAAAGAAGGAAGGATATATTCTTGATCGAGACATCCACAAGGGACAAGCTACCAAAACAAATTATACAAATAAATGGAAAGTAGTGTGAACCCTAAACACTGAAGCCTGTGAACATGGTGAAGGGCACATGCACCATGTGCACCCCTGCGGTAAGTCTCCCGCCTCGGTCACGCAATTTATTGGCCTTCAGTGATTTTCTGGAAATTACTTTGTCGGGCACTTACAACCCTGGGTAATGCATGGTCCAGTCTCCTGTGGGAAACTATGGTAATGTGTGGTAGGCAGCCATTGCAGCTTGAGTTGTTTACTGACCAATAATGAAAGCAGCATGTGAAATGTACCTGTACAATATTCAGCACCTACATGTAACACTAAGTTATAAATGCACTTATAAAGATATTGTCATACCTTGAAGGTGGCCAGTTTTCCCCATAGTTCACATATGCATTCCATTTTAGTTATGAGCATTGCTTTACACTTACTCATCATACTAATGTACTGTTTTTCCTCACAGAAAAAGGTTCCCTTATACAACACCATGTTCAGTGCATTGCGACACTACCCAAGGTTTCAAATGCGCCTGGATACCACAGACCCAGTGCCCAGGTTTATTTCTCGTCAGTGGCGAGGATATGCAACTCAAGCACGGGAAGCCCTGGTCCGATACAAGACGTGAGTATTACTCGTAGTGACATTTCTCTGCAAGCTTTATTTGATTCATTGTAAAGTGAACAAAGACAAATTGACTGGAGCAGGATTCGAACCAGTGACCTCTGGAATACCGTACTGGCACTCCTACCAACTAAGCTACCCAGCCCTATGTTGGTGGTGTCCCTAATTGTCAATTATTAATTGGCAGTCAGAAGCCATGAAACCACTCTTTGGGTGATCCCCCGTATACTGTTCCTTGGGTTGCAGCATTGCTAATGCTGCATGTATCTTAAATGATCCTTGGGATATAGCGCTATATGAGTGTTTCCAATTATTCTTTGTTCACTTTTCAATGACTTTAATTAATCAGTCAGGTGTGTTTATTTGATGATTAAGCTTTATTTGATTTGATAAAATGTATTGGTACTATTACAAGAAATCAATCATTTTGTTTATGACAAACACATGTAAATATTTTTTTGAAATGTTTTCATTTTGAAGGATCATGTTCAAATTCTTCTTACTGAAATGTATTTGTAAACACGGCATGTATAAAAACATCCTATGTACCATTATATACATGTAGATTCAACTATTCTCCTGATGTTAAGTTGCCACCAGTAAATGTTGCTAAGCATGATGTTGGTGGTCAAGACCGATACAAGTTTTTCAGACGTCCCATAATTCCCTTCCTACAACAAGTACCTCCGGAAGTTGTACTCCACACATCAAAGTAAGTATACTTACTGAAGAAATCATAAACAGTGGAATAATTTTGTGATCATATCTTTGTTTGTCACATTTTATTTAAATCTATGGGATTGCCTACATTGCTCATCTATACATGCGTATGTAACTGGATGGGTAACAATCAGATTTAGCATTAACAATTTGTTGGACTACCATACTTTTCTGCGGATACAGCACATCCACGGATACGTCGCACACCCAACTTTTGACTTCGGCCGAGAAAAAAAAAATCGGACATAAGTCTGGAAAACTGCAGCACTCACTTTTCTCCGCTCATTATTACTTTGTATTTCAATTTATAATTGCCAATTTCAGAAATGAAAACAATGAATTCCTCAATCCAACTCACATCTTTCAGCAATGTTTTGCCAGAGTTTACAAGCAAGCCAAATCCGGTCTGATATACCTTGGCTGCCGTACCACGCCACTGCACATTATTATGCCTGCAGCCCATCATGCATCATGTCGTGCACACATGCAAAACCGTATCTCTACCATGAAAGTAGTAGACTTCTCTGTAGTCTACATATTCTGGGGACACTACACTCACATTCCGTATACCTCAGTTCCAGTCATTGATTTAAAATGTGTGAGTGAACATGTGGTGCTACGTGTCCAACTAATTACGACCACAACAACTCATTCCAAAACTGCCTGAATTTTCCATGCACGAAATGCCCACACATCACAAATCGACCCCTGGAGTTACTGATATCATATGAACATAAGGCAGGTACTCAAACCCCCACTGAGGGTATTTATTAACTACATCCAGCACCAAAGCCAGCCCCTCATCTGAATGTACCCTTATAGCAAGGATGCTGCCTGTCAACAATCTTACCTTTATTACTATTTGTTTGTTTTGCATTACAGGCTTGATCCATTTGGGCAGCAGGAACAAGTGATGATGGAACGGTCCCCTACTCCTCTAACTAGAACTGTAGATGTACAGACGGATTACCGGGAGAGTGAGACTCAAACAGACCCATATACACCAGAATATGTAGTCAGACCAGGCTCCCAGCCAGAACTACTCACATTGGCTACCCTCTCCTTTGGTAGGTCATTGTCTGCTGTGCATTTTGATTGAGCCAGTTCACAGAGGCAGACTCATAAGTGATTATGATCAAGTCTCATTTGAACAATTCACAGACGAGTCACAGACTCATGACATGAGAAAAAAGTAACAACAATTAACATACTGGGACTTTTAATTTGGCAAATACTGTATAGAGATTTGAAGCATATTACCATCTTATCAGCTTAGAATCAGGCAATGCATCTTTCATTCATAACTTTAATTTTATAATAAGAATCGAACATCATGTTATCTCCAACACTATTATTGAGATGCATTAATATAAATTTATTTGTGTGTGTGTACTTTTTGTTTTAATTTCATGCTTGTAGATCATGTAATATTTGAATGTTTGCTACATAAATGTGTGTACAATAAATGTACTGTGCTGTATATTCCCCTAGGTCATGGTCTACCAGCCGGTCTTGCAGAGGTTGAGATGATAGAGAGAGCCAGAGCTAAGAGAGCATGGGAAGCAACATTACCATCACTCAATGATGTCTCACAACTAGAAAAAAGGAAACGAATGATGGATGAAATGGAGAGGAAAGAATGGACTCTCAGAGAACAAGAAATTGAAAAGTAATATCTCTCCCTTTCTACTCATCTACCTTCTATTGACAAAGTCAGCCATAGCCGCAGCCATTACATCCCAAACTTATGAATGAATGCATGTGTCAATAAGATGGCCCTTTGCTATGGTATTTCCAACATTTGAAGACCCAGTGAGGTTTTGTATAGATTATTTTACCAGTAACAAAAAATATGTAGCAGATTTTGCCATGTGCATGTGCTACATGTATATTGAGGCATTAGATTTGGACATTTAATTTGTCCAAACCCAGTCATGTCTTTTTCTTTTTTCTCTTCCCATGGTTTTAAACTCCTGTAAAACAACAACTCAGTTGTTGGATGTTGTGAGATGGAACATAGGTTTGGTACACACCCTTAGACAAATGGCTGTCATGTCTTTACCATATGCGTCATGCTATTCTCTTGTGTGCATTAAACTTTGGTAAAACAATTATAGTGAGTGTAGAATGAGATTGAGTATCAATATTTGCTTCCATCTGTGCGTACAGACTCCAAGAAGCAAGGCTGGAATTACTGATGAAGATTCTACGTGAGAGAGAAGAGAATCACATGGAGCTGAACAGCAAGAGACTGGATAAATTATGGACAAAGAAACAGAAGGAAAGAGAGAAGAAAGTCAACTGGATTCGCAAGGAACATATTAAATGTAAGTCTGGTTAAGCATTTACATTAAGCTGAGGATAGCTCAGAACATCAAATAAACATGAATTGATCTGTTTACAGGTTTTTTACACAACTTGGCTGTATTTGTGCAGCTATTTTGTCTACCCAGTAAACATTTTATTTTCTATTTTGTTATAAGAATTTTCTACAAATCCTATGCTGCAATTATTTCCAAGAAAGACACAATATTAAAGGAATCACATTTCGATTCTAGCGGGAGCTTCAAGCTTTGATTAAATTAGATCAGAACGTCAGGCCCTCCTAAATCCTAGCATATTGTAAATTTCAGATCATTATTTTGGCAGATGAGCAGTTTGTAGCAGTTTATTCCTTGTATTGATTGAATGGATTTGATTAGAATTACACAGTCGCAACCCTGAAATATATTGCCCATTGCTATGAACTGTATTCTTTTGCTCTCTAACAGCAATCCGCAAGTTAACACTGAAGCGTAGTAAAGTAGAGGGTAAACTTGAGAGACGTTTAATCACTGATGAGTACTCCAAGTATGATTCTGAGGTGTATGGTCCTAAAACAAGACATGGAGTGTTTCTTGATAAAGGATCTGAGCAGTATGTAGTCAAGAGTAGATATCTTGACACATATCAAGGTAAGCATCAAAGCAATCACATACATACATCTTTCACTTTCTATTACCTGTGCTTAAAGGTATAGTACAGGATTGGTAACGTACCTAGACAAAAATGTTTACAGATTTAAGTATAACTTTCAGGGTATTAAGACGTTGGTGGTTGAAACATACCGTCAAAATATTTCCGCCTGAAATAATGTATTTATCCAGAAATTAGTCAAACAAAGACCGAAAATAGTTTTGATCTCGGGGTATTGATCAAAACCATTCTTTATTTTTTATAAGAACAATTGAGTTGGGTTTTTTTTTTTTTCCCGTGACTCAGATGTTCAATTGGGCTGTTGGATCAGACAAAGTGTGGGTGCTGTTCTGTTACCTTTACCAATCATGTATTATACCTTTAAGTCAGAATTGATCTTTCCAATGTTTTTATCCCTGAATATTTATTTGTTTGAGTTATATTTGAATTAATATGACTATACAATTGAAAAACCATGATTCTAATGTATTATAACGGTAACACATACGGTATTGTATGTTATTGTGCTATCTGCATGAGTGCTAATCTCATATACAATAAATCCAGTCCATAAGATGACCCGAGTGGTGCAGCCTTCATTAAACCAGAATAATGCATCTCAACCACATTCACACATATTCCATACATTGCTAATATGTATACACCTTTCTATTTGCCATTTTAAAATCAATAAGACAACACTTTTTAACCATTTTCTATCAAATAAATTTTCTATCGATAAAATGATCCTTAGGATATAGCGGTATGTACATGGTTTCACGGCTTCGAACAAAGAAATTGACTATTAGGGATACTACAACATACGGCTGGATAGCTAAGTGCGGGCACAGTATTCCGGAGAATGCTGGTTCAAATCCCGCTCCAGTAAATTTTTCTTTGTGCACTTTTCATTTTCTATCAGGATTGGGATGTAAATGCTGCAGTAAAAACACATGTTTTTTTAAGCGTTTGATAATTGTTCAACTTTTAAAGTATTGACCTCAGTGGCAAATGATGTATGTGTATTTGATTGATTGAGATGATTGTTTGATGTTGATTGGCAGGTCTACTGGAGTTGGAACATTCTCTACCTGACTTTGTGACACAGCCACGAGTAATAGCTCCTAGACCCAAATCAATGGGCAAGACTGGATTCATCAAGAGAGCTCAGAGAAGACAAAATGAACTAGATGAAGTCTACAAAGGTATGTATTCACTACTATAATATCAACTATGATGATATCCATGTTACAACAGCAAACTTATACTGCCTTATTCTACTGTGACTCCAAATAATCATTGTTTGATATTTGTATTGAATAGGTTAATTTTATTATCATTCAAAGAGCAGCTGAACATGTGTACTCATTCAAGGTTAATAGATAGAGTAGAAGGACTGATGTGTAATGTATAGTGAATTGTTCATAAAGCCCAAATAATAGGAATGCAACTCAAAAACAAAACTCTTAGAACATGATCATACAACACCTTTAAGTAATATTGATGAAACTGTGGTGTTTTTATTATTTCATCTGGCCAATCATGTACATACATCATAACAAGAATCCTACTTTCCTTGAGTGCAAAAGAACAGATGTGAATATGATCATGGCATAGTAAGGTGGAATGACTCTCTGATTCAGTGCCATCTAATCTTTATAATTATGTGTCACAATATGTAATAGGTATATAATGGAATGGTCACATTTTAGATAAGTCCTGTGTGATGCTTTTCACTCCTTACATTTGAAACACATTGCATGGACATTCAGAGCATGTGTAAATTGCACTTACATGTATGGTTCACATGTGCCTAGGTGTAGATATTAGCATACCGTACTTACTGAAGATGATGATCTTAATATGCAGGAATCAAAGACACAAAAACCAAGGGCAAGGAACCTCCCAAGCCTCTTCGTTTCCTGCAGAAGATTGAGAAGCCAATCCCTCGACCTCCTACACCTTCAGTAGAGGTACCAGACCTTGTACAAGAGGAGAAGGAGTTGGCTATTATCTTCCTACAGCAGGTCATACGTGGCAGAGCTATACAGAATATGGTGAGTGCTACAGATAAGCAATAAGATTAATATGTTTCCATTGCATGTCAATTGTCAATATATGCAAACCCGCATTGTACCTTACCTTCATTGCAGCTGGTTGAATGAATTCCTGCCTCGTTTAGGGGTTATTTATTTGTTGCAATCACCAGTATTAAAGATCTGGGTACATCTACCCTGATAAGCAGAATGTTGTGGGTTGAAATTAACGTGAGAAGCCTGGCATTGTTATGAAACAAGCAGTGCATTATACAGTGCAGTAAAGACACAGGGAATGGTAACCGTATTATACTTGGATGTGTTGTCTTGTTGTACAGATGTTTGAAGGCAAAGAGAAGCGCCAAGAGTTAATCAATGAGCTTCGTAGCACTCATGCTCTACAGTCTGCTGAACAACACATGAAGAAACAAGAGAAGCAATCAACACTTAATCTACAGAGACAGCAGAGATTGCACCAAAACAAGGTACATCATCTATGAGTGTTGGCCCTTATTGCCATATTAAAGACTGAATCATATAGTGACATGTGATTTGCACAATGTGAATAATCCTTCCGAGTTGAGTACCTGTAGGCTGTAGTATTGATGTATTGCACACTGGCTAGAATGTAGAGTTGATTCATCCAGAGCTGGATTCCACCAAACACTAAGAATAATCTTAAGATGAGTTGTTAGTATCACCATAGTGATTTGCATGGTGACATCACACTTTGCCGAGCAATAGCGTTCCGCACTAATGACGTCACACCATGCATGCACATACCTCCACTCACCACACGTTTGCATGGCCATGTTGCAATGTTTGTCTGAGTTTCGGTGCTATTTTTAGCCCAAGTGCGCAGTGCTATTAAGATTGATTCTCATTTAAGATCAGCCATATTGTTACTTGAAATCGACCTCGGATCTTTCAGTACCATCTTCTTTGTATGCACTGTGAATCATATTACATTGAGGTACATATTCTGGTCCAATCTTCCTGAATGTGTGATAATGGTTTTTAGGCTAAATCATAGAGCTATGTTAAGTGCTGACTAGCATGACTAGTGTACAGAGTGATGCCTGCTGGGCGCATCCATGTTTGTTTACAAACCTATGGAAAACACACAATTTTGTACGTTACTTATTATATCTACTTGCATATCTGCGCTTGTGTTCTATAGTGGTGCGTTATCAAAGCCCAGTACGCCAACAATTGGACGCACTTGCATGTTGCATTTCGAGTACATTCTTTGAATGGCATTCCAGGCAAAGTTTTATTATTCCATAGACACACACACAAGTTCACAATGACTGCACTCAGGACGGCTTCAAAGCATCTCCACACTCTAGAACACAGAGCTAGTGCTCTAGTAATCTAATAGCTTTTGTCAGGTGTTGGTTGCATAATCACCAAAATCGTACAAACTATTGCAAAAATCTTACTTTTCATCTCTATCAATTGTTTTCACTTGAAAAGTATCATGATAAACTTGTATACAAACACCTGAAAGCCAAATTAAGAGATCTCCTTCCCAGATTCAAGAAATTCACCAAGGTGCATTTTCTGCTATTAATTCACTTGTGGGTACTTGCTTCTGCCATATTTATTTGACATCACCCTCAGAATACTTTACGCTATATATTTCAAACACAAGGGTCACATTTAAATTGAATTGGTCACTAATAGTGTAATATATGTTGCCATGTGATATTGATATGTAGGAGTCCTTCATAGATGAAGCTATGTCTCAACTAGAAGGTGAATCAGTTGGTGATATGGTAGACTTCCTGAGTAAGGAGTTAATACGTCTACAGGAAGAGCGACGTATACATGCATATGCCATGCTAGCTGAGAGACAGAGACGTATAAGAGAAGCAGAAGAGTCTGGTAGGAGACAGGTAGAGGAGAGACGTAGAAGGGAAGAAGATGAAATATTCAAACAGGTAAATAAGCACTCATATCAATCAAGATATTTCAATTTAATATAGTGTGTATCCATATAGTATTGGATATTTAAGAAATATACATGAATTTGGTCCCATGCTTTTAAATTTGGTAATCAAGCCAAGTAGTAATTTTGCAAGGGACTGATATTCGATGTTGACTGGCAAACTTACTGATTGCATTTGATATACTTTGGTAGTCAGATTCCAGTTGATGAACGTAGCAATATGAAAAGTGAATTAATGACAAATATTCATAGCCAAATATTAATGTTGGTATGCATTGATTCCAAAGTCCATGAAGGAAAATGTGGTACACCTGTATTTGGATGTGACTTATTTTCAAAATGAGTCACTCATCTTGTGTTTGCTCATTTCGGCATTTTCCAAAACTCGGCTCTGGCTCAGGATCCGACTTCGTCTCTGTCATCCATATGCTGAAAATTTAGGTTGTGATTTTCCATTGAAGCTGAAGCTGTGTTTTCCTTTTCAAACCAGAGAATCTACTTCTGTACCGCAGCCTACCCTTACGAAAATATATGTAAGCTTGCCGCAAGCTTGCGTGCAAGCTTGCGTGCAAGCTTGTCTGCAAGCTTGCCGCAAGCTTGTCTGCAAGCTTGCCGCAAGCTTGCCGCAAGCTTGCCGCAAGCTTGCCGCAAGCTTGCGCGCAAGCTTGCGCGCAACCTTGCACGGTTTCAAATATGTAAATTAGGGCAAGCTTACCGCAAGCTTACCGCAAGCTTGCGGCAAGCCTGCGACAAGCATGCAGGCAAGCTTGCGACAAGCCTGCGACAAGCTTGCGGCAAGCTTGCGACAAGCCTGCGGCAAGCTTGCGACAAGCCTGCGGCAAGCATGCAGGCAAGCTTGCAACAAGCCTGCGACAAGCCTGCGATAAGCTTGCGGCAAGCATGCAGGCAAGCTTGCGACAAGCTTGCAGCAAGCATGCAGGTAAGCTTACCTCAACATCATACATAATTTGCAGGGCCGTAAACAGGTGGAGAAAATACTCTATAAAGATTTTAACTGCAATGAAACTCTGGGCAATTTTATTATAATAAAGTTTTCAACAAATTTATTGAAGCACTTGTTCACATTTACAGGGATATGAGTGGCCACACGAACAAAAAATCTAAAAACACCAAGGAAAACGCTGAAATTGTTTGTACTTTTGTACTGAACTTTTGTACACAGCAGGTATATAAAAAACCTTAAATTCTTAAATTCTTAAAACCTTAACCTCACAAACTCTGTGAATGGGGGGTAGGCGTCCTGGCCATGGTAGCTGCCTCCAGAAGTCAATATTGTCCAGCCATTTGGTCTCAAGATTGAATGGCAACTTCTCGATAAGGTGTTGCGTTCTCGCTGGCATAGTCGAGCACTCCCAGGCTACATGTAGGTATGGTGGCTAGTGCTGCATGGACTTTCTCCAGAAAATCAGAGAAATCTCTTAGATCTTGTGAGTTGAGAAATATCTGCATGTGTTCACTCTTGTTGGCGGTGATATCTGTTGAGTGCGATGTCACAGAAGTGTAGTCATCTGACGTTTCTGCATCTATTGCCTACATAACTGCCCGTGTCTCACTCTCAGCCAGTTGCTTCTCGAGCTGTAGTTATTCCAGCTTTTTATACCTCTCTATCCTCATTGCTTCAACCTGGCCTTGGTGGTCTCCTGCAACTCCTCTAGCTTTACTTGCTTCAGCTGTGCCTCTTACTTGGCTAGCTCCAGCTTCTTCTGTCTTGCCAAGCTACTCATCAAAGTTATGGAACTGCCATGACTGCGATGACTGTGGGTCGAGGACTTTCGGTCCGACGAACTTCTGTGTTGACTAGTTACATCCACCCACGTCCACAGAAAGGTCCTTTCAAAAAGATGTAGGCCTACATTCTCAACCAATGTACCACCGAATGACGAAACAGGGAGTCACTTGACTGTAGTGGCACATGTGATTCAGATAACTATCTGTAATATAATAATACAGAAGAGAAAAAAACAATAAGACAACTTGTCTTCGTGTACATAACAAATGCAAATTTCCACAATACATTTACACATAAAAAACTCAAAGACAAAGTATCCAAACAAAAGTATGGCTAAAATCACTTGAAATAATGGTCAAAACATGGCCAAAACTATAATCAAAGTTACTATCAAACAATAAAGAAATATAAAGAAAAGTTAGCTTACCAAATTGTGGTCTCTAAATGGTCTCAAACAGGGTGAATTAGGAAGAAGAAAACGTTGACTTTGTGTTATAACAGTGTACTGTGCTGACAAAATGGCTACTTGTACACATGTGGCATACCAGAGGTCATAGTGTGGTCACTTGACACCTGTGACATTCCTAAGATAAGTTTGTTTACATTAACTGTCTAATCCTCTTGTGCACAGGTCTATGGGAAGAAAACACTGTGCTGGCTAAAACAATGAATATGCATATGACCTGAGCAAGCTCTTTCAATGAAAGACCTAAAGGAAAAATCTTCAAAAATAATACAAAGCCTATAAATGAATGACTAATAATCCTAACTAATAATAAATAGTGTTGAATACAATAACAAGGCACTTGGCAATTTAAAACACAAAAAAAAAGGACATCCAAAGGTTTGGCAAATCATGAATTATATATTGTAATACTGAACCCTTGCTTTATGCAGCCTTCTGCAGTGACTTGCATTCCTCCATGGACATACAGATCAGTAAATTATGTGTAGCTAGAGCTTAAACAATTTTCTCTAAATCCTGTGACAACACAATTTGGGACACTCTTCAAAATACATTAACTTAACTTTTCATTGGCACTAATTATTTCTGTGCATGTTTGCAGGGCTCTAATTGATGGTGTTAAAAACTTAAAGTGCCAGGTTGAACAGGAAGGAAATTAGCAGAACTCTTGATTAATTAAGTGGCCAGGTTGATCATATCTAAACTTGAATGAACCAAATCCTGCTTTTTAATTTTAACTCCTTGCTTTTTTTGTCTGGGAAAACTTTCAAAATCAAACTTAATTCATTATCAAAGTAATTAAACAAAAAGGGGTGTTTGATAATTCTGCCTGGTTGGGGCACGGTCTATTACCACTCAAAATAATACATATCTTTACAAGTACATGCATGTATATGTTCATAAGCTTATGCACATGTAATATTGGAAGTACTTTTGCAAGCTCATCACAATATTGCACATTTATGCGCAAGCTTCCTGCAAGCTAACCGTTTCATGTGCAAGCTTGCCGCAAGCTTGCAAATTCATGCGCAAGCTTGCCGCAAGCTTGCAAATTCATGCGCAAGCTTGCACATTTATGCGCAAGCTTCCTGCAAGCTAACCGTTTCATGTGCAAACTTGCCGCAAGCTTGCAAATTCATGCGCAAGCTAACTGTTTCATGTGCAAGCTTGACGCAAGCTTGTGCAAGCTTGCTGCAAGCTCCAGAATATTTGGGCAAGCTTGCGTCATTCCCATACAAGTCTTGCACGCTTACTGCAAGCTTGCCGCAAGCTTGCAGCAAGCTTGCAAGCGTGTATTTTGCTTGCGAGTAGATTGCGTGCAAAAGCGCAGTCTCATACAAGCTTGCCGCAAGCCTGTTAAGCTTGCGGCAATCTAATTACGAGCTTGCGGCAAGCTTGCCGCAAGCTTACATTTTTGTGAGGGTAAGGCCTCTATTTTGATACCTGTTGAACATCCAAGATAGTGGGTGTGTATGCATACCTTGTACACGGTCATATAGGTGTGTATTGGCTGTGGATATTCATCTGTGATTGTATTTGTCTGTATGGTAGGTTGTGAAGGTACATCAGAACTCAGTAGATACATATCTTGAGGATATCATCCTATCCTCTATGGATACTACTGCAGAGAGGCAGGCTAGGGAGGAAATACAGGTCATGGCTCAACGTATCAATCAAGTAGCATATGATATGGAAGACAGGTATGAATACTACAAGGGAAACTGTCATATAAATAAACGTCTCTTGAACCTGAACATGGCCAATGGTTCTTGATCCTAGAGGTGTTTGTTATTAACCCTAACCCACCTCCATACCACAATGCAGAGTTGTAACCAAGTCAAATTTTCTCAAGTCAAGTCAAGTCTCGGGTCATTTTGTTCCAAGTCCAAAAAATTGGTGACTCGAGTCAACAACTCTGCCACAATGTACCACACATGTATTCAAATACCACAATACACCAAAGTGAGGTATGTGTGATAATTCATGGTTTTTGATCCAGTTCCATTGTGGAGATTGTGGTAATCAGCTCTTGTATAGTGTGGTAGGTGCAGAGGGTTAGGGTCCAAAGAAATCTCACTTCCTACTGTTACTGCAGTCAGTATCTCCTTATTGTACAGTGACTGGCTCATGTCTGCTTGTTTGTCTCTTCTGTCAGGTGGTTACCAACCTCAATCTCATGTCCTGTTTCCATCCCATCTTAATATTAGCCCATTACATTGGCTGCTTGACTAGCTTGATAAGGGTGGATTGCCATTCAAGTTAGAGATAGCTAGTCCACAGAGTGGCATAAATTTACAATTTACATTAAAAGTGAAGAAAAGCATGTTAGTAGAGAAACATTGCGTTTTGTATCATTGACCGAACTTAAGAAAAGTATTTTTTTTTTATTGGAATACCTGACTGTTAAACCAACAGTCATTCAGATAATGAATTGTTTGTTGTGTCCTATCATTTGTGACATGTAAATTGTCATGTGATGGTAATAAGCCAATGAATAAGGGTTGATTAACCTGATAGATTCTTGCAACTTGTGATGTTTGATTACAGGAAAACAGAGCTAGAATCAGAGGAGATTGTTGCTGAACTTGTGTCTACATTCCTTCTGCCTGAAGTACAGAAAATCACTATTAGAGACAAAGGTAAGGAAACAATACATCATGTCATATCAGCAATACACCTGCCCACATGAGGGCTATCACCTTCTATAAAAGTACATTTGTGACAAACATTGTAAGCAAATAGCTCCCATGTTGATTCGTACAGTGTATGCAGCTCACTTATATAATGCCAGTATTTTGCATGCCATTCAGAGTGCTTGTTTATAGTTGAATGTTGACATTACACTTAGGGAATGATGAGATGATATTCACATACATGTATAGTCATTTGCTAGTTTCATTATTTCACTGTTGCAGTAGATGAGAAAGTTTAATTATAATATACTGTATGTTGAAAGCTCAGATGTAAACAGCTCAGAATTGAACAATCTCTCCAGTGTTAAAGATGACATCAAACTTTGGTTTTTGTCAAAGAAATACAGATCCATTGGCAAAAATATTAAGGAAGATACAGTAACAGTCATCTGTGAAAACTTCAGTCCCATACGATGCCCACTTTTTGAGAAAACAATGAAAAACGGCCACAGTATTTCTGAAGTCTTTTCTCTTTTATTTTTTATCTTTAACAATATATTTCTGCCATCACCATCTTTATATCCTGTAAATTATAGGTAAATCTGTGAAGATTTCTGTTTCGGTATGCTGCAAGGAAAAATGCAAGGAAAAACCTAAACAAATTGTAAGACAGACTTGTGCCTTAGTCAACCTGTGTGATTGAATATTGAATACTTTACAGTGAAAAGCCAGCAGAGGAAACATCTATTGGCAGCGCATAAGATCATTCACAAAGAAACAGAAGAAGTCATCACTCAGCATCCCAATCCACCTAAAGGTCAAGGGTCAAAGGGTCAAGTTGTTGGGTCATCTAAGCCTAGTTCAGCCAAGGAGGGTAGATCTACACCTACCAAGACTTCTAGACCAGGTATGTTCACTAACGTCTAGCTGCAAGGAAGATGTAGTATGGTTAATCCTCTCTATTGTTTCAGTGATTGGAAGATACTGACACATCAATGCATGTCCTCTGCAGCATGATTTTACTTGTCTTTTTATAGTAAGGCTGTGCAAGTGTGCATTCTACCCGAGTACCTGAACAAAAAAAAAACATGCCCTTTTTCACATAATACCTCACTGACCTGCAAACTTTGTAGTTTTTTCGCAATGTGAAAAGCAGATTTCTTACCGCAAATCTGTACCAAAGCCGACAGCGAGCCACATACTGAAAACAGCACAGCTGCATGCACACTTTTAAAAGAAATCCGCTAAAGGTTGGGGTGTTTTAGAAGGTTCTGGTCAACTGAATGATCTGTAATTTTTAGGCACGCTTGACATGGCGCCCCGGTACTCATCAACGGCTATTACCTCCGGGTTCTTATTTCTTATGTTTTATATTAAATTGCAGGTACCCGGGTACCCGCCGGTTTTGGAAACGGGTACCCAGTTCCAAAATAACCCGTGAAAGCACAGCCTTATTTTATAGTCACTGGGGTCGATCTCACAAAGCCCTGCGATCAATCGTAACTCGAGTTATGAAGGATAACCCATCGTAGGGGGCGTATTATACCCATGTAGGGCTTCAATGCATCAAAAGTTTTAAGATTGATTGCAAGTTATGAAGGGTTTGGTGAAATAGACCCCAGGAACCATAGTTTTACTGGCTAGGAACTCAAAATTGGAAGGACAAAGAGACATTTTACAAGACAGATAGAAAATGAGAAAAATATTGTAACCCATCAAAAGCAAATCAAATTGAATTTTGGAAAGTTTTTGAGTGGCGGCTTATTTTGATTAAAAAAGAAAATGCATAGTGTCAGTATTTTATTTTGTACACTGCCAAATCATCTTTAATTGAAGTATGGGAAGCTGGAAAACTAATCATGAGCAAAAGATCAGTGGGGAAATCCGGGAGATGTTGTTCATGTTCCTTTGGGGATTAAATGGGAGATTTTTCAGAATCGGTCTTCACGTCAAAAGTGCACGTGCACAATTGCGTGCGCTGTTGACATGAAGACCGATTCTCAAAAGTCTCCCATTGGGCACCACGTACGTACCGACCGGAGTTAGTACATGTAGATCACAAAACAGCCACCGCAGTTTCTTTTTTGATCAAAAGAGGGCGCCACTCAAAAACTAACTTTCGGATTACTGTATAGGTTGCAGTTAGTGTTTAGTTGGTTGGAAATTCATGACATTTTTTCATGACAAGGATGTGAAACAAAAAGATGATATTTCAAGCACTGATACATAGCTAGGTTGCACTCTTACATTGGCCTTGTAATGTGTTTGTACATTTTGTTAAAGTTTGTAAAATAATGTGATTTGTGATTGTGTCATTGATTTTACCTTTCATGAAATGTCTACCAGGTTCTGGTGCTAAGTCCATCAAACGAACACCCACACCTACAGACAGGCCTGCAGCGTCTGAAGCTGGTTCCCGTCCTGCCAGTGGCTCCACACCTACAGGCAAGCCTGTAGCTGGTTCCCGTCCTGCTAGTGGCTCTAGACCTCCTTCAGGTCCTGGTGGATCCAGTTCACCAAAGCCTAGACCTACGAGTGCAAGTAGGCGCTCAGATGGATCAGCAACAGGCTCTAGAACTGCATCACCCAAGGTATGCAAACTATGAACAGCATCCACACCAAGAATCATTCACTATCATGCATTCAAATGTCCCATTATGAGAGTGCTGTGTATTGCTGTGCTTAGTGTGCTTGTTCTAAATTTATTTTATTATTGGTCTCAGACAGTGCATAGAGGCCACATGGCTGGTAATGGTGTTTCCATCAGGTATCTCATTAAAATAGACAAGTAGTCCTCAAGATTGTTGGGCATTTCCTTCTTATTTATACTGGCTTTAATATGTGAACCAAGCCCTGCAGCAAGCTTTGCTTTATAGAGTTATGTAGCTGCCTCAGCTGGTAAAACTTGGCATGGTGTGATCTCTTGCTTGTCAAAGAGTCTCATGCTTTCAAAATCTTAGTGCTTTGCTGCATATTGGAAGCGATACAGTGAATAAGAGTTCATTAAACACGTGAAGGTGTTCTTGCATTGTCATTCTAAATGTTGGTTATTCTCAAGTTGACAAAAGTTATTCCTTCATCACTGTGCCAAGCAGCCTTCTCATGATGCTAAGCCAGGTTTCCAGTTTCATGATTGTGCTTCAATGATATGCTTAGACTGCCACCTGGCAGTTATATCTCACGCTAGTATGCCTTGATCTGTCTTTCACTCTGTGTGTCAATCTTTGTCTTTATATCAGCAGGTAGCAGGCAGTGCCAAACAATAATTCCTTCTTCAATTTCCTTCATTTTCATGTTTGCAGTGTAAGTGACAAACCATTCAATCTTTAACAAATTCCATGTAGACTTCCTGTAGATTGAAAGATCAAATGCTAACTCACCATTTCTAACACTCATTTGCATGTCTTATTTCTTGTCTTTCCTTCCTTTGCTTATAATATTACCTTTGGTTTTCACATGCTAACATATTTTGCACAATTTCCATGGACCGGTATACTAATCTGATGTTTTCAAAGAAACAAATAAGGAAAGACTGATGGTTGCATCAAGGCTGTGTTTCTGTCTTAACTGGGGAACGATTAATCATTACTGTATGTATGCTGTGTGTATATTATGTACACTGTACGTACTGTTTGTACAGTAATAGTCACAACTACATGTAGCTAGGACGTGTGTGCAGAGTACATGTAGCTTGCTGGCATGGTACATACTGGGAGGCTATTGTGTGCAGCGAGTGCCCTGAGGGTACAGCTTGACAACCTTAGCAAGGCTTATTGATAATAAACACACAGTGATTGGTGCTATAGTACTTTATAGATCAATGTAAATAGGACATAAGTTGGTATATTAGCATTGATATGAGGTTGGTTTATTCCACCAGGTTTAGACATTATGTGTTGTATCATTGATCATCCATCATTATATCATGCCAGCATAAATCCCAGTCATCTGATTGGTAGATCTTGATCACATGTCACCAAATTATTTAAATCTGTTACATGGTGGATTCTAATAATACGCGAATCAATTGGCTGCCGTATCAAAAAGTAGATCAAGTCAACCAATCAGATTATGACATTGATTTATTTGGACATGATATAAAACAAATAATGAATGTTTCACATTCATAGGATGGTAAGAATAATTTCATTCTGACAGATGGACTGTTCCATTCCACTCCGCTTCACCTCTGTAACCTCATGAAATTATTTTTATCATTCTACTCATAAACATTCATTATTTGTATTCTAACCATGATGACTCATTGAACTTTACTTCAAAATAAAGAACAGTTGTGAATGTGCACGCATTAAAAGATGAAAGAAGTATAGATTTATTGCGTTAACATGTATACCATAATAAAATCAGACCCAAATTTGATATAATGATGCATATTTAGCTTGACTTTTGACCAAAGCATGTACAGTATATATTGCATATGAATAGGAATTGCATGTTTGGTTGCAGTAGTTTCTAGTATTATAATCAGTGGTTTGCTGTCATCAGTCTGTGATTGATTCAATATACAGGTGTTGGTTAATGGTGCCTATTGGATATTTGTATTTCTACACAGGTCTCTAAACAATCCCCTAGAACCTCCCCAGTATCCCAGCATCCATCCACATCACAACCTGATCCAACTATGCAAACATCATCATCACCTACACAACAGCTTCCAGTTACCCAGACACCCAGTCAGCCCCAAGATGATCCAGTCACCAGTACTGAACAAGATGATACGCCACAGCAGGAATTAACACATACAACTGAAGCAGTATCTGAGCAAGTTCAAGAGCAGAAGCCCTCTGTTGACCAATCTGAGCCAGTCATTGAAGACAAGCCAGTCCCTGTCATTGAAGAGACAACTAATGATACAATAGAATCAGTAAATGAGGAGGCAGGTGATGATGTCATACCTACTCCTGGTGAAGACACACAACCTACACAGTCTTCCTCTGATGAAAAGCCACCATCAAGCCAGTCTAGTAAAACTGGTAAGCAGACAGCTGATTCAGCTACACAGGAAGATACTAGTATAACCATAGCAATTGAACAAACACAGGAGGAGAAAGATGGTAGTGCTTAAAGACGTAGTAAAATGAATAGAGAAATAGCGATTCTTCCTCATGAATGACTATTAGAATAGTTTCCCTATACTTACATAATAACCAAAAGTTGAAGGTTTCCTTATCCTGGAAAAAGGGGCACAAATTTGCCGATATTGAGCAGTGCCAAATACATTTTTGTAAAAGGTGATCACGTCATTATCTAATTTGCATTGGTGATGATGCATAGGAGACTCACCCACGGCTATCACTCATGCGTAATCTAAACAATTAGTGAACAGCGCGATGAGCAAGCCAGGAATACATAACATGTACTGTATGCCTTCTACTACAACAGGAACCTGTTGCCCGTTAGCGACTTTCCTTTCCCAAGTCATTGGTTTAAATGGGTAAACTTCGTTCATGTATCATTGTATCAATATTGGACAGGGTACCATGTGTAGCGCCCTCTGCAAGAGGAATTGCACAATTTGATCAGACCCTTCAGAAATAGGATGATGTTCTTTTTCTTTTTTTAAATACAACAATAACACATTGGAAGACTCTCACCTGTTATCTCTATCTATTTTACTACGTTTTTAAGGAACGGTGCCACATTCTAGACACTGCTATAGTGTTATTAGCTGTGTTGCAATTCCTTATTGTGAAAAAACCATGTCATAAAATGTGATCAAGTCAGTTGTCTATTTTCAGAATAAGTGCTCCAACCTTGCGAAGTTGTTCAGAAATATCAGTCTGAAAAAACAAATGATATTGTCCTGTAAATTCTCTACACGTTGGACTGCTCATAACTTGCTAACATGTAGCGACCTATTGCTGCATCGTGGAATGCAAATATGAGAATATATGAGAAAACAAAAACCCAAGCCCCATTGCATCTGAACTTCCTAGGTATTCCAGAGAAATGTGCAGCTTATTATGAGATTGACACCTCAGGAAAGCTCCCAGAGCATGGTGCTTTTTAGCAGATTCATTTCAGACTCTTTGGGCAAGCTTTAAGTATAGAGATTTCTTAGATAAAACTGTTATCCCTGTGTTCAATAGGGCTTCGCACTTGCACTAAAAATAGCAGGCTAAATGCTGTGACGTCACGCCGGATCTCAGACAGACATTGCAACCATGCAAACGTGTGGTGGGTGTGCTTGTGTGCATGCATTGTGTACACTACGTTTGTCTGACATCCGGGATTTTGTACACGGCGCTGGCCAAATCACTCGTGTGATGTCATTAGTGCAGAGCGCTATTGTCTTTGCTAATCCCACCTTTCAAAAAGACATTTTTAATTTGTTTATTATTCAATGCCTTTGTTTTACCAATGTACATTTCAATCTGAAAACAATAGACGGTGCTCTGACCATTTATTGTTGTCAACCAAAAACCAGTTTGAGATTTATTTTTGATATTACGGTAGATGTACATGTAGAGCATGGGATTCATTCTAGAAGCTATATTTCCATCAAAACTTACACGTACCTTTCAAATACTCTCATATTCAAGATATGCATTTGAAAGCCTAGAATATTGCACCAATTTGCTATGGCCTTAGTTGTAGAAGCTTGGAACAATATGCTAACAATTTGATGGCAAAGTAAAGCTTTTATTTTCATTGGGTTTCAACCATTTGTTGTAAATACATGTGCAGTTTATTTGTTTGTTCCTGTGTGAATGTAAATATATACAGTATATATAAATAATGAAATTTGTATGAATTTTAAGATATACCAATCTTCCATATTGCTTACTTGTAAATATTTGAGCAATGAATGATTGCATTCAGGTTTGACTGAATCCATCATTCACGCGTGTCATCACCTTACACCTTGATTAATGTTTATTCCAATGTACATGCTTTCTTATAATATAGCATAGTTTGAACATGTTTGACCAAATGTAATATGTATTTCATAGTTGAAACAACAGTAGCTGAATATGGTGCATCTTGTAATAAATAAGTCAGTTGCATCTATTGCTATCAATTTGAACAAGGATCAAGTGTTTCCTTTATTTGTATCATGCTTGCACTGTACATGAGCCCCTCCTGGGTATTTGCATGGAGCTATTTGGTGGTGGGAATCTACATCAGATAGACCGATTGCATGGCCAGTGTGTTTACATGCCATTATGTGACGTACAGTGGGTATATTGCCATCTCATTTGGCGCAAAACAGCAGTGGAAACGAGCGAAGAAGACTATGATATCGTCCACATTCTCCTTTACACATTTATACCACTGCTCTGTGCCAAATAAGATGAAAAAAATACTTACTACATGTATATTTATAAAGTCACGTACATGTAATGGCTTGTAAACTCTGGTCACACAAAAGGGTCTATTACACATTGAATAAACCAAATGTACATGAACTTGTAATATACAATGCGAATACATGTATTTAATTTCTTTCTTTGCTTTGCTAAGTTTGAATACACAGATCCGACGGCACAATATACTGTCCAACATTACTGCAGTGTCCCCACCTGCCTTTTGTCCAGCAACAAAGGAATTTCCGTCCACCGCCCTCTACATGTTTATTGTAGTGAGTACATCCCCTTATCCCCATAAGTTCTTGTGTTTCCGGACAAAAGGCGGGCGGGGACACTGCAGTAATGGCGGGTGTTTCCTATCTCCTTGGTCGCGCCGTCAGATCGGTGTATACACTGAATGTGCATTTTTAAAATGGTTAGAATCTTCACAACCCAAAATATCTAACACACGAAAGCAGCCACATGAACTTCTTTTCACTCTGGATTCTATTTATTTCAATTAATTTACATCATATTTACATACATGTTTACATTTTTATACACATATTTACATACACATTAGAAAATTTCCCGTGTGATGTTGTTTTGCTGGCTTGCATTAACTTTATCGCCTTTAAAGTACAAAATGTAAAATATATAAGGCCAACATGTGCACCACCAACCTACAAACCATTGGTACAATAACAACAATATATACATGTAGGCATTTGCACTCTCCTAAATAATACATGTACAATTTTGTACATTTACATGGAATTGAACTATCAAATAAAATAATATACCAAAAATCAATGTCAATTATGTCCAAAGTTAGGGATGGGCCGTATACACGGTACTGTATGGTATTGTGACCACTGTGCAAACACATTGGTTCTTGATATTTGTTCCATATTATATAAAGATGGCAACACATGGTTACATACATACAGCACATATAATCATACAGGCTAAATGTAAGTTTTAGGGAGACCATTAGCGTTTGAAAGTGAACATTAGGGTTAACGTCTTCTATTAAAATTTGGACAGTAAAATAAATGTCTAAGGTAGCTGAAACATTAAAGTAACCTTGAGATGTTGCCCTTAAGGTATTATCATACTTTGGTAGCATACCGAAACACAAATCTGTTTTTCCAATAAAATTTACCTATAAAGGTACAGTACAGGATTGGTAACAAACCCAAAAAAAAAATGTTTACAGATTTAAGTATAGCTTTCAGGGTATGAGGATGGAGTTGAACTTGATAGTAACATACATGTACCGTTAACATATTTCCAACTGAAATGCTGTATTTATCCAGAAATTAATTAGTAAAACAATAACCGAAAACAGTTTTTATCTCGGGGTAAGATCAAAATCCTTATTTATGTTTAATAAGAAAAATGAAGTCTGGTTTTCACAATTTTCTCGTGACTCAGATGTTCGATTGAGCTCAAATGTTCACAGGTTTATTATTTCACGTACATGTACCGGTACATGTTTGATTAGATAAAGTGTGAGTGCCGTTCTGTGACCTTTTACCAATCATGTTTTTACTACCTTTATAGCACAACACTTTGGAATGATCACCCTTTCGCAATAGGGCTCTTATTCCGTATTGTTAAAAGATAAAGTTAAAAATAATGTTAAGAGATAAAAGTTATAAAAAGGGTGCAAAAAAAGTAACTTCCATTGATTTTGACGCCCGACCCCTTTACATCTAATCGGTTTGGGGTGATATGAGTAGTATGAGTGTTTAGAGCACATCTTAACCTTCATTTTGATGCCCTACTTGATGCCAAGGACTTAACACTGTTCAATACACACACCATTGTTTGTCAAAAGGTACAAAACCAAATGTTGCTATTTTAGGTACAGGTTGAATTTACCCTGCGCCCTTGCATAGGGCGATATTGTTTGGGTCGACATTATGGGTTATGCACAGCTAGTACACACTGTATACCTAAAAGTGCAACTTTTGGTTTTTTTGTCCCAGACAGCATGATGACATTGAAGGTACGTTTAGGAAGTTACAGGATCATGTCATGCATTTTTCTTCTTGATAATGAATGGGAAAGTCATACTCAAATTTAGATTCATTTTACACAACTCAACCCTTTAGAGGGTTGAAATTACTGCCTTCAGGAATTTAAGAAATAATAAACACTTTATAATAAATTGAAATCTAGAATTTATCGGTATGTAACATGGTCAGACAAATATCTGTCATAATGTGACATAGCTACACTGTGAAGTGTCAACATGTACCCTGTATCTTCTGACATATAAAATAAAGAGTTCAGGACTGTCTCAGATTGGGATGGTAACAGTCTTCAAGAGAATACAATTGCAAAGAGAGAAAGGCAGATGGATTAATTCATACATTTATAAGAATCTTAATTAACATTACACATGTTACAGAACATTTCCGATATTCTCAAAATTATCACCTGGATTTTCTAGAAATACTAATTTCGGTATTAAATACCATTTACTTCTTGGTAAAAACAGTCATCCAAAGGCCTGAAAACAATGAAAGAAAACACATCATATGTATGTCTGAATTATCAATTTTCTAAAACAAAAAGTGCTTTACTCATCTGAACCCATTATGATGGAAAGTCCATACGATTATTAATACCTGATTATTGGCTTTTTCCGCATTGTTGTCGGTGGAAAGCCTTCCTGGGCCCAGTTTCATGGAATCTGTTACCATAAAAATTCTTCGCTTATTTATGGTAAATATTATTCACTTATGTTAGCAGACTTTTTTTGCTTGTAACCGTTTGAAACGGTTTAACTATTTAACAGGAGAGTTTTCTTTCTCGGTACCCTAAGCAAGGACTTTCTGCACAATACACATGACAGCGCATTAGCAGTAAAATAATCACGGTTAGCCTAGAAATTCTTCACTAACGGAACGGTCTTGCTTAAGGATTTCATGCATAGCAGTGCCAATAAGCACAAAAATAGGCCGTAATGGATTCCATGAAATTGTTTTGATTTAGATCCTTTTATTTTTCTTCTTCTTCATCTTCTTTTTTGCTGCAAAGCCCATAGACTTTGTACACATTTATTCTGTCCACCACTTAGCCATGTACTTTGCACATCGTTCAAGTTTGCATATAGGCATAATCCATACAGCATACATGTAGATGTACATGTATGCGATCAAGGTACATCATGATGACATCATCAGGTGTCAGGGGCAAACTTCACACACCAATAGCAAACAAACTCCAGGTCGGATTGGGTTGAAACTTTATACTTGTTTAAGTCAGGAAGTGTTATATTGAACAAAATGCAATGACATCATCCTGTGTTTTTTATGATTTAATTCTGGTTCATCTAAGTTCTTTGATGATATACAGTATATTGAACAAAACAAGATAACTTTGAATTTCTTCTTGATAATTGTTAAGTATACCGTAAAGAAAAAATTACTGTCACATCAGCATGACTTCATAAAAAATGGGATTTTCATAACGTACAAGGTAAATGCCGATCACATCAAAATTTGGTAGGTTGGTAAAATTATAAAGGTTGGAGAATGAAAATATGAAGTTACGTCACAATGACAAACATGGTATCACTTGAATTTTGATGAATTTTTTAATCTTACAAACCCCATTGACTTGGTAGAGAGTTTTGTACGTAGTAATATGCTCACTTATAAAAAATACAGTGAAATGTTTGATTGACTCAAAACTTGGTTTAAGTTGGGAAGTGTGTTATAAACAAAATAATACAATGACGTCATCATGACATCACCATGTGCCACGCATGTGACACATCATTAAAGGGACAAACTTCGCTCTCCAATGGGAGACTTTTGGAGAGGGTTGTTGATAGAGGGCAGCAAACTACCGGTCCCCTGAAAACTTTTGTACACGCTTTATGCAGATCGGTTGTCAAAAAAAACTCTCCAAAAGACGCAGGAAAATATTGTGAAATATTAAATTCAGGCCATTTACAATTAACGTTTTAGATTCACGTTGCCGCCCACCCCGATTTGAATGACCGAAAACACAAAAGTGAGGTGAAATTCTAACGTTTGTTGAGGAATAATGTGGGAGGCCTCGCTTGCCAATGTAAAAACTTTGTGCACAAAACACAATGCTGTTTGCCACGATGATCATTTGTAACTCGCCCTTATGATGGCCAATCTCCACAGATTCTGCATTTGTGTGTTCTTGGGGAACTCATGTCACCACAACCCTGCCACCACAACCCAACACTGCACAGTATGTACTAGGCATTTCCAAGCGATTATTTACACCAGTTGTGTTTACAACGAATATTCGTGCACAAAAGCAATGACAACAACATCAAGACACTTTTCCCAGAGACTGGTGAAGCGCGCCCTCTTGAGATTAACAATGGTTTATATAGTCAAAAGTATCGAATTGTGAAGCAACTTTACATTCGATTGGGTTCAACTTGGTATGCGTGTACAGTGTAAGTCAGTAAGTGTTATACATGTATCAATGAATTGCAATGCCATCATCATCACTACCATAATGTCTCGTAACACCCCTGTCTATTTTATTACTGGTCAAACCTTGTTAACAAATTGGTAAGAGCTAGGATCATGATTCTTTCGCCAAATGTCACTGTTAGGGAAGGTCTTTCTTTGTGATACATTGCTTGACCTCAGTGACATCTACTTTCAGTCAAACAGGAAGTAACTTCTTATTTAAAGTGGTCATTTTTAAAATCGGACCTTCACATGAAACTCATTAGATTCACTTGAAACTAGGAACATACAAAGACAATATAGTGTAAAGTAAGACAATTGGTTGGGTTAGGTTATAAAGTTACATGCTACATAATTTTCAGATGGGCTTTTATTTTAAAAAGCATGTGGCAGAAAAGCCCTATCCTACATGTATGTTATAGACAGACAGAGTATTGTCTAGTTCCTGTTATAGTGGGTAGAGAAGGGAAAAAGCTTAAACAGCAAGGGAAGGGAATTTAAGAAAAAGCACTTGAGCTTTTGTACACAGTGGCGTAACTAGAGGAGGGTGCAAGGGTGGCACATGCCCCTGTGGCGGTCTCAGCTGACTCCCCGTCTCAGCTGTCTCCCCTGACGTAGGGGGACAGTTCAGTCCGACACGTGCACGGTCTCCTTGGTCTCCCTTGCTGAGATGTCCCCCCCCCCCCCCCCCGCAATGACTACAGTAACTATCGCACGGTACAGTGCCTCATTATAGCGAGAGATTATTCAATAATAACTTTAATGAAGTATTCTTTTGGGTACGTAGAGTGAGCATTCTCTGGCGAAGATTCGTCAATTTATATAAGAGTCTACAGGTCCAATTTAAGGCAAATATAGCACTTCGTCCTACATCCTATGATGGGTTTATGTCTACCCAAGTCCTGTTAGTCCATCTGTCAGCTTTCAACCTTTTGACCTCGAACTATTAGACCAAACCAACCCCCCCCCCCCCCCATTTCTTTCCCCATCCCTGTATTCTCTCCCCTTCTTTCTGTTTCTTCCCTTATTCACACCCTCCCCTTTCCTTGACCTCCATGTTTTTACGTTATAACCCCTGTGGTTCAGCTTTCCTGTAGTATTTTGTAATAAATCACAGAAGCAATGCGTGGCCTTCAAAAGAAGGAAAAAACCTGTTGTGTTGTGTAGCGTGGAATGCACAGCTCGACCACAGCTCAGTACGACACTTAAACGGACGACTTTACCGTTGCTGTGCGCAGAGATAACATGACGTATTGGTACTATATTTAGTAAGGGGGACAGTTGAGACGGGGAGTCAGCTGAGACCGCCACACCGGGCATCACTTTTTAGGGGGGCGCAAAACAACGCAAAAGAAAGAAATAAGGTAGCTGTACTGTTGGGTTTATTGTGTGTGTTTTTTTCATTGGCATCAAAAGTTGGAATTAGGGACGCAATTTTAGCGCTTACCCCGGGCGCTGTTTTCCCTAGATACGCCGCTGACCCTGGAGAATGTTAAACATTCACCAGTGGCTGTTGATTTTTATTATCGCCATTCAGTGACAGGGGCACCATGATGCCAGATAACCTACATCAGGCCGAGGCACTGGCCACAAGGCTGAAAGCTGATTCACAGTAAGCATGAAAAGCCCAAGGCCCAGCACTCTGACTTCATGACAGACCTAGGAAAGAAGATATTTGCTAGAAAGGCATCACCAACAGAAATATAATGAACCAATAGAAGAGTCTGGCACATTCCACACAATGGAGTGAGCCACCCAAGGAAACCTGTACAGTTATTGGGTGGTGTTTAACTGCCTATGCAGTCTCTTATTGCAAGGGCCTGACATGAAAAAACATATTTATTCGATTTTTTTCTGTGGGACATTCAGGAGATGTTTTACCAGAAGACTGCTAGTTGTGGTGGCCAAAAAGTGACCTAGAAGGGAAACCAGAAGTGCACTGAATATTGGTGCATCTGTTTGGTGCAGTGTCTTCACCAAGCTGTGCTTACTTTGACCACAAGAAAACTGCCCCTGACAACGAATACCAGTATAGAAAGGAAGTAATAGAAGCCATACAGTCACATGATCTACATGTTGCTTCCATTACACGACCTTTGTGATCTCTGACGTTGCAAAAATAGACAGAGTCCCTAGTAGTACATGTAAGTAGTATGTACAGGGCTGAATGCACCCCAATTGGTGGTGCTAGCACCTGCAGGTGGTGAAGGTGGTGGTGGTGGTGCAGGTGGTGGTGCAGGTGGTGCGGGTGGTGCGGGTGGTGGCGTTGGTGGCGCTGTTCATAATAGGTGGTGCTGTTGTGATGTGGAGCCTGTTTTGGGTACGGATGGTGTTGTATGGGATGGGTCTGATGTTGGTTTACTCGTTTGAAATAAGGTCGCTCTTGATTGGTCGTTGAATGAAAGGGTAATTGTGATTGGCGAATTAAAAACATGATTGTTCATGATTGGCAAATTAGTTGTCAATGAATTAGAACATTGAATAAGAAAAAACAGCAAAACAAATCCAAAAAACAGATGTAACTTACGTTTGTGTCGTGTAATAAAGCAAAGGACCGATGACGTCATGGACAGGTCTGGACAA
Organism: Astropecten irregularis; assembly: GCA_963971285.1. Lineage (NCBI taxonomy): Eukaryota > Metazoa > Echinodermata > Asteroidea > Paxillosida > Astropectinidae > Astropecten > Astropecten irregularis. The sequence goes on along the minus strand of OZ020261.1, from coordinate 3,476,262 downwards.
GCCTCGACAAGTCAATGTGTCGTGTAATAAAGCAAAGGACCGATGACGTCATGGACAGGTCTGGACAAGCCTCGACAAGTCAATGTGTTGTGTAATAAAGCAAAGGACCGATGACGTCATGGACAGGTCTGGACAAGCCTCGACAAGTCAATGTGTTGTGTAATAAAGCAAAGGACCGATGACGTCATGGACAGGTCTGGACAAGCCTCGACAAGTCAATGTGTTGTGTAATAAAGCAAAGGACCGATGACGTCATGGACAGGTCTGGACAAGCCTCGACAAATCTGAACGAATATGAAATTGGAAGCGATTGGATGTGAGCGTCATTCTCTCTCCAGCCGCCAAAATCATTCGCTCTCTCATTCTCTCTCTCTCTGTGACTACGCGTTTGATATTTAGCGAATACACAAAAAGAACAATCGAAAAACAACCAGAATGGATTTGTCGCAAGGTTTGAGTGTTCGTCCATCTTCTCCAGTCGCTGAAGTTGAAAGCTCGGCGTTTGATAGTGTGAAGAAGTTAACTCACATCCAGATGAAAAGAGGCTGGCGTGAAGGCTTCAGTGTTGGGGAGAAGAGACCATACTTTTACAACATCTTCACCAGGCAGAGTGTATGGTCCATTCCGATCATTCAACCCATTCAACAGGAGGGAAGTAATGTCGACTCTGGCCCATCACCTGACTTAAGGGCGGCCGCCATGTTCGAGCTGTCCGGTGACCTACCCTCGGACCTCGCCGAGCCACCCTTCGTCAAGGGCAAACTAAACCGGAAGAGAAAATTCAGCCCGGATCCCGACCAGGAGAGGAACGAGAATGCCGCCGCCAAATTCTTCATCGGAGGTGAGCGTTATGCCGTTGTTAAGCGCTTTAAAGATAAGGTTTACGTTAATCTCAGAGAGTATTATCTCAACGAGGAGAAAAGCAAGCTACTGGCCGGGAAGAAGGGCTTAAATCTGACAGCCGATGAATGGAAGGCGTTGGACGAGCATAGAAAGTCGATAGCCAAGGCCATAACCACCGTCTAGATGTACTGCCATTCGATGCTTACTTTTCTTTTCTTTCGTTTTGTATCAACCATAGTTTCTACGAGTCAGGACATCATCGCTAGACGGGGACGGGCAAGAAGGCTCACTGAACAGCTTTTAACTAAACTGATAATGGAGAAAATTCTCCAGCTGGCGTATCGTGCGCAGGAACAACTGGGGTGCGAGGAGGACTGGCCAAGTCAATGGGACCATGCCTGCATGTTCTTCGGCGACTGTCCCGAGAGCCGCATCGGAGATTTCATACCTGAGCATTTTCTGGAGGCCTTGCAGTCCATGGAAACTGATAAGATACTACCCATGGTTGAGGACCCGCAGGTCTTTCCAATTGGGGTAAGAAACATAATGGGTGGGGAAATTGACGACGAAGATCATGAACTTAACGATTTATTGCGTGAGCATTGGCCCTCAGTTTGAACCCATCATGCAATCAATAGGCCGGTGCAAGACATATTTAACTTTCGACTTATAGGTTCGAGAGGGATGGGAACACCAGTAAATATGGAATCTGGTTTTAAGGGCAGTGTTTAGCCACCTCCGACAGCGTGTGTAATTAATGTGTCCTTCGGACTAGTCCTTAGGAATATGGTCACAGGCGAGATGCGATATTTCCATCCGTCCCACAACAACGCCCGGTTTTTTGAGGAACCGTTTGTCGTTGCCAACGAAGCAGACTTTGAACATTTGATAGTTGCCTTGAATGAGGCGGACATTGCCGAACACGGTCGGCGACAGCGAACAGACACAAAATGGACGGTTGAGGGAATCGCCAATATCAGTGTCTTTGTAAATAAGACCGACTTCATCATCGGCGCTTTGCGGGGGGACCTTCCTGCCTATGTATCGAACAATAGGGGCCTCGTTAAGTTATTGCGAAATAGGCACACAGGCAGGCGATATGATGACAATCTTTGTTTCTTTCGTTGTCTAGCCCTCCACATGAGTGATGTGAGCAACCAGGACATTGAGCGCCATACGAGTCATCTTCTACACCAATTTCAAGATGGCGTCCGCCGACAAGACATCAACGGCGTCACACTTACTGATCTGGATGACGCAAAGGCTCTTTCAGCTGAATATCCAAGTGTATCCATTGATTCCTAGTGATGCGGCGGGGTCGGATGAGGAGGATGAGTCAGAGTCGGGGGAGGAAGATGGAGAGGAACACAGACCAGCAATTCGAGCTGAGCTCGTGCGCAGATCAACCTCCAGTTTCAACACCACAATGTACCTAAACCTACACGGAAACCACTTTTCCTACATTTCCAACTTGGCTAAGTATAGCCAGTCGTTTCCGTGTAGGAAATGTTGGAGATGCTTCAGAAAGCCCTACCGACTTCTCCGACATGAAGCAACATGTGATGTTAACGTCGCCTATAGATTTCCAAGTGGGGGGTACCGTCTCCCGAACACAATATTCGATAAGCTCGCCGAGTTGGGGATAGACATACCCCACGAGCGTCGAATATATCCCTATAGGGCAACGTTTGACTTTGAAAGTTACTTTCAAGATGTCCCTAATCAAGGTCGAGGCAATGGGAAACTTACTTGGGAAAGCCGTCATGAAATCCTGAGTTGTAGTATCGCGGGTAATGTTCCCGATTACGAAGCACCGACTTGCTTCGTAACAACTGGGAGCTCCAGTGACGTGGTTAATCGGATGGTAGATCACCTGCATCGGATCTCACTGACTGCTCAAGAGCTTCTGTTAGAAGACTACGAGGGTATCTTCACTCGTCTGGACGAACTCATAGCTACATCGGGCCAGGCAGCCGGAAGTAAAAAACAACCGGCCGAAAAGATAAAAGAGGAACTTGGCGACTACCTTGAGGAGCTACCAGTCATTGGCTTTAATAGCGGTAAGTACGACATCAATTTAATCAAGCGACACTTGTATTCAAAATTGCAAAGAGATGACCCTCTAATGATGCAACGCTCCAACCCTATGGTTATCTCTTTGTTGATCTAAAGCCGGGAACCTCCGAAGATTTGAGACTCAGATCAAATATATTTCCGGGGGAATTCACGACTGTGTACGTTTCTAGAGTATAAATATAGGGTCCACTACACTCGGTCAATCATTTGAAGATGTCGAAGCGGCTGCGTCACCACGCTCCCTACCTCCAGGTTCTGGCGAAGGGATCCAAGAAACAACGCCAGGGGATCATTCAGGGAGCCAACAAAGAACTGGTGGCGTGTCTGTGTGAGTGCGCCCTCAACGTCCTCAATGGAAACCTTCCATTGAAGAAATCAGACAAGAAAAAGTTATCAAAGTATAAACGGCACCTTAGGACACTAGGCGACAGAAAACAAAGTTTACAAAAGAAAAAGAAGGTTTTGCGGCAAAAGGGTGGGTTTCTAGGTGCCTTACTTACACCGGTATTGAGTGCGATGGATGGTTTATTGTTCAAATAAATATGGAACACGTGAAGAAAATGGTTCTGGTGCTACAAGAAACATTCACTAAGTTACAGTCAGCCAGACGAGTGGAACAAACACCGACTACACGCGCCGTACACGGGTTGGACACTGAAATGAAACAGCTGCTGGAGCGACAGGATATTGCGGACGACGAGAAAATCAAACTATATCACCAAACGCTCCAAAGATACATGACGCTGAATAAAGAAAGCATGAAACCCCTCACCATGACCATCGAAACCAAGACGGAACAACTACCCATGCCGGAATCATCTTCCTTCAAAATGAAAACAGACTCCGCACCAAAACATGGGGTACACGAAAAAGCGCGTCTGAAGGAGGAGGAAGAACCGTACGGTTTACCAAGATTGTTCGCCGAGGCTCCTCATCTCGAGGCTATTTCACCTAAGAAAAAAAACACCCCTAAAAGAAGGTCATCCAGACGCAAGTTGAAGCAAAAATGGTCTCCATATTAAAGCCCGCACCTCATCAAATCGCGTCATTTAAGGACAGTCCTCACTATGGAGCGTTGTCTCCCCCAATCAAGCTGTGCTATGACGAATGTATTGAAGAAAATCCGCTGTGTATGGATTTGTTGTAAAAGTACGGTTATCATAAGAGATTCAGAATTTACCGATGGAGCGGAGCGAGAGGTACCTCAAGAAGATTTACTACGACCCCCAACACCCGGCCGCCTTTGGTGGTGTGGAGGCTGTATACCGTGCTGCCCGAAAAGACGGAGTCAACATCGGCAGGAAACGGATCAAGGCGTGGCTGAGTCAACAAGACGCGTACACGCTGCACAAACCCGTCCGTAGACATTTCAAAAGAAACAGGGTCGTGGTGCAAGACATTGACCAGCAATGGCAAGCGGATCTGGCCGATATGAGGTCGCTAGCCTCACGCAACGATGGATACAATTATTTGTTGATCTGTATCGATATTTTATCCAAGTTCGCTTGGGCCATCCCCATCAAAAACAAAACGGGTAGATCAATAATTGAAGGGTTTAAAGAAATATTTGAAAGTGGCAGGAAACCGTACTTCCTCCAGACGGATAAGGGAACCGAATTTACTAATGCCCAATTCCAGTCGTTTTTGAAGAAGAATGGAATCACTTTCTTTACAACCCAGAATGAAACAAAAGCGAGCGTGGTGGAGAGATTTCATAGGACGTTAAAGACGAGAATGTATAAATACTTTACAGCCAACAACACCTACAAATATTTGAATGTTTTGCCCGATTTATTGTCAGCGTACAATAATTCCTTTCACAGAAGTATACAGACCACTCCCGCCTCTGTCAATGAAAACAATGCCGAAAGCGTCAGGCAAACTTTATACGCCCCGACAGACGTCGCGCGCCAATTCCCTTTCAAGTTCAATGCAGGGGACACTGTGCGGATTAGTATGATGACCATGCCGTTTCGAAAAGGCTATCTTCCAAACTGGACCACGGAAATCTTCACCGTCAGCGAGCGAATCCGGCGCCGCCCACCCGTGTACAAGCTGAAGGATTATGACGGAGAAGAACTGAAAGGGACATTTTACGAGAAAGAATTACAGCGCACGGTCAAGACGGACAACATGTACCGGGTGGAAAAAATACTGAACAAAAGGAAGAGGCGTGGCCAAACCGAATGTTTCGTGAAGTGGGATGGCTACAGCGACAAGTTCAACTGCTGGGTCACCAATTTGCACGCGATATAAAGACAAGTCGTGTTTAAAAGTGTGCATTTATCACTCGGCAGCTTCATCATGGCGGACTCTTTTTACGTCACTCTCCCATCCAACAGCTCTATGAACAAACATCCCAACAACACGCTGAGCCATTTCTTCATGACACTGCCATCACCGCTTATGTTTGAAGGCGATTGGGAAGTGGGTCTGGTTGAAATATCTTACCCGCACCGATGGTTGAACGTCATCGAAGGTGAAAATATGCTGGCGTGCTCGGCCGAGAGTGATTCTTCCCAAATTCACTTGCATCGCATACCCGAAGGCTACTACCCAACCCCTGAAGATTTATTCAATAGCTTTGAACCAGACATTGAACACTGTGGACTAATTCGATTTTCGTACAACAAATACATCCAGAAAATTATTGTGAAAACGGATGGCAATATATCACTCAGAACAATGGGAGGTTTGGCAACGACGCTCGGTTTTGATGAAGGCACGATCATCTCGGGGATTAAAAAATCCTCCAGAGTGGTGGACGTCCAACCGTTTCATTCCATGTTCATCTACTCAAATATTATTGAGTACAACACGGTGGGAGACACGAGGGCACCCTTATTACGAATCGTGAATGTAGAGGGAAAATACAAAGCAACCGTGACAAAGATTTATAACAATCCCCATTACGTAGCCCTTAAACAAAAACTGGTGGACACGATTGAAATAGATATAAGAGATGACACGGGCCGACTCATTCCATTTGTCGCTGGTAAAGTGATTGTAAAGGTTCACTTCAGAAAGAGGCGCTCGTCATACTTCAGCTGATCAACACGCTAGCCACAATGGGACGGTATCTTCCTAACGATAAAAACTATGAGGATTATTACGTGGGTCAAGTGGGGCGTGGCCACCCGGTGTTTTCTGGAGCAAGAACTCAGAGGGGCTACGGACTTGGTGGAATTCTCAGTGGCCTTTTCAGATCAGCCATGCCATTGATTAAGCAAGGAGCAAAGACTCTCGGTCGCGAGGCCCTCCGAACTGGAATGGGCATTGCGCAAGATGCGTTGGAAGGAAAGAATATCAAGAAAGCGGCGAAAGCAAGACTGCTTCATGCTGGGCGCAACTTGACAAACACTGCAGTTCATAGTGTCAGAGCAAGAGTATCTCGAGGCCCACGGCGAGGTATAAAAAGAAAAGCAACCGGCAGACGAGCCACTTCTACATCTGGCAGGAAACGGAAAAGATCGGCTGATATCTTTGATTAGAAGTGCTTTGTTTCTGTCATGTTACTACATATCAAACACCATGTCTCTGCTACACACACATTCCAGCGAATGCACCAAATCCGAATTGGATTTGTTCGCGCTTCCTCCCACCAAGACAAGCGTCGAGAAAGGCCAGTGGGTGGAGTATCACCCGATTTCAACCATATCCGATGGGGGCCCGATCGAGTTTTTTATCCCTGGATCTGGCGAGGAATAAATGGACCTGAACCAAACTCAGCTTTACGTCAGAGCCAAAGTGACGAAAGCGAACGGCATCGCCTTGGCAGCGGATGACAGCGTTGGACCCGTCAACCTGTTTTTGCAGTCTCTGTTCAGCCAAATCGACGTGAGTTTGAACGACCGTTTAATCTCTCCGTCCACACCCACTTATCCCTACCGAGCCATGATCGAGACCCTGCTGAGCTACGGCTCCGATGCCAAGGCTTCCCAGCTCACGGCTGCGCTCTTCTACAAAGATACCGCGGGCAGAATGGATAATCCGGATCCACTGGCAGACACGGCGGCAGTCAACCAGGGACTTAAGAAAAGACACCACTTTATCAAGAATAGCGCAGTGGTGGATATGATTGGACCCATTCACAGCGACATATTCTTCCAAGACAGGCACATGCTGAACGGAGTGGACTTAAAGCTCAAACTGATCCGAGCAGTCCAGCTTTCTGCCTCATGGCTAGCGGAGCCAATCCTTCGTACAAGGTGGTGATTCAAGATGCCAGCGTGTTCGTCCGCAAGGTGAAAGTCAGCTCGGGGGTGATGCTGGGACACATGAAAGCTCTGGAGAGAGGGACCGCCAAGTACCCGCTCAGGCGCAACCTGTGCAAGATGGTGTCCGTACCCCAAGGCAACTTGACGCTAACTCAAGACCACATTTTCCTGGGACAACTCCCATCTCGCATCGTGTTAGGCTGTGTGACCAACGAGGCATTCAACGGTCGGTACGGGAAAAACCCCTTCAACTTTCAGCACATGGACGTGAACTTTCTGAAGGTTCACGTAGACGGAGAGCAAATCCCATACACTCCTTTGAAGCCCACGTTCGACCCACAGGCGGGGAGTAATTTCATCAGAGCCTACCACACCCTCTTTTCTGGAACGGATAAAATGTACCAGGATGAAGGCAACACTATCAGTCGCGAGGACTACGCTGGAGGCAACGCACTGTACGCCTTCGATCTAAGTCCAGACTTGTCCGCTGGAGGACATTTCAATCTGGTGAAACGGAGTAACCTCAGACTGGATATCCACTTTGCCAGGCCGCTGCAGAAAACGATCAATGTCATCATCTACGCGGAGTTGAACAACATTCTGGAAATAGACCAGGCGCGTAACGTCATCGTTGATTACGCAAACTAGATATCATCCTTACACCATGGACAGTCACGAGATTAATTCCATATTGAAACGAGATCGTTTTACCAAACATTACTTTAGAGGGGTGTTTGCCAGCGACCAACTTCCCAAGCAGAACATACCTTGCCCAAGTGCTTTCGTCATTAACACGGACCCCGCTACCAAACCAGGACAACACTGGGTGGCAGTTTACATCGATCGAGATGGCTCCGAAGAATATTTAGATTCTTACGCCCAACCACCGAAGGTAAAGAAGATTAAGAAGTTTCTCAAAAAGAACGCCAGACCAGTACGATACAACCACCAACCTCTGCAAGGGCCTTTGTCGACTGTATGCGGTCAATATTCCATCTTCTTCCTGCTACAACGATGCCGTGGATTAAGCATGGACAAGATTTCACATCTGTTTACTTCAGATAAAATGGACAATGATATCGCTGTAAATGACTTCATACGAACACATTTCCCTCGAGTCAAAACAACAGTGTACGATGACCAATTTATCATCAAACAATTTGCAAAACCCTTTGTTTCTGAAAGAAAACATATTTAGTATAACTGAGAGCAGTAGTAGTTATTTGTAGTAGTAGTAATATTAAACGACTAGTAAAACATTGTAAATATCATCATTGTAAGACTGCATCCAAAATCGTAAAAAAAAAAAATAAAAAAAAAAATAATCTAAACCCAAAAACATCGTTATCTGTTATTTAAACGAGTTACCATTTTAATTTGTTATTAATCTTGTAATTTGTTATCATTACAATCATTGTAAACTTGTATTCATTACAAATAAAATACTGTAAAAAATGTATATCGCCCGTTGACCACTCAAGGAATGTTCTGGTGAGTTCCGGTTGGTATTAGGCAACCGTGTCGTCTCATTATTTTGTTTTCTATTAACAAACTTTAACGTCAGGGTAATCACTTGCGCAAGTCGGTTCACTCGCTCCTGACTACGTCAGGCGCTCATTCTAAAACCTTGGTGATAACTGGCTTCACCAGTTATCACTAACGTGAGTAATGTGACGGCGCCTCCGCCACTTCGTGGCTCCGACGGTCGTGACTTCGTCACTCCCTGCGCCTGTAACTGGCTTCGCCAGTTATCACTGACGTGAATCGATCCCATACAACACCATCCGTACCCAAAACAGGCTCCACATCACAACAGCACCACCTATTATGAACAGCGCCACCAACGCCACCACCCGCACCACCACCACCACCACCACCACCACCACCTGCACCACCACCACCACCTGCAGGTGCTAGCACCACCAATTGGGGTGCATTCAGCCCCGTACATACTACTCATGTATGTGAGTGGTTTTATGGCTTCTGACTGCCAAATGAACAAAGATAATTGACTATTAGGGACACCACTAACACAGGGCTGGATGGCTCAATTGGTAGAACACTGGTACAGTATTGAGGAGGTCCCTGGACGAATCCCGTTCCAGTCAATTCCTACAAATTTACAAAATGACAATTTCCGTTTATTTGTATCAGGATCAATATGGATCCATGTAATGTTAGACAATAGACTTTCATGCCTTCAAGACAAAGTTCATTATATCTTTCAACATCTTGAAGGCTCAGCTAGAGAGAAAGTAAAATTACGTCCTCATGAAGAACACAGTAAAGTAGAAGACTTGTTTAGAATTTTGCATGAGGTTTTTGGCGTCAATTACAACGAACATTTTTTGAATGCAAGCTGATGCATTCTTCTATTTATCATGCCCTTTTTGCATTCCACCACATTGTTCTTTATATCTTTTGTAGAGATTAAGAAGGAGGTGGAAGAACAAAAACGGGTTCTTCTCTCAATGGAGGAGGAGTATGCAACTACAAGTTCTACGGCTGACCATGACTCAAGCAGTGCACAACCGCCGACTATCCAAGGCAAGAGAGTTCCTAAAAGGTCAACAGAACTTGCTGAAAGCATAGAGTCGCATAATCTCGTGGAATCCTTCACAATGAAGACCCAGCTTGATCACACTGATGAATCAGCTCAAATTTCCCCTAGAAGTAAGACTTTAGAGGGGAAGAGGAAGGCTCCAACTGCTAAGTCCACCATGACCACCACTAAACCATCGGGGGAGATAGAGAAGGCAGAGAGCAAAACAGCCAAACAACAAGCAACTGAAAGCAGGAGCAAGGTGCACAGACACATCTGTCCACAAATGTTCTCCCTCCAAGTACATGTAAGTAATTTATAAAATATTGTTTGATTTGTGACCGTGAATTAATTTGTTACAAGTATTATAGTATTCACCGTGGAGATTTTAAAGAAAGCACGGAGTATACATGATGATTTGACGGAAAAAAAACGACAGAATATGTGGACCATGCGCTACCTGACTGAAAGAAATTGAATGTGCACAAAGCCTTATCAATGACTTTGTGTCGAAATACAATTCAACCCTCACTGAAAGAAATTGAATGTGCACAAAGCCTTATCAATGACTTTGTGTCGAAATACAATTCAACCCACACTAAACGATGTCAGCCGACGTGCACGTCTCCCGCTCCCTATATTTAAATGAACGAGTCCCAATCTATAGGCTAATGTGATTGGTTAACAGTAGAAACACAATAATGCATATTCAATATATTGATTATCCATTATGAATAACTACATAAAACGATGCTGGAGGTCTACTGGCAGATCCCACAAGTCGGGTATTGTGAGAAATGGAGCAGCTGCGGACAACAGAAAGCGCGCTTGTGCATGCAACTCGCTAGCGTTGTATGAAATTGATACTGTAGCACTGATACAAAACCTGACTTAGTTCAAGTCTATGACAAGGTGAACAACCGGTCCTCGTTACATTCTCATCAAGGCCCAAAGCTCTATCTGAGCGAAAGAAGAGGATCTGGTCCAATGGGTCATCAGTATGGCAACAATTGGACGTAGGAAGTTGGAGCTCATGTCAATGGTAAAGAATATCCTTGATGATGACAGGAGACCACCAGGAGATACACCAGGGAAGGATTGGATGAAAGGATTCCTTTGCCGGCACCCTGAGCTTCCGCTCCACATGCCCAAGAATCTCGGTCAACAAGATTAATGCTTGGTTTGATGGTCTGGAGAAGTATTTTCAGGAAGAAGTCACTGACTGCTTGGAAATCTTCAAAGACCCCATGCAGGTTTTCAATGCCGATGAAAACGGCTTTCAAGCTTTGTACAGTGTTTTGTAGAATTATATAATAAGTATGATTGATATTGATCTGTTGTCTTGTAATAAAGGTATGTGTTTCTACTTTACAGTTGCCAAAGGTTCTTTTTTTGTGTGTGTAATTTTTATTATTTGTGCTTGATAGGGTCAATGTAGTTTTAGATGAAATGCATTGGTAGTGTATTGATTTGGTGCATTGTATATATGTTGTGGAAAGGTTGTGTTAATGAAATTGAAATAAATGATAGTGTGGTGTATAGCAAGGTGAGCAACTATTGTTATTTGTTCACATTACTACGACATGTTGAGTTTATTTACAGATAGTGACAGAGACTATCAGCTGGCTAAATCAGGACCTTCCCCTGTAGCTGATGTACTTTGCTGGGAGTCCTCACACGAACGAACGAACGAACGACAGAGACTAGATTGTAAGCAGAGACACACTGTTAAATGCATTAAATGTTGTGATTGTAGATGAGCTCCATAGTGGTCACTGAGGAGTACGGTATACAAATATCAAAAGGGAAATAGGAGGCAAGGACAAAGTGTAAGTGTAGTGATCAGAATCTTTGTTGATAATGTAATGTAGTGTTATTACTATAGCAAGGGCAGTTTTGCACTATGGGGGAAGTTGGTTTTAAGAAGTTTGTATTTCCACAGGTCTTAAGAAGTTTGTATTTTAATAAACAGGTCTTAAGAAGTTTGTATTTAAACAGGTCTTAAGAAGTTTGTATTTAAACAGGTCTTAAGAAGTTTGTATTGCCACAGGTCTTAAGAAGTTAGAATTTCCACAGGTCTCAAGAAGTTTGTATTTCCACAGGTCTTAAGAAGTTTGTATTTAAACGGGGGCCAATTTCACGGCGCTGCTTAGCACAAAAATTTGCTAAGCATGACTTTTCAGTCTTAATAAAAACAGGGTTAACAACCAAATATCCATGTGTTGTGTATCACCTGTGATTGTTCTTTGGCTGTTGTTGACTGACCATGAACATCAAATGAAATTTGTAACTGTGGTTTGTTTTATTGGGCGAGACATTTTTGTGCTAAGCAAATTTTTGTGCTTAGCAGCGCCGTGAAATTGGCCCCTGAGGTCTTAAGAAGTTTGTATTTCCACAGGTCTTAAGAAGTTTGTATTTAAACAGGTCTTAAGAAGTTTGTATTTCCACAGGTTTTAAGAAGTTTGTATTTCCACAGGTCACACAGTTTAATGCCTAAAGCCAACCCTCATCGGGTTTCGCTTAGACAGGAAACCTAGGCGACGCATGCTGTTGTGAGGACGGACCGGGTGGAACCCACAAAAAGGAGACGCAGTCGCCCATGCATCATAGCTAATGTCACCCCGGATGGCAGTGCTCCGGGACCATCGACGGCCGATGTTTCAGCTCCTCTGCTCAATTCAGGTTACCGGAATTGTCCGTTGAGGCCACCGACCCTACACGACGGGTACCCATATTTTCATTAACATTTGCGTTGGGTTACCACGTGCCTTTGCCGACTAAAGAAAAGATTTGAGCAGGTTCTTATGTCGATTTGGCGACACTGGTCAATGACACGGTCCAGAGGTTGTTTGTCAGACAGACCACCCGTCACCATTGACGCTGGCATTAGTTGACGACAGGGTCGTACTGCGCCAGCCTAGTCCAAGCCGTAAACATCTGGACTCTTTTGGGAAGTGGCAATCAGCGTTCCGCACGTTCATGTCAATCTATCTTGCAAAACATGTAAATAGGTACGCAGAGCTTCTAAAATATTGTGAGATAGTTGAAACAGGAACTAACCCTCTCCCGGTTCCTGGGCCAAAATTGATATGGAGCTCTTGGCGACTGTGGCGAGTGTACCAATATCTACCCCAAAGGTGAGTTCTAATGGCATAAAAATACAAACTGTTTCCAAAACTTGTGTATTCTGTGCAGATATCAATCCTTGTTTTATTGGTCTAAATAAAAATGTAAATGAAGTAGTAAATATATTTATTTTGTACTATGCTGATTTTATTGTTATTTTTATTTGAATGACAGGACATGTATATGTATTTCTCTCAACAAAAATTGAATCCCACTAATCACAGACAGGGCTAGAACAGTGGTTTTCAACAAAAGAAATTGTAAGGAAATCCTTCTCTATCATTTGTTAGAGGGGGTCTTTGGGACTTAAAAATTCTTCAGGGATAATGCCAGAGATGCAAGGCAAGCTGTAAATAGCAAGAGCACCATTGACCATCAGCCCCTGGACCAAGAAAAGCTGCATGAAATAGTGTGCCATTTTCATGTAAATGTTTTTACGTGACAATAAAATATTTTGAATCAGGTTTTTTTTTTTTTATATATCAGAGATTCTATGCTCCTGATCATGTTCAAGAACTCGGCAACTTCTACAACAGCCCTGGAAAGTTCAAGCACTTATACTTGAATCTCCATGCAGATGATGTTGACAGCCCTTCACCAACCCGACTGAAGCCAATTATGTCCAACGCGTTGATTGACCCGTTTTCCTGGAGTCAATTTCTGTCTTGCAGAATTACTCAAATGTACTGGATGCCCTTCAAGAAGCAATTGAAGACCTAGGAACCAATGATTCTTCTAGAGCTAATGGCGTGCCTGTTGGCAGGAAGATGTGTTCTAGGCTTGCTTGCATCATTGCCTATCATCCAGTGCCTTGAACAATTTAACAAGGCCTTGCAGGGTTCAGAAGTGACGATTTCTGGCATGCTTTCTGCTGCAGCGACGACCATCCAAAGTCTCCAAGCACTTCGCTGTGACAAGAAATTGAAGGAAATACTTCAAGGCAGCAGAGCAGAAGATCCAGCAGAGCCATCTGGAATTTCAGAAGATTGATGATCAAATGTCAAATGGAAAATTGTCCTTATACTCAACTGCTTTAGTACTGCTTTAATCTATTGCAATTTCATACATGAAAGATTGCATGCATGTGAAATAAAAACCAGCAAGTGTAAAATAATAAGCACAAGAACAAACACTGTTCACCCGATATAGAACTCATTACTGTACTAGGTCTACATGTACAACTTCAGTGATGGTGATCAATGCTACACTGAGAGAAGGTGTATAAGGTTGTTGAGATTCAGAAGAATGCAAGAGGGTGCAAAAAGGTATCCAACCTCCACGTTTTGAGGAACGCCCAAATTTCAGCTATTCATGCAGACAGGAGGATCATTTCAAATCCAAATGTAGTAGAATGAAGAAAACTTGAAAAGGGTCAACCAACAGCTCATCCCTTTCCTACAGAGAAACGCTAGGAGGGGGGGGGGACTGACAGGACAAGTCAGGAACCCACATCAAATCAGTAGGTCCAGAACAAAGGACTTTGCTTTGGTCAGTTGGTTGCTTTAAAAGTGGCCACACACGTAGTTTTAGTTGCAGAGCCAGAGCAAAATGCAAGGTTGCAATGCCATGCATCTCACATCACAGTGCTTCACATGGAAAGGAAGCAGCATGGGAAAATAGAAGAGTCTGCAAGACAACAGACACCCAAAATCTATGACCAGGTGAGCTCATGTTCCACACAAGGACAGAATTATTGGTTCCAGTTTGGAGAACTGTTGGTGGAAAGCAAGAAGTCGTAGAACCTGACAAGCCAAGAACAAGCAAGGCAACTGACCCTGAAAGCACGGCCGAGAAGCCGGGAAAAAGCAGTCAAGAAAGACAACTCAGCAAGTCTGTTCAGCCAGTCTATGCTACTTTATGGCAAATACATGTTGGCCATAGGATTGTGGGCTACATGTATGTTGATGATTTCTTACAGCTGAAGAATGTCAAGAAAAATAATACATAATGAATTCTTGCAGTGTGAAAAGGGGGATGGGGTTCTTGACCAAAAGGTAGGCACTTCCTCTACCACCTGTGGCTTTGGAATAGTTAGCATGTGTTGGTTTCTAGTATTAGCGTTGCCTCATCCAATTTGTGGCCCACTGCGAGTAAATGAGGTGTAATGCGACATTACAGAAACTACTGTACATGCAAAAAATTAGTAGGAAGGTCAACATTTGGGTTTATTTTTTTCTTTGACAAAAACATACCTTGGGGTGTAAACTTTTTTTCATATGCTATACCTTTCTTCTGCAAATAATTATGATAACATGTGTTTTTTATGGTGGCTTTAAAGGGACATCGCAAACAAATATTGACGCCAATATTTACACAAAATTTTAAGACATGGTCTCAAGTTGCAAATATTCACGCCAATATTCACGACATGACCGAAGTCGTAAATATTGACGCCAATATTGACGCAAATATGAGTTTGAGTCATTCTCGTCAAGTCAGAGTCTTTTGCCTACCATAACTCAAGACTTAAGTCGAGTGCAAGCCAACAAAATTGCAACTTGAGGCAGAGTCCTGGACTCGAGTGACAGTTCCCATTGCACTTATAATTGAAGTATATGTAGTTTTCTACCTCCTACCCCCTTCTCATTTAAAGTAGTAACTACTATTCCCCTTTTCAGTGGCTTGAGTTCAGCATGTTTACAAAAGATTTTGTTTTTCTTAAAGGTGACTTCCTCCATGATTCCCTCTATGTCTGATGATGAGTTGAAATCATTGGGAATAACGAAGATTGGTGATCGCTATGAATTAAAAAAACAGTGTCAAGCTGTAGGTGAGTTTTCATCAAGGAAGAGGGATATTTGACAATAGACCCCTTGCATAATGTGCAGCACTGCTGGTATGCTGATGTCAAGCGTTCTGCTTGTTTTGAGGGCATTGAGTGAGGGCGTTGTTTGAGTGTGAGGCATATACAGGTGGTTTATTAATATCATCATGTTCAAGGTTTCCTGATATGGACAACCATTTGTCAAATGCTTGCTAAAATATTTTTATTTTGGAAAAGAACTTAACTACATTATATCTTATTAATTTCAATTTCAATTTCAGGCCCTGTATGAAAAGCTGGGTTCGCATGAATGTCAAATTACAAAAATGATAGGCTATGGGTCAAGTTTTCTTTAAACACATGCATGATGTTCATAATATGCCTGAACTTTGTCCCCATGCATGCCATATCGCACAAAACCTTCTCCATCATACTTTGTTTTGTAAGGTGATCATCAGGTACTTTATCATCAATGACCGGTTGACCGGTGTTTCATTGTACTCACAATTTACAACATTCGATTACTACTACATACATGGAATTGTTCATCATATCTGTTCTTAAAACAAATTTGCAACGAAAACCATGTAAACAGGTAACACAAAAATGATCATTCATGGTCGTCATGTTTATCATCAATTATTAATTGTATTAGCATGGCATGTTGTGGATAATCATAGCTTCATAAAATTGTTGTTACCAAATTGGAAGGAACAATACATAATTGTATTTTTAATGTTCATGGAGATAAATGGTCATGCCATTTGTTACCTAAATTGGAATATTGTAAGCTTTGTCCTTCCAAACTCCATCTACATCAATATATTTGCAATCCATTGTCATACTGTGTTGCAGTATAGTTTTAACTTGCATTTGAATTTATATCAAATGTACAATGTTCTTGATGAAAAATCAGGGTCTTTTTAATCAAAATTGGTGGTGGGTGGGTGGGTCAAAACAATTTGGAAAAAAAATCGAAATTCAAAAACATTGAAAATTTTAAGTGGCCCCTTAAACCCAATTTTATGAAAGTGGGATGTATGAGACCTTGCACCATATATTTTTACCATTAATTATGTCAACGTTGAACATGTTTATTTACTATGCTTGAGTACGTGTCATGTACATGTAAATAAAAGAACTTGTGTTTCAATCACATTAGTTATGCTCGGTCACCCCTTACTTAGCAGGTTGAAAAATTCTGTCATATTAGTGAACACAGGTATTGTAAGACAAATATCTAGGGCATCTACATGTAAGTAGGACAGTTACCTTCATTGCCACTGTAAAGTATAGGCTCGATAGTTTAATAGTGGTATTTGTAAGGTATAATGTTAGTGTACTCAGTTCCTGAAAGAAAAAAATAAATACAAACACATTTTATGTGTTACATGATGAGAAATAAAGATTTTGGTGACTATTCTATGCTTGAATTTTTGTGTCAATATAATTATTATGAAAACAAATAATTATAAAAAACAAATCTTTTAGATTGCCTTGCCACACTATTTGCATCGCTGCGAACGTAGAGGGCCTATGATTATATCAGTTGCGATTATGGCGAGCCCACAGCTGGGCGCACTGTGGCCAGCCTCCGGGAAAACAAGGAAACCCCCACCTAATGGTGGCTTTTGGTACTCGAGCTGACCGATATGTAAGATTATTTCTTCCTTTTTCATCCGCTGTTGCAGCACGGGGCAGTTTACATGGTATGAGTTTGTTTCTTATTTCGAGATTCGAGGCCCTGGTCAGATCGGCTGGAGGTTGTGGGTGCCCCCTCTAAACGCCGGGCGGGCCGGCGTTCAATGTGAAATCGGAGGGTATTTTGGATTAATACAGCTGCAGGGTTTACATAGATGGTCCCTGTTTCCCCACATCCGCAGCCAGGGAATTTGAATAATGATGGGTTGTGATTGTCCTGGCCAGCAAGGGTCTTGTAGGGCGGTTTATTCAAATGGGAAGGCCCCTGTGCCAAGTATGTGTGTTTATTTACATGTGAAAGTATAGCGGAGCGCGTCGTAAACGCTTCGTCGCACACGGCATGAAGGAGCGTTGTGCCCGGTATCGAGGTAGTGCTGCGGCTCCGTTCTATGAGCGCTCCACAATTTCTGCGTTAGGGAAAATTCTTCAGGTTTTGATCGTGAGGGGAGTCAGCATCGGTCAGCATGAGTGAGGTTTACGAGGCCGTGGAGGTGAGCATGTTAGAACTGAAAGTATTAGATAGGCCTATTCTCAGATATATACTCGTCTGTCCTCGGTTGACTCTTGGTTTCGATTTACTCACGGCCCCTTGCCGGAGCCCACTTTGGGGCGGGGCGGCAGACATCTTAAGGGGGTGGAAGGCTAGCAAATAGTGGGAGGTTTTTCTGTTAGAAATCTGTTTAGTGCCAGTCTTTGGTTCATTGCATGACGGGGGCCCACCCTTTGGGGTCATTGTAGATTTGAGCATGGAGCTTTTAAACAGCTCAATGGTTTAAAGCAGCCTCGGCTTTACATGAAGGCCAAAATGAACGGGGGTAATATTGTTCATTATTCATCTCTTTGCCCTATAGGAGGACGCCGAGGCGTACGGAAATGCCGGAGAATCCTGTTCCCGAATGTTCCGGGGTCTGTGCTCGAAGTTTAAGATCACATAAAGATGCTTCAAACAGCTGGTTGGTGATGACTGGGACGATGTGGACCAGATGAAAAACCTGAGCCCTTCCTGGAGAGACCACATCCTGTCTCTGGCCCCGAACGGAGGTCAGAAGCGCAATCTGGAGAAGATGCTGGAGAGGGTGGAAGTTGGTCCGCTCGACGAGGCAGTGCCCAGAAAGAAGGCCCGGTCAGGCGAGACGCGGGATGTTGGCGATTCCAGCTTGGAGGCCTCGGGTGACCCGGCCCCCTCGCAGAAACCTTCCACGTCTTCTCAGGTAACCTTATGCTTTTGCTTGTAGTTGTAAAGATGTTTGCAGATTATATTCATAATGATACGTGGATTCGCCCGTAAGTTATTAATTTGGTGTTGCGGGATTCATGAAAAAAAAAAAAAAAAAAAAAACGCATTAATCCAGTCCCAATGTACATAGGGAGTAGATAGGGCCTGTTTGGCGTCGGAAGGGCCTGTTTGGCGTCGGGGGTCATACAATTTGGTCCTTCTGGGTACGGGGCGGCAATGGGTGCTGCAGAGGGAGGTTTGCAAGGGTTTGGCCCCAGGCAGAAAATTGCAGTGTGTACTGCGAAGGGCGTGTCCCTCGGTGGAATTCACGGGGGGTTAGCTCCGAACAGGTAATTGCAGTGTGTTATGCGGAGGGCTTATAATTCGGTGTAGTTTACAGGGTTTTTAGCCCAGGGCTGATGATGGCAGTGTGCACTGCAGAGGGCGTGCCCCTCGATGGTTTTTGCCCGGCGTTAGCTTTGGGCCGGAAATTGCAGTGTGTACTGCGGAGGGAGTGTCCCTCGGTGGAATTTATAGGGGTTTAGCCCCGGGCAGGAAATGGCAGTTTAGACTGCGGAGGGAATATCTACGCGGGTTTAGCCCCGGGCTGGACTTGATTGGATTGCGTCCTGCGATTGAGGTGCAACCCTCGGTAGATTTTAAGGCTTTTGACCCGGGCTGAATGTGCACTGCGGGGGTGTTCCTTAAAAAAAGGAAAAAAAAAAAGAAGGGGGGAAAGGGGGTAGGCATCCTGCCTACAGGGTATGCAAAGTAGATCAAATTGTGCAGATTTAAAAAAAGAAGGGTTCCAGTAAGGTATCTGGAGAGTGTCAATGCGTCTGTGTGTATTTCAATGCAGCCCAAATCGGCTATGGAGGTCCACAAGTGGAGGAGGCTGGAGCTGCTAAAAGCATGCACCAGACCGGCTACGACACCAACGTAGCTTACGTCATGTCCCTTCTGAGAAAGTATGTGGACGAGTTCTCCCCCGTGAGTGCTGAGGACGTCAAGGAGATGCACCTCTACAACAACCTGATTGCAGAGTGCACGAAGCATGCTGAGGCCAAAACAGAGGGGGTGGCGATGTTCATTTACAAGACCATTACCGGGGAAGACTCCGACAAGCGGATGCGCTTTGCAAGAAAGCAACTGGGGTTGACGGCCCCACCCTCCGAGGGGCGTGGGCGGCTCACCCAGCAAGGGGGTCCCCCGAGACCGGCCAGACAAGGCTTTCGACCTGGGGGTGGTTTTGATGCCCAGCGTTTCCGGCAGTATCCTGCAGGGGGGAGCCGAGGCTCTCTCAATAGAGAAGGGTGCTGGCGTTGTAGTAAGAAGGGGCATTTTGCTAGGGAATGCAAAGAAATCCTCTGAGGGGAATGGAAATGGAAGGAAAGGGAAAACAAAGAAGAGGGGAAAAAAAAAAAAAAAGCTGTAGGAAGAAAGTGTCAGTTTGAATAAACACATAGCAAACAATGGTTGCATTGGACTTACTTGAATGTTTCCTCCCTTTTCTTTTTTCAATATTTCTGTGTGTTCAAGTGCACCATCCTGATGACGGGTATATATATTTCCATGTGCATTTAGGACTGCCTTCGCTGTAGGCAGATCCTCAGGACACACGACTGGGAGTCCTCACCAGGCCAGCGGTTCAACCCGACCGAGGCCCAAAGTAGGAGGAGGAGAGAAGGGGTGTTCGCATGGGTTGACATCTCGGGAAAGCCGGCTGACCCTCCAGATGACACAGCGCCCGACCCCGTTGACGTGTTGGCAGGACGTTGTCTGCCCGATTTTAAGGCACTTCGGTTTCGAGATCCAGCCTCATTTGTTGCGGGTGGCCTGAACGTTTCCCCTGAAGTTTGGGCGACAGTTCTAGCGGAATGTCCTACAGTCGGTAGTTGGGTTCAAAATTGGCTAAAGCAGGGCATTGATTTGTTTGAGTTTTTCCAGCCTTTTAAAGGTCATTATAGGGGGCGGTCATTTGATTCTGATATCCCCTCACCTATGTATTTCGCAAACGCGCCAGTCTGTAAACAGTTTGTGCCTTTCATTAACGAAACAATATTCTAAGCGGCTTATCGAAGGGTCGGTCGAGCTGTTAGGAAAAGTGGGTCTGGTGCCACCGCCACGGTGTGTGAATGCCTTGTCCGTAGAGCCCAGCAAGCCTTGATTAGTCTTATCAATGAAAGGCCCCAATTTATGGTGTAAGGATACCCCGTTTTCTCTTGTACCCCTAGGGAACATAGCAAAGTTGATAGACAGGGGTGGATTCTTCTCGGGGACGGATGATGCGCAGGGGTATAAGCAGATTTCGCTGGCCCAAAGATCAAGAACATTTTGTGGTTTCGAGTGGGCAGGGTTCTATTTTGAGAGATGAGGTCCTCTTTTGGCGTTTCGTGGATTCTTTCTCGGAGCCCATCCCGTGGAAATTGGAGTGGCATTTAAGGCTGCGTTTGTGCTCAGATGCATCGAGTTTCAAATGGGGTGGGACGTTGATGGAGCGCACACGTAACATCTCCTTCGGGGACTACTGGCCAGCGGAGATACGGGCCTCGGCAGACATCTGTTACAAGGAGGCGCTCGCTTTGTATTTTGTTTTGCTGTCGGCAGTCGACCATTTGTGGAACCGCAGGGTGGATGTGCACGTGGACTCTGAGACTTTGTTCCGAGCCTGGACGGGTTTAAGGGCGAGGTCGGTCGCCTTAGCCAGGGTGCTGAAGCTTATATTTTCCTTGACGCTGGAGGAGAACTTCTCCCTAAAGTTGAAGTTGGAGTTCCGTCTGGGTTCCGTCTGGCTCCAATTTGGCTGATGAGTCTTCCAGGCAGTTGTCCTCCGCAGATTCGCGGTTAGTCCCCTCTCTTTGGGAGTTCGTCCAGAGGGAGTTTGGTGGTCGAACGGGCTTCACGTGGGATCTGATGGCGTTGCCGTCAAACGTGGTGAGGAGTTTGAAGGGCGAACCGTTGAAATTCTTCTCGAGGTACCCGGCGCCGGGCACAGCCGGGATTAACATCTTTGCTGCAGGACGGCGACCGTATGAGCAGTGACCATAAGGAGGAGAGGAGGTTCTCGGTGTTGCTGGTATCAGACTCCATGCTTAGGGGCATGGCTTCCTTCACCTGGCCTCGGCAGTTCAAAGTTCATCTCGAGGTGAAGGGGGGTGCCGGAATGAGTGAAGCCTGTAGGGCCTTGATGTCCGCTTGCAGGGTGAAGAAGCCTGATGCAGTGGTCCTTCATGCGGGAATCAATGATTTCAGCAGATCGGACGATCGCCCTGCGGGAGTAGCTGAGGTAGTCAGAGTTTTCAGGATAGTGTCCGGCAGGCTGCATGGAGAGTTTCCCCGATGTAAGCTGATCCTCTCAGGTGTGTGTCCAACGCGTTTGGCGGCAGTCAATCCGTATGTGGCCTCGGCAAATTTGGCCTTAAAGGGGATATGCAGCGAGGCGGGATGGCGTTTTGTTTCAAATGACCACATTAATCAACATGACTTGGCGGATGACGTGCATTTGACAGTGTGGGGGTGCTTGAAGCTGCACAGGAGAATTCGGCTGACGCTCACAGACGTCTTGGGCCTGCGCAGCGGGGTGGATATACCTGTTCAAGGTTAGGTCGGTGCACGAGATGATAGGTCTGATCCCGATTAATGCGGTTTCCTCTCCCCTTTCCTCCCCAAAGCTGGCGCTGGTGACGGCTAGACTGAAGGAACTGGATGACCGGCTAGATAGTTTGCCGTACAGCAAGCAGAAGAAGAACCTAACCGCCAGTCTAGAGGCGTTCCTCCATCTTAACCACAACAGGGGCTACTACACAGCGAGCGGTTGTCTCGAAGGGGCCACGCCCGATGACATCGTGTAATTCCTGATAGACAGAGACTCCAAGGGCAGGACTCAAGTTCATCGGGAAGGGTGCGTACACATGGGGAGCCATGGAGTCTTTGCTTGCGGCTGTGAGCAGTGCTTGGCTGCCGGAACCGTGGACTCATACGTGGGGCAGCTGAGGGCTTACTTCAATTCGACGGGCAGAACGCGGTCGTGGGGGCAAGGCTCTAGCGCGGAGAACCCTTGCTTCTCGCTTCGAGGGCAGAAGTATCTAAGGTCGTTCAAGTTGGAGCAGGCGGAGGCGCATGTCACCCTGAAGCAGGCGATACCCATCTTCTCGGACAAGCTGGGATGGAATAGTCAGGCAAATCAAGGGTCGTTTGTCCGCAGAGGAAAACAGCGGCAGCACCAGCTTCAGCCGGCGTTTCATTTATTTCCGTGATTTGGCCTTCTTCCTTTGTATGTGGTGGGCCTGGGATTGTACGCTCAATCATTTCAACCCATACCTGAGATTTAATGTATGATCTTGGGCCCGGGCGTGCGCCGGCGATGCATATAGTTTACTATTTCAGAGACGAAGTGCTACACTTTCAGAAAGATTATCAAGAAAAGAAAAGAAATTTTTGCCGAATTTCTCCCAAACGTGCTACTTTGCAAGGGGAAGAAGCAAATATGTGTTTATCCCTCACGTATCGCAGATGAATGGAAGAAAATTGCTCATAGGGGATAATCTGGCCTCCCACTTTTCTCCTGATGTTGTTGAGATGGCGAACGCACATAACATTTACTTCACAGCTTTGCCTCCCAATTCCAGCCCCTTGATGTTGCCGTCTTTAGACCGATGAAGGTGGAGTGGCGAACCATCCTTGATAACTGGCGGAAGGAGAGAAGTGTATCAGATTACACATGCAGCGATCTCTGCATTGTTTGACCCGGGCATTGCCATGGGAGCTGACCGCGGGCCTCGAAGTTCAGGTTTTGCCTGAGGGGAATGACCAGCGTCATTCTTATATATCATACATAGTCAACAGTGTGCCATGGTGACGAAGTAGCGCGCTACATACATTATACTAACGAGGTGCGCGCGCAACTCACAGCCCTTACACGATTCCCAAGACTATGTTATAGAAGGCCTTTACGAATGGGTGTACTTACGTGCGTGTCAGTGCGGATAATCGTTTCTTACGTTTGAGTACGGTAATAACATAGTCATGGACCAAGACTATGCTGGGTCTGCGGGAGATGCAATGGTGGCCAGTACAATCCATTGTACGTACTGTTGCCCATCATGTCGGTAAAGAGAAAAGCAAGTTTCAGTAGCTGTTATTTTCTGCCAAATAGCATTGAAATTATTCAAAAGATGTCCATTGTGACAAATTATCGCTTACCCATGCCCATGTATCAGTACATGTAGTGTACACTGGGTACATGACATAACATTCTGGCATTTTTCGTTCAGCTTAATCAGTTAACTACACCAAACCCCCTAAGGGCTTCTACTTTATGTACATGTAGTTCCCACATGGTGTAAATTGTCCATCTTCCCTGACCAAAGATTCCCTGACGCATAACGACTCTTGATAAAATTGTTGGTCAAGTATTGCCCACGCGGTTTAAAATAGACCATGACCGTAACCATGTCAGTTTGAGTGATGTCATTGGCATTGTTAAAAAAAAATTAACTCTTGCAAAGTTTACAATGGTTTACCGGTAGTAAAAAATACAGCAAATTGTATCATAAATTTGAGCTTTGATTTGTAAAATTTGACAATTCCAAAAATTCAGCATCTACAACAAGCCTAACAGATATTTTGTCAGGCTTATCACCACAAATGCTGGAGACGTTTATATAGATATATATAATATAATAGAGATATTTATAATACAATCATTTGAAACTATCATCTTTGTGTAGAGTTGCATTTTCTGGGTTTTTTATGTTATGTGTATTATACAACTGGCCTTGGCCTCGGACACTATGGCCTTGGCCTTGGCCTCTGTCTCGAATGCTCGTGACTTGGCCTTGGCCTTGGAGACCCATGACTCGGACTCGGCCTTGGCCTCGGAGGTTGTGGACTCGACTCCAACACTGATAACAAGTATCCTAAATAAGCCTGCCAGTGGTTCTAACACCCAATAATGCATTGAAAACCACTCATTACTTAACATTCTTTTAATTAGGGACTTAAATTGCAAATAGGAAACCGAAAATCAAAAATTTTTCATACGATATGTATAAAGTCATTGGTTACCATGGCAACAATCACAGATTGTCAAAAAATAATTTGTAAATATGTAATATTGGGTTAGGTGCTAATAAAGTATTTGAAAACCATGTTACATCAGTTTAAATCTGTAAGTTTGTGTTTTTCATATATTTTTAAGCAACATTTATGAACTGCCAAAGTTGCCCCAAAACCCGGGATAACTTTGACAGCAGATTGTCTGGACCCCAGGGGTAAAATAAAAAAAAATAAAAAATCATGATCAGTCAGGTAAAGGAGGCCCATAATGTCGCATATAAGCTAAATTAAGCATCCAATTATAATCGTAAAAAAAGTTTTACTCCAATATGCATACAAAACCTGCCAAAGTTACCCCATTTTACGGGTACTGTACACATTACACAATTATTTTTATTTTTGCTTTGTCAAATGACGGCACACATAGCAACATTACGGTCAGTGTTGATTCGGACATGGATGACAGTGATGGCCATGTCAGTGAAGGTGACACTACAGCAAGCACTAGTAACACATCACGTCCTACTCCCAGTCCAATCCCAACCACATCAAACAATCCAAGAAAGCGAAGGCGGGAAGAATCCTCACAACTCAAGGAAGAGATTCTGAATTATCTTAAAGATGGAAGGGTGGCATGCACTATAAAGAATAATGAAGATGAATATGATGTACTTTTTCAATCAATGGCGACTATATGTCAAAAGCTACCCTCTAAAGTACAGTCAAGGGTGAAATTTCAATTTCACAAAATTCTCGTTTAAGGCGGAGATAGCACATAGTGAACGCAAAAGCATGTAAAATATACATAGTGACATAAACCATCCCAAGAGTATATTTATATTTGTACACATGTATTGCAAATTTGTTTGATTTAAGTTTATAGATATTTGTTCAATTTACCTCTTCCCAGAACATCTTTTGTCACTCTAAATTGTTGGCGTATATTTTGTCATTTTTAACAAAAATTCTTACTTCATTGAAAAGTGTATGTTTTAATGACTTCATCCAGTTAATTTGCATAGTGTGGTTATATAGTACATACAGTTTAATACTATGCATGTGTAGGTGAGGACATTTGAATATGGTCATGTGATTTTAATTTCAACCATTATTTTTCATTCCCCTTAGTTCCAATTCTGTTGGCCTCTAGTGTTTATTCCATTACTTCCAGTCTTGTCCCCATGTTACCAGTGGTTTAGTGACTTTGTGCAGTGTCATTTCCTTACCTATGGTCCCTTCAATTGCGTAATTATATACATGTGTTGTTTTTGGAGATGCACTATCAAGAAGCTTATTTAAGAGAGTTAAGAGTGGCACTGATCCACAGAAAGTTGAATGTCCTATTAGGTTTCGAGTTTACTACAACTATTTTAAGGACAACTTTAATTATGGTTTCGGAAGACCAAGGACTGATGTTTGTGGAACATGTGCAGAGCTTGAGGTTAAAATAAGCACAGAAAAGAACAACACCACTCGCAAGCGTTTGCAAACTGAACTTGCCCTCCATAAGCGTAAAGCGACGGCCTTCTATAATAAACTGAAAGAAGATACAGCTAGAGCTCAAGAAGAAGAAAAAATTGAAGTGCTCACCATAGATTTCCAACAAAATTTTCCCTTCCCCCATCTCCCTGTTGGAGAGATATTTTACATGAGACAACTGTGGTTGTACAACTTCGGTGTATACAGTGCCAAAACTGGGATATCAACAATGTTTATGTATCCGGAAATGACAGCAAAGAGGGGATCCAATGAGGTGGTTTCTCTACTGCAGTTTTTTGTAGAACACAAACTTTTACCCGGAGTGAAAAATTTGAAGATTTATTCTGATGGCTGTCGTGGACAAAATCACAATCACACAGTTGTACAATACCTATTCAATCTCGTCGATTTGATAGCATTGAGCACCACCTTCCAATGCGTGGTCATAGTTTTTTACCATGTGATTGACATTTTGCAACAATAGAGAGGAAGAAGAGAAAAGTGGAAAAGGTGGAATGGTATCCAAAGTGGATAGATATGGTAGAGGAAAGTTTCGAGGTTGTTCGAGTTGAGCAGAATATCATAAGAGATTACAAGTCACATCTTGACAAGTTTTTTAAGAAAACAACACAACGAGGCCAAGACAAGTACAAAGTGTCAGAGTGTAAGTTGTTTGTGTTTAGTAACCGTCATCCTTATGAGGTTGAAGTTTCCAATAGCATGATGGCACTGAATAGAATGCGGTTTGGATTACTCAAGCCAAATGCACGTCTAAGTCTTCCAACCAGGCCGTGTTATTCTGGTCCTATCCCTGTGAAACCTGCTAAAAAGAAAGACATAGAAAAACTGAAAACGTACCTGAAAGATGAAACCAGAGAAATGGTAGATAAGCTGACAACATTAAGTAATGTTGACTCTGACAATGAAAACTCAGACTATGAATATTAGGTGGTACCTTCATGACATGTTTGACATGACACAGTTGGGAGTGGTGTAGGTTGAGGGTGTGGGGTGAGGTAAAGGGGCATAAAACAGGGCCAAAAATATACTTAGTATAAAAAGGACCAAAAATGACTTTAATACCATCCACCTTATACGGTTTTAGCACCCCCTTCTCTTTTGAGACAGAGGGAGCAAATTGATCCCTTTAAACACGGGATGGAATTTTGAATAATACTTTATAGCCTAAATGCATTTTGTTCTTGTTTTAAATTCTGGATGCAGAGATGAACAAAGGGACGCAAACAGCCAATATTGGTAAAGGACAGTTGGGCAGAGATGCCAACCTTTATGATTTAGGCATAATTTTTACAATGTGGATAGTCCGTTCATGATTATACAATCTGGACTACATTTTTAAAGATTTCCAACCACATCGTATAAAACTATGTAGTTTGTACGATGTCTGTAAGTAAAAGCGATCTATAATACGCCCGTGAGCAATTTCCCACTGGCATTCAGCAGTTTGTGCGTACATGTATGGCATATCAGTACTGTTAGAAACGCTATAAATTGGGGGCAAATATTGGTACCACTTACAATTCTAGTGCGCATGCCTCAAAAAAGTATCGCTGGCATTTCTGCACCGTGCATAAGAAGTGCATGAGTAGCATTGGAAAAGCAGCGAGGTCGAGCTGTGTACTTGTTTATGTCAGCTTTGTTTATGTCCTTCGTTTCCACGTGCATATGGTTAGCATACATAATGTGGTTGTCATCGATTGTTTGGCTTACGTTCAATACGTTGCAGGTGAATTTTATTTGGAAAGTTTAGAAGCCTACTTTCTTTTGCACAATGGCAACAAATTAGCAGAAGTTTAGGGATGAATACGCAAAAAAATGGGCATTTATTGCAAGGTCTCATCGCTGAGAAGCTTACATGTTTTGTAGCACATGTAACTGCGACAACAATATTTCCCCCGGTGGATCCTACGATATTGAGAAGCAGTGAACTTGAATAAGAATGGTAATTCTAGCACCAGCCTACAACAAGCAATGACATGGCACCATGAAGCTTTTGTGCTTGAATGTGTTAATGCAAAGTCACCCAGCTCTCAGCCTTAATGAATAGCGCTCCGCACTAATGACGTCACAAAATCCCCGGCTGTCAGACAAACATTGTCTAACACGCGTAGTGTACATGGACGCGCACACCCACACACGTGCATGGTTGCAATGTTTATCAGAGATCCGGTGCTATTTTTAGCGTAAGTGCGGAGCGCTATTAATATTCTGCAATGCACAGAGTATGCTCATGGAAAAGACAAATGTGGAAATGGAATTAGTGATAGAAGTTGAGTTTCACACTCAAGATATTAAACTTCCTACCTGCCATTCCATCCAATCCAAACTACTAACAAAGTCCATCAATGCTCACTTGCATTTTCACTGCAAGATGATGCCATGATAATTGACCAAGTGAAAGTAGATATTTTGTTACCCATACCACTAAAATTTATGAATTTAGGGTTTACATGTATAACTGCCTGTAATTTGAGATTTGTTCAAGATACCACTCCGAGACTGGGCATACTGGCCAGTCAGCGGCCTTGTTTGGTATGAGTTCACATACTTGCTACTTGCCTAACAAACATGGCGTCGTACACGAGCAATAGTACCAAGAGCTTGATGCTCGAGATTGAGAAGTATCTTCAGCTGTATGACACATCGTTGGAAGCCTACAAAGATGTCATCAAAAAGCAAGATATCTGGGAAGCAATTGGAGTGAGAGTTGACATGCCAGGTAATAAGAAAACAATACGTTATCTTGTACAACATTAGCAGCACTAACTGTAGCCCTATATTACTCCTTGTTTACAATGCTGACATTGTCATCGTATATAGGGCTACAGGACGTTTTACTTGAAAAACACGAAAACATGATTTCCACCCCTCAAATGACGGTTAATCAGCAATTTTTGGCATAATGACTCACCCTGGTGTACCCGGGTGTCATGAAGATGCATTCAGAAGACATGAAATTTATTTATCATTTCGGATGTCAACAAAAAAATATGCATTTTTGAGCCAAAAAAAAAATGTCACAGTTGTTAATGTACACATTACATGATTATTGTTATTTTTGCTTTGTCAATTGAAAGCACACATAGCAACATCACGGTCAGTGTTGATTTGGACGTGGAAGACAGTGATGGCCATGTCAGTGAAGGTGACACCACAGCAAGCACTAGTAACACATCACGTCCTACTACCAGTCCAATCCCAACCACATCAAAGAATCCCAGAAACCGAAGGCGGGAAGAGTCCTCACAACTCAAGGAAGAGATCCTAAATTATCTTAAAGATGGAAGGGTGGCACGCACTAAGAATAATGAAGATGAATATGATGTGTTTTTTCAATCAATGGCGAACATATGTCAAAAGCTACCCTCTAATGTACAGTCAAGGGTGAAATGTCAATTTCACAAAATTCTCTCTGAGGCAGAGATGGCACATAGTGAAAGCCAAAGCATGTAAAATATACATAGTGACATAAACCATCCCAAGTGTAAATTTATATTCATACACATGTATACTGCAAATTTGTTTGATTTAAGTTTATAGATATTTGTTCAATTGAAATACATAGCTGAGAGCAGCAACTTTGAAGAGGCTAACTGGTCCATGGTCTGGCACATGTACCGTGGGGATTGCGGACAACATCACCGCCTACATAGCAGAAGCAACTCCCTTCACCCTACCACCCAGAACCCAAGTCCCAAGATCAGCAAGGAGTCCCCAAATGCTACTTGCTCATCTTAATAAGGAGCAACATGGTGGAGGGGAAGGATGGCCTCCACCAGGACCACTCTGTGAGTGTGTGTGCTCGACCGTGTGTGTACTGTGTGTTACACACTGTCTCTCGCGTTGAGGATCTGAAGTTGGAATTTTATGGAGCTTTCAACCGAGGTGAGTGAACTTTAACTCGTATGTAGAACAATAGGAACTACTACAGTGGTGACCCTGACATCCAAGAGCTACCTCCTCTGACCTACAACTTCAGTCTTCACTTGTAACTTGGTGACACTCATTGGCCTACTCGATTTACAGCCAACACTTTAACATGAGTAATGATACCCAAGTCACACTCTGGGGGTCAGGCCGCCACACCGGCACTGGAGGATAAGCCTCAAATCGGGGCAGTATCTATCAAACTTCCTCCATTCTGGCCAGCAGACCCACTCATTTGGTTTGCCCAAGCGAAAGCTCAGTTTCAAACGGGGTATAAGCCCCGATACAATTTGCCCACATCTTGGCAGCAGTACAACCTGAAATTATCCAGGAAGTCCGCCACCTAGTGATAAATGCTCCCAAGGACAATCCT
Organism: Astropecten irregularis; assembly: GCA_963971285.1. Lineage (NCBI taxonomy): Eukaryota > Metazoa > Echinodermata > Asteroidea > Paxillosida > Astropectinidae > Astropecten > Astropecten irregularis. The sequence continues at coordinate 3,445,920 of OZ020261.1, read as the reverse complement.
TACCAGCGCCTCAAAGAGGAAATGATTAATCGGACATCGGCTTGAAGTGGAGTGACTATCCTGTCAAACACCCAGCAACTGGCATCTTGCACACCTGTAAACCAAGATGTCAGGAGATGACTATTAATGGTTTACAGGGCCAATGGCCTGGAAATCCCTTACATTGGATATGCAGAGATAGATATGGAGCTCCTTGGGCTGCGACTTGGCCAAGACGAGTATCGGTCTCTTCATGCAGGTCCGCTTCCAATCATCAGGTAGGCCTACTTGGCTCAAACATGTTGAAAGAGCTGCATACAGAGAAGCACGGGAGGAGCTACATGGAGAAAGTTGAAGAGATTGGAGGCAAACAGTGGGTTGAAGCACTGCTTGCCTAAGACCTGGAAGAACAGAGCAGAGCAAATATATCCTTTGCCAAGGTTGGAGGCAGGGAACCACTTTGCATCCTTGCTCACATTCATGACATTACCTGTGTCAATTCACAAAAAGAAGTGGCAATCCAGGCACTGGCAAGGTTGCGGGACCAGGACCCGCAACCACCACAATGTCAAGCTGGGGTGTCACATGAAGATGGGATTGGTGAGTGGGCTCCTCCTTGCAGCATTAATGTTTATTCTATAACTGTAGCCAGGATAACAAGTGGTCATAGCAAGGTGATAAGTGGTGGTAATACTGTGCAGTATCCCCTCCTATCATAACAAGCACTTCCACTACACCAGGCTTTCAAATCTCCCTTTCAATCAGAGAAAAGATGTGGGATGGGGTGTACATGTATGTTGATTTGGCACAGCTTTATCTTGCTAGGGCTGATGAGGACGAATTCATGTTGGCCAGTGTGGGCAACAGAATGGTTGTCCGCAAGGCATCTACCCAACGTACATTGTACCAAGAAGATTGACACTACTGAAAAGTGGTACGTCTTCAGCATTCCACACATTCATGGCAATATTTCTGGCTCACCACCCAAATTGCACCCTGTCGGTTTTTCGGGATTTAGATGGCAGAAATGTGATGAATAGTTCCATCTTCACAAAGAACTTGACCCTTTTTGTTCTTGGGGGGGGGGGATATTGACACTAAGCTATGGATTGACCAAACCTGGTTATCTGCCTATGAAGCAAGGAGCTAAGTCAAGCCAAAATCACTTTTTGACCTGTTCAACTGCATGCCTGAAACCCGTCAACCTGTCCTGCCTGAGTAATATGGAGAACGTGAGAGTAAGGTGGATCACTCCGGCGAGATATGCCGGTGTAGTGGAGCTGCTGAAGCGGTGTAGGATTAAGTCAAGGAACCCACTTAAGAAGGAGCTACTGTGGCTATCAAGTATAATTCATTTTATCGCCAAAAACGATTATTCGCTGCAGAGGACCCCCTGCAGACTGCAGGTAGAACGTAAGAAAAACGTCTTTCTGAATGCCTTATCTAATACCAATTTTAGCGGGAAAGATCACTTCGGTTCAGCTTTTGTTCGGGTTGACATCAACTAATTTTGGTCTACTTGATCACAGAAAAGTCTATATCTGTTTCATCGAAAACCTATATTTTGACAAATCTTTTAAATTGTTTGGTCAAGATTCTGCATTCGTTTGGGTTGACATCAAATACTTTTGATGATCTTACATCGTAAATTTTCTTAGCTTTGTGAGGTACGATTATTTGACAGCCACCTTAATTTTGGGGTTTCGAACTTGGAAGTTCTGCTGATTGTCGACCACCATTTCTTCTACCGGAGGTATGCCTCACCCAAGCCCGCGGGGGCTGTGGACGTGGAACTGGCAGATGTCGACCGAGGCCTGCCCCTAGCCACCCTGATCCGCCCGTTGACCAGGGGTAGTGCAGCCTCCTCAGCATGCGGAGGCGGTAATAATGCCTTTAGTCAGCTCTGCCCCGGCCGTCCAGGTTGCTTTTCAAGAGGGCCCTGCTGCTGGACTCGCACACGCTACCATTGGAGGACCAGACAGTGCGACAGTGCCGTCGCCACCCGACAATGCGCCTCATGTTGGTACGTCCAATTTCCTTGCTACCGTTAATAGTGGTCGTGACGGTAATCATAGTAATCCTAATTTTTGTACTAGTTCTAGCATTGTTAATCGTACTAATAGCAATGACATGTCAAGTATTGTGGGGCTCAGCCTACCTCAACCCTGTCAGCAGGTTCCGGGGATTGTTGCTCCTAAGGTGACAGGGTTTGAGAGACCCACTCCATTTCCATCTGCACAGGCCAGCGGGTCAGGATTACATGTGTCACAAGCGGTAAAGGAGAAGATATGGCAATCGCAATATATTGACATGTCATTGTTATTTAGCGACAATGCGGTGACATTGTTAGCATCAGCCAACAATGGCTCGGCATTGTCTATGGTAGTTGAAGATGGTCGGGTGGTATTTCGCCCGGCCTCAGCTCAGACACGTCGGCTGCAATCCATTAGTCATTGGACCAGCGTGTTCCACACATTTATGGCCATTTACACTGCAACACCCTCCCGACATTTGGGATGGGGAATTTATAGACTTTACTCACTTATTGAGCGACAATTCTATTCAGGAGCAGGAGCTGGAGTAAAGACCACAGATGAGATGAAGAAATATCTTAAAGGAGAATAACGTACGGTGGTTACTGTAATCCAAGAAAGCTTCTCTTCTAGTGGTGACTCCAGGGTTGCTTTTGTGAAACATTTCTGTTGCAAGACAGTTGAACAACACATTTCAAATGATTGCATTTACATTTTATGTTAGACGGTTTCAGTCAGGCTGTTTAGACATTTCAAAATACCGACCATTGCAACCATTGTATTAAGAATGGGGATAGACATGTCTGATGTACACACTGTCATCATAGTGGGTCATCCTACAGAGCATAGATGACTTGATGCAGTTGAGTTGAAGAGCTGGATGGGATGACCTCCAAAGTGTTGCAATTCTCCTTGAGTATCCAGGAGCAGGAGCTGAAGTAAAGGCCACAGATGAGATGAAGAAATATCTTAAAGGAGAAGAATGTAAACGTAGCGGGTGGTTACTGTAACCAAGAAAACTTCTCTTCTAGAGGTGACTCCAGGGTTGCTTTTGTGAAACATTACTGTTGCAACATTTGTGCTAAAACATCACTTGTGTGGGACAGATGTGTGCAGCAAAACCCTCCTGATAGCTGTGACGGCAATGCCAACGGCGACGGCAACGTCAGGCTCCGAGAGTGCACCAGGTGGTGAGTCGGTCTTGTCGGGTAGGGGGGTCAATTTAGGGGTGGCAGTAGGGCAGCCGGTAGGTGTCGGCTTCGCATTAGACCAGTTGCCAGGTGGCGTTATTCCCGGTACTATGCCGAGTACATGTAGTTTAAGGTGGGAGCATTGGGGTCCGCAATTCAGGCAGCAATAAAACAAAACATTTGGGATGGGGAATTTCTCGACTTTACTCACTTATCGAGCGACAATTCTATTCAGCTGTTGGTGCATAGCAACCAGCAAAATGCTGAGATGGTTTTCGCCATCAATGAAGCCGGCAATATGGTTTTACGGCCTGCTGTGCTGCCCAGGAAGAAAATTGATGGTCTAGATAAGTTGCTTTCAGCCTTTCAAGTATTTATGTCAATCTTTCACGTTCAACTACACAACTACACGTTCCTAGAATCAGACCATCCAGATACAGTATAAACAGTTAGCAATGACTTTTATGACCAACCTTCTAGAAAACAGCAGAAAAGTCTTACCAAATTGAAGAGATTGAAGCAAGGAGGAATTAAACATGTACAGCCAACTAAAGATAGAGAACCCAACTAGCCTTTAAAGATAGAAAACACAAAGCTACACGTCAGACAGTTTTAACAAAGAAAAAAACTGCAAGCACTTGAAACAGAACCCGAAACCCCAGTGCAACCAATTGACCCATTGAAAGTGTATGGATCTAAGCAGGCTTTTGGCAAGGCATTTGTAAGAGCCAATTGGTCTCTTCCAAACAGTCCAAGAAGAAGACAAGCTGTTGTTCAGAAATTAGTCAAACATACTGGTTTACCAGTCAGTTTCAATAAAGAGCATCATGGGAATGCTCTCTCTTTATAAACAATAAAACAAAAGGTCAGAGATTTTAAAAACAGAGATGATGTTTCAAGGACCTACAACACTGCAGCGGGTGCCAGAGTGTAATTTCAGAAACGGCGCCATTTTAAAAACCATCCAGGGGCACAATTGTTAATCATGGACGTAAACAAGTGCACACAAGATGGGATGGCCCTGAGAGGTTAATAGGTTAAATTGGACGCTCTGCTGAAGATGTCTTGAAGAGCGTCCGCCTCGACGATTAAGCAGTCCGGGACTTGTTCATCATTCAGGCTATGTTATACGCCTGCCTGCCTGCCTGCTGCAGTGGTACATTATTTACCTCCTTTGAAGGAGATTTTTCCTTACAAGATACAGTGACATTCTTGCGAACCAGCTCGACCCAACTCTATAGTCTATACATTGTACATATGCTTTTAAATGCGTAGTAAAAACAAAAATCAAATCAAATGTAATAAAAATCAGGTATTTCTTACCTGTCTCTTTTTATTTTCATGCCGGCTTATCCGTCTTGTTTGGATAAACCCTGTACTTACACATACGTGTTTACATTATTGGAGTTTTTACAGTAGAACAAACGTCTCATTATAATACATTTTTATTCATGTAGTTCGTGAACAAACATTTTTGTCGGAAGGATTTTCTGGGGTCCTTTTAGTACAAATTTATATATTACATATTGTGATTGTATGATGATTAATGTTTGTGACTTGTATTCAGCATGTGCCTTAGATTTTGTGGAAATTGTTGGAACTTTTGTTTGACACAAACTGTACACTGCAATTTGTATTTATCGTGCAGCGCTGGCTTTCGGCACTGCCTGCCCGAATTTTACAGGTACTTTTGTCAGATATCTATGTCCGATATCTTCATTTTATTTCTATAGATTTTAAGAATTAGCCCAGTTGTCCGTACATCCTATAGTATCCGCATTTTATTATAGATGATATTGGTGTTAACTTGTTAAGGATTTGCAGAAGGATATTTCGATATTTTAGCGATAGAAATTGAGGAGTTTTATTTGGAAATGCACGGATTTTATGACTTCGTATTTAACGTTGTTAACCCCCAGTGAAGCCGTGTGGCTTTTCATGCATGAATATAGGGTAATTTCTGAGTACAGTATTGGAATTTGTGTTGAGTCTCTCCGTATTTGTTGTTGGGCTATAGGGTCTAGGATAATGTTTACTTATACAATACATTTGGACTAAGGCCTTGTGTGAGTACTCGTGGATGGGTGGCTGTGTCGGATTTTCGGGGGTGGTTGAGTATGTGTGCGTGATGTATGCGGTCGAGTGAGTGCCCGGTTGGCCTGCGCGCGGGGTCGGCCTGTGTATTTGTGCTTCCATCTTCGGTGTCCCACGCAGTCATCTACCCACATTCTGTGTGCTATATTTTGTGATTTTATTAATGGCAGGGTATCGTCTTAATCCTTAAGAGTGTCTTATGTTTTTATTGCCTTTTGTCATGTAATGTATAACAATGTACATGTATTATTCTATGCAAACACCTAATTCATGACTGACTGCCCGAATTTTACAGGTGGCCCACCGGGCCCAGACCAGACTGAATAAAGACCATGCAGTGAGCTGAAGTAGAAAACCAGTGTTGTCCAGCTCCATCTGTCAAGAACCTGTGTGCCTCGTCTTGCCCCATAAACTGTCCCCTACTGGCCCCTTTCCTTCGGCCCAACCCTCCACAAGCGTAGTCGGCAGGATCATATTGGATGCTGGAAGTACCCTGGAGGCAAGACACTGGTGTGTAACCTACATCTAGCAGTATCCTTGAGAGGCAGGTCGTCAATCGTCGTGATTTATGTTGCTAATTATTTCATCAAGGTTAATTTGTTAATTGTGTACATGCAAATACATAAGGATTTTGCGAGTTATTGGTTTTAAGAACACATCAGTTGATTGTTTCTTGCAATTAAGCCTTTTATGTTCATGTTTATTGAACGTCTTGAAGTACTACGTGATCTGATTTAAGCATTGTATCTTTTAAAGAAAAAGATTGAAGAAATAAGTGTAAACAGTTGGTTGTGGATGTATTTGCATGTAGAACAGAATGACATTTACAATAGTTACTGATTCTGTTTTTAGTAGAAGATAATCTTTTGTGTTGGTGTAAGCCCGTGTAGAACAGCTACAGATGGTTTTGTGCTAATTTTGTGTAATTAGATTCAGTATTTGGCTTGTGTTTTCCGGACCAGAGAAAAAGTGGAGATTCTTAGGCTTTTTGTGCAGGGCTAAGCCAGTGTTGTAGCTCGATATATTGTTACCACTCTCCCAATTTGTGTTTCTAGGGGTAACATTTTTGTCTCATATATGTTTTAATTGACATTGGATTGTTGATGTACACTTTTTTTTTACTATTACTTGACGATATTGTGTTGACACCGTTGTGAATTGTTAATTATGGCATCACATGTTAAGGTGCAGGGGCAGTCCATCGGTTCCCCTTACAGACCGAGGGAGGTCCACTGAAGCTTGCTGTTTTGCAGGCCTCATACCCAACTGCAAGAGGGCTACTTTATGCAGAGGGCGAAGAACAAGTCGTCGTACCAGGCGTTCAGGGAATCATCAAGCCGCCGGTTGATGAGTGGGGGGAACGAGTCTACCGCCCCCTTCTGCCAGCACCTGTTACCCCCCAGGCCGCTATGCTTGGCATCCAGTCACAGCTAGTCAAGCTCCTACAGAAGCCACAACCCCAGTTGGTGATGGCCCCAGAGAGGGAAATCCAGCCTTTTGACGGAAAGCCAGAAGAGGTTGTCGATTTTGTCACCAATATTAAAGCGGGGATACAACGTTACGCTATACCGGAGACCCAAGCAGGGCGGGTTTTTGCTTGAATATTTGCATGGGGTCCCGAAGTCAGAAGCGAAGGCCCTGCTTGCTGATGGGAAGAAAGTTGAAGGGGTACTGGCATTCCTGAAGGAGTCTAAGTTATGGGTAGAAACTAGCATTCAGGGAACTACAAAGGCTGTTCCTGGAACGCAAGCAGTGATACGGGGAGGATGTCCGCGACTACGCGGTCGACCTTGAGAAGCGTTTTCTTCGCCTGACACGACGTGATCCGAAGTTGTACTCGAGCCATGACTCGGCATTGGCTGAACAGTTTATTGAAGGGTTGAGTGACAACTACATGAGAAATACTTGCCGTGATCTTCATGAACGAGGATCTATTAGCTCCTTCAGGGAACTTCGGGAGTACACGATAAGACGGGAGGGTCAAGAGGCAGCCCGAAGTAAGGCAGTGAACGCCGCCAGTGTTTCTCATCAAGCCGCAACGCAACTAGACGAGGGTAGAAGCGCAGGCTCCGACCACATTCTCGGAGCTGTGAAAGAGATGGCAGACAGAGTCGTACAGGCAGTGCAGGAGATGGTGAGGCCAAAATACCCCAACCCCGTGCAGCAAAGCTACCCAATGCCCAGACCAGACTGAATAAAGACCATGCAGTGAGCTGAAGTAGAAAACCAGTGTTGTCCAGCTCCATCTGTCAAGAACCTGTGTGCCTCGTCTTGCCCCATAAACTGTCCCCTACTGGCCCCTTTCCTTCGGCCCAACCCTCCACACAAACAAAAGGTTTAAAGGTTTAGGTCCGACATGTCCGATGCAGCCCCTAGGATGGCAATGTCTACCCCTGTATCTCAAAGGCTATGTACCAACTAGAGTCTCATCCAATGAAGAAAGAGAACAGTCTCTGCTCTAGGAAAGACCACGGGATGCTAGACATCCTCTTACAGTACACCGTCATTCAAATTCAAATTATTTCATTTGTTGATAACTTTAAACAAATTTTTCTTTCCTTGGAAACTGGAGTGCTGAACTGTGTCCAGATATGTTCTTAACCCGTGTATACACAAGTCTGTTTTGTGATATTCTTTTTTGTCACACTCAGGGTGAAAACCTGACGAAGCAAAACAGCTGGAATAATCACTATTTATGAGAATCTTTCAATCTTAACACCACAAATAAACTGGCAAAGGAACGAAAATGAAAATGGCACATAAATACCATTTGCAAATGAAAATATTACCGTTGAGAAAACAGAGAAATGCTTTGTGGTATATCTACCTTGTGGTATATCCACAGGCTATATCTAGCAGCATTGCATTGCAATGAAAAGGACAGGAGACAACAGGCAGTAAACAGGAAAGGTAAATTGGTGTACAGCATCACCTGTATAACCACAGTGGTGGTTATACAGTCAGGAAAGTGCTTGTGAATGCCACAAACAGTGAGTTTATTGTTAAACTTATCTTTCTTTTCTTGTTAATGATACGATTTATTGTGAATTTTGGAAATAATACATGTCGGGGATGTGAGTGGCTACAAAAAGAAAAATCTTAAAACACCAAGGAAAACATTTAAAAGTTCTTATACTTTTGTACAGAGCAGATGCACAAAAAAGCTGAAATTCTGAATTAAAATCTAAACAAATAAAATCGGAATTCAGATTAAAATCTGAAGTTTCACATCCCTGACATGTACAACTGGATACATTTAATTGCAAAAAGAATGGCCTAAAGCAAACTTAAAAAATAAAGCAGCTAAAGAAATTTATTGCTTCCTATTTTTTCATGATAGAGTACGTCAAGCGCATAATGAAGAAAGCAGTACTACTATGGCGTATGGGACTCAAAACTGTCACGACAGATCTGCCACAGCTGGCAAAGGAGCCAGGTTTCATATCGGACACACTAACAAGACCGGACAAATCTGAGGCCATCGACAATTTTGTTTCCCGGTTCAGCATGCAAACAGAGGCAGTTGGAAGGCCACTAACTGCACAAGCTGAGGCTGGGGATGAGGCTGGTGCAGAAACAGGCAGTCAACAGAAGAAATCTACCAAGAGAAAAAGAGTCAAAAGACAGTGCATGGAGTAGTCTTGTCCAAGACGTTATTTATGAGTCCCTCCAAACAATTACCCACCCACACAAGAACAAAGTGGAACATTCCACTGACCGACAAAAAATAACGTCTTGTACGTTTACTCTGGTGTCACGTGAGGAGGGGGGGGGGGTGAATGCCCGGAATCTTCCGGCCAGTTTGGAGTAAAGTGACAACACATTATTTTTATTACGGGCTTGTGTATGTGGCGTAGACGCTTATTTGTGTCGTTTGCTGTGTTGACACTGTGTTGGCCAACCACGATGACGTAATAACGTCAAAAAATGGTACAATGCATTCATAAGCCAAACAGACTTTTCTGCATGAAGTTTGGCCATGAGAGCAGGGTTAGTGGACAGCTGATCTTTAAGTACACCCATGCTAATACATGACATATGTGCAGCATTTGGCTTGTTTGATTACACTACATGTACAATAAAACATTGTGTGTAAAAATCTAATTCTCTTGTTTTTGTATGTTGTGTATATACTGTATATTCTTGTAATTCTCATGACAGAACTCAAGAATAACATAGCAGAACTGAAGAAGAAGGCCGATCACCACAACCAGCTGTTGGGTGAACTTTAAAGAGGCTATGATTACTAGACACACCTTTGAACTACCTGATGATTCAAAATTCCACCTGAAGTCTCTAGAAGATGTTCCTAATTAGCTTCACCTGCAACATTCAAACATCTATAATACATGTATCTCTAGGAGTAAAGCAGTGCTTAGCACATACAGAGATAAACTTCAAATCATTTTAAAGTTCTTGAAATGACCTTCATTTTGCAAAAAGTACATTTTTGGCACATGTACATGAGGAACATCTCCAGAAACAAATGGGATGAGTACTCATACTGAGACAGCCACCGGCTTATCAATTACTAGGTCAGACCAACATCGGTCCATTACTGGCTGCCACTGGGTATGAAGTGATGGCCAAGTCCGCCACCAGCCAACCGGCGGTGGCCACTCGGATGCCACTGATGGACCAACGCCCAACTGACAGACATTTCTTTGGCACTTTGCCGTGGGCTGCCACCTGCAGTCTGACAATGCTGCCGCCAGTAGGCCGACTAATTGCTAACTGGAAAGTTACATGCACCCACAGTGGACAAACTTAAAAGTATGTTTCCGATGCAACTTGACAGGCTGAGAAAAGCTTAAGCCCATCTGTACCTCATGAAGGATGCCACCCCGTGTATAGATGTAGCACACAAATACCTGAATACACCATGCATCCATCCGTCTTCACCCATGTAAGTACTCACTACAAACTGAGTACAAGCAAGGCTTGAAGATGTACATGTACCTATTAAGCGCTACATGAGAATGTAGCGCTTAGAGAATTCATGAGAATGTTAGACTACTGCTGACATGCATTGGAAAGCACAAATAAACTTCCGCGATTTCATAGGTACAGTTGTATGTGACCAAGAACTTGAGGAATGCATTTCAAAGTTTGAGGAGACGTACTGCTTTCCAGCAAAATCTTATGTTGATGTTGAATGGATTCAATGGGTTCAGTGGAAGGAAGAGCAACAAACATGGTACAATGTGGTACTCCCTAAGAATGTATCAACAGTCTTCATCAACAACTCCCACCATTCCTTGTACATCTGTACATAGGTCATAGGTCTACATAAAGAGAAAGCAGAGTGGTCATTTTAAAGCAGAGGAAGCGAAAGCGGATGGTCAGCCGTTGTTCTTCAAGTTGACTTCGCTGAAACTATTCAATAATCCAACAGAATGACAATTTTCACTGGGTGTACATATATTGGCAGTGGAGATGTCAAGTCATGCAATGATAAGCTGTGACTTACTGCATGAGAAGTATGCAGTCACTTCATTTCTTGATCAAAGACCTGAAAGAATCATGCCCTAAACTGAAATCTTTGTCTTACTTTTCAGATGGCATGCAGCCAGCCAGTTTAAACAGTAAAAATATGACCCTTTTCAAAGAAGATAATGAGATCAATGCAAAGTGGGACTTGCCACTAGCCATGGTCAAGGCACAGTTGATAGCATTGGGAGCCAAGTTGATCAAAATATCCCTCTGGTCGGTGACTCTATGATAAAGAAAATCAAGGGTCATCACCTAAGTAAGAAGCAGACAGTTTTGTACTATTCGTACCCTGGCGCCAAGGCGGAAGACATCGTAACCAAGTCAAAAGATATGTTTGAGAGGTATACTCCCAGTAACGTCATACTACATGTTGGAACCAACAATATCAAAGATGACCCGGCATCTCTGGTTGCCAAAATATAAGTACATATAGGTCAACACTTTGAGAAAACCTCAAAATCTAATGTAACAATCTCCTCAATCATCCATCATCTATCCTGAGTATATTATCGGGTACTCAACATTTGCAAAGCTTCGGCCCCAAAATGTCAATCTTTTGTACTGATTCCAATAGCACTGCGCACTTAGGCTAAAAATAGCACCGAACCTCAGACAAACATTGCAACGTGGCCATGCAAACGTGTGGTGAGTGGAGGTGTGTGTGCACGTGCATGCATGGTGTGACGTCATTAGTGCGGAACGCTATTTAAAATGGCCAAAATTTCACATTCTTTTTGGAAAATTCACCATCTGGAACCTGAAATTGTGTTGCATGTGCCATTTGTGGACCCCAAATGTATGTTTGTCTTCTTCACACATACTTGTTGGGTCATTGGTTGAGTTATGTTGAGTTAAAATGTTTCCTAGTATAAAGTCAAGTATGCAATGTAAAATAATACAGTTTTTCAGGGCTCGTCACATAAGAACACACTTTGGGTCCAGGGGGAGTGAGAACGGGCATTCTATTAATGGGGCACAACTTGATCTGCCCTGTACATGGCACGGGCCAATCACAGGCAGGGTTTCTGCGCGCACACATATATGCTGTCGCGCAGGAAAGCGTCACTTTTCTGAGAGAAACTTTTTTGAACTACCACATATGGTTGGGAAAACCCCAACCATATGTGGTAGTTCAAAAAAGTTTCTCTCATTTTATCGACAAATTCTTTGAAAATTCTGAAAACTAACCTAACGTTGTATTCCTCGATGGCAAATAGCGGAAGAGGTTGGAAGAGAAATGAAAAATAATAGTCATGTTTGTTTATAATTAGTCTGTGAAGTTTGCCCCTTGAAGGTGTTGTCACATGACACATGATGACGCCATGATAACGTGTATCTTTGGCACACATCTACGCTACATTATAGTGCCGATGTATGCAGAATTGTGGAATTTCTTAGGACAATAAATGCTTAAAAACAAAAGTGATGTCAGAACGCCCGTGTACAAAGTTAATGAGAATTCAAACAACAAGAAGAGGAAGAAGGAAAAAAACAGAAACGAAGGCTTTTACACTTACAAACATCACATCATGAACTCTGCTAGCAAGTTAGGTCTTTGCACAGTCTATGGCTTCTCCTTAGCAGTATATTGGTTACACCTTAAAGTCCCATACTGTAAATCAGTGAGGTATGGAATTTACACCAAGCCATGTCCAGGGATTTAAGTTAGTACTGACATCAACCATACAAATACTTCAATCTAGGACCACTTTGTCATTAAGTGGCCCAACCAAGTGGATTAAACTCATACACAAAAAATATACAAATAGCACAATACAGTGGAATGCTGATATAACAAACACCGCGGGATGCACAAACACAAAATTTGTTCTGTTCGGTACAGCAATTTTCAGCCATCGGCGGCCATTTTTCATAAAGCGGCCTCTTTTGATTGTTTTGGGATTTTTTTTGCTGCTGTACATACGTACATATATAAACTTAAAGCACTGGCCGTTTTATTGTACACTTTGGACACAAACATTGGGAGTTAAGGATAATAGGTATAGACGAATGTTTTGTTATATCGTTGTTCCACTGTACATCATAACAGGAGACTGGGATTAATTTGTGACGTGTTCATGTTCTCCCAGTTGTATCAAATATTTCCCTTTCATTCAGAGTGGGAAAAGCCAATTTTGTTATAGGGATCACAGTAAAGGATAATAGATGATCAGAGACAACATAGCAAATCATAGCCCAACCCGGTTGGGTGGAATGACCCATGGGCATTATACACTGTACATTGATGGTTGATACAAATGAACAAGTTAATGTTCCAATCTACTTACAGATGGCACACGTTGGTATCTTCAATGTATCCTGCATACATGTATGTAGTATGAAGAGTAGCTGGCACACTGGTGGGAGCAATGATACGTGTACCAGGCAGCATACCGGTACACATGCTGGTAGAGATGTACTGTACATGTACAAGACGTGTAGGTGTAGGACCAGATGTATCTCTCAATGTGTCACCAATCATGTACTGCATTCCAGCATCACATCACATCTTTCTAGTATCATGATGGCTTGTTGCTCAACACTGGTTTCCATTCTCAGACAATTAGTAACCATCAATGTGAATGAATTACACTTAGATGTCTGGAAGCATCATTGGTATCCTGCTCACGTAGCAGTCATACATGTCTATGTACATGTATGTCATTTGTTCCTATGCTCTGTCTTCATCAATGGATCAGAGTGCATGAATAGTTCCATGTCCATGAACACACATGATTGGTCATATAGCAACAGGGTAAGACGAATAGGAGTTGCAGAGTTCAAAATCTCTTGGTCTTGATTGGTTTAGCATAGATAGGCTCAGTCCAATGAAATATGAACATAAACACGAGGCAAAGAAGAGCAACCAGACTAATGGCCGTCAGAATAACAACCCTCGTCCAGAACATTCCATCTGTTATCTGTAATAATAATAAAAAACAGGCATACATGTAATATTCATTTAGTTACATTCATCATATAGGTAACAGCAATAACACTTGACTGCTCTATTGTACTACAACGTTGTAATACTCATACTAGATAATTTTTTTGTACTCATACTCGTACTCAAACTCATGGAAATGTACTCATACTCGTACTCACAAGAACAAATTGATCAGTACTCATACTCATACTCATGGCAAAGTACTCATACTCCTGAAAACGTTTTTGAACTTATACTCTGTGAAAAATTTAGTGTATTAAAAACTGGGGGGAAAGTGGAATAAGAAATAAGCCATGTACAGCTCACAGTAGACTCACAAAAAATTATGTGCACAGCTATCTACATGTAGCTACTAGCAGTAATGTTTGGGTCCAGAATGAGTTGGTTATTTAAAGGTACAGTACTGAATTGGTAACAACCCAAGCACAAATGTTAAAATATCTATGTATGACTTTTAGGGTATGAAGATGGTGTGAAATTAGTCAAAGAACTACCAAACAAAAACAGTTTTGATCTTAAAAAAAAAAAGGTAGGTTTGCGGTGACACCATGTAATCTCTTCTGTGAGAGTGTGTGGTTCAAAGAAGAACCGATGGTATTATCTCGACGTTCCGAACAAAGTGCTCTGTTCATCCTCGGGTACAAGCAGGATTAGACAAAGTGTGAGTGGTGTTCTGTGACCTTTACCAAACATGTATTACCCGTATACCTTTGATTAAAGATTGCCTTAATTAACACTTATGTGTTCAATTAAAGGGATTGCATACGTTTGGTAATTTGAGCCTACTGTTTGTTTCAAACCAATATAATTGAATATATACCATAAAACTAACCTGTGAAAGTTTCAATTCAAAAGGTGGTAGCGTTTTTGAGATTTTGGCGACAAACTAGAGCGGTTATTTCACGCCAGAGAACAGTTAGTCAATAGCTGAGAAGCGTTACGGCCATAACGCTTCTCAGATTCATAATTTTTGGAGTAAAAAGTGACATATTTTTCCATAACCGCGGTACTTCGAATTGAACGTTTCTCAATATGCATTATACTATTTAAAGCAGCTGTACTTCTCACCAAGTAAGTTTTTATTGCCATAAATTTTCAGAGTCATTACCAAACGTATGCAATGCCTTTAATGAACTTTGAAGATTTTTTACGCTTATTTTCATACTCATACCTGTACCTGTACTCATGGAAAAGTACTCATACTCTTACTCGTACTTGTACTCACAAGGAAAAAAAGCCCTGTACTCGTACTCATACTCGAACTTGTGGAGAATAAAAGATCAAAGTTTTTCCCAAGTAACAAACATTTTCACAACCTAGACACATCCACACTTGTATGGTACCAATCAATAAATACCAATGACCTAATGACCTAAGACTTGATTTCCTAATAAA
Source organism: Astropecten irregularis (assembly GCA_963971285.1). Classification (NCBI taxonomy): domain Eukaryota; kingdom Metazoa; phylum Echinodermata; class Asteroidea; order Paxillosida; family Astropectinidae; genus Astropecten; species Astropecten irregularis. The sequence continues at coordinate 3,430,789 of OZ020261.1, read as the reverse complement.
TGACAGGTTGAATTAGGAGGGTCTGGCCCTCTGCTAGGATTAAATTGTTAGACACTCCTAAGAAGCATTTTATATATTTCAGGTCATTGTTTCAGTTAATGAGCAACAAGAAGCAGATTCTTCCTCCAGTTTCAGGCAGCGTTCCAGCATCACATCCAACTAAATAAATCAGGAGTGACTCTACATGTAGGTCAACCAATTCAGATTTTGGTTTCAGACAGACAAATTTAATACAATGGAGAACAAGTGGGCCTACAAACAAACATTTGGGGAGGTTTACATTTCAGATGCAGACCGTACCTTTTTCATACAGTATAAAATAACTATTGTACCCTGCCATTGACAGTTTCAGTTATTAACTTATTTCATGGAGAGTTGTGTCTTATTTCTCCATGGTTATATGGTAGATATTGAGGTATACACAAAAACAATGAAGGTCAATTGACAAATTGTCTGTCTGATACGAGGTATTAAACTTGTACTGATAAATAACTCTTAATAAATGGTCAGTATGCAGAGAACATTTACCCTGTTGTCAGTGGTGTCTGGTACTGCAGGTTCTTTGGGATACACTATGAAGATGACGGTTATCAAAGCAGCAACAACTATCAAGGCAATACCTCCCATCCTGAAAAGAAATTAATTGTGAATAAAAATCAAAAACAGCAAACCACTGACCCCCGGAATAATGTACCAGCACTCTACCAACTGAGCTATTCAGCCCTATGTTGGTGGTCAGTCAATTATCTTTGTTTGGCTGTCAGAAGCCATGAAACTACTCACATACCAATATACATGTTTACCAAGGATCACAAAGATACACGCAGCATTAGCAATGCCGCAACCTGAGAAACAGTACATGGGAGATGCAGCTGGTTAATCAAATTTAAGACTTTTTAAGACCCTTTTTAATGCCACTTTTAGAGGAATTTAAGACCATATAAAATTCAACATAAGGCAGCTCACAGCGCGCCACTGTATTTGCAATTCTTTCATGACATAAAATAAATGAACAGCTTTTTAAAAGCTGCAAACCGTTGTGCAAAGCATATACTTTCAGTGTTATATCCTTTTATTTCCAACGTAAGAAGCCATTTTCACATGTAGCATTAACATGATTAAGTTAGTAAACAATGTCAAATAGAAGATCAGTACTCGTCCTATTTTAGAAAATAAATACAATTATTGGCCTCGGATATAAACAAAAAAAATACTTGGGTAGACCACTTAGGCCCTGCATTTTATTTTTTTCTAAATTTCACAGAAAAATCAAAAGAGAAATTTATAAAATGTAGATGAAAAACAACAAAATAACACACGTGAAGCAAACTTGACAGTTCGCGTGAAATCATCGGAAAGTCTTGAAGTTAAAAGAATAAATAAAATGGTTGCTATTGTTTCCAGATCATTTCAATAGTAAATATATTCTTTACATGTAAAGTGCGGCGGCAATTTTTAAGCATGAAGTGCCGGAGAGTGTGGAGAAATCTGCATGTGCGGTGGCCATTTTGATCGATAGGGTGCACGATCACCGATGTAGGGTCTGTTTCCTGCACCATTTAGCTTCATATAAACCCGTGTACACAAAACACAGAGCCAGATGATATTTCTTTCCGACTCTCATATGCGTATTGGTTTGACGACCCCTGACCAAGTTTGCCACGTGCGTTCAGAATTCACCAAAGGCCTATATACTATGCGCGCTGCAATTTTCCAAATTATTTTCTTACGTGTGGCCATTTTAGGATCTTATTAGAACATAATATAACATAATGTAAAAGTAGCTCGCTTCCAGAATTTTTTTAATACCTTTCAGAATTCAATTTAATACCTTTTAATGGTTTTAAGACCTTAAATTTGGAAAATTTCATTCAAGACACCCTGATCAATACAATCATCAAATAACCAGTCAGTTTCCCTTGTGGTTATTGGATGATTGTACAGTAATTTCTCCTTCAATTTGCATTTGAAGAGTTTTCATCAGTTCAAGAAGCATGTTAAGGAACACTCTGTATATCACTGTATTATGTACATGTATGTATTACTTACTTGACATTGCCAGCTGCCCTCGATAAGATGAGACATATGAGTAGAGACAAACCCCATATGATGCCTAGTGTGAACAGTCCAACACCTATACCAAACACTAGAGCCATTATCAGGGTTGTTCCGTGTACTACACGATCACTCAATGCAGGAAACTGATGGTGAACATCCACAGACCACCTAAATATGGAAGAATAAATGCAAAATACCACTTTATTAAAATAACACAACTTATAATAATTTTGTTTCTATAAAATTATCTTTCATTTGACTACATGACTATTAAAATAACACATGAAAACATCTTCTTTTTTGTTAATCCTGTGTTTCCAGTACCCAAGCCAATTTTTTCCAGCAATGTTCCGGGTCCGGGCAGCATAGTTTTTAAAACATGTACAATTTGGCCATGAATCTAATAATAATGGCATCACAACATTTTGGTCACCTCTGTCTTGTCCTTGCTTTGCTTGAATTACTGCCATAAGCAATGATACTGCACTTAGATTTGAGGCTATGTATGGTGGAAGCACATAAAGTAATAAGGTGGCTCTCCGTCCAGCTTGGCGTTACGGCTAGTACACTCTGAAGCCGTCTGTGACCCACGGTACTGAGCGCAACTTGACTACACCACATACACATATTGCACATATGATATGTAGGCTTGCACTTCCTACCCAATTGCGAATTTGTGACTGTACTTTGCTGGTGCACGTTTGTATGCCTTGAATGGCTAATGTGCGCAGATAACAATCGTGACATTTTCTGGATGCATTTAGAGTTAGATTTCGTCGTTAGATTTCACGGTGATTTGAGATCTTGCAATACCGCTGTGATTTCGGCTCTCGGAGTTGGGACCAACTTCATATCCCAAAAGTCGAAATCTCACTGTAGCCGGGAGTCTTGCGAGCATGTAAAGTACTACTCATGGAGCAAACCTATGGAACAGAAGGAGTTAGAACCAAGCCACTTCAATGGGGAAATGATGGTCCCCGCATTCATTAAAGTCGTGACAGCAGGCTTTATTTATTAATGCGCTATTCCGCGAGATGGCTTGACCAACTTCTGCTGTGTGGCACTTTGGGAAGGCTGAATTTCCTTGCATGTGTACATTACAAATTCTTTAATACACATGTCGTGTACACAACATGGCCAAAAAAGGAAAAATCAAACGGACTTTTCAGCAACTGGCTAGGCATCTGTGTCTGGACTTTATCTGCAATTTAGTCTGGTTTTTCGCCGTGAGAAATTGTTGAAAAAGCCTTATAAGGAAATATGAAATTACTTTTTTATTAGCATAACTGCTTTTCGATAAATGTAGGAAAAAACGAGAAGTGCCTCTTAAGCGCATCTTCTGGGTTGCCATGTAAGCATTTAGGGGTTTCCCAGGATCGACTGTGCATGCATGTGATTTGATTGTATGTTTCGTCACTCCAAAAAGCAACTTCAGTGATGGATCATTTTGTGATGTTTGTTGGCGGTGGCCTTGTACAGTATACAAATAATGTAGACCCAGAAACAAGAATACTGAACTCCATTTTTATAATTTTGGGGGTCGACAGTCAGTCTAGCGCCCAAGAGAATCCCATAACAATTTGCACACATAAACAAATTGTTCTTCACGGAATTTTCACCGAAAATGTCCCCAAATTACAAAAAGACATCACAAATTGGCTTAAAAAACATGCCATCTCTTTCCAGATTGTCAGGGATGAAATGCAGTTTATTTATTCATGCTCACAATCATTCCGTGGTGAAAATCAATGTTTTCTGATAAAAACCCAGACGATCATTTTGGACTATTTTGGAGCATCGGCCATCTTGGTTTGGTTCTCCACCACACCCACGTGACAACATGCTTGTTTCTAATTGGCAAAGAGCCACACCAAGATGGCAGATACACTGTAAATGACCAATAATACATATAAGTCCCTCACGTGCAATTAATCAAACTGGATGTAACTAAATTTTAGTTTTAGGGTGAGGGTTAACCTTTCTGTCATCCACAAACAGCCCACAGCCGGGTCAACATCGAAGTGCACCTGCACGTGGACTTAAATGTTCAGAGTTGTGCATTGCTGCAGTTATGAATCCTTGAGATATATATGGTGTTCATAGGAAGCGTAGCCTGTAGTTAACAGTTTTTGATAGGATGACGGGAAAACTTCTCTTAAACAGAAACGAAATGAAATTTCGGAAGATCACTCCACTAACTTTCAACTGGACACTTTCAGATTATAATCTGTAAAAATCCTCCAAGTCTTTTCTTTGGAAATATTATCCGTCATTTACAGCGGTACTGATACCGAGCTGTAAACGCAGCGTCACTGGTTTACGATGCCTTGGCATTGTGACAAAGTTCATTGACATCGGAGTAACTATGGCACACCAAATCACTGAAAAATTCCCCATTTATTTTGTTATTCCTCTGAATGATGGTGTCAAGGGCACCAGAATTTTGAATGCATTGAACAACACGGACAGGAGTGCAAAATCTAAGGTGTATTCAGCGATGGCAAGTGGATAGGTACACTATGCCCATAAACCATGAGACAAAGACAATGGTGTCAATGTTTTTCAGTTAGGCAAATTGAGTCCTTTGGTCCAGTTTCAGATAGATCACAGTCTCCATCCAACCACAGATTCATACGCATTACTGAAACATTCATGGAAGTACTGGCGATCAGGGTTCTAGCCAGACCAATTTTAGTGGTGGGCTCTAGAAATGAAGTTGAGCCGCGGTGAGAAAAATGCAGCGCAAGATGATCAAGGTCCAGGGCCAACATTTTCACCGTTCCGACGGCAGCGCCAAATGGTATAAAGCTACATTTTAAGGACTGATATTCAATGAAATACAGGTGTATACCAGAAAAGAATGAACTTTTTATACAGGAATGTGATCAAAATTCACGATATTGGCAATTCTTTTATTCACTCTGCGGAAATTTGTGCTGGGCGGCAGAGTTTATTTTACACTTAAGTTCCGGGCGCAAATTTCCAGTGCCGGGCTGGCCCGCCCAGCGCCGCCCACCGTGGCTAGAACCCTGCTGGCGATAACTGGTCTTCCATTTATTTATCAAGCTCCCAATCTCGACCCGTACGAAGGCCACAATGGAATCTTTTTATTCTTCATTGAAAACACATTTATTTCAACGGTATTTGAAAGTCGTACAGAACACGATTTCTGCTTCTTGACAAAAATATTAGGAAAACAATTCTCGACGACGGACAGTTTGTGCGTGATTTGTCTGTAGCTTGCTGCCTTGCACCATCTACATGTTGGATTTCAACGGTTGTTGATGTCAAGTTCATGAGAATGAAAGTACCTGGATGCCCACGCTGATCTATACTAGCCTTAAGTTATAGGCCTACCTAGCCAGGCTTTCCTGAGTTTCATCCATGCAACTTGCAAGGCCTAACGTTAGTTCATGTAAAATTGTAGGCAAAGTTTGTATTAAATCATTGTATTTGTATCGACAAATTGAGTCGTGGTAAGAACAAAAACGAACAAACAGTTATTGAGATCATGGGCCGGGGATTGTGATAAGATGGGCCCCAAAACTGTAAAGGAAAGAAAAACTACCTTTTGGAAAGTTACTTAACTAAACATATGTTCCTTGTCTCCTCTTCATTATTAGCAAGGTTAATTTTGTGAAAAGAGGGCAGGGCTTTGATTATTTAGGGAAATTGTGGGGTAAAAACAGTAACAAAGATGTAACGTTTCACGGGGAGGGTTGGGGGAGGGTTTAGGTGTGGGAAATTCAAAATAGCATTATTCTAGCCTGGACATTTTTGGAAGGTCTGAATTGAAATGCGGTACGCACCTTAGATTTAACCATTGCATATTGGGACTCCCCCGCCAATTTTACTTGACCTTAACTTCATATAGAACATATTAACCGTCTTCTGGCAGCAAGCGCTCGTGTGGCGTGCTCAGATAATCCATTGCATTTGTAATAATATTGTTGTTTCTTCCACAGCGTGGGTTCGAATCCCAGTGGGATCAAGGTAAAAAAGTTGGAAAATAAGAGTGAAAATGGAGAAGAGGAAGGGATAGGAGAGGTAGGAGATAAGAAAGAAGTAAAAAGAGGACTTTTTTTTTTTCTTTTTTTTCCCCCCCTTTTTTTTTAAACCTCTCCCCCTAGTCACTGAACTCCTTACTCACTCACACCTAAAAAACCCTCAAAATAGATTTCCCTCCTTCTGAACTTGTCAAATATCCCAAAATTAGGTAACGTTATGGAACTATTTTATATTGCACTTGACTACATCATTGTGTTGCGTTATGAGGCCCTGTTGTTTGACTCACTTTTTATATAAATCACCGCTCGACAACATGATGAATAAATAAACTATATCGGGACTTCAGAATTGTCTCCAGTATTCATTATTATATGACTACAACATATTACATGGTGGCAGCGAGCAAGATATAGCCCCCGCTGGACTATCTATGGAAGCCAAGTTCGAACCAAATCGAGCTTAAATCTGACTTTTATAAACGTCAGCCTCCAACAACTGCCATAACGCCAGCCACAGAAGCCACATGCTCCATAGCATACACAGCACGCTACCCGCAACGAGATTCCATACGCTGAGATAATACAGCGCGAGATTGACACACACCGAATGTACACTACAATACATGAGCTGAGAAAATATTCAGCGCGAAGTTGCAGAAGGATACAGAACTACGTACGTGTGATCAACGTGTCTGACGTCACCAAGCCAACTGCACACGTTACAATCCGTCCCTTTGAGCAGCTACATGTTGCCATGCCCACCACTGCTGCATGACCCTAGGTCACCGCTGGATAGTCAGATCCCGACGGCCAAACTCCACAACACAGTTGAGGTCAACAGGATCCCAGACCATCTTACGTTCACCGAGAGCTTGACAGTTCGAGGGACACACAGCGACGTAAAACTTTGTGCTCAGAATACAGCATAAAGAACCATATGCAGCGTATCCAGGATTGGCACTAAAGTACGAGTATCTACTACTTTGTGACCTGCCGACCGGAGTGAGAAAAACGACCGGAGTGCGAGAAAAACTTGCAACCAGGACATTGAAACGTCATTACCATGATTACTGACACTGTGTGACAGGACCACAGAATTACAAGCGCCGTCAGCAGAACAGAACCCTGAACTCAAGCCGCTCAGAATGAACTTGTACTCATACTCATAGAGAGATTCTGTCACGTAAATATTGCAATTTGTTTGATTGTTTACACTAAAGAAGTGTGTTATATGAATCTATTTAGTGTCTTTCAGTAAGCAATTTCAGAAGTTGTTCTTGTTAATTGCACGTTGAATTGATTCAGGAAAACCCTCACACAAAAACAAAATGGGGGAAATGTCAGGAATAACTCCACCACATATGGACTGGAATTTACCAGACCAAACCACTGCCTTTAGTAAATTTAAGGCATACTGTGAGCTTGTTTTTCAAGGCCCACTGTCAAAGGAAACTGATGCTGAACGCGCCAATTACTTGTTGCTATGGATGGGTCAAGCTGGTATTGACATTTTCAATACATGGAAGCTCGAAGAAGATGAAAAAACAGACCCGAAAACCATAATAAAAAAGTTTGAAAAACACTTCGAGCCCAAATCCAATTTTCGCCTGAATCGATTCAATCTGCAGAAGTTTAAACAATCTGGAAATGAATCGGTAGATGAATTCATGACACGATGCATGATACATGCCAAACGCTGTAGATTCAGTGAATCTGAATATGAAGAACGACTGATTGAGCAACTGATCATAGGCACTAAGGTTAAGAAAATACAAGAACTACTCCTAGCTAAGGATGACAAACTAGCTCTTGACCAAGCTATGGATATAGTGCGCACAAAAGAAGCTACTCTACAACACATGGAGGAGCTAACAGGCACAAAAGTGAATGTAGATGCGCTGCAGTACCAAAACAAAAGAATGCATACTGCACACTCACATGCCTCCAAGTGTGGCAAATGTGGTTTCCAACATGCCAGGGCCAAATGCCCAGCATACGGTAGTACATGTAGAACATGCGGAAAACCTAATCACTGGCAAAGTGTATGTAGATCAGGTAAACAAACGCAAGATAACCATAGAAATGGATCACATACTAAGCCTGACAATAGGGGCAGGAGCAGGAGTAGGAGCAGACCTAGAGCGTCACAAAAAGCTCACAAAAATGTCCACACTGTCAATCAAGGTGAAGATTTGCCTCTTGACGATGCACTAGACCAACTAAGTTTTGAGTCCATACAGATCAATCATGTTGGCTACACCAATACAAAACAAGATGAAGCTCATGCTACATTGAACATACAACTTGAGGACAAACCAAACCCTGCTACACTGAAAACTAAAATTGACACAGGAGCCCAAGGTAACATTTTACCAATCCGAATCTTCCGTAGGATGTACCCCAGAAGATTGAACAGCTATGGGTTCCCAGATGAGAATACACTCTGCAGAAAGAACACGATTCTGACTGAATACAATGGGACCACTATCTCACATTACGGTACGATAGAAATACCATGCAGGTACCAAGATCAGAATGATAAAACAGAATTCTACGTAGCAGACGTAGAAGGCCCTGCTATACTAGGCCTACCTTCATGTCTCAAATTGAAAATCATATCACTGAACTGTAGCATCAAACAGACAGCAACAGGTACAAACTCACAAAGAAAGATCAATTCAAAGGAAGACCTTCAACAATTATACCCTGACAGGTTTGAAGGCATAAGGAACTTCAAGGGAGAATACCACATTGTGGTTGACCCAGAAGTTCCACCTCTTGTCCATGCGGCTAGAAGATGCCCTGTCCAAATCAAAGATGACATAAAAAAAGAACTGGACGACATGGAAAATCTTGGGGTAATAACACCCACAACTGAACCAACTGACTGGGTGTCAAGTATAACATACACTCAAAAGCCCAATGGTAGATGGCGTGTGTGCCTAGATCCTAAGGACCTAAATGCTGCTATAAAACGCACACATCACCACACACCCACACTAGAGGAGATCACATACAAGTTTGCCGGGAGCAAAATTTTCTCCAAACTTGATGCCAGACATGGCTACTGGTCAGTTTCCCTTGATAAAGAATCAAGCATGCTCACCACATTCAACAGTCCCTTTGGGAGATTTCGATTCAATAGATTACCCTAAGTTGGGTTGTGTGTCAGCCAAGATATATTCCAGCAAAAAATTGACCAAATCTTGGAAAAATGCCCAGGCACTGTTGGTATTGCCAACGATGTTGGAGTGTTTGGCAAAACAGAATCCGAACACGATGCAAATCTGCACAACCTGATGAACGTGGCTCAAGAACATGGTCTTGTGTTCAATCTCGACAAATGTGAGATTAAGAAGCCACAAATCAAGTTCTTTGGTATAGTGTACAGTGCACAAGGAGCACGACCAGACCCAGAGAAAGTGAAATCAATCGAAGCTATCACACCACCACAAAATGCAAAGGAATTACAGCAGTTTCTTGGCATCGCCACATACATGGCACCATTCATACCCAACCTATCCACACTCACATCCCCTTTGAGAGAGATGATGAAACAAGACAGTCTTTATGAATGGCTATATACCCATACACCAGACAGCTTTCGATAACATAAAGTTGGCCATTTGTGCAGAAACAACTCTTGCATACTTTGATCCCAACAAAGAAACCACATTGCAAGTAGATGCCTCGTTGAAAGGGCTAGGAGCAGTACTCATTCAAGACTCCAAACCAATCTGCTTTGCATCAAAATCACTGACACAAGTGACAGACACAGAGCAACATACGCCAACATTGAACGTGAAATGCTGGCAGTAGTATATGCGTGTGAAAAATTCCACACATACATATATGGCAAACCCTTCACTGTGAAATCAGATCACAAACCCTTAGAGATGATACACCTCAAAAACCTGAATGCAGCACCTCCAAGACTGCAAAGACTCTAATCTAAGGATACAAGGTTATGATGTGAAGATCCAATACAAGCCTGGCAAAGAAATGCTCCTTGCAGACGCAATGTCGCGTCTTCATCCTCTCCCAGGAGCACCAGTTGAGTCAGAAGAGACAAAAATACATCATGTTCAGTTTTCTGACAATAAGGTGGCCCAGTTGCAGGAAGCAACTAACGCCAACCCAGAACTTACCACACTCCGTGACATGATATTTCAAGGATGGCCAGATAATCAACAGTCCATCCCTAAACCATTGTGCAAGTATTGGGCATACCGCGATGAATTGTCTGTCGAAAATGGTCTAATTATGAAAGGCCAAAGAATTGTCATCCCCAAATCGGAAAGACAAAAGATCCTAGACACCATACACGAAGCACACCAAGGCATTGTCAAATCTCAACTCAGAGCAAAAACTTGTGTATTTTGGCACAACATAAACTCAGACATCGAAGAAATGACAAAACTCTGTGACGTGTGTCAGTCACATGGCAAAGCTCAACCTAAAGAGCCTATGCAACCACATGAAATACCTAACTAGCAGTCGACATCTTTTTCCTTGACAATGAGGAATATTTACTTATTGCCGACTACTATTCCAAGTACACTATCTTAAGGAAGATACCCAAAGGCCACTCAAACAGCAGCACTGTTGTCTATCTGTTGAAGAATGTATTCGCAGAACAAGGAATCCCTGAAACATTGATAAGTGACAATGGCCCACACTTCAACTCTCAAACTTTCCGTGATTTCAGTCTCAACTGGAATTTCACATGCATCACATCATCCCCCAGATATCCACAATCTAACGGATTTATAGGAAGAAACATACAAACAGTAAAACAGACCATCAGGAAAGCAAAACTCTCGAACATTGATGTTCAAAAGGCCCTGATGACTCTCAGAGCCACTCCCATAGATCATCACCTCCCATCACCAGCCGAGCTGCTGTACGGTAGAAAACTGAGAACAACACTTCCTACTAAGATACACAACAATGCAACAAACAAGGATGAAGTACACCAGAGACTCCAAACTAGACAAGATCAACAGAAACATCACTATGACAAGAACTCCCACAACCTAGCACCACTCCACAAAGGACAACATGTGTATGTCCATGACAAGTCAAAGAAAAAATGGATCCCAAGCACGGTACAGACTAAGGACACAGAACCACGTTCATACACGGTTCAAACAGAAAATGGTACACTGTTAAGAAGAAACCGCCGAATGCTAAAGGAAAGTGGAAGGAAAAGAGTCACGTTTGACCTTGAAGACTCCACAGAAACAACACAACAAACAGAAAATCCACAACCCAAACAAACAACAACTGTGCCCAACACGACAGCCCAACTGTATACCACAAGATCTGGACGCACCATTATCCCACCGACCAGATTAGACCTTTAGACCTATTGTAATGAAGTTGAGATTTACAGTCATTATTCTCAAGATGACTACAAAGATAATATTGGTATTAATGTTAATGTTAGTATTTAAGTTGAGTTTCAGAGTTAGAAATTTGAGATCCAAGTTAATTCTGCTCAAGTGCCATTTTCCTCATGTTTACAAGTCTTAATCTAAGTTTAGATAAGGCAAGTGTTTTTGAGAAACGTTTGTTCAAAACTTATGCTAAATCCCAGCTCACTGAGCATTAGTCAACCTTATATGTAGAGTGAATTCATATGTCTGACACCACCATACTATAGCTTTCTTTTTGAAGAAGAGGGATGTAACGTTATGGAACTATTTTATATTGCACTTGACTACATCATTGTGTTGCGTTATGAGGCCCTGTTGTTTGACTCACTTTTTATATATGAATCACCGCTCGACAACATGATGAATAAATAAACTATATCGGGACTTCAGAATTGTCTCCAGTATTCATTATTATATGACTACAACATATTACAATGTATATGGTCTACGTTAGTGTCTGCTCTCATTGTGTGGACTTTTAATACATTGGTTGTACTTGTAGGTACCAGACTAAACTTGACTAGCCAGACCAGACAAAATGGCCGACGGGCTGTTTTGAAGTTTGCAACAAACAGGTACGTACAGTAGGCCTAAGAAAATTATATTTTTACTCTGAAATGTTGCACAAACAAATTCTTCTATCTGGGGATTTAAGGAATCAGAAACATTTGTAGTTGCGATGATCGTAACCCTAGGTCGGACATGGGGACAGGGACCTTAGGGTTACGAAGAAGTGCATTCAAACATTGGAGAAAAACTTTTTGGCCAACTCCTGAAGTACGTTTCCACTTAGTTTTCCACTTTCCAAAATCCAAACACAAAATCTGACTACATGGATCTGATTGGTACTTATCAATGAGTCGTATAAAACCACTTTGAATATCGAAAGATCCTTATATTCAGAAAAAATTACCCAAAACTTACCGAAGGTGTCGAGATTCCCTCCATTTGCCGTCAGTCGGCCATTTTGAATAGTGCGCAGTATGCCATCTCGACCAAATTACGTCACATGAAATGCCACTTTGGCTGTTCCACCTTTCAAACTCAACCTCGCAGCCCTATGGAGGGTGTTCCCAGAATAACACGTGCGCTGTGCATTGTTTGTACCATGTACAAGTACATGTACACACATATCGCATACAGTATGGAGGAGGTTTTTTTTTAAGTCCGCATTGTTTGCCCATGTCAAGCTGCTGCTGATAATTCAAATCTTTCATCATGAACTGAAGGAAATTGCTAAGATTTTCAAATGATTTCCTTCATGAATGGTCCCACAAACAGACAAAAAACGGCAAGTCACAAACTCGGCGCCGACCCAATCGATCCATGATCAAACAGATATAAAAAGGTCATCCACCTCATCACAGATCGCGCAGTGGTCGGAATTAACGGTGGACTGAAAAAATACCCGGTAGGACAGTGAGGATATATTCCTAAAAAATATCACCGGAATATTCCATTGGAAAACCACCATTTGTTACTGCAAATCTGTCACCGAGCCGACCAGCTGTGGGCCACCGTCCGTATACGGTAACGAACCCGGCCGCTATCCAAAAAGGTACCGACCGAGCGCAACATACATTTCAAGCCCACGGCGAAACTCTGTATCGAGTCAGCCGGCCATGAGCCACCGTCCGTAACGGAGGAACGAATCCGGCCGCGATCCAAAAACGGGTAGGCCTTCCGACCGCGCGCAAGCCCACGGCACGTGTAATAATGTACTGATTGAGACTTTCGCTGGTGCACGTACACAATGTACGTTAACTATACGTTTGCTTTGAAACTGTGGCTATTACGCACGCGGATACCAGGCTGTATTTCTCTGCGGTGTGGGCAATGTTTTTTCGTCTTTGATTTTATAATGCGATCGTCGGTCGGTTTCGGAAGGATTTCACGATATTTATAATTATGAAATAAACGTTTCTACTTGGCCATTAATTAACAAAATAACTGAGTGAAATTTAAGTAAGATTTATAAGCTGATCAGCCTGCGATTTACGTTACTTTGGAAGGACGGTCGATCAGAATATTTTTATTTAGATCTCGCAACGATATAACGCATACATATCGTGTATACACTCCATTTCTTTCTCCATGATTGAACCGTATTTTTGCATGTGTTCGATGTCGGCCGGTGTTGGATGTCGGAAAAAAAATCACGCCATATACGTTTTTCTTCACCTGTCATATCAGAAGAGCGGCGAAAAATAAACTTAATTCGTCAGTTTCGGCACACGTATTAGGTGTTTTGACAAGGGTCTGGTCAATTCAATAACCTGTGATTTATTTAACCCAATAAACCGAAGCATGTGCGGCGCGCGGCGGCCGTTGGACACGCTCACACCATGGAGCTAGCCCCATGCTCACACACTGTATGCAATATGCCGTGTATAGTGCACTGTCTGTACAGCGCACGCGATACGAGCCCTCCATAGGGCTGCGAGTTTGAGTTTGAAAGGTGGAACAGCCAAAACGGCATTTCGCGTGACGTGTTTAGTCGAGATGGCACACTGCGCACTATTCAAAATGGCCGACTGACGGCAAACAGAGGGAATCTCAACACCTTCGGTAAGTTTTGGGTCATTTTTTCTGAATATAAGGATCTTTCGATATTCAAAGTGGTTTTAAACGACTCATTGATAAGTACCAATCGGATCCATGTAGTCAGATTTTGTGTTTGGATTTTGGAAAGTGGAAAACTAAGTGGAAACGTACTTCAGGAGTTGGCCAAAAAGTTTTTCTCCAATGTTTGAATGCACTTCTTCATAACCCTAAGGTCCCTGTCCCCATGTCCGACCTAGGGTTACGATCATCGCAACTAAAACATTTGCTGAAAGTAAAAAGTATAATTTTGGAACAGTAGAAACTATTAAGTTGTTTATAGGCCTATTCCCTTTATGGGTATCGGACCTGCTTGTAAACAGTTAGGCCTACCGATTAGATTGTGATAAGACGGGTCCCCAAATTTCCCCAAAACAAAAGGAAAGGAAAACTTCTTTTTAAAAAGTACCTAGGCTTAGGCCTACCTTTCCAATATACTCGTGCTGCCGTGCACTTTCTCTTGTCATGCAATCAATCACAAAGAGGTTGCCTTTGGTTTGGATAAGTACTGCATTCTTTTCCCAGTTTCTTTCGCAAATCACATTCACTGCAACGGGGATCCACTGCACGAGTTTTGCAACTAAAACTGCATCGCTTCGCACTGCACTCACTGTGCATAACGACGAGTATTGTAATGCGCGCAAAAAATCAACGTAAGCAAAACGTTGAATAGCGCCATCAAGCGACAAAGATCGATAATTGTTGACAACAGGGGCCAATTTCACGGCGCTGCTAAGCACAACAATTTGCTTAGCACACAAATGTCTTGCCCAATAAAACAAACCACATTTCATTTGATGTTCATGGTCAGTCAACAACAGCCAAAGAACAATCACGAGCGATACACAACACATGGATATTTGGTTGTTAACCCTGTTTTTATTAAGACTGAAATGTCATGCTTAGCAAATTTTTGTGCTAAGCAGCGCCGTGAAATTGGCCCCAGAACTACGGAAGAGTAAAACTGCCAGCTCGCATTCTAGCTACTGGTAAAATATTGCAATAGGCACCGAACGCTCTGTGGTCGCTAGTCTGCAATCTCTGCAATCTGGCTTACTAGCTTCTAAGTTGACCGTGACGTGCAAGTGCGCCTACTTATTTAACTTCCAAGATATGGGAAATGGCCAATATTTTCAAGGGTAACTTCATTTACCTGGATGGATGTAGCATGACCCGATATAGTATTTTCACATGGGGTGGTTCGCACGTAATCTGGGTTCTCCAGGTTGACAGTCATTGAGTGTAGGCTCATGGTTTGAGGACTTTTTGCCGAGTCAGGAGGGGACGCTTTTGTCGTCTGTATGATATTGGAGATCCAAGTGAGGTCGTTGAGGGTCTAGTAGCCTATTGAGAATAAAGAGCTTACATCACAGTTCCCTGATTAGGTGCATGATCGCCACTGGTGGCGATGAAAAGGCCCGTGCCAAAATAAAATACAACGAACAAAGGCGGAGCCGTCACACATACCCCTTTGACACCCTATTTCACTTGGAATGGTTCACTTGGTTTTCCGGTGACGAGTCTGAACAAAATGTGCTGGCATTTCCATCATCAAGAAATAATTGTAAATCATCAAATAACCACACGGGAAAATGACTGAATTTTTAAGTCATTGAAAGGTGAACAAAGAAAAATTGAATGGAGCGGGATTCGAACCGGCGACCTCCTGAGTACATTGGCTCTATATCTGAGCTATCCAACCCTAAGCTGGTGGTGTCCTTATGCTTATATTAATTAAAAAGCCGCATCCTCTGTCTGAAAGATCCCAATTTATACTATTTATCTGGTGCAGCATTGTTGCGCGTATCGATAAAAATGATCCCTTGGGATATAGCGGTGTGTGCGTGGTTTCATGGCTTCTAACTGCCAATTGAATCATCAAATAACCACACGGGAAAATGACTGAATTTTTAAGTCATTGAAAGATTTAATAAAGAAAAGAATACCGGAGCGGGATTCGAACCGGCGACATCGCATTGCTGCGAGTATCGATTAATGATCCTTGGGATGTAACAGTATGTGCGTGGTTTCATGGCCTCTGACTTCCAAACGAACACTGATAATATAATTAGTCACACCTCCAACATAGGGCAGTAGCTCAGTTGGAAGAGCGCCTGTACGATATTCAGGAGATGGCCGGTTCGAATCCCGCCCAAGTCAATTTTTCTTTGTTCACCTTTCAATTACATATAAAGAAATTACATAATGTTGATGAATTTTCCTGGATATCCCGATCGCTTCAATGATGCGCCAAAGTAAACCACGATGTATACGAGGCTGTCGAGTGTCGAAGGCTTTCAAAGAATTTGGTTATGACCATGTTGCACTCGGCACATTCGCGTACAGTACGGAAACACTGTGAAGAACTTTGGCATTGCTGTTGGGTTGATCCCGTGTTTCCGATCGTACATGTCCAAGAGCTGCTGCTCCTCCGGCTCTCATCCTTGCATTGAATTTAGAATCCCTAGAAGAATTATCTTATCTTCCCCAGGAACGCCATAATAATGGGACAGCACCGAGATAGACATGGAAGTTCTCTTGAGTGATGTCGTCGGCATCCAATCCATTGTTGGTGCATAGGTATCGGTGATCGTTGCGTGTTGTTCTATTACGAGGTCGGAAGTCTCAAGAGTTCGTAGTCGTACACTGATACCGACAGGCAACTCTGACTTGGGCGGGATTCGAACCGACCATCCTTGACGGCGAAATTCACACCATGAAGGACGAAAAACAGCCATTCGTTTTTCTGCTCTCAGAGTAGCAAAAAAAACGAATATTTTGCACTTTTTTGTTGGATGTAATTTTCCACTTTTCTACTTGTTTTGCTACCTCAAAGGCTGATAGAACTTTTGTTTAAAAAAAATAGTCATTTTTTGTTTCATTTTGTTTGCTATGCACGGTGAAGCGGATTTTACTTTTCCTCCCCCCCCCCCTGCCAGCGGACGAGAAGTGGCCGTCTGTTTCTCCCTTCCAGGAAAGCAGAACATTATGAATTGGATTATTGAACTGGATCTGCTTTTCTGCTCTTTGGAAAGAAATGCAGGCCATCGGCTTTTCTGCCTTCATTCAGATATCTCACACTTTATATACTTAAAGGGATTGCATACGTTTGGTAATTTGAGAGTAATGTTTGTTTCAAACCAATATAATTGTTTATATATACCATAAAACTAACCTGTGAAAGTTTCAATTCAAAAGGTGGAAGCGTTTTTGAGATTTTGGCGACAAACTAGAGCGGTTATTTCACGCCAGAGAACAGTAAGTCAATAGCTGAGAAGCGTTACGGCCATAACGCTTCTCAGATTCATAATTTTTGGAGATAAAAAGTGACACATTTTTCCATAACCGCGGTACTTCGAATTGAACGTTTCTCAATATGCATTATACTGTCCAAAGCAGCTGTACTTCTCACCAAGTAAGTTTCTATTGCCATAAATTTTCAGAGTCATTACCAAACGTATGCAATGCCTTTAAGGAGGAAAAGTAAAATATGTTTTCCCGGTAGTAACAAAAAGTGGAGAATTACATCATAAAAAATGTAAAATCTGCTTCTTCTTTTGCTACTCTCACAGCAACTGGTGGGCACTTTTCGTCCTCCATCGTCACAGTTTTCACCAAGGGACGAATATGAGTGTTTGTTTGTATAGGGGAGATTTGGGGGAAATTGCCAATTTGTGGATGTTGTCGTTTTAAATAACGAAGGGACGACCGAATATCTTTGAACGTTAATTACACCGCAATCTTAATGGTCTTTAAACTATTAATTAATACATCTTGTATTAAAGTTAAAGTCTTCAGCTTGAAACCGGTATAATATTTTGGAGTCATATTATCTGAAAGTAGGCGAAATCACTCAATTAAAAAGACCAAACTTCAGAGCCGATTTTCTCAAAATTATGTTTGAACGCCCTGTGGGCAACTTCGTCCCTTCATGAAAACGATGACGATATTTTTTAGAACATCCCAGGTTTCAAATGTCATAATTTTGCTGGATCTGTTTCAACCGCAATAATGGAGAGGAACCCTCTGAAGGCGGTTATTCAGACAGGCGGAGTTGAAGCAGACTACGTCTACTCCACATTTTCGAGCCCCTTCCCTTTTCGGGGTGAGCGATTCAGAGGCATTCAGATTCACAATCCTGCTAGATTGCCGCAGTGTGCCAGTGGTTATAAGAAAGAACCTCTAGATCACAAAGTTCTAGGAGACGCATGTGCTTGGGATCATTTATCATGAATAATTATGCCGTTGCACTTCGACAAACCCACGGTCCTTGACATCCCTCCATGTTGTCTCCAATGGTAAGGGTAACCGGGATGACGATTGGGACTTGAATGAATGCGTCAGCCGCCGTGGGTCGGCGGCTTCACAACTGAGTTGAGCGGAATAGTGTAACTGCACTAGAGGTCTTCTGGCCTGCACCGCTTTTCGTCGGCAGGAACCTCGCCATGTGCCTTGCCGTCAAGGGTTGCCTTGTCATGGTGTTTTAAAGAAGGCAAAATCAGCACCATTGCCACGACGGGCGAAGCAGAGGGCGACGGACGATAGGCGGACGTGCCGGGCGACGCGCGATGGTGTTTTGGCGCGACGGATTTTTTGACGATGCGTTGCCCGTCGTGTCGCCCTTCATGCAGTTTTATTGATTCGGGCGATTCCAAATAGTGGCCACCAAGAGTTTGCAACGCACTGGCCAATCACAATGCACGCATTCTGTCGACCCTTTCCAGCAAAGATTATACTGTATAGCGCTACGCGTAAGATAGGGAACTCTCCCTGAAACGCGTAATCGACATGGGCGCCATTCTGGTGTTGGGCGGGCGCTCCACGTACGGAGTTTCCATAGCATGTTATATAACACCCATAGAGTTATTTAACTCTATGATAACACCTTAGTAGATCCTTGTCATTTGATTGGAGGATTGTATGTCACGTGATATTTGATAAATAGACCAATTCATGGCTTACGTCACAACCGTTGAAATTTGTTCCATCCACCGTGCATTTTTGGTGCCATCCGATTTGTACCATTGCACGCCAGGGACTCTAATACGTGATTGGTCAAGCGGCGTTCCATTTATTTGCCACCGCGTGCGCGCGTACGCGTTGGTGTGCAACGCGCGTTACCGTGTAATAAGAGCATTAGTTTGCCAAGATTTTAAGCTTTTTTTGTCTCGCTAACTCTTAAAATGTAATCCTCCAATCAAAATCAAATGACAAAGATCTACTCAGATGTTATATAAAACAAATAATGAATGTTTCACATTCGTAGAATGGAAAAAATAATTTCATTCGGTGACAGATGGACTGTTCCATTCCACTCGGCTTCGCCGCGTGAAATGGAACAGTCCATCTGTCACCGAATGAAATTATTTTTACCATTCCACTCAGAAACATTCATTATTTGTATACTGTCATTCTTTTGTAATGACAGCAAAATGGAGTTTTCAGAACAATCAGTAATTGCTCGGTGATGCATGAACGGATTGCATTGTTCAGAATTTAGTAAATCTACCCAGTGAGATAGTGAATGCAAAAGACTACAATTCAAATAGCTGAAAGCATACAATTCCATAATTGTTTTGAAAATGGGTATCTTTTTTGGAGACACTGTAGAGTATCTCGCCGGCGGCCAGTTATTATTATCTAACATGCCACCATATGATTAGTGGCGGCGTTGTAGAAAACAAAAACCCCGAGGTCAGGTGTTAAAGGTATAGTATCATACTTTGGTTTTTATCAATGAAATAAAGATTCATGTGCAAAAATATCAAGGAAGATACAGTAACAGTCATCTGTGAAAACTTCAGTCCCATACGGTGCCCACTTTTGGAGTAAACAGTGAAAACGGCCACAGTAGTTATTAAGTATTTTCTCTTTTATTTTTGATCAAAAATAATGTTGGTCATTGGTTTCAGGACAAATACAGCATTTCAGGCAGAACAATGTTAACGGTATGTTTCTACCATCACCGTCTTTGTTTATACCCTGTAAGTTATAGGTAAATCTGTGAAGTATGATAGGTCTTATAGTAATACCTTTAAAGAACACACATCACTCTTCCATCTGGCTGACAGACAACAAAGCATTAATGGTACAAGTGGTTTGAACATCGAACAAAACGTGCACAATGATGCCCGTTTACCAATGATTGTCTCTTTGTGGTGGCTTTTTAAGTATGTCAACTACGACTGCTGCCAAACTAACTGCGCGTCGATCTCACGGGCCTTTTCCAAACCTCGGCTCCGGCTCAGGCTCCGGCTTTGGCTCCATTTCGTGACTCCATTTTTGAATAACGGGTATCAAAATAGAGACTTTTGGTTACGGTTTGGAAGTAGATACTCTATTTTGAACAAGAAAACAGAGCTTCAGCTTCAATGAAAAGCCACAACCTACATTTTCAGTATATGGATGACAGCGCCGGAGCCGGAGCCGGAGCCGAAGCCGAGGTTTGGAAAAGGGCCCTGCTGCTGCACTAGCGCTGCTTTCTTTGGTAAATCATACCACGCTTTGAGTTGACCCCGTACGTACAGCTTATACTTTTCGCATTTGCTACCGATCGACGTGCGTTGAAGCCTGTATCTTCCTCCCCTAGTACCATTGACCATGCTGACTGACTGTTCCATGTGCTACTGATTTACCTTCGCACTCAGGGTCTCAAATGCCAACATGTAAGAAGAACTATTTCCATCCTTTGTCTTATAATAATTACCTTTTATCAAATAAAATAGTCAGGTGGAACTATAACCTAGTTGCGATAGGTCCCTGCCCGATGGCAAATAGTGGAAATGGAAACCCAGTTTATCAGTATTATGTTGTTTAATTCATTGTGAATTTAATTATTCGTTTGTGACTTGAAGCCCGACGAATGATCTAAATTTGATGAAGCAACGATGGTCACATCTTAGTCTGAATGATAACAAACTAACAACCCAAACTATATTTATACTGTTAATCTGTCATGATGAGCACTTGAGCAGCACTTCTCGACTGGTGGTACGGTACCACTACCAGTCAGGGCGAGCGCACACGATAGAACGTACAATGTACTGTATCATGTACGCATGTACGCATGTACGCACGCACTACGTGCATGTGTGTACGTGCACGTAATTTGTACCCTCATACGACACATACTGTACGCATGCACAGCAGCAGGCTAGGTATGGAAAGATACGCGGTTCAATGTTCGGATTGGCCGGGCAGCTCAGCGTTGCATTCGACTTGACTCGGCCAACAAAGTGTGTATCTTTCTCGAGGATATCCACATGTGAAAAGCCAGTTGGTGATGTTTACATGCCGTGTAAGTTAAATGAATCAACTTTGGTTTCAGTTAGGACTAATGTTACTGGGAACCCATGGACTGTGGAAGGAACTGAGTAAGATGAGAGGTGCTGCTTTCATAACCGTAGATCCATGCACCGAGTAAATGTCTCTGACTCTGAGACACTGACATGATGATGTTGTATAGGCCTTTGCCCATTTTGTAATTTTAAGCATGGTAAGCCTAGCCTAATAATTTAGCTTTGGTCAGAATTTTTGTGTGAATGAAAGTGTGCGCTGATTTGTTGAAACGTATGGGACCTGATGTAAATGTTCATACCACTGTGAGGGCCTACCAGTGAGAAGACTGTAGTGTTACTTAGTGTCTGGGTACGGTTCGTAGGCGCTAACGTTAGTTGGAATATTTTTTGCCTTAGCACAGTGACAATACACGGTTCCTCAGATTTACTGCATTGGCATGGGTCATTCCATTTTTCAGCTAATGGGGGTTTCTTTTTGTTTGGCTGTTGTGGTCAGAGTATTTATCATTGATTTTGTTAGGAAGCAGTGTCTAATGTTTTGACACAGTATCACCATCTGTACTGTATAGAAAATTAAATAGTCCAGTTTGCTGTGTTGTTAGTGTAAAGTTGTTGTATAAATAAGGTCCAATAAGACCCAAATATAACTTTTACCTAGATTGTAAATGGGATATTCTAACTTAGTTTTGCTTAACAAAATGGCTGCCATTGCTTACTGAAAATGAAAAGAACAAGGTAGGCCTAAATATTTTGTGATAAATTAGTATGCTACTATAAGCATATATGCCTAGGTTTAAAACTAATTAATGACAAACAGACTAGGCTAGTAATAAAGAAGATTTGTTGTAAGTTGGCTTAGCCTTTATTAATAACTTAGCCTAGGAAAGGATTAACGCTATTCAAATTTAATTTGAATGAATACTGTATAGGCCTAGGCCTAACTTAGTGTGCCCAGAATCTTGGAATCGTCGGATTCCAGTCTGTTGGTTTATGTGGTTGTTGTTTGTTAGATCTGTGACAAAAAACAACTATGGATTTAATAATTTGAAGGTATTCAAGTTCATTCTGCTAGCACCATCAATAATTATGATATAGACTGGTTGACAGTCAAACTGTGAGGTTACATGCATGCAGCATTGCCAAAACTTCTCGTTGCCGCTGAGCATGCTAAGGGTGCTGGCCATATTTTCCATGTACCTAATATCGTCAATGGACTGGCAGCGAGTCTACTTAACAGATTTGCAAATTCGGCACCAAAAGTAAGAATTGGATGATAGAGGGCGTTTATGATAGTTTCGTCGAATTTGTAGATTCGTTGCAACATATCTACTTTAACAGTCAGCGGCAGTGCAGTATGACATTTATTTGAAACGTTAAATGCATTTCTAAGATTTGGCAAACAGTACAAGCACATTCTAGTTTTATTTAAATTTTGGCTTTGATGATTGAACTGGGGGGGGGGGAGGGCTACTATTTGGGGCCACTGATTTGACCCTTGTCTTGCTAAGTAAATCATGGAGTAAGGAAAAGAGTGTCCACTGCCAAAGTAGTGTCCGAGCTCAGCCCTCGTACATGTTTTGCAGGAAGTAACTCAACAACAATACGCAGAGCCAAACAAAGAAAACATACAAGGCACTCATGTTTGTACGATCATCCAAATAGGGTGTATAGGTCAACTTGCTCCCTGTCCGACTCACCGCTTACCGACTCGCCCCTTACCAATCTGCGCCCTTGCCAACTCGCACCCTCCCCCCCTCCCCCCGACTCGGCCTTTCGTAACTCACCCCCTGGCTGACTTGCCCCAGGCTGACTCCTGTATCTGTCTTGAGATTTATGCCCATGAATCTGTATTTCTTTGATAAAAACCAGAGTATGATATGACCTTTAAAACAAAACAGTAAAGAAAAGGCTTTAAAGGCATAATAGAATAAAAAAATAAGGAAAGAATTCAACTGATGACCATAATTTGTGCACAACTCTATGGGACCAACAGAGGGCGTTTTGAGGAAAATGGCTGCCGCTGTATTGGAAGTGTACAATTTGTAGGTAAAAAAAACCCTGTAAAACTCACTTTTCAGATATGCTACCCCAGTTTTCCACACCTGAGATTGAAGTTCATCATAATTTGTATCCAATAAGTTAACTCCTTTTTCCGTAATGGTCATCAGTGGAATTTTTTCCAAAAAGAATAATAATATTTATTACATCTCAAAAAGTCAAAAAAACTCAGAAACATCGCCATAATGAGAAAACAATTTTAAAAAAGTCATCCAGGGGTAAAGTCGTTTGGGTTGTGTGTGTGTGTGTGGGGGGGGGGGGGGGGTTCAGTTGGTAAGGGGTGAGGAGGCGAGTTGACCTGTTAGCGATTAACCTTACATGTATCAAGGTATTCTAGATTGCTAGACGTAGTTATCGTTATGCGCGATAACCCGCCACCACGAGAGGGCGTATCATGACCATCCGCTAGCGACGCACAAGTGCACGACTACTAACTTGGACTTCGATAACTATGTATAGACGAACTCTGAATTTTTACCGTATGCGCGCGCACCTACTTTGCCTAATATATGACACTCGCCTGCATAATAACGCCAAACAATGCATATTCATGTATCTTATCCCCTGACTCCCCTCGCTGCCTTACATAGTTACATACGTACGTAGTAGGCCTACTGTAGAATTGTACAGAATATTCAATATTCGATTGTACCACGGAGGTATCGTCCATGATTGTACCATGGAGAAATAAGACACAGTACACGTGCGTAATAAGCAAAGATTTTATAGCGCTAGGGAGTACTAGTTGAAGTACTGGGTCCAATTTTGTTCATGGAATCCGTTGCCGTAAGCAAAAATTCTTCGCTGACGGTAGCAGACTTTTTTTGGGTTTCGGTTAGCATATTATTTCACAGGAGAGTTTTCTTTTGGTAACGGTAAGCTCAACACGCACTAATTATGGTCCCGTCCGCTGAGACAGGTGTAGCACTAATCTGTTTACACGTGTTGTGCTATACAGCGACAACTTAAAAATTACCCTGCCAACTGGATTTGTAGAGAGCATTATTTTCCTAGCAACACCTAGTAGCCCCGGCCTCTGTAATAATAGATTCCCGAATGTCAACCAGAGAGAGAAAAGAAGAAGAAGTCAGTCGTGTAGTGTGTCGGCCCTTGCCCAGTAACAGAGGCCGCGTACCTGGCTATTTTGAATTTTCGTGGCATGTGTGCGCATGTGTGGAGCGCAAATTATTCAACAATATCGTGCACGCGCATTAGTTTCCCCCCGTTTTCGGGGGGAAATAATTAGAGTTCGTCTAGACGTAGTTATCGAAGTCCAAGTTAGTAGTCGTGCACTCGTGCGTTGCTAGCGGATTGTCATGATACGCCCTCTCGTGGTGGCGGGTTATCGCGCATTACGCTAACTACGTCTAGCAATCTAGACTAGTACCAAGGCTGCAACACAAAGTATGATATTACCTTTAAGAGTGGTTGACAGAGACAATGTTGGCAGGTTTTTACATGCACAAGAAGATCAGTCTTCAGCACTTTTGTGGTAGTACGCATCTTATGTCCATAATAGAACACCCATTAGCTTCAGACAGGCTGACAGGATAAGTTTGGTATGACCCAGTGCCTTCCAGATATAGGCCCTAGTATTACGGTAAATTAGATGGATGCAATACATGTACACATGTATAGAAAGATGTTTCATTGTCATCTGGATATCTGCTTGCTACATGTAGGTTGCTACAGATTGTGGTGCTTGGTTATGATGTGCACATTCTCTGTCTGATGCAGTTGATGACTGAGAATCAACAGTTTACCAGCTGCAGCCACATTGGATTTATTGGTAAGTATTTGTTGCCATGCTTCTTGACAAGTTCATTTATGGAATTTGCCTTGAATTTCCTACAGTATCATTTATTGCTGAAAGAAGAAAACATTACCCGCCAGTAGTCTAAATAAAAGTAAACAAACAGGAGAACATCTACATACATGTTTTAAAAAATGTACTAGGATTTAATGTTTTCAATCCACGGCTGTAAACTTCGAAGCTTAAATCAAGTCGAAGAACAAATTGTTTGAAAAATGCAGCATAGTTTTTACCACTCAGATATATGCATTATAAAATAAAATCATTGTTTATGTGCGCCACGAGCACCGTGACGTCCAAGTTTGCGCATAGTCGTTTACAATGGCGTATTTTCCTTAATTATGCATTTGCGCCCTCTGCTGTCTGTCTATAGGTTATTTATGTCTGTGGGCACACTGCACCATCGCCTATTGTGAAGCTTCCACGACTGGTATCACGCACGTTGCAGCATGCATGCAGCAAATATTACATGTACATGTGTATGTCACTGTGAACGAGCACACCCCGTGAAACCATGTTTATGCAATTTGCCATGAAAACACGGTGGAAAATTTTTTCACTGTGCTTTCACGGTGATAATCACCGTGAAAGTACTTTGAACATAATGTAATGCTCAGACGGTCACCAGCATCTTGAAATCCAGGTGAAGCATCTTGAGAGGTCGCTTGAACATATGCAGAAGATAATTCTTGAGTCCATCCAAACTATGTCTTGGTCAGCCAGCTTAAATTTGAAGGATGGATATCTTCATGTCCTGGGTCAGCGGGCTTAATCCAGAGCAACAGTGCCACAGTTTGGACGTACAATGCCAAACACAATGCCAGGGGGGCACATGGTCAACCCTGCTGTTATGTGCAGGTTGTAATGACTCGAGTCAATGACTTGACTTGAGTCTGACTTGAGTCCTGAAGGATAAATGACTTGACTCGACTCAACTTGATTGAATGAACTCAATTTAAGTAAGGCTACTAAAACTCAAGAAATGAATTCCTATAAAATGAATTCCTATAAAAAATGGTTGGGAAAAATTTTGAAGGTTCAGTCGTTAATTGGGATTTGGAAATGCATTTGTGTGGTAAAAAATGTTGATTTCTAAAAATTGCATTTGTATTTTAAAATATGTCTGAAAGGTAGCCTATATCCCCTTCTATGTAGAATACATTCCAATCTTTTTTACTCTATTTCTGCTCCACAGTAAGCCAAAGATAAAATAAAAGTGATCAAAACAAAGGACAATGATCTGAAATGCGAGATAATGCAGAATCATTGCAATGTTCTCTTGTCGTTTTAACATGTGACTAATTGGTTGTTTATTCTCTTTCAAAAGCAGTGCAGCCAAAGCCCACGCTTGTTCTACACTGCCAAGCTGCACCAGGGACAATCACAAGTTGGCCTGCCAGAAATGTGAGTCACAGTTATTGTGTGCAGAAAACAACTTACCTCTGTTTACCTACATTTGCATTACAGTGTGCATGCGTAAGGAACCTTGCTGCAAAAGTCACCCAAGCGACACACACACCCTCCACCAAAGATTATATAGCGCTATGCGCAAGATGGGGAACTCTCCACTGAAACGCGTAATCGCCATGGACACCATTCTGGTGTTGGGCGGGCACTTCACGTACAGAGTTTCCATAGCATGATATGAGCGACTTGCAAAAGTAGGTCCAGAAAACCACAAAAAATCGCCGTTTTCATTTTCAGCTGCTTCACACAAATGTCAAATATTTCTCTTTACAATAAACAATAGTTTTAATCGAATCCGGACCAAAAATTTGCCTAACACTCCTCTTTTCTTTGATAAAGCATCCAGCCTCCATATGTCCCGTGTACAAACTACTCACCAGTTGCACACCAAAATGGCGGATCGTGTATAATTGGTATGGAGAATGGCGACCTCCATGCGAATTACCACGCGCCCTATAGTCAGTTATCCATCTTGCGCGTAGCACTATATTGTCTTTGCTCTCCACTATGTCCACATAAAAAGACATAGCCTGTTGCACTAAGACTCTTAGTTTTTTTCAGGGACGTACACGTGCAGTTTTAATCCTGTTACTAAGCTTGTATACTCAGGGCTCGAATTTCGTGAAAAAATGCAATGTAAAGCAGGTCTAGTAACTGAATCATTGTTACTAGACCTGAAATTATTTTCTAGACCTGTGGCATGCATGTACTGTACATAGTAAAACCGTAAATGTGTGCAATAGTGTGTCAACAATTCATCAATTTAGGCACATTTTAATTGTGTAAGGAAAACAAAATCACTAGACAGACTTATTGCCGTTGCTGTTCATCATTTATACTGTATAACATGAAAGATGACGAAACCCCCTTACAAAACACAGAGATGCACACCTTTTTTAGCAAGCATACATGTACATTACACGTACACGCAGAACAGCGGGATGAACGCACGTGGTGCAGCAATTAGGGGCCTCGTAGGTCTTGGTTCAAGACGACGTTGCTGTTGATACTCGAATGCATGAACCAATTACCCGCACACACATACATGTACGCACAGACCCAAAGAGTATCCAAAGCAACAACGTCTTGATCCACGACTAGGACTGTGTACTGTTGGAGCATTTTTCATGTGTAAGAACTTTCATTCTGATTGGTTTACAATCGCTCTGAAAAAAAAACACGCTCTCAGCCAATAGTGCATGCTGTATTTGGACATATACACTGTGTACATGTATGTAGGAAACCCCAATCAGCTGAGAGAATGGTATTGTATAATGTACATGTATGGGAAAATGTGGGTGAAATTGGCACTTCTGACTTAAACACGACTGGAATATTTTGTTATCATATTGAAATTATAACTGATGTTAAGCAATTATTTTACTGATGCAGGTAGGTTTTTCTTGACTCACCCAACGAGCAGAGCAAGTCTGAATTCTAATTGCCCGAGGCTAAACTTGATTGCCCCGGGCTATCGGACTTGTAGGCCATTCATCGTGGCAATTCATCGTGTCGGTGACACGAATCCCATCCATGATCATCATCCGTTGCTTGCGTCTCTGCCGAAGTTGCAACAAAATAAGGGGCCGGAGGACCAGAACAGAAATATGCATTAGATCATCAATTTGTCAAACTCGCAAAGTGGTATGTGATATGTTCAGAAATAAACATGGTTTGAAAGCGTGCGCCCATTAACCTTCCACAATGACCTATGGCAGTGCTCTTCCGGTATGGAAGGAGAATTGAATGCAGATCAGGATGGAGTGTAAATGCGACAGGGATAATCCCCCCATCCCCTGTGGTTGCCGGATTGAATCCTCCTAGGTGGATTTAGTGTAAACGTGGTGTAAGATACCTGCGGCATTAACAATGCTGCAACCTGAGAAATAGTACATGGGGGAATAACTCCAAGAGGATGCGGCTTTTTGATCAATATAATCATCAAATAACCATAGGGGAAACTGACTCAATTTCAGTCTGTTATTTTGTCCAATTCGGCCCAGAGGAAACACAATTTTTACATAGGCCCTACATGTAGTTTTACATTTTCTGAATAAGCAGATAAGCGACAATCGCATTGAAGAATGACGTAAACATGACACACAATGCATGCCCCACGCAGTCAGCATGGCCATCTTAAAGCTTCCACAACTGGTTTCTACGAACATGTAATAGCCATGATTTCAAACCAAACTTGCACCGGCTAAATAAAGTCTCAATCACGTGTAGGCAAGAAGCGTACATACAGACATCAACTGTGTCACCAAGTTTCAGGATCTCCTCAATGAATAGCTTTACTCATCTCCTTCACCAAATTGCCCTGGTCCTGCATGGTCCAGGTTTAAGCTCACCATCATGAACTGTGCTCTCTCCGCTTTTGGTCATCGAACTCGAACACAACCCGACTGGTTTCGTGGTAAATGCTGATGATAATGCAAGATGAAAGCCTCCGTGCTCCAAACACACTCCTCCAAGTCTGCACTTTGTGCCGCTAAGAGAAACGTCCAGCACTTGACACATACTGCCCTGTGTCGCTACTGGTCTGATCTCAGCACTCGCATCCAACACTGCGCCGACTAAGGGGATCTACGTGGTCTGTACTCCGTCATCAAAGAAGTAATAGGCCCTACCCCAAAGAAGAGTGCCCCACTGCTGTCGGCTGTAGGTGAAGTCCCCATTGATCCCTCTACACAGCTTCATCATTGGGCAGAGCATTTCAGCTCGCTCTATCCTGTCGATGCTGTAGTGAGCACTGACGCACTGGACTCTCTTCCATGTCTTCCCATCCTGCATGAGCTTGACAGTGACATCACCTTGGCTGCAGTAAAACGTGCTTATTGGTGGGCTAAAGAACAACAAATGAAATTTGAAAATGTGGTGGAGCTGCTCTCATGGCTGAGCTGTGCAACATCTTCCAGCTGTGCTGGCACTCTCGATGTCTCCCACAGGACTTAAAAGATGCAAACATTAACACCCTCTACAAAGACACAAAGCTCCAGTCTCTATGTAACACCTTCGCCAATGCTTGCTCAGAGTTCGGCTTGAAGATCAACCCCAGCAAGTCGGTTGCTCTCTCGCAGGAATCCCTAGCTCATCCATCAATTTCCATCAATAGGTCAACCCTGGGTGTGGTTGGTATAAAGTTTGCTTACCTTGGTTCTACCATCACACCAACTCCCTTGATGCTGAACTGGAATACTGCATTGGGAAAGCTGCAACCACATTTGGACAGATTCGCCAGCGTGTCTGGAGCAACAGAGATCTCTCCATCAAAATGAAGACCTGCGTCTACGAGGCCTGTGTGCTTAGCGTGCTGTTGTACTGCTGCAAGTCATGGACCACGTACCGTTGTCAAGAACGCCATCTCAACTCCTTCCACTTCCGTTGCTTACGCTCCATTTTGAGCATCTCCTGGCGTGACCACATCCCAAATATTACAATCTTGCAGCTCACTGGGGCAACAGATATGTTCACTTTGTTGAGACAGCGTCGTCTTCGGTGGGTTGGACACGTCTACAGACAAGATGATGGATGCATCCCCAAGGACATCCTTTACGGTGAGCTTGCTGATGCTGCCCGATCTCGCGGTTGACCAAGACTGCGCTACAAGGATGTCCTGAAATGTGACCTCACCGTTTTTGGCTTATCTAGCACAACATGGGAGACCACAGCAAAAGTTGTATACAACTCACCCCTAAGTTTTGCAGAGGTATAACATAGTGCAATATTTTACCTAGTGCAATATTTTTTTCATATCGAAAATATCGGCAATATCAGTAGTATCTCAATATTTTTATGCTGCCGCAACTTTATACAAAAAAATCAGAGTAGCTCATGAGCTACTTTTAGCACTTTTTGCGACGACCAAAACAAACAGATTACTGCAAAATTTGTAGCTGGTTGCGACGTTAAAAGCAGATTTCTTACCGCGAGTTCTGCACCGAAGCCAACAGAATCCATGCCGTCCAGAGCGCTACTTGACAGCGAATGTACAATGTATGCTGCAC
Source organism: Astropecten irregularis (assembly GCA_963971285.1). Taxonomy (NCBI): domain Eukaryota; kingdom Metazoa; phylum Echinodermata; class Asteroidea; order Paxillosida; family Astropectinidae; genus Astropecten; species Astropecten irregularis. Next base: position 3,400,042 of record OZ020261.1, on the reverse strand, counting down.
TTCCGGCCTTCGTGACTGAACCCTACACGTGCTGGCCGTGCTGACTTCACACAATTACATTGTGCAATGTATGCTTACTGTTCCGGCCAACATGACTGAAGCTAGCAGCATACTGGGCTCATGGATTGGGCCCAATAATTCCAGTCTAAATGTGATTCAGACTACATGGAATAAGATTTGATATGTATTTCGCTTGTGCACATGTACTTATTGTGGCTATTACGATGGGCTTGTGTACTAAATGGAAATTTCCAGAAAGTGTGCTGACTGTTCATTGCATTCTCCCATTTCTTTGTGAAGGACTTAAATGCAAGGAAAGCAGCCAATATTTCTAACTCATTAATGTGAGCTTTAGCTTCTTCAGGTGTTCAATGACCTCCTGTTCGTATGCCATTACAAATGGCACCCCATCCCGAAAGGGACGCATCTGAAGTGATTGATAAATTAGGCTGTGAGTTAATCAAAGGTAAACGCCTTGTGGCTTCATTGGATTCAATGTTTTCAATCCACCAGGTGAGGTCATTTAATGCCTCATGTGACAAACACATTTGAGTATCATAATCCCCGTCACTTTTTCGTTTTTTTCGATGTATCAGTAATAAAGTTTCCCAAACATTACACCTTGAAAGCTTGATACTATCATACCAATAACTTTTCGTATGAGAAATGACTTTTGGGCTGTCAACTTCTGACAACTCTCTTTCAGTTTTGTGGCTTTGTGAGTTGTTAAGGAGACCGTCATGTTTGTGGAGCTAAGCACAAACCCTAGAAAGGTTATTTCCTGCGTTGGTTCAAAGACTGATTTAATGTGTTGTACAATGAAGCCCTTGGCCTCTAAAGGCTGAGTAATATGGGTTTCATGAGTTTTGTAAACATGTGGGGAGCTGAAGCAAGCCATGTGTACTGATAAATAATATTACCCCATTTGACTTTCAAATACTTTGTACGTGTATGTTCGTGTGCTATTAGCACTGAGTAATAAGAATGTTGCAGATCAATAGACTCCATGTAACATGTGTGTCATAAAATGTGTTGCAGACTGCAAAGTTTCCAAACTTTCCATCTTAAAATGAATATTTAAACATGCTTGTTTATTGCCTTCAATTTCAATATCATTTGATATGTTCCATCTTTCTTTGGGCGCAGAAATATATTTGATATGAATTCTTCAGGATCATGGACTGTTCTTTCAACTACATACGCCTTTTGCCAAGAGCTTATCAATTTCTTGTTGAACTACACTGTATATTCAGCTCTGCACAGTTCATGGCATCTGTTAAGTTGGGGACGCAAATTCAATGTGAAGTCCCTGCACTACGTGTTTGTCTAAAATAACTGGGTCACAGGTTAATTGATCCCATATTGATATCTTATTCCTCCTGCAACAAATGAGCTTGCTTGGTTTTGGCCAGGATTGTTGCTTACCTGCTTACTTTCATCTGTTATGCGTGAGGAAGTTACGGGTGTGTAGTCTGGCCTCATCTGTTCCCCGTCCCCAGGCAGTGTTGCCTCTGATACAGGGAAATCGACTGAATTTTTTTGCAGCTGTCCGGCCTGAATGGTGCCTGTATCCAAAGCTCTTTCTTCTGTCGTCAAACTGACGTCACGGTCCAAGTTTGTTGCTGACTTTATTTGTCGTTTTGATGTCATGAGTGATTGCTGAGTGATTGGTACAGACGGAGCACACAATCGCTGATTTTGGACATTAAGGTCCGGTCACATAAACTCTCTTTGACTGAGATTGAACTCAGTGTTGGCAATAGCCATTAGCGTTGTGTCATCCGTAGCCAAAAATCTTTGATGTGTTCTTTGGCCAAAAGTTTTTCAGTTAATTGCAGTAAGGGGCAAATGCTGAAATTAGCAATTTCTGTACTCACATGAATTTTAAATCACGGGAACGTGTGGCAGGTTTGAGTAATGCCCAGATTTCCGGGTTTAACTTAGTCTTCATTAGTTTTCATAATTTTGTGGTGTGCAATAAGCCTTTTGTTTTTTGGCTTTTTTTTTCATCCAACAAAAAATTAACTTTGTTAGTATTACTTTGGTAAGAAACTACCAGAAATTTTCACAGATTTACTTATATAACTTACAGGGTATGAAGATGGTGGTGGTAGAAACATTCCGTTTGTTAAAATTGTTCTGTCTGAAATTGTGTATCCAGAAATTAGTAAAACAACGACCAGAAATCTTTTTGATCTTTTAAAAGATCAAAAGTAAAAGAGAAAAGACTTACTACTGTGGCTGTTTTTCACTGTTTTCTCAAAAAATGGGCACCGTATAGGACTGAAATTTTCACAGGTGACTGTTACTGTATCTGTCTTGATATTTTTGCCCATGAATCTGTATTTCTTTGATAAAAACCATAGTATGATATTACCTTTAAGGATGCAAGTTATGTCTTTGATTTTGGGGCCCGCCTTGTCCTCTGCCTCATACTCAATAACTCATTCAATGAACTTGTCTCATTCTCGGAAAGGAGACGAGTGAGCTCCGTATCAGTGACAGTCTCTGTTACAGGACCCGGTACAACTACAACTGATTTCAGTTGTTTGGGTTGTGGTTCAGGCAGATTGGTGCTTGAAGAGCCACATTTGCAGTCAGCTTTGTTGGTTGCATCCGAAAAAGCGCTCGTTAACTGTGCAAAACCCGCTTGCATTGTGTGTATCAATGTCTCATTCATTGCCTGCCATGGTTGGCTGGTTACGGACAGAGGAGTTTCGGCTATGCCCTGCAATGGCGGCTTTACGGCAGGTCCTTGTGTGTAGACCCCTGTGTAAGAATGTTTAGGTTTCAAACATTTTGCTTTACCTTTACGCTTCTTTGGCTCAAGATTTTCCAAGAGGATGTGAACCTTCAATTTTGGAGACTCCAAAGTATTAGCTATTAAGCTATTGGCAATGGACCCTGCCGGAGTGCCCTCTAGCCGCGAGGGCATTGCATGCGGCAAAAGGTCCGACATATCTCCCAGTTCTAAAAAACTGTCTATGTATGCCTCAATCTTTGCATGATTGTGGAACGTGATATACATGTATGCAGGTGTAGAAATACACAAAGTTAACGTCAAGTAATATGATCCATGATCATTGGCTCATGCACCAGTACATGTATAAACGTGGAGTGAACAGAGATTGCATTCGTTCGTTAGCTGGCTAGATCACACACTGACGTGCTGCTGGCCGGTTAGCGCTATCACACGTAATCTCTGTAGTGATGTCACAATGGGGAGGTAGAACAAGTTGTCTGATTTTAATTTTTTTTTCTGTTGGCTGATGTCAAAAGTTCGGGGGTGCGATGTATATGCGACCGTAAATGTCCATGGATAAGTTGCACTTTTCGTGCGAGGAAAATGCCAGTAGCCTTGGATCGAGTCGTTGTGGTCATAATTAGTTGGACACGCAGCGCTTTCACCACATGTTCACTCACACATTTTATTTATATCACAGACTGGAATTGTGGTATACGGAATGTGAATGTACTGTCCGCTGAATATGTAGACTATATTTTATTTTAGAGAAGTCTACTATGGTAGAGATACTGTTTTTTACATGTGCACGGCACAATGCATGATGGGCTGCAGGCATACTGGTAGGACAATGTACTGTACTTGCGCTGCATGGCATGGCAGCCAAGGTATAGGACTGGTGCACTTCGGCTTTGTTGCTCAGGCAAAACATCCCTGAAAGTTGTTGATTTTCAATTTAAAACAAACATTGCGATATCAATAAATATTTTCATATCGAACTAGCTATTATTACGGTGCACATGTGCATTTCAGTTGACAACATATGGATTCTGCATAGTACAAGGTAACTTTTGATATGAGCAATTTCTGTAATTCTCAAGGTTTTAACAAGGTTCAACAGTACTGAGGAACTACAAAAGCCAGCATGATGTAAATTACAAACACTTGATTGATTTTTTCTCTCTTTCTTTTACACAGACGCTGTCACGTTTGACTGACCTTGAATATCTGCAGCTGCTTTGCATCTCTGTGGCCAAAGATTAGACAGAGCAGTTTCTACAGACGTTGTCTGGATGAGATAGACATGGATAGATAATGGAGGCAGATTCCACGAGTGACAAGATGCAAAAAGACCCCTCAGACATAGTGGATCACAATGATTCTCTCTGTGAAGAAAGATTACATCCCCACATGCAATGTGAACAGCCTGTATGTAAGGACAGTAATGTTGAGTCTTCAGTGCCGTGCAGTACTTCAAGTACATCAGACAATCTAGCTTACAAGGAGGATAATTGTCATACTGTAGACAGTGGAGACAGCACCGCTAACATAGATGACAAACCTTCCAAGTGCCTCAGCAGTGCCTCCTTAAAAACAGAACCCATGGAAGATTCCAAAGATATACAAGAATCCTCAACTTCATTGAGCTGCCTCACTGATGATAACAACAGGTGCTTGATAGATGATCCAGGTTCCCAAGACATTGCAAGCAGTCAACCATCACTAGAAACAGGGTTCAAAGAAAGTCAGAGTGACAGGGATAACTGTTCCAAGTCAGATTTGACACCTGACACTCAAGTAGATGCCAAGAAGCATTCAAGTGGCCAGGGAGAAGACCTATATTCAGAGATCATTGCAACAACAACCAGAGTTAAGATTCTTAAGAAGTACTTTGGTGATTCAAGACGGCCAGGTTTATGCCATCGACCCCATGCAAAGAGAAACTATGGTTCTTTCAAATGCAGAGAGTGCTATTTATCATTCAATTACTTGCCATCTTTGTTATTCCATAGGAACACACACAGCAAGAAATACCATGTGTATGAATGTTCCAAGTGCAGCTACAAGTCATCTATTCCTGGTGCATACACACAGCATGAGCTTTCACAGCATTCTGATCAGTTGTATCAGTGCCATGCCTGTAGTCTTACATTCCTACAGAAGAGTACATTAAAAAGGCATAAGGCAGCGAGGCATTTCAATCAGCAGGCAACAGACCATGAGCAGAACCAGTCAGTCAGCTTCGTATGCAATTTATGTAATAGCGTATTCTACAGCAAAATCAAAATAACCAACCATTTGAAGGTTCAGCACATGATTCTTAACACTGATTTCTTGGATAAGTGCACTGTTACACGTGGTGCTGAAAGTGGTTCTCTAACTGCCACCAATTCATGTGAGAAACAAGAGTATTACCGTGTAATAACACGCCGCAAAGCAACACCAAATGACAAATTGAAAGGCTCCGATGAGGTCAAGTGCAAGAAATGTAAACAGCTCTTTCCCAGTAAAGGTATGTACTTCATCCAGCATCGTCAAGCTGTTGATAAGAGTATTGCATGGGCAAAGGCAAGCTGTCAGTGGTGTCGCTTCATGGGTGTTTCAACCTGCCAGCTGGCACAACACAAACGCAGGGTTCATTTCTGCTGTTTGCTGTGTAACAAAAAACATTTCAACAAAGCACTGTTGAAACAACACAAGAAGAGTTTCCATAGTGGGATTGCAAAGCAAGTAAAATCCACATCAACAAGCCATTGTAAAGACCAGTCTAACCGGACATTACACAAACATGTCCAACAATCTTGGATCAAATGTACCACTGATAAACATGTCCAGCCTACAAATGATGTCTGTGACAAGAATACTAGTCAGCAGTCAGTTGCTGCAGCAAGTTCAGAGCTCATGCAGCATTGGTATTGCATGACATGTAATGTAATTTTCCCGACCAAAAGACTGCTTGATCTGCACATCAAGCTGAATCACCGTCCACTGAAGCAAGTAGAGAGCAGTCAGGAGCTGACACTTCAGCAGCCTGATGATGATCGGGAATGGCGCTGTCTTCTGTGCAACACACTTCATCAAACTCTTCAAGAATGTGATAAACATCAGATCTTACATCATCCTGATGAATATGAATATTGCAGCCGTGCAGAGATAGCTGAACCTACCCTACCTCTTGTAATGTCAGCATTGTCAGAAGCAGGTCCTCCTTACACTTGCAGCATGTGTGACTGTAAGATATCATCTATTGAAGAACTACACAAGCACAAGCAGCAATTCCACAAGGTAGCATACAGTATATCCATCACTGATGAGCTACATGGCAAGAAACGATTGTACAGATGCAGGTACAGGTGTGGCTATACAGATAGTATCTACAAGAATGTGAATAAACATGAGCCTACCTGTAAGAACAAGACAACACGCAAGCCCACTTTGATAAGTCAGCCACCTATAGTGCTTGATAAATCCTCGGGCCAGGTGCTAACCAGTCAACACATCATGGCTAATTCTGATCAATGCCATCAACAATCTTCAGAACAAAAGGAAATAAAAGATTTGTCTGATCATGAAGATGTACATGTTGCTGCAAGTGACAGTACAAGTACAAGTACTAGTACAAGTACAAGTACAAGTGATGTAGACACAACAGCTGCATCTGACAAACGTCAAGATGTTGAGCCATCTGTTAATGAGCTACCAACAACTGCAGTGGTTAAACCTCTTGAAAGCATTCATCAACCTCCCAAGCCTAAACCTCAACAGACTGTTCAGTCAGAGCCAAAAGTTGAACCCATCTCTCAGCTATCTTCTCAACTCCAACCACACTTACAAACCATGAAGTCCGACTCCTCTGCAAGCACAGAGTTATTTTCCTCGGGGAAAATTGGTATTGTGGATGTCAAAAAGAAGAGCAGCCAGTGTCTTCTCAAAGGGGCTCAACAAAGTCACAAGCTGCCTGTGTATGGGAAATATGATGTGATAAGCAGTAGCAGTGATGATGACAGTGATTGTAGTTGGTTGGATAAGAGTAGTGATTCAGACGATTCTCCATCAGCTGATTCTCAAGGCATGGATTCCGGGTCAAGTGAAGAGGAACATGTCAAAGAAGAAACTGCTCAGAGAGCTTCATCATCTGCTCCTCAGAAACAAGTTGTGGGCCAGAATACACAGGGCAGGTCAGTTGCTTCAGCTCCCAAAACATGTCCACCATTGTTGCAACCAACGGTACTAATGAGGTTCTTCCAAGCTATTGACATGTCTGATTTGTATCGTTTGGCACTACAGATGATAACTGGCTCCCCACAACCACATACGCTACCCATGTCAGATCCAGCCATGACTACCCTAAAGACGGCCAAGTTCAAGTACAAGATTCCCCTTGGTTACAGCCATAAGGAATTCCAGGAAATGCCACTGTTTCCATCCTCCAGGGAAGTTCTTAAACTTGACTACATGCAGACGCTACCATCCTCACTTATCTCTAGATATTACAAAGGTGTTCTTGCAAAGCCTTTCCACAGACATCTTTCTTCATTGGTAGACTCTGCTATGATTAACAATTTCAAAGAGCACACTTTGAAAGGAATTGAGCGTTTTGTAAGGAAGCAACGGATAGATGATCGTAAAGATATTACATTGAGTCTGTCCAAGTACATTGTCTCCCAGTACTTCAAGAATCAGCAGAAGAAGAGCCCAGGTAAACAGTTCCAGTCTTCATTTGGTGTTAATGTAACAGGGAACAGTCCAGGTGCAGGGCCGAGTGGTATCCAGGCTCAGCCAATTCGACTCTTGATATCTCCAACAGCCTTTCAAGGAGCTTCCCGCCCACTGACTACCGTCAAAGGAGTAGCTTCCGTCAGTAACATCAGGCATACCAGTATTCAAGCAAATACTGGCTCCACACTCCCAGTAGCTGCAAAATTTGTGAATGTTACAAACCAAAATGTTTCCAAAAATAGAAATGTTGAAGTTTGTACTACAGCTGTTCATACATCTAAAACATCCCTTGGGACATCATCCAACAGTGCTGCCGTTGAGAAGAAATCACTAAACCCTGATGGCAAGACTGGACAAAAGACTGCTTCCAATTCAAGTAATGGCAAGAAGACCCTGTGGTCAAGAAAAGTTCAGAATAAAAAACATCAAGCAGAAAGTCCACCTGTAAGAAGATCTGCAAGGTTGCTCAGAAGCTCAGAGAAACAAGAATCAGGGGCCATAGAGAGTACCAATGGATTCACTCTGGCTACCGGATCGGATGTCAAGATAGTTGGAGGGAAATCTGCCAGTGTACATGTGCAAGAAAACAACAAACAAACATTTGCAGGAAAGTCAAAAGCACCAGAAAAAGCCAGGCAGGGCAGCAAGCATGATGCAGACAGTGGTAGTGAGTCTAGTGAAACCACTAATGAAGTGAATGAGAAACACAAGTCCAAGCAGAAAGCAAAACCTGTCCAAAAAGGTAGATGTAAAAACACCCAATCAAAGAACTTAAATGACAACAGATCAGACCAAAATCCACCAAGGGTTCAACCTCCATCTTCTCATATTGTATCGCAGACAAAGTCATGGTCTGCAGATACATCAACCCTTGAACAGACAAATTCATCCAAGACGTACCTTGCCCAACATGCACATAAGTATGCAAGTGGAGTTGCTGATAAAAAGCACAGTCAGATGCTGTATATGGTTGAAGATATTTGCCTTGATGGCAAGCTTAAGCATGATAGCATGGTAGCCAATACCATTGACAGAGATGGAGTGTTGGAAACAAGGATGACTCGGCGACCACTACATGGTTTGAATGGCAGTACCATGCAGAGACACAACCCTATCAATACAGACACATATTGTATCATCCGGCAAGCAGCTCCACTCAATGCCAAGACATGCAGAATACAAACAACTTCTGTAAACATAGAGAAAATGAAAGTTGCTGATGGATCCTTGCAGTTAGCAGATGTACCAATAAAGGCTAATGATGATGAAGATCATCCTGAGAGTATTACAGGAGCTGTAGATGATCTCATATTGCAACCAGATCATCATATCAAGCATGCAAGACTTGTATCACTTGAATATGATGGCATGTTTAATAATGAGACGACGTATTCCAACAGGAGCTCCCCTCCATGCAAGGAGCAGCTGCCTCCCATGCGCAACCTGCTCAGTGCAACCAAGTACACAAGCACTGCAAAAACATGGAAAAAAACAATCAACAAATACGAAGTTTTAGCATTGATGACCAAAAGGCAGAAGTGGAAATGTGCTCCCTATAAGACTGTGCCAAGCATGGATGCTGGTCAGGAAGAAATCACACAGGTACAGGTCAAGATGCAGGATATGGAAAGATACACAAATGACCACATCACCAGAGAGAGTGACCAAGATTTGCAGTTGGAATGCAAAAATGACAGCACTGAAAATGAATGCATTGATAGTGGAAGTGATATGACTATAGTTGGCAACTTGGCTGAAAGCTGTGAATCTAAGCTCAAACGCCCAGCTCCAACAAAACCTGAAAGTGGACCAGAAAAGAAACCTTGTTTAATAAACAGTAATTGCATGCAGGAAGCCATGCACTGTGCCATTGAGACATTTGCAGCTCCAGAACAGGTTGACACACAGTCTCCTGATAGTGCTACAGAGACTGATGGACAACAATCAAAGACAACTGCCATACAGGGGGCTGAAGTATGTCAGACACTTCACTCAACAGGTTATCATAGAGACCTTTCAACATGTGCACTCCATCAAGGATATAATTCTAATGTCACAGTCGAAACAAGTATTACCCGTAGGTCACTCCGCAATAAGGAAATGAAGAAAAGGGACGAAGGTTCTATAAAAGGAACCAGAAGAGACAAGAAAAAGGCGTCTCTTGATCATTCATACATCAAAACTCTAACATCAAAATCAAGCAGTAGAATAAAGAAAACGAGGATAGGTGTACAACATGTAAAGCCTCCAAGGAGTGTAACTGCCACTAGAAGTAAGATGAATGTTGATAAGCTAACTGTCCCACATGATCATTCTTATACTGGCAATAAACAACAGAAGGGCAGCAAAGGCACAGGCAAGATGGACCATTGTTACTACTGGAAAATTCCAAATGAATTGAGCAAAATATCACATGAACCAGACGCCTGTAATCCTGGTCCAAAACAAAGGATTACAAACATGGCTAATGTTGAGAAAAGTAGACAAGCAAGAGGCAAGGATAAGAGAGGTGGTACAGAGGACCAGTCAAGATGCCATGATCATTCTTATTCCACCTCCTTCCCTAAACAGGTCCAAGATCAAATAGCTGCTATGGATCATTGCTATGTTAAACTCACTCCAATCAACATTGCTCACAAACATAATCAAGATCAAGAATCTACTGACAAAAGCAAATGCAATGAGAAGAAACGCAGAAAGGTAGATCCTTATGTGTCCAGCACTGGGCATGAGGGGAATTCATGTCAGTTGATGTTAGAGCAAAACAGTGCTTCACTTAGGCGTCAGCTCAGACCAAGAAACTTAGATTCTTCACATGCTGCTACTAAGACAATCAGTGATGTTGAATGTTGACAGTCTGTGCAACAAAGTGTAGTGGACCAGCATTTCTGAATGAATGAAACACATTATAAGGCCATGTTTGAATTGATCAATTGTCTTTAGATTTATTGTTTTCCACAGTGTATGAAATGGAAAGCAAAACAGGTTTTGAACATCATACATCATGTACATGGATGCACTTTATTCTTAGGCCCATGTCACACGAGGCAACTTTTCCAGGCAACTTGGAGGCAACTAAGTACATCACATACAAAAGGAAAATCTTGGTAGAACAAACGAAATTTTTCTGTTCGTTTCTCAATATCCCCTATAAATTTAAATCGAGATTTAAAGATGAATGCTATTTCTTCTTGGAGATTGCCTGGAACTGGTTGCCTGTAAATTACCTCGTGTGACATGGGCCTTACACTGACGAATTGTCATTAGTGTGCACTAGCAAGTATTTTTGGTGTCTGTCAGATTAGAGTCGGATATTTCACCTGAAGTTCAAATGTTTTGAATAAAAGGAACAAGTCTACCTCTGTGATCAAATACCATGTAGTTGTAGAGATTAGGGCTGGAACAATTGCAGGGCTTAGCAATTCAATACCAGTGCTCTGCTGAATAGGGCTCCGTGCTCGTGACGTCACATGTTCAGACATCAGTCCGAACATCCGGGTAACTATAGCTGTCGATATAAAGGGCGTATTCTATAAATAGCTCGAGCGCTGAGCCCTATTCATAATTTGTAGCCTTTTCTTTGCTTTAAGCATGTTCAATGGACTATGACACCATTGAGTACAATGTGACTATGCAATTTAACCATATGACATGAGCGGCTCATGCAGGTGTACCACGTCTTAAGCAGAGGTATTGTGTGATGGAGAAGTTGTGTTTTGATCTAATGTCAGTAATGTGATATATTATTCTCATTTCAAATAGTTTAGTAGATATATACTCTAAGCAGAATGACATGTGACTACATTGCAGTACTGTATGAGGTTGATAAACATCAAGAAAATTGGATTTGTTAATTTATATAAAATATGCCATATGTGATGCATATTATTTGGACTACCTGTATGCATATAGTGTACACATATTATATAATGTATATAGATTGCAGTAATGTAAGTGTTTGAACCAGCCAATAGATACTTGGCTTGTGGATTACATATATTACAAGTATACAGGGTGTCCCAGAAAAAACAAAACCGAGATTCACCAATGTTTTAACATACTTCAATTTTATTTTTCAATGACAAATGGCACATATCTGAAAAGCTTATTTCCTCAGCTTTTATTTGATACCATTCATATGATAGATACTTCACGTATGAATGAAGACAATAAAAAGAAAAAAGTCGTTTGCACAACAATAGTTGGATTTCTTTGTGCAAACGACTTGTTGATAGCCTTGCTTCATATTGCCTTTACTCACTCATGCGTGAAGTATGTATCAAATGAATGGTATCAAATGAAAGCAGAGGAAATAAGCTTTTCAGCTATGTGCCATTTGTCATTGTATACAATAATTATGTTTAAACATTGATGAATCTCGGTTTTGTTTTTTCTGGGACACCCTGTTTAATTCTGCATTTCTCAGAATGGCAACTCACTACTGGTATTCAATGGTCTTCTTGGTGCTTCTGTTAATTAATCTATAAGTTATTTATCAAGTAGCCAATATATGATAAAGACTTTCACACCTTAGTTTTTAAGCTTCAGTGTTTGAGCAGAGTACAACATTTAGGTGTTCTTTTGTTTTTGTTTATTTTTTTAGTGTGAATTTGTTCTACGTGAAAACATTGTGGCAACATCTGTTTTATATACTTGTGGTTTCTATGGAGTAGAGTTTACTTCAAAACGTTCACCTTAATGTTATTGTTGTGTGTATTTATTCTGCAAAGTGAGTTTATTTATTAAACTGTTTACTGATAAACTTACCAATACTCACATCAAACCCATTATTTCTCTGTATGTAAGCCTTTGAAATTACTTTTGAAATGAGATTCAGACAAGACTTTCTAACAAAGTTACAAGCTTGAAGAAGCAGACATTTTCTTCATATTGATTCACAGCAGTTTCTAGTTCTTTCCTTTTAGTGCATTTGCTAGACTCACTGGCTTGGTGGCCTTTAAGTGTAGGAGACATCATTTATTCAATATGTTATTGTTCTTGTTGTTAACACTTAGTGTTAATGTTGTTTGTTATTTACCATAGTGTTTATTAGATTGAGTATTTATTGCATGCTATAATAAACTGTACAAGTCTGTGTTTATTTCATAAAGGCATTAATAAGGAGCTTTGGCTGTGATTGATTGAACCTACAGAGCAATATCATTCTGGTGTATTATTGGTGCATTTACTCCACTAGATTCTTGTATACAAACATCTCTATGAACAATGCATACAAGAAAACAATCTGGGTGAGCTTTGTGAGGGAAAAAAGGTAATTATTGCAGTGTGGAGAATGTAAACACATTTTGAGTGTAAACAAAAGTCTAATGTTTGTTAATGAAAAGGAATGCAAAAAGAGACAGTCCAATTATCATTATTCACTTTTTAGTAGTGTATAGTTTATGTTGTACATATAATATATTAAGTCCAAACCTTGTTTTTTATGTTTAAATTGATTGTTATGAAGTTTGCTACATTTGATAAGATTTTTCCTCATTTCAATTAATAAAACAAGGTAATTGTCCTGATAACAATGCGTGAATTGGTCTCTTTGCGCTACAACTAAATTTGATGAGAAATGTACAAGCAGCAGGGTTGATAAAAATCATGAATTTTATAAAAAAAAAAAATCAGATTTATTTGATTTAAATCAGATTTTTTAAATTTAAATCGATTTTTTTGATTTAAATTGAAATCTTAATTGTTTTTATGTAATAACATCTTACAATCATAACATTTTGCTTTAAAAACCCCATAACTGCTACCAAATTGCATCTTCTTGTCGCTTTGGCATTGTGGTCATTAAAATGTAGCCAAAAAACCAAAGCAACAAAAAACAGAAAATGTTACTGACTGTCACTACAGGCATACTCCACTGCTTCCTTGCTGATGGGATGTTTAAGACCACATTCAAAGATGTTTCATGGCTTGTTCGTACCAGCGGTCCATTTGCATCTCAGTATAGAGATATATTGGCAGTATTACTGTGCAAAGTCAATGTTTTCTGTATTAATTGAACCTATTGGTGTATGTGCATCATGGCTTACCCTGTGAAATCTCAGTCTATGGACCTTATCAAAGATAGCCTGTTTTCGGCACTATATGCATGTGCTTGCAAAGGACAGTGGGTAATCTTCATGTAAACAAGTTTTACATGACATGTTGACCTGCATAATTGAGAAGTTTAAAGTAAATTTTTGTTCTAGAAGAAAGTCTTAGTTTGAGTTGTTTATACATGATGCTGATGCACAACGGTCCATGGAATGTTACTGTCAAGTCACACGTTCTAGCAGTGCAAAGTTGAGTACTTATTCAGAGTTGAATTTTATGTTCGTAAATAACAGGCACTCATTTTGCCCTAGCAACAAATTTTACCTGAAGAGACCAATCACCATCACCTTACCTTTCACCTACCTACCTCCAATTTCAGCCAAGATTTGGAGGTTGAAGACCATAGTGAGTGGTTACCTAATGCAGATCTGCAAACCTAATGTGGAACAGTCTACATGTAATTGTTATGGTTTGGTTCATTGTAGAAGCTTCTTTTTCTTCATATCAACTAATGAGGACACTATAACTAAATATTCATGTTCACACTCCGTTATATGATAAATTTGGAAACTTATTTGCTCATATTTGGCGAGAGGAACTGCGGAGCACTGTGAGTATAAGATAGCATGGAAAAGTGCTGACTCACCGGGTAATATAGTGGAGACATTTATTTTGTTTTCCTATGGTTCTTATTATTTTACTCTGTTATAGGTAGTTCTTGTGTGAATTTAGTGGGTAATAGGATTTTTTTGCTACGGGCCATTCCATGTCAGACCAACACAATTTTTTACCTTAGGTTCTTTGATTTGTACAACAATTGGTATGCAAGTAGGTATCGATGAGTAATGAATGCATGCCAATTTTTAGTGGAATCCCTCCACCCATGTGGCCAGTACTTATGTTCTTAACATGGACATTTTCAAGTTCTGACACTACCTTTTCACAGGATTTAACCCTAACTCGGTCACATTTCCACAAAATTATGCAAGTTTGGCATAAAAATGGCCAGAATTAGACGCTCTAAATGACACCATCATAACATTTTAAAAATCTGGATACCCATGACCTCTGATACATAATCAGAGGTCATTTGACCTTTAACCCAGTTTTACAAAAAAAGTATGGCCGAAATTTCAAAAACAATTACATCTGCTCAATAGAGCAGGTCTCCCTCTACAAGATTCCATTACAATTTTGTTGGGCACTTAAACATTAATGATTTTATGACATTATACCTGATTGGAACATACGCATTTTGTCCTCTTTTTACAACAAAAGGCAACACATTTAATTGCAGGGATGGAGTAAACCGTATAGTCTACTGCATTCAACCTACCCCAGACGGTTACTACTATATGCAAATTCCCCTGCGCCTATTTGCTACTTCGATGAAAAGACTTGATCAACCGTAGTGCACCCTGACCTCCCACAATGCCTACCGCCATAGCCGCCATGATCGTCCTTTTTTTTTCTCAGCGCCGCTATGAAAAGGACGTGCCCTTCACGGGCTCTTTCGATTTTCGAGTTTCCGTTTCCCGCTGCTTATCTAGACTGTTTAGACTTGACATTTTTCCTTTATTTATCTGATTAACCGTTACCATTAACAGTTTTTTATCTTGTGTGCTTGTTTTTGGTATTTTTCTTTCTCGTTTTTTCTTTGTGCATCCTACAGGTACCGCGGCCCTACATCGCCGCGGTCTACGTGTATTCTCCTACGTGATGCCGGGGTATGCACAGCCGGCTCTGTGCTTACGACCCGATGAAAGGCCTATATGCGGGGGGAATGGATTGAGAGTTTACCCTCATTCCCTCCGCGGTACAGCAAATCGGAATGGCAGAGTTTGGGTTCGTCCCCTCATTCCGGGCTACTGCTGCTACCACTGCCAGTCCGAAGGAATTCCCGGCGGTTAGATGCTAGGCATGCCTTGAAGGCTACGCGTCTAATCGTCCCGAAGAGGCCTACGGCCGGGGGTAGCTCGATACCACGGTCGCTACCAGAGCGAAGGGAGAACGCTCGCTACCAGAAGCGACGAAGGATGCCGCCACAACTGACTGACTGGCCCGGGCGTAAAAAGCTCCTTTTTAGGCTCCATGTTACGACCCGCTGAACAGAAGGCTATGACTCCCGGGGTAAGAGCCACGATGTGCCTACGCCTCCTCCATGTCTGGCCCGACTCCATTGCGGACGTCGCAGGAATGCTCCATGACGACCCTCCGCTACGGCCACGGGACTGGCCCCGCCTACGTGGGTCCCCACTACCTGTCGCCCTCCTTTCCATTCAGCACTCCAGGCCTTTGTCTGACTCTACCAGAGCGGAGGGCTATGGAATTTCTGCACTCTATTCATCGGCCACGCCGGCCCTGCCCTTCGGGACAATGCGGGCTCCATCATAATCCGGCCGCCTTTGTCCGACTCTACCCGAGTGGAAAGCGGACCGCCTGTACCAACGGCCGTACTACTCAACGACCACAACACCCTGTTCTATACCACTGGAAACAGCGTGTTTTTCTTGTGCTCTGAAACTACGTTCTTCTGCACCATCATGGCTCAGAATGCTCAACGTGGGGACGACCCCGACGTTCACACGGTGTCTCTTGCGGGCTCTCCTTCCACCGAGTCAGCCCCACCTTTGACTGGCAATGATTTCCCGGTAATTCCTGTGGAACCTCCACGCCTGCCACATCGTCGGGGATTTAAACCACCGCCTCCCGGGGCCACAACGGGCGCTACTCCCATGGCCCCTCCTGCTACCAGGGCTCCGCCTGCAACCTGGAAAAGGAAGGTGAACTGCCCTTCTCCTTCGCCGGCCCCGCCGGCAGCCAAGAAGAAACGACAGGTGGAACCCCAGCAACAGCCGGAATGGATGGCGGCCTTCCAGTCCATCAACGAGGCCCTGTCCTCTATCGCCAAGAATATGGCTGACAGGCCCCCTCCAGCCTCTACTGCTCCTGACCCGGACCCCCTGGACTTGGCTTCACCATCTGCACCCGAAGGTCATGACGGCGCTCAGGAGATCGATGTGACGTCCATTTTATCCAATGTTTCCCAACGCTCACGTCCTGCCTCACGGGAGAACACCCACAACCCGACGGCCCCGCGATCTGCGTCGCCGTGCACGTCTTCAGACGATGGAGAAATCGCATCGGCTGGTGACCTTACCCCCAATGAGAGTCGCCTTCGCCTGCTACAGCGAGACATGATACAGGTCTTGGGCCTACCCGAAGGCACCTCGCCCCCGGAAGACACCGGACACGCCTCCTTTAAGAGGCATGCGTCTCATCTTGAATCCTCCGGGCCGACCTTTCCAGAGATACCATTAGACCGGTCATGCGTCAATATGTTCAAGGCCATCTCCAAGTCCAAGCCATGGCATCCCTCCTCTAAGAGATCGCTCAGCTATTACCACTTCCCGTCAGAGGACTCTGAGAACTTCCTTTCTACCACGGCCATCCCGGAACCTGCTAAAGACAAAATCACAGCAGACTCCGGCAGACCATCGATCAAGGCGGTCTTCCGGGACAAGGACAAGGCCCTGATAGAGTCAACGATGTCCAAGCTCGACAAGGCATCTCGTCAGGGTCTCCTTTGCACGGCCTTTCTTCTCCTTCTGTCCGAGTACATCGCCCGGGCCTGCGAGGAGAACTCCCCTGTTGCTCCGGATTTTGCTGCCCTCGCCCTCCGAGGTCTCGACGACGGCCTGAACTCCCTATTCGAGCAGTTTTCACGCATTGCCTGCCTCACGACGTCTGCACGCCGTTCCAACGCAGTAGAAGCGATGCATATCCCACACGAAGGAGTGAAGACCAGACTTCGGGAACTTCCTCTCTTCGGCAAGGACCTCTTCGGTGGAAAATTCCTGGAGCTCCTCGAAACGGAAGTCAAACGCATAGATACTACCAACAAGCTTTCGCTTCGCCCGACTCCGGCAGCGAAACCTCCTCAGTCCCAACCACGTCGAGGCTCCTACCGCCCACGTGCTCCGGCCACCCAGGATCGACAGACGGACAGACAGACGCGTCAGTCCTTTCGCCCCCCACTCCGTCGCCAGAACCAACGCCCGTCGACACCGGCAGCCAGACAGAATGACACACGCCAGAGACGTGGGTCCTCATCTAGCACCCCCCGCTCATTCGGGGGGCGGCGGCGGTGACTGTTCCGCTTCTCCTTCTAGGACCGTCGATCCCGAACCCGTCGGCGGCCGCCTACAGTCTTTCGTAGGGTTCTGGCGGGAGATCTCCAAGGACGGATGGGTCCTTACTACTCTCAAGGACGGATACTCCCTCGAGTTCACAAGCACCCCTCCATCCAAGGCAATCCCAAGGGAGACCCCAGTACCACGCGAACTGGATCAACGCCTGGCACTGGAGTCGGAGATAGACGCCCTCCTCCACAAACGAGCCATTCTCCCGGTGCCCCACAATGACATCGGTGACGGCTTCATCTCCACCTTCTTCCTGACACCGAAGAAAGGAACAGGCAAGTGGCTCCCTATCATAAACCTCAAACCACTGAACAAGTTCATCCGCCCAAGACGTTCCGCATGGAAACCCTCAAAACAGTGATGAGCTCCCTGCCTATCCCCTCCTGGGCGACATCCATCGACCTACGGGACGCTTACCTGCACGTGCCCATCCATCCTCGGGACCGAAAGTTCCTCCGCTTCACCTACAGGAACCAGTCCTACGAGTTCCGGTGTCTACCTTTCGGCCTCCCCACCTCGCCTCGGGTATTCACCCGCGTGGTCTGGGCTGTTGCGGCCCACCTCCGTCAACGAGACGTCATGATTTTCCAGTACCTGGACGACTGGCTCATCGTAGGCCGTAGTCGACACGAGACGGAAGCCGCCACTCGTCTGACACTCGATCTCACGACCCAGCTGGGTTTCCTGGTAAACTACGAAAAATCTCACCTTCATCCTTCACAGCTGCCAACCTACCTCGGGGCATCCCTCGACCTTCGCTCCGGCAACGCCTACCCGACGCCGAAGAGAATAGCCAATCTCCGAGAGTGCGCGTCGCTCCTCCACCAAGCCAACTCCGCCCCAGCCGTAGCATGGCTCTGCCTCCTCGGTCTGATGGCCAGTATGGTGGACCTGATTCCTTGGTTCCGACTTCACATGAGACCTCACCAGCTCCACCTGCTCTCCCGATACCGGCCAAAGTTCGACTCCATCGACACGGCCGTCGAGGTGACGCAGCTCTCCCGCCAGCACCTCCTCTGGTGCATGACGGAAGACCACCTATCCATCGGCAGCCCGTTCTCGACAAGCGGAACTGACGTGGTGATCACGACGGATGCCTCACTCAAGGGATGGGGCGCCTCCCTTCCTCCTCATCAAGCATCCGGGAGCTGGGACCGTGGTTTTCTACACAACCACATCAATGTGCTAGAACTGCAAGCTGTCTTCAACGCCCTGCGTCACTTCCACAAGCTCGTCAGGGGAAGACGCATACTGGTTCGCTCAGACAACACCACAACCGTAGCCTACATCAATCACGAAGGGGGCACACGGTCCCCCCAGCTGTGCGTCTTAGCCAGGCGAATTCTACAGTGGACAAAGGACAACGGGATCCACCTACAAGCGATCCACATCGCCGGAGAGGACAACGCGACGGCCGATGCACTCTCCTGCGGGACGATCAAACCAACGGAGTGGACCCTCCACTCGGGCGTCGTCAGAACCCTCTTCCTCCAGCTGGAAAGGCCCCATGTCGACCTATTCACATCAGCCGACAACGCTCAGCTACCGACCTTCTGCACCAGGTATCCTCACCCACAAGCCTGGGCAACGGACGCCCTACAGACTGACTGGACAGGCCTCCTGGCTTATGCCTTTCCACCTATCTCCCTGATACCCCGCGTCCTCCTCAAACTGGAGCAGGAACGGTGTCGAGTCCTCCTGATCGCCCCACTCTGGCCACGACAGCCCTGGTTCATCACACTGACCAGACTCCTGGTTCGACTGCCAGTCATCCTCCCGGACAGACCAGACATCCTCCACCAACCACGGTCCGGGATCCTACATCCAGCACCCCGGGATTTACACCTAACGTGCTGGACTCTGTCCAACGATCCCTCATCTCGACAGGACTTTCTGGCGACGCTGCCGCCCTGGCCGCACGGGGACGACGCCCGTCAACTCGCAAGATCTACGACAGCAGAATACGCCTTTTCGCTGCGTGGTGCGTCGACCATGCTCTCCGTCCAGCCGATGCTCCTGTAACAGCAGTGGCGGACTTCTTCATGCACCTGTTCCATTCCGGACTCCAAGTCTCGATGATCCGCAACTACAGATCTGCCCTGGCGGCCATACATGAGGGCTTCGGGGACGGCTCGTCCATTACATCCAACGTGGCTCTCCATCACCTCCTTCGGGGCATGTTCGTCGAACGACCCCCCGACAGACGTCTGATCCCGTCCTGGAACCTGGACGCCGTGCTCCAGCTCCTCGCAGCCCCTCCGTTTGAACCCCTCTACAAGGCTTCACTGATGCTAACCTCCATCAAGCTTGCCTTCCTTCTGGCGGTAGCTACGTCTAGGAGGACCAGTGAAATCAGGGCGCTCTCCATAGCTGACGGTCACATACGCTGGGAACCACATGGCGTCCGTCTCATCCCCACCATCGGCTTCCTCACCAAGAACCAGTCCCCCGCCTTTGAGCCGCCGGACATCTTCGTTCCGTCCCTGTCATCTCATACTGGCGACACATCTGACAAGCTGTGGTGCCCCGTCAGGTCCCTGAAATGGTTTCTAGCCAGGACGAAGGACTTGAGAGGGAACTCTCCCCAGCTCTTCATCACTACCACGAAGCCTCACCACCCAGCGTCGAAAGACACAATCGCCCGCTGGATCGTCTCGGCCATCAGGTTTGCAAGCCCTGAGTGGCCATCTAACCCAGACCAACAAACCCAGCGATACATCAGAGCCCATGACGTGAGAGCGGTCTCCTCATCCTGGTCCTACTTCAGAGGAGTCCCGGTCTCGGACATCTGCAAGGCTGCTTGCTGGAAATGCCCTTCCACCTTCACCACTTGCTATCTGAAGGACGTCCTACGAGCCGACTCTGCTCACGCCAGGGCGCTCCTGGCCTCATCTGCTCACGAGCCAGGAACCACTCAGACTTCCCATCGAACGGATGGAACCCACACAGACTAACTCATGATGGGTATTATACCTGCTGGTTTTTACCCTCACCTGCTCACCTGGCTCATAGCCTCCCATACCTTTCTGGCTCTCTTCATAGCCAACCCTCCACCGCTATACGGTGCCACTCTGCATTTAGTAGTAACCGTCTGGGGTAGGTTGAATGCAGTAGACTCTCCCCACCTGTTGTGGGTTGAGTCTACTAGTTCATACCTACCCCAGACGGTTGCGTCCCGCCCGTCCTCCCCACTTTTGGCTTGAGCCTCCTGGCTTCGAAAAGAAGGACGATCATGGCGGCTATGGCGGTAGGCATTGTGGGAGGTCAGGGTGCAATACGGTTGATCAAGTCTTTTCAGCGAAGTAGCAAATAGGCGCAGGGGAATTTGCATATTGTAGTAACCGTCTGGGGTAGGTATGAACTAGTAGACTCAACCCACAAGAGGTGGGGAGATTATTAGGCCGTGTACATGATCTTTCTTCTTGGGAATATTAAATATTATATGTGAAGTTAATTACAGTGGTCTTTGCAATTATAAAATTAAGATGAAGAGTTTCTTTTGTTATAATGTGACCAAGTGGAACCAAGGCAAGGACTTGGGGGGGGTGTACGGTAGCCTAATTCAGCCCAATCAGTTTGTCATGGGTCTGATAATCGTAATGGAACATAAAATTATTGATAAGTGCTGTGACTGATGTAAGATGTGTTAATAGCAACCACAATGTTTTACATGAATGTTGTTTGTAGATGCTGACTACGCCATGTGTGACCAAGTGGAACCAAGGCAAGGACTTGGACCAAAACAGTTATGAATGTTTGTCTCCCCAAATGCTTACAAAGCACCCAAATCAAACATGCTTTTTATCCAAACCCTGCCCAACAAACACATCATTTAAAGCCCTCAACACAGAACTAAGGTCAAACTGTGGGTGTTTTATACATAGCAGGGTAAAGGAGAATGAGACACATTGGAAACATTAAGATTACAGTAAAGGAAACCACTTACTGTAAGTTATGTGCTGCCTATTGTTTTAAAAAAGGGACAAAACTGCATATGCACCAATCAGAAAAATGTGCATTAAAATCATCAATTTTCAAGTGCCCAACAAAATTGCAATGGAATCTTGTAGAGGGAGGCCTGCTCTATCAAGCAGATGTTGTTTCATGAAATTTCGGAATGAGACTTTTTTTGTAAAACTAGGTCAACAGGTCAAAGCTTAAAGGTAGTATCATAGTTTGGTAAAAAACCAAAACAGCAATGTTCACAGATTTACGTACAACCTTCAGGGTATGAAGATGGTGTTGGTAGAAACCTACTGTTAACATTTTTCCGCCTAAAATGCTGTATTTATACAGAAATAAGTAAAATAACGACCGGAAATCTTTTTGATCTTTTAAAAGATCAAAAATAAAAGAGAAAAGACTTAAGAAATACTGTGGCCGTTTTTCACGATGTTCTCAAAAAGTGAGCACCGTATGGGACTGAAATTTTCACAGATGACTGTTACTGTATCTGTCTTGATATTTGTGCGCATGAATCTCTACTTCTTTGACAAAAAACAAAGTATGATACTACCTTTAAAGGCCATGTGTCAGAGGTCATGGGTATCCACTTTTTTTTCTCTATCTTTAGGATGGTGTCACTTAGAGCATCTAATTCTGGTCATTTTGATACCAAATTTGTATATCTTGTGGAAATTTGACTGAGTTATGGTTAAATCCCCTGAAAAGGTAGTGTCAGAACATGAAATTGTCCGTATTTTAGGGACATGCGTACCGGCCACATGGATGGAGGGATTCCACTAAAAAATTGTGTGCATTTATTAATCATTGATACCTACATTTGCATACCAATTTTTGTAAAAAACGAAGAATCCAAGGTCAAAAAGTTTGTTGTCTGACATGGAATGACCCCTACGCGTGCTGTAGGGCTTTGTTTCTAGTCACGGGACATTTGGTTCATTAGTTCTACAAATGTATAGCATCAGTTTGACTCTGAAATAATTCTCCCTTTATCAGGGCTCTATATAAGCACCATGTGGTGCATTGTTGGAAACATGTCTTACGATTTTCTGACATATAACCCAAGTATACTACATAGTACATAGTAGGGTTTGTAGTGAATGTTGGTAGAGGTCCGTCTCCAGGGTGTTTACTGTCGTGATGTTCATCGCCATTTTACACACAGATGCCGTCTTGTGGTGGGCTTTAATCCTCACTGTGTTTGTTTGTTTCTTTCTGTGGTTTTTTTTGGTGCTGTTCCAGAGGGTACAGCGGAAGATGTGTGTGATTTCCTATGGTTTTGTTCCCTCAGTCCCACTACACTACAATTCCTGGGAAGTTGGAGTTTCTAGATTCAATTGGGACATCCCTTACGAAAATATATGTAAGCTTGCCGCAAGCTTGCGTGCAAGCTTGCGTGCAAGCTTGTCTGCAAGCTTGCCGCAAGCTTGTCTGCAAGCTTGCCGCAAGCTTGCCGCAAGCTTGCCGCAAGCTTGCCGCAAGCTTGCGCGCAAGCTTGCGCGCAACCTTGCACGGTTTCAAATATGTAAATTAGGGCAAGCTTACCGCAAGCTTACCGCAAGCTTGCGGCAAGCCTGCGACAAGCATGCAGGCAAGCTTGCGACAAGCCTGCGACAAGCTTGCGGCAAGCTTGCGACAAGCCTGCGGCAAGCTTGCGACAAGCCTGCGGCAAGCATGCAGGCAAGCTTGCAACAAGCCTGCGACAAGCCTGCGATAAGCTTGCGGCAAGCATGCAGGCAAGCTTGCGACAAGCTTGCAGCAAGCATGCAGGTAAGCTTACCTCAACATCATACATAATTTGCAGGGCCGTAAACAGGTGGAGAAAATACTCTATAAAGATTTTAACTGCAATGAAACTCTGGGCAATTTTATTATAATAAAGTTTTCAACAAATTTATTGAAGCACTTGTTCACATTTACAGGGATATGAGTGGCCACACGAACAAAAAATCTAAAAACACCAAGGAAAACGCTGAAATTGTTTGTACTTTTGTACTGAACTTTTGTACACAGCAGGTATATAAAAAACCTTAAATTCTTAAATTCTTAAAACCTTAACCTCACAAACTCTGTGAATGGGGGGTAGGCGTCCTGGCCATGGTAGCTGCCTCCAGAAGTCAATATTGTCCAGCCATTTGGTCTCAAGATTGAATGGCAACTTCTCGATAAGGTGTTGCGTTCTCGCTGGCATAGTCGAGCACTCCCAGGCTACATGTAGGTATGGTGGCTAGTGCTGCATGGACTTTCTCCAGAAAATCAGAGAAATCTCTTAGATCTTGTGAGTTGAGAAATATCTGCATGTGTTCACTCTTGTTGGCGGTGATATCTGTTGAGTGCGATGTCACAGAAGTGTAGTCATCTGACGTTTCTGCATCTATTGCCTACATAACTGCCCGTGTCTCACTCTCAGCCAGTTGCTTCTCGAGCTGTAGTTATTCCAGCTTTTTATACCTCTCTATCCTCATTGCTTCAACCTGGCCTTGGTGGTCTCCTGCAACTCCTCTAGCTTTACTTGCTTCAGCTGTGCCTCTTACTTGGCTAGCTCCAGCTTCTTCTGTCTTGCCAAGCTACTCATCAAAGTTATGGAACTGCCATGACTGCGATGACTGTGGGTCGAGGACTTTCGGTCCGACGAACTTCTGTGTTGACTAGTTACATCCACCCACGTCCACAGAAAGGTCCTTTCAAAAAGATGTAGGCCTACATTCTCAACCAATGTACCACCGAATGACGAAACAGGGAGTCACTTGACTGTAGTGGCACATGTGATTCAGATAACTATCTGTAATATAATAATACAGAAGAGAAAAAAACAATAAGACAACTTGTCTTCGTGTACATAACAAATGCAAATTTCCACAATACATTTACACATAAAAAACTCAAAGACAAAGTATCCAAACAAAAGTATGGCTAAAATCACTTGAAATAATGGTCAAAACATGGCCAAAACTATAATCAAAGTTACTATCAAACAATAAAGAAATATAAAGAAAAGTTAGCTTACCAAATTGTGGTCTCTAAATGGTCTCAAACAGGGTGAATTAGGAAGAAGAAAACGTTGACTTTGTGTTATAACAGTGTACTGTGCTGACAAAATGGCTACTTGTACACATGTGGCATACCAGAGGTCATAGTGTGGTCACTTGACACCTGTGACATTCCTAAGATAAGTTTGTTTACATTAACTGTCTAATCCTCTTGTGCACAGGTCTATGGGAAGAAAACACTGTGCTGGCTAAAACAATGAATATGCATATGACCTGAGCAAGCTCTTTCAATGAAAGACCTAAAGGAAAAATCTTCAAAAATAATACAAAGCCTATAAATGAATGACTAATAATCCTAACTAATAATAAATAGTGTTGAATACAATAACAAGGCACTTGGCAATTTAAAACACAAAAAAAAAGGACATCCAAAGGTTTGGCAAATCATGAATTATATATTGTAATACTGAACCCTTGCTTTATGCAGCCTTCTGCAGTGACTTGCATTCCTCCATGGACATACAGATCAGTAAATTATGTGTAGCTAGAGCTTAAACAATTTTCTCTAAATCCTGTGACAACACAATTTGGGACACTCTTCAAAATACATTAACTTAACTTTTCATTGGCACTAATTATTTCTGTGCATGTTTGCAGGGCTCTAATTGATGGTGTTAAAAACTTAAAGTGCCAGGTTGAACAGGAAGGAAATTAGCAGAACTCTTGATTAATTAAGTGGCCAGGTTGATCATATCTAAACTTGAATGAACCAAATCCTGCTTTTTAATTTTAACTCCTTGCTTTTTTTGTCTGGGAAAACTTTCAAAATCAAACTTAATTCATTATCAAAGTAATTAAACAAAAAGGGGTGTTTGATAATTCTGCCTGGTTGGGGCACGGTCTATTACCACTCAAAATAATACATATCTTTACAAGTACATGCATGTATATGTTCATAAGCTTATGCACATGTAATATTGGAAGTACTTTTGCAAGCTCATCACAATATTGCACATTTATGCGCAAGCTTCCTGCAAGCTAACCGTTTCATGTGCAAGCTTGCCGCAAGCTTGCAAATTCATGCGCAAGCTTGCCGCAAGCTTGCAAATTCATGCGCAAGCTTGCACATTTATGCGCAAGCTTCCTGCAAGCTAACCGTTTCATGTGCAAACTTGCCGCAAGCTTGCAAATTCATGCGCAAGCTAACTGTTTCATGTGCAAGCTTGACGCAAGCTTGTGCAAGCTTGCTGCAAGCTCCAGAATATTTGGGCAAGCTTGCGTCATTCCCATACAAGTCTTGCACGCTTACTGCAAGCTTGCCGCAAGCTTGCAGCAAGCTTGCAAGCGTGTATTTTGCTTGCGAGTAGATTGCGTGCAAAAGCGCAGTCTCATACAAGCTTGCCGCAAGCCTGTTAAGCTTGCGGCAATCTAATTACGAGCTTGCGGCAAGCTTGCCGCAAGCTTACATTTTTGTGAGGGATCACTGAGACTTATATTGCTCAGCATTATTCACCATCAATGACAATAATCTCATCTCAGCAGCCACAGATGGGTTGTTACATTTGCCAATCTCCACTCTACTTTTAAGTATCAGTCTGAGAAAAACAATGTTGTTGCAGATCAATGTACACTTTTTATATCCAAAAAGCACTGGGGCTGATAGATGGACAGCAGAGGTTGCCTGTGAATCTGTGATGCGATTAAAACTACTATAATGAAATATTCTTCACTAAGCCCAGAGCCAAGGTGTAGTAACCTGATGTCATCTGGAGTTGTTGTTATAGTGTACTCATGTGACTGTTACTAGACTGTAATTGGTCCAAGATAGCCAATTTCATGAAATAAATTACTTGGTTGTTATCCCCCAAACAAACTCAAATATCCATATTATGTGTTGTTATAACACAAGGTGAAGTCAAATCCTGATTTGTAAAGGAGCCATCCAGCATGTCCAGGATATGACCAAGGGTTTGACAGGGTTTTCAGATCAAATGCCTGCTCAGCATGAATTATTTTGTGATTTGCTTTGTCTATTTGACTCACACAGACACTGGATCTACCAAGACCAAGGAGGAGAGTCTGAGAAACGCCTTTTCAAATGCCCCCAACAGCTTCCCAGGGTAAGCCAACTCAAGTTAACACCATACCACCATAAGGGCAGTAGGCAATGCAAGAGGCTGAACAGAACCATATACGTGGCAGGAAAGGGAAAGGGAAGGCCCACTTGTGAAATAAATTTACTCCATTGCATCCTCTACTCTGTACCCAGTAGTTAAAGGTAAAGTATCATACTTTGGTAAGAAACCAAAACAGAAATGTTCACAGATTTACGTATAACTTACAGAACATGAATATGGAGGTGGTAGAAACATACTGTTAAAATTTTCCCGCTTGAAATTGTGTATTTATCCAGAAATTAGGAAAACAATGACTGAAAATCTTTTTGATCTTTTAAAAGATCAAAAATAAAAGAGAAAGACTTAAGAAATACTGTTGCTGGTTTTCACTGTTTTCTCAAAAAGTGGGCATTGTATGGGACTGCAATTTTCACAGATGACTGTTACTGTATCTGTCTTGATATTTTGCCCATGAATCTGTATTTCTTTGTTAAAAACCAAAGTATGATATTACTTTTAATTAAAGGCACTCTATAACCCTTCTCGATATACAGACTGTCTGAACACCCTCCCTCTATACAGGGTATCCCCTAAAAAACGAAACCGAGATTTTACAATGTTTAATCCTATTTTAATGTCGGTTTTGAATAATAAATTACACATATCTGAAAAGCTTATAGTTCCTCAGCTTTAATTTGATACCGTTTAACTTTATATGATACATACTTCACGCATGGGTGAGTAAAAATAATAGAAAGCAGCGCAACGAAAAGAAAACAAAAATTTACAATGGAACCTGAATTTTGAGTTGATAGATATGAACATATTTTGGGTAATATATGGCGGAAAAATCCTACTGCCAAAATGTTTTCTGCCCTTGCGTTTGACAACTTAATTTGAAAAAAGGAACCAGCACTGGCAAAATTATTTTGATGCAAAATCATGCGTACTTTTCCATGACTTAGTGAAGAAATCTGGGCTAGAAAGAAGGAACAGGAGGGAATAAGGGGTTTCAACACGCTCGTTCTTAATGAACACACATACATGGCCATACATGTATTTGCATCCATTCATGCGAAAAATCAGTCAGGTGTGAACAATGAAGGATTTCCAAAACATGAAAATTCAATTCACATTTAAAGGCAGATATCTCTGTCATCCCTTGCTCATTTTCCCTGACTCAGGCATCATATGAAAGGCCAGGAAATGTAGTTTCTAGAAATGTGATTGATTCCCTTAAAATGAAACAATCGCTGTGCAAATCACTTGCATGTTTGTGTTTTTTTGTCATTTAGCCTTTGAGAAAGATCCTGCTAGGATCGAAACGCGTCAGGCCCTCCTAACTTTAAGCAAATTACTTTTTGATAGCCTTTTGATTCATATTGTCTTTACTCACTCATGCGTGAAGTATGTATCATATGAATGGTAACAAATGAAAGCTGAGGAATTAAGCTTTTCAGATATGTGCCATTTATTTTTTCAAAAGTGAAATTAAAATAGGATTCAACATTGGCAAATCTCGGTTTCGTTTTTTCCCCTGTATTTTATTACAGACAGTCTGGTAGTGAAAGAAACCCCTATAGTCTTTAGTTATGCATAACTTCCAGGATATGAAAATGTTGGTGGTAGAAACACACTGTCAAAATATTTCCACCTGAAATTAGTCAAGCAAAGACAGAAAACAGTTTTGATCTCGGGGTAAGATCAAAACCATTCTTTGTTTTATAACAAATTTTGAGTCCAAATGAGCTCATGTACATGTATTTTCACAGGTTTATCATTTCATGCACATATTGGATCAGACAAAGTGTTATTGTGACCTTTGCCAATCATGTATTATACATTAAATATGTTATATCTACTTCATTGAGCCTACACCAGATGGTTGCAATATGCAAATTCCCCCGTGCATGTTTGTTTTTTGCTGAAAGGACTTGATCAACCATACTGCACCCTGACCTACCACAATGCACAGCACTCAGTCCGCCATATTCGTCCTTTTCTCACAGTGCCGTTATAATATGGACATATCTCGAGTTCCATTTCTTCCCTACACATTTCTATGTTTATTTGATCACCATCTTTCCCTTTGGACGAACCGGTGAGTATTTACGACCCAATGAATAGAGGCCGAGGCTGTCAACAGAGGGAGCTGTGACACATCCCCTAGCCAGGTAGAATGCTGCAGATAGAGCTCCACACACAGCGTGTGATGGCTAGATGGCTATATTGTCTGGCCCCATCAGAGCAAGAGGCTGTGAGGGTCCCTATGTACATGATGGCTACATCAGCCCACACAACACCTGGGCATAGCACACTACTGTCGGCAGTCTCCCTATAGTACACCACCATGGCCCAGAGAGCCCCACGGTGACGGCACCTCCACTTCCCCAACTATGTTGGAAATCATTGGCCACCACACGCAGTAGCAGGCACCCTGTGTGTAACCATCTAGCTTACCACCACTGATGTCACAACAGATTCCCTGCACTCCATGGGATCACCCCCACTAGCAATCCGCAACGACACCGCAACACCCAAAAAACACTCCACTTGGATCTGCGGATCCAACTGGGGCCCAAACCTCCACTATGTACCCTGTAATAGAACAGTACCTTTGCAATATATCATATCACACTCTCAATATTGTGTATGTACATCATGTATTGGCGATCATTGATACAGTGTGTACAGTACAGTACATATGGAATACAACAATTAAAAAAAAACTCATGTGGTGATTGTTCTGAATATGCTCAGTCCTGTCTAAATATAACAGCAATATTATTACATGGTGGCAGCGACGAACCTAGGCAGTCAATGAAACATTCTTGGCATTGAAGTGCGGACAGTTTTAGTACAAAAACGTCCGGATTGCCATGTGACTGCACGGCGCTTTGACACATGAACATAACGTCAGGAGCACATGTACAGTGCATGCAATATCGACACACTGTTCCATCGAGCCCTGCGCAGCCAGTGATGAGTGCATAACGACAACACATTACCTCGGACGGTCGCCCAGACATATGAGTACGGAGAACGCAGTCGTTGTCCCTTTCATCATATGTTGTCATAGTGTGGATACATGCAATGGCTGATACAATACCGCATCCAAAAATGGACTGGGGACACCCAGATCATCCACAAGCTTACAAGGAGTTTAAACAGACAGCAAACATGTGGTTCCAAGTTAAGAACATTCCAGCCGCACAGCAACACAACTACATCATACTCTGGTCTGGTCGTCACGGGCTCAGGATTTTTAACACCTGGACCTCACCGATGAAGAACTGGAAGATCCAACCAACATATGGGACAGATTTTCCAAACATGTGGAACCACACAAGAACTTCTGCATCCATCGATTGGAATTTCAGAGATACAAACAGGGCGAACAGGAGTCTGTGGATGAGTTTTACACTCACCGCAATATAAAGGCCATCAAGGGCCAGTTCCCAGACAACAATATGCTTGAGGAACGAATCATTGAGGCACTTATTTCTGGCATCAAGTACCCACAGACACAGAAGAAACTGCTTGGCAAAGACAACGGTTTGAAATAACAAGACGCCCTTGACATCTGCCGTATGCAGGAAGCCAGTGTTACACACATGGCCCAGCTTGGCAACATTGGCCAGTCACATGACAGCAGAATTGATGTTGTTAAACTTGGTGGACGTTAAACTTGGTGGACCCCTATAAGCATGGGACCACCTGTACAAAATGTGGCAAAACGAGCCACTGGCAGCACGTGTGCCTCAGTTCAGCCACAAAATCTACACGACAACATCGCAACTCACGATCGCAGTCACGGAGCAGGACACACAGATCATACAAGAGGAGCAATACTCCCAAACCGCAAAAGCTCGAGAGAGAGGTCCAACTCCATACAACAAGATGACATGGTGAGTAACTTCGAGAACTTAACATTTGAGACTGTGATACATGATGTTCACTCAGCATGTTGATGGTGTGAACAGTGTCAACGATGTGAGTCCAGACACCCACAATGAGGCATTTAGATCACTGAACATCGAGCTTCCACAACGGCCTGGAGCTCATACGCTAAAGGCCAAAGTTGACATAGGTGCACAAGGAAACATCATCCCTCTGCACATTTTCCATCGCATGTTCCCCACACTGCTGGTTGCTGTTTCCATAACCCCCCATACACTCCTCATACAATGGTACGAACAAACATTGTACCACAGCACGGTAGCCTCACGATTCCATGTCAGTTTGCCAACAGTGAGTGGACAGATACAGAGTTCTACGTAACTGAGTCAAACGGCCCCCCCTGCTGAGTCTACACACACTCAATGTCACAGCACTGAACTGTGCCTTAACAGCCAAGTCGTAGGGCCAAACTGCAGCAATGAGCTTCGGCCCAATTCAGGACAAGGATGCTCTCAAAACCTAGTATCCTGACCCCTTCACAGGGATTGTCAAGTTTCCATGTAGATTCCACATAACACTAGAAGGCTGACGCAGAACCAACGGTGCAGTCGCCCCTAAATATCCCATCCAGTTAAAAGGATGAGATGAAAGCAGAGCTTGACCGTATGGAAACGCAGGATGTCATCACGAACGTTACAGAACCAACAGACTGGGTCTCCTCACTCGCCTTCAGCAGGAAATCCAACTGCAAGCTACGGATTTGCATGGACCCCAAAGACCTAAACAGAGCATCGAAGTGCACATATCATAAAATGCCCACACTGGAGGAGATAATACACCAGTTCAGTGGAGCTCGTGCCTTCAGCAAGCTAGATGCGTGACATGGATACTGGAGTATTGAGATAGACACTGAGTCCAGTTACTTGACTACATTCAACTCGCCTTTTGGACGATATCGGTTCCCAAGGCTCCCCTTTGGACTCAAGGTGTCACAGCACATATTCCAAGAAAAAATGGACATGATCGTGGAACAATAAACCCTGGAGCATTGGGCATCGCCGACGACATTGCAGTATATTCGGCAAGGACCGGGAGGATCATGACAAGAATTTCCACAATCTGATGTGGGCAGCCCGCAAATATGGTCTCATATTCAACTTAGACAAGTGTGAGTTCAACATTCCATGCATCAACTTCTTTGGCTGCTGCTACGATGCTCAGGGTGTACACCCTGACCCAGCAAAGGTCAACGACATCCATTCCCTCCCAGCACCAGCGAGCGTTAACGAGATGCAACAGTTTCTCGGTTTGGTACAGTACATGTCGCCTTTCATACCAAACCTCGCAGACCACACTGATGCTCTGCGAGCACTCACAAGCAAAGAAAGTAAATGGCAGTTGTCGGCCTCGCACCAGAAAGCGTCTGACAATGTGAAATCACCCATCAACCAACGGTGATCCAAGTTGATGCCTCCACAAAAGGCCTTGGTGCAGCTCTCTACAGGGTGGCAAACCAATCGCGTTCGCCAGCAAGGCCCTCACAGAGGGAGAACTACTGGCCGTAGTATTTGGCTATACTCGCTTTCACACATACACCAACAGATCCCAAGTCACAGTGGAATCTGATCACAAACCGCTGGAGGCAATACAACAGCAGAGCATGGCCAACGTTCCCCCAAGGCTGCAACGCATGATGCTCCATCTCTAGCACTACGACTGTGAAATAACCTACCGCCCTGGACGTGAAATGGTGCTGGCAGACGCACTTTCATGGCTCAGCCCTGTATCGGGGCCACACATTGAGCTTGACACAGCCATATACATGGTACAGTTCTCTACATGCCAAGCTCGCTGAAATTCAGAATCATACACACAATCGTCAAAGGATGGCCAAATGACTCAAAGGACTTACCAAAAGCCATCCGCAACTACTGGTCCTGAAAAGATGAACTATCAGTCGATGATGGTCTTGTGCTAAAGAGTGACCGAATCATCATTCCTCCAGCAATGCAGGATGAGACACTACAGAAAATACATGCAGGTCACCAAAGCATCAACAAGTGCAAGCTGAGTGCCAAGTCATGCATATTTTGGCCCAGAATGACCAAAGACACCGAACACTAAGTGAACACATTCCGTACTTGTCAAGAGCACCAAAAACACAGCCCACACAATCACTCCTTCAGCACTTCATTCCACAGCATCCATGGCAAACAGTCGGTACAGACATGTTCCATTTTGATGGAACAGAATATCTGATTGTTGCCGATTACTACACGAAGTACCCCTTTATCAGGAAAGTTATCGGACAGTGCACTAGTGCGACAGTCATACGCCTCACGAAGGAAATCTTCAGTGACATTGGTTCCCACTAAGATAGTCGGGAGTACCACAAATTCGCGAGCACCTGGGGATTCGATCATGTGACCTTGAGCCCCCCAATACCCAATGATACCTTAATTATTGAAAGTCAAGTCACTGTGGAAATAGCAGTCCAATGTGCACATGGATATATCGACCTTGCACTGTTGTGTCTACGTACAACATAGTATCGGACACAAACAAAAACTCTGATCAGGTCTCACCTCAATACCTGTACCCTGACTAAAGCTAGCCCAGCTGATAATCTCCTACACGTCCTCAAACAGATGTAGCCAATTCTCTGAGGACCGGTGCTACTCTGCATATTATAGTAACCGTCTGGGGTAGTTTGAATTACAGTAAACTGTCCCCCACCATATGTGGGTTGAGTTTACTAGTTCATACCTATACCCTACTCTTGGCCACGAGTTTTCACTGCTTTGAAAAGGACAACCAATATGATGGCTCCAGTGCTATGCATCGTGTGGGAGTCAGGTTATTTCAGCGAATAACAAATAGGCGCAGGGGAATTTGCATATTGCAGTAACTGTCTGGGGACGTATGAACTAGTAGACTCAACCTGTATTATGATGGGGAACAATTATGTATCTATGCAGACTGCCAGTTATAATGTAAAAACCCCAGCCTTTCACTACAGACAGCCTGGAATTGTAAGAACACTACAGACAGACAGTCCCAGGATATACTGACCAGAACATCATTTATAAGTCAAACATCAGAATGTTTATTGTTATCCATCAACAATTAAAGTACTAAACATAGAAACATTGTTTGTAAGCAATAATTTCAAACTGGAACATTGCAAATATATTGAAACACCTGAAAATACCTTAAACAAAAACACTAAATGAATTGACGTAACATTCTGTAAAGCATTTTAAAAGAATTTTAGATTGAAAGACAATTTCATGTTTGTTTTATGTTTTTAACCCTTTCAGCCCTTTGTTTTTTTCTTTTGTTTTTAGTCACTGGGTCAAACAGAGGTCATCTGGCTGTGGGAGGCTCGGCGTAAACAATGCATGCACACAATGGTTGAATACCAATGGACAATAAACCGAATTCCAAGTGGATATAATCTATATAGAGCAGCTGTGTTTGGACCTCACAGATCTGCTGTCTGCTGAAATGTCTGTGTCAATGGACCACAATGAGCAGATTTTGGCGGACAATGAAGGTTAATTGAACCCTTTGTTACATCTGTAACAAAGGGTTACATTCAATGTACTGGTATTTCAATGGAAATAAAGGAATCATGAATATTCGCACACCGGTACCCGGGCGGAAGGGGTTAATAAAATGACGTTGGGAGGTTTGACCATTTAATAACCATTTGTCTTGTGTCCTTCAGACATGGACTAAATTATAAATATGCATTTTTCTTACTCGTGAATGGAAACTGAAATTTATACAAACTAAGGAAAATGATTCAGTTCTAAATACATCTTAACTGACCAGAGTACTGTGAATCCTCGACACCAGACTAATACGAGGAAACAAATTCATTTCAAAAGTTGAGTTGAACAAAATTCACAATGCAATGCATTAATACAGGAAATAGTAACACACCAATTATTAATTAAAAAAGGCAGTTTTCATGGCTTTCATTTCTCCTTGCTTTGAGGCAAATTTCAAACAACAGCAGTTGGCACCTGGCCTGAAAGTTGTCTAAATTCCTAAGAATTGTGATGTCACAATACAGTAATTCCTCAAATAGAGGTCAACTGAGGTCACCTAGAGGTCACCAGAGGTCACCCGGGGTCAAATAGAGGTCATCTGGCTATCGGCCTGTTTGTTTAACGCACAGGATCCGATATTTTGGGATCCACCTCCTATGCAGGGTATGCTAAAATGTGATCCGGATCCGCAGGATTCGTCATAAACAAACAGGCCCTATGTGTGCTGGTAGCTGGGCATAAACAATGCAGGGCAAATAATGGTTGAATACTGCTGGACAATTTGGATAAATGTGTGAAGACCATCTATGTGAGATGACTTGTTGGGAATTTGTGCACGTGTGAATAGTAACACATGTACCCAACATTTATGACAGCTATACATCCCTCTGATATCCAAACCTCTCTGAAAATGTAACATGTGTGTGGAATTGCTGCACAGCAAAGACAATCTCAGTGTTTAAAGACACTACTTGTAGTTTTGATTATAAAACGAGTCACAAATTTTCTTTCATTTGACGTTTTCTGCTATCATTTTACCTAACAAACAAATTAAATCAGCAACAGGCTTGTAGGTGAAAAAACAGTAACATTAATTTGATTGTAAACATGAAAACGATTTGGTCAAATCAAATGTTATAACTTTTCTAAACTGGTTATTCAGTCAGTTGACCGAGACATTTGAACACCATCTTGATAGAACTGAAATCATTTTGGTTTTGATAAAGAAAGAAGTAATATCTACTTGATATCACACAGTAGAGCTACACCCCTGAGGATCCAGTGGTCAGGGTTCTGAGTTGTCTTGAGCCAGATTGGTGTAATGTAAGTCAGATCAGTACGTTGAGGCTTCTTGTAGACAGGGCACTGATACAGACGGGGATCCTTGGGTGAAGTTGAGTTTATAGCAAACATATGAACAACAGGTAGATTCACAAAGAGAACTTTGGGGGTAGGATCAATCAATCTGCAGCCTTTACGATCCCAGGCTGCTCCATCTAGGTATAAGCCATGGATGTACACACCCTCCTGTAAAACAAAAGAGATCTTCACTTTACTGAAATGCCCAATATCTTTCAACAGATTTATACAAGGAAAAACTCAACAAAGTGTACTGAATCATATTCCTGGGCCGATGGGTGCAAAATATAGCTCAGTTGGTAGCCCTGGGGTGTGTTCCGCATTTTATCTTTGTTCACTTTTCAATAAAACAAAGTGTAAGAGAAATGATCCAGAGATATACTTCTCTTATAGTTTGTCTGAATAAAATACAGTGTTTATTCAAACATCTTCCTCAGTGTGATGTTCATTTTCCAGAAAAGCAGCTGTTAGCGTGGGTTTCGTTAAGTGGTGGGAATTCAAACTATGATTAACAGTACCCAATCAAAGGGTTGACTCTTTGGCATGCATTTTCGTCCATTCTCAGACTCATCAATAGTCTTGTTGCTGTGGATCTTACTCAAACCATGCTCGAACATACGGATTGGTGGTCCGCACTTATGTATGTATAGCCTTTGACTATAAGGCTATGAAGCTGTTCCCGGCGAGCGATCAGTACCGTCACCTGCAGCCGCACCTATACAATAGCTAGCCTCCCTGTAAGCGTAATCCCGAGCCAGCTGGCTGCACGGATCATTTTGTACCGTGATATGCACACACACGCATACGTAGAGTACGAGACTCCACAGTTGAGACAAATCGAATCATAGCATTGACGCAACCATCAGTCTTTTATTATTTGTTTCTTTAAATTTTCGACCAACATTGGCCGAAAAACACGGCATCCAATCAATGTGATCTTTGACCCGATATATTCATAATTATGAGCTTTTCACTGCATGGTAGGCCTATGTGTAAATAATTGTGCACATGATATACAGTACTGTTCATACAGTAACATGCACATCAGTACATGTGTACATTGTAACATATACAGAACAATGGCGGTGTCACAGACTTGACTCGTGCGTTTATATCAGAAGTAAATGGAAGTCTAAACTCTGGTGCCGATAAGTTACAAATTGAGGATTTTCGTCCTGAGTAATGAACTGCCCTTCAGTACTTTCTTCAAGGACACAAAGTATTTGTAAATGTGCCGACGGGATTTGGGGAATCTCAGCGCATGACGATTGTGCAGTAGGCCTACTTATAAATATGAATTTTTCTTGACAGCCGTTATCCAATAAGAGAAGACTGTTTAGCATAGCAGTTATAATTATCTTATTGAGCAAATGGAGCTTGCGTCAAGGCTGTGTTTTCAAATAGACTCTCCGTACTGTATGTGTCATATGCATGTGTGCATTGTGCAAACCAGCATTCGTTTGCTCGCCGGGAACAGCTTCATGGCAATTCGTCAAGGCTAATGTACGTACTGACGTCTCTGTAACAATGTCTTGGGAATCCTGTAAAATCTCCCCCCCCAAAAAAAAAAAAATGGGGGTAAACACACTGCGCATGTGTTACTTTTGAAGTCAGGCACGGCCAAACATACATGCATCAGTACATGTGTGCAGGCCAGTATAGGTAATCATACACATTCAACAGTGTGTCATGGAGATGCACAACTCACAGCCTTTACAGGATTCCCAAGACGTTGTTACATAGAGGTCTTTACGTACATGTATGTCAGTGGGTGTATTCAGTTCATACGTTTGACTAATAACAATGTTGAGTGCTGTGGCCTAGTGGTCTGGCGTGTCGAACTCAAAGTCTTGTGATCAATCTACAGATCATGGGTTCAAAACCAGCCATGGGCTAGTGGTGCTTGGGCAAGATGCTTTATCACATATTGCTCCTCTTCACCCAGGTGTAAATGGGTACCTGGGAGGGTAGAGATGGCTTTGTGGTTTGATTAGCCTTTGTGCGATTTAAAGTAGCCAGGGCTGTATATTCGCCAGGGAGTTGAGATGGTTTCAGGAATGTAAATTATGACCCAATGACCAGGGATAATAATATGTGCACCACGAGTGTCTTAGATACATGTGTGCGCAGAATAAATTCTGAATTATTATTATTATTATTATTAGGCCCATATCTGAATGACGCCCAACAAAGGATGAAAATGATTTGTTAACTTACAGATGGTGGTGATGTCAGCTCCTCTTTGAATACTTTCATGACTTCATTATGTAGAGTAACTGAATCTAAGGCCCAGCCCTTATGTGCTCTAGTCACCTCTTGGCGCATAGCTGTCAGGAAACCTACAATTATAGCACATTTCAAAAACAGATATTTAAGTGCAAAGAATACTCTTCCAATATGTGTGTGACTGCTGTGAACTAAAGATGATTTGCTCTGGTCACCAGCAGTTTCACAAAATTTAATGTAAGATGTCTATCAAGTTTTACACCAAGGTTTCTACCAGGTTTCACCATCCTTCATCAGAAAACACTTGTGTATTCCTGTGCAAGTGATCCAGTGTACACATCATAGAGTGTACGGTAAATTGTGATGTAGAATAATATCTAGAAGAAAGGCAGAGAACCAAGTCAAAGCTAACATGCCTATTACAGACCATGAGGGTCACCATGAGATGATGTGATTTCACCAGTAGCAACTCTGTGAGTTATGTCCTTAAAGGTTTACTGTAATCAAAATCTTGGGAAAAGGGTGAAAGTGCTTGAAAATAATTGCTTAATTACGATATCAATTTACATTTTTCTGCAAGTGCTTAATTTTCATCACAAAGTTAAAAAGTCAGAACATGTATGCCCCGCCTCCCCAAAAATGCCCCTTGGAACCGATCCACGCAAAAATAGCATGTGACATCACCTACAGAACTAGTATAGGCTCACACTACAGAATACTGCGTGGCGTTCTGCATGTGATGTAAGCAAGTTTTTTTGTCACAAAAAGTGGGGTGCTAAATTATGGGTCTAAAAAATCCTTTTTCTATATACAATATTTTGTTAAACACAATCAATGATTACATTTTTGATTACAGTAAACCTTTAAGATGTGATGACAATAGATAGTAGGGATATTAGGAAAGTACCTTGAGGATTGAAGAAACCAGTCATCCAGAAGACAACGGGTCTACCTTCAAAACACCATGATGCAAACTGACTATTCCTCTCCAGTAATTCTGTGAACCAGAAGCCTAATGTGGATGATTCCCAAGACACCTTCCTCCATAGGGCAGGGACTCTGGCATCATACATGTTATCGAGGGCATCACGTAGATTCTACACACAATAAACAAACAATGTCTGATGTGAATCTTATAACTGATATGTGAAGTTTGTCCCTTTGGACCTCAGTCATGTGACACATGACAGTGTTCCTATAGAGGTTATTCACCAACGTCATAAAATCACATGATTGGCCGTCAAGCTTTTCTATGTTATCCATGGTTACCCATAGGACACTGTACGTTGAGTGTGCACTGAAGCGTATTGTTTCTTGTGTGCAATCATTGTGCTTGACGGCCAATGACGTCACGTGAATAACCTCTATAGTGTATTTATTAGGACCATGACTATACACCATCTGACTTGGCTAAGATCAGAAGTTTGAAAGTGACAAAAGTGTACAACAGTTTCAGAAAAACTTTATCTGTTCAACTGCAAACTTCAAAATCTGTGAGATTTTGAGAACGAGAAGAATTTGAAGATGATAAAAAGAAAGGAAAACTAGACAACCCTATATGGTGCATATGTATGTCAACTGTAGATGAGTGGGGAGTTGCATGGCCTTCACCAATCATGGAGTGGTTAAGAAAATGCATAGAATCTCTAAAACAAATTTAGTGTTATTGTAAAATATGAAACTGATTCCTTATTACTTTTCCATGCAGTTTCAAATCTTATTCAGTTAAATGTGCTGTGATCTGACCACAATAGTGCTGAAGATAATGTTGGTTAGCATGAATATTGTTCTCCATTGTACCTACCTCACTCATGATAATAGTGCCCTCAATGGCTAGTTTAAGATCAGTCAATGTAGTACGCACAAGACTAATGATTCGCTGCATACGATCTATCTCTTGACGGAGGAAGATGTTCATAGATGACAAGGCTCCCATCTTAACAAGACGAGCTTTGACCTGCATCAAGTAACAACATATTGAGGTTACAAACACTATAATTAGTCAACTAAATAATTAATTGATACTAGACACAACAAATTAGAAAGTGATTTCTTATACCTCTTTAACTGTGAATACGAATATAACACATATTAACAATACATTGTATGTCACAAGGTACAGAGAGTACTGCTACTTGAATTCTATGAAGTAACTTAACCTGACTGTAATAATATAATCACACGTTTCTTTTTTTTCTTTATGATTTTAAAAAAGTTATCCACTTGCATTTTTTTTCAGGTAACTGACATATATACCAGGATTAACTTGAATTATACCTCATGTGGCTTGTAGTCAGATGGTAGTTTACTTAGCATATCTTCCGCCATCTTAAACACAGTAGTCTCTCTAGTTTCACCTCCACCACCTCCTACATCCTTAGGTTGGATGTTCAAGATTGTGTTCAGCACTTCAATGCCAGTGTTGCTTTGGTATCTAAAAGATTACAGGATGTACATTGCACATTATATATGATTAGACCCATCAATGTTATGAAGCATTGCAATTATAGAATGAGATAATCAATCTTGTCCTGGAGAAGATGTGCAGCCAATTTCATCCACTCCACTCATGGCTTTGTTGTAAAACGTTATGGATGAATGGATTTTATGAAAGTTATGGCGTACTATCTGGATAGGATGAAAGTGACTGGCTTATGCTGTAAAATGTGGTTTAACTGATACGCCATGACTTGAGATGGTGTAAGTCATGTTTTGTGAAATCAATATTACGTTATAGCTCAGTTATGCCATAAGTTTCATGTTTGCACCATAGGTTTTGTCCCATAAGCAGATATGTTTGGCGTTTTTTGTGTGTAAAATCGGCTGCAGGGGTCATCCATCTGCTAAGCACACAAATTAAATGTGAATGTTTGTCATAAATTTCACAGTACAGTTATGACCTGCAGCAAACTGCTCATTAGCCAAAATAATGACCTGAACTTTACAAAATGCTTGGAGTTAGGGGGCCCAGTGCGTTACAATCCTGTCACCATTTTTTTTTCTAAAAGGCTAAAGCATTTAAAATAGATCCTACTCACCAAAACACGCCAGGCCCAAACTCCAAGCATTAATTTCACAGGGTACAAAAATGATATACCAACACAATTAGTAGGTCCTGGTAAAGTTCTTTTTCCTAAACATTCTAGTCCAAAAGATGAACATAGAATACTTATCTTCCAAAAAACAACATTTATTGGCTTAATAATTTAATGATGAAGTAACATACATGGTTTTCTATTTCTTGCACAAGCTTACATGCATTATTGACTTACGTGATGTCTGCATTTGGATGAAGTCCAAACACCTCAGGTGTGTCAGTGAGTGGTAGCTTATCAATAAACTCATGGTACTCCTGCAATGTCTTGCATTTAGGAATGGTGTAGCCAGTATAAAACTTGAAACTATCAGTAAACATGTGCTCTCCAAACCACACCTACAACAAAATATGATAATGATACAAACGTGTATTGGATAGCATAGGATATCATACAATGCCAAATATATGCAAATTTAAAGGTAGTATCACACTTTGGTATCATACAAAACAGAAATGTTCCCAGTTTTACCTATTAACTTACAGGGTATAAAGATGGTGATTGGAGAAACATACCATTAAC
This sequence comes from Astropecten irregularis, assembly GCA_963971285.1. NCBI lineage: Eukaryota > Metazoa > Echinodermata > Asteroidea > Paxillosida > Astropectinidae > Astropecten > Astropecten irregularis. The sequence goes on along the minus strand of OZ020261.1, from coordinate 3,358,598 downwards.
ATTTGTCTGCCTGAAATGCCTATTTATCCAGAAAAGGGTAAAAACACTGACCAAAATTATTTTTGATCTTTCCAAGAGCAAAAATAAAAGAGAAAAGACTTAGAAATACTATGGGAGTTTTTCACTGTTTTCTCAAAAAGTTGGTATTGTATGGGACTGAACTTTCAAAGATACCCGTTACCATACCATACCATCAATAAACTCATGGTACTCCTGCAATGTCTTGCATTTAGGAATGGTGTAGCCAGTATAAAACTTGAGACTATCAGTAAACATGTGCTCTCCAAACCATGTTCAAGCCATGCAAATACAGAATACATAATGTACATACCTTAGCAAATGTATTGAGAAGGCGTTTATCATAATCATCAGTGACTCGACCTCCATACTGAACCTCACCTAGCATGTAACGAACAGTGTTCCATGATACACCCTGCACCAATAAAAAGTAGGATTATGTTAGTATCATCAACAGCATTATTCTGGAAGTGATTGGTTTTGCGGTAACACCATGTTGTGAATATGAGTGAATCCCTTTATGTAGTTTTGCCATGCAGAGCCTTAAATCTAATTTAGCTTCTCATTCTGTCAAAGCTTTCAATATTACTTTTTGCAAAAAGAATGTAATTGTTTGCCTTTATTATCTCAGAATATGTCAATTACGTGATTTACTTTGACAACTACGAGCAAGAAACAAAAATGGAAAGGAACTGAAAACAAAGAAATTGATGATAATCAAACAATTGTGTATAATGAATGTCAATAGACAGAGAGGACAGATGAAATAGGAAGGGAAATTGAGCTACGTGAATTGACTTTGCATTTCTATCTCTATACCTTCTTGGGATCCATGTCATCTAGATGGTTCTGTATGAATTGTACACTAGCTGTCTGATCAGCAGAGTTAAACTCATAGGGAATATTCCAGCCAAGAGGACCAAACTTACGACGTTCCTGAAAATGAAAACACACATTCATAATAGAAACTTTGGTTTTGCCCAAGTGTAAAGCATAGTGTACATAGTAACAAATAGACAAAATGAGCAAAATTCACAAATTAAAGAACAATGCTTGTTTTGCGCTCTTTTATGCTCATTGTAACAAAAAAAAAACTGCAGCCCATCCCCATCTCAGCAAAATGATACTGTAAAGTTTGCCACAAGATGGCGCCGTTTGTAAGTAGCAGTCAACAGCCGCCAGTTGGTGGCATGGAACACACGCGTGAAAAGCATGTGTGAGATTTACGGAGACGATATAGTGATAAGCTACAGACAAGGACGGGTTTCTGAGGTAAGCTAAGAAGGAAGAGAAAGACCAACTAAAATAAAGGTTAGTTTCAATAAAAACTGAGATTGTGACATGTGTATTTATTTGGCTGTCAACCCGTGGTATTGTAGCTAGGCCTACTGTATTTCACATAAATATTACCCAGGACCTGCAGAGGAAAACTCTACATTGGTGGCAGCGGTTTCCGGTAATACATTTTACGTTGTAGATGAGTTCTCCATTTTAGTTGCTTCTAGTGCATTTCCCACTGCCTTCGCTTCCGCCGCTATGTCCGATGCGGGAAGTTCCCACTGGCCTCCGCTAGACGGTTGCCACTCGCCCCCTTGGTTTCATACGCTCCCGCCTTTGCCGGTGTCCGCGCCCCCAAATGATTGGCTTCACTGTGTCGTAGATATGGCTGACGTCCCCGGCAAGGGCGCCGTAGGTCCTGCAGCGAATTTCAGTTGCCCTACTGCGGCGTACACGCCAGTACCGACCCAGGGTGGTGGAGCTCATGGGTCTGACAGCTATCTCGTAGATGGACAACCGGCCACCGTTAGATCATCGACGCCTGCACACCGATGGCCAGCGGGCGGGTCGCCACCAGGGATGCTGGCACGGGGCCTATTCGCCGGTGCACCGACATCCACAGACACTGTGCATGCGGCGCCGGCGGGACAACTGCCGTCGGTGCAGGAGAACCGGGCGATGGGTATACAGTCGGCACATGCACACCGGCTGCAGCATAGCTTTGTCGGTGGACCGACCTTTGCACAACTCATGGCTACGGAGGATGCGGTGGTGCAGCCGTCGGTAGAGGAGTACCGGGAGATGACGCACCAGCCGATGCCTGGACAGCAGGAATTGCCTTGCATTGTCAGTGCACTGACCAGCGCACCGATGGCCAAGGTATGTGGGGATATAGCCGGACAGGGGCTGCCATCGGTGCCGAACTACAAGGATATGACACATAGGCCAAAACCGGCACAGAAGGATTGGGTCGAAGGAAGGATGGCACGACAACATATGAGAGCTTTAGTCAGAGCATTAAAAAGTAGATTGGAACCGGATGGGTGTAAAGAATTTTACAGAGTTCAACTGAAGAATAGACGCCAACAGGCCAACGAGTCCCTTTCAGAACTGGCCCAAGCAATTCATCTTCTGGTGGACAAGACAGTCGGTGATTTGTCTACAGATGAACAAGAGACAATGGCCAGGGACTATTTCTTGGATGCCCTTGCAGACGTGTTTTGCAAGTGCAACCTCATAGTTTGGAGGAAGCTGTAATGGCCGCCACTGAGTTTGTTGCCAATATGTCAGCAGAGAAGGGCCAGGGCCTTCATAGGGTAGGATTTCTAGAAAGCGAGGATTCAAATGGCACGAAGACCGACGACTCCGTGTCAAGCGAAAGAGTGACGAACCTCGAAAAATGCCAGCACGAAATAAGCCAGCAGATCAAAACACAAGCCACACAGAATGCAGAGTTAACCAAGAAGAGGAGAGGATGTTTCTCATGCGGCGAACAAGGCCACTTCAAACGGGACTGCCCGAAAGAGAAAGAACAATCTCGGTCGAACAACAGGAACCAGGAAAACATTTAAGGGCTGACAGTCACTGCGGCGATTGCCACTATTCAAGAAAGAAGTCGCCGACAAAAGAAATTGAGAGGATGGAGAAGGCCAACATTATAGAGCCAGCATCTGGACCATGGGCCTCGCCGATAGTACTCGTCAGAAAGAAAGATGGTTCTGTTCGGTTTTTCAACGATTATCGACGGCTCAACTGTATCACTAGGAAGGATGCGTATCCAATACCTCGTATCGATTACTCCATCGACACTTTGGCGGGCTCCAAGTACTTCACAACATTAGACTTAGCATCGGGGTATTGGCAAGTGCCAATGAGTGAAGCAGATAGAGAAAAAACAGCCTTCACCAGCCATCGGGGACTCTTCCAGTTTCGTGTCATGCCCTTTGGGCTATGCAATGCCCCTTCAACTTTTGAGCACTTGATGAGGACAATTCTACACAGACTGCAGTGGCAAATCTGTCTGGTATATTTGGACGACATATTAATCTTCTCCAAGACCTTCGAAGAACACATGGAAAGGCTCCAATTGGTTTTCAGTCGCATCCAGATGGCAAGTTTAAAGCTTAAGCCAGAAAAATTTCACCTATTGCAACATGATGTGCTGTATCTGGGGCATATTGTCTCCGACAAAGGTGTGAGAACAGACCCAAGTAAAGACGAAACAAATCCGAGAGTGGCTGGTTCCGCAAAATGCACAAGAGGTCCGAAGCTTCCTTGGTCTGTCTTCTTACTACAGGAGGTTTGTTGCCGGGTTTGCCGACCTCGCAATGCCACTACAAAGACTTACGGAAAAGGAGAAGACTTTCCAGTGGACAACAGAATGTCAATCGGCCTTTCAGCAACTAAAGCATCGCCTAACCTTTGTGCCTATTCTTGCTTATACGACTCTTCATGGCAAGTTTATACTTGACACTTCGGAATCGGTGAAGTACTCAGCCAAAAGCAAGACGGCAAAGAGCACATCATCGCATATGCTAGCCGTGCCTTGTCGAAACCAGAACAGAATTATTGTGTCACAAGAAGGGAACTCCTTGCAGTAGTATACTTCATCAAATACTTTCGACCGTATCTGTATGGCCAGCAGTTCCTCCTTAGAACAGACCATGGGTCCCTCCATTGGCTATTCAATTTCAAGGAACGCGAAGGCCAAATTGCTAGATGGCTGCAGGCCTCGCTGAATACGACTTTGATTGAGCACCTCCCAGGACAAAGGCACGGAAATGCAGACGGTATGTCTCGAATCCCTTGCATTCAGCCCCAGACAACCAAGGAAGCTTCCGAAAAGGGGCAAGAGCATCTATGCTGCCGCACTTCAATTACGTCCAGCAAGACGTCAGAAGAACAGAAAGAATCATCGAGCACACAAGCGAACTGGAGCTACCGCATACCAGAGGTCTCATCAATTTAATGGCTACATGGCTACACCCCTAAGGATCTGAGAGAGAAACAACTAGAAGATACGGCTCTACAAAAAGTGATAAGCTGGCTGGAATACAGGACCCAAAGACCATCGTGGGCAGAGGTGTCAGTCGAGGGTAGCATTGTGGGGTTCTTGGCAGCAACTGTGTCTTTGGGATGGGGTACTGTATAGGAGATGGGAAGAGGACTCTTTAAAATCATGATGGCTTCTGGTGGTTCCCTCGGCACTAAGAGCAGATGTGCTGCGGCAACCACACGACTGTCCTACAGCCGGACACCTGGGATCAACAAGATGTATGCTATAATTGCTAAGGTCAAATCGTGATTCTACTGGGAAAACATGAAAGAGAGGGTGAGTAGATGGTGCAGGCAATGCCTGGAATGTGCAAGACCTACGTCTCCAGCACGGAAGGGTAAAGCTCCACTTCAACAAGAAATTTCTGGGGTCCCAATGGAAAGGATCGCCATGAACATCAATGGACCATTTCCAGCTACTGAAGGAGCCGGGGAACAAATGGATTTGGGTTGTCTCAGACTACTTCACCAAGTGGACTGAAGCTTTCCCGTTACAAGACATAACTGCACAAACGGTTGCCAATGTATTCGTCAGAGAGCTCATCTGTCGATTTGGTGTTCCCAGGCAGTTACACACAGACCAGGGTCGGCAGTTTGAAAGTCATCTGTTTCAGGAAATGTGCACATTGCTGGGCATCACAAAAACTCGAACAAGTCCATATCACCCCCAAAGTGACGGCCAGGGAGTTCATCTGTCGATTCGGTGTTCCCAGGCAGTTACACACAGACCAGGGTCGGCAGTTTGAAAGTCATCTGTTTCAGGGAATGTGCACATTACTGGGCATCACAAAAACTCGAACAAGTCCATATCACCCCCAAAGTGACGGCCAGGTTGAGCGATTCAACCGCACCCTCAAAGATATATGCTAAGTGTCTATGTGGCTGAAAACCAACGGGACTGGGATTTGCGGAACTATAATGTGCCCAGCCAACAGAAAAGGTTTGCCCCTGGCACAGCAGTGATGCTATATGTAGAGGCAAAAACTGAAGGGTTATCCCTTAAACTCCAGTCCAGGTGGGACGGACCATACATCGTAAATGAAGCTGTAAACGATGTCAACGTGAGGATCCAGAAGGGGAAGCGGTATAAGTGCAAAATTGTGCACATAGATCAAACGCTTTGAAGGGGATGTGGACAAGGCCTGATGGGACAAGTTAATTCAGTTCCCACTTCCAGTACACGCTGCCGATTCCCAGGAACCGGACAACTTTGACACTGCTGATTGGCTACCACGGCCCCAACCCCTCCAGTTCACTGTGATAAAGAGGTTACGCCACAATCTCCTAGCAGCGGAGAACGATGCCTTGAAAACCAACTACCAGGCAATGGTAATCAGGCATCAGAGCCCATGCGGCATGAGGAAGCAGCTGAAGATGATACAGCTTCTGATAACGTAGAGTGCCCCACAGCGGAATCCACCGAAACGTTTCGGAGAATGGGTCAAATCGCTCAACTAACATTAAGCAGCTTTGTTATCAGGCAGTAACCCTCGTTTTGTTTATTTGTTATTAACTCCTCCAGATGCCGAAAAGACACCACTCCATGGATCGGCACTTGCTGTCCAGCTCCGCGCCTACAATGTCGAGAGTGCAGCCTGATCTTCAGCTCGCAGTTGGCCCTGAATCGTCACGTCACCGAGCAGCATGGGGTGAAAACTAAATTCGAATGCCCATTTTGTGAAGTCACAAAGCTACACTAGAAAGAACGAATTGGGACGACACCTCACCAATCCTCTATGAAAGGAACACCTCCAGCAACAGAGAAGGAGAAGATACCGCGTGCATCCCCGGAAAGAGCTCAGAGTGTGGAGGTGCCGAAAACACTTGAGAAACACACTACTTGTACTCCTGCATTGTCCTTGCATCCAACGGCTGAGGACATGGATTTTGATGTACCAACAAGAGGTTCTTCACAGACGTCACCACTGAGACATGTCACGACAGAGACAACTATGGAGGGGCGAGTCATCGAAGGTCGGGTGTTGAAGCGTAGAACCGTGGAGATATACAACGAGGGTAGTCTGGTGATGAAGACCACCACGGAAGACTTCCTGGACAAAAGTCTGGAGCATTGACTACCAGGGATGACTTTCATGACCGCCTTTTCCGCCCTATTGCGAACTTTTCTAAACTTTGTTAAAGCTTTGTTTAAAATGTTGAGATGTTGTTCTGTAAGAACTTTGTCTACACAAATGCGAGACGCATTCTTTCCCCATGATGTAAGGTTTGCCACAAATAGTAACAAATAGACAAAATGAGCAAAATTCACAAATTAAAGAACAATGCTTGTGTTGCGCTCTTTTATGCTCATTGTAAAAAAAAAAAACTGCAGCCCATCTCCATCTCATCAAAATGATACTGTAAAGTTTTCCACAAGTTGGCGCTGTTTGTAAGTAGCAGTCAACAGCCGCCAGTTGGTGGCATGGAACACACGCATGAAAAGCATGTGTGAGATTTAGGGAGACGATACAGCGATAAGCTGCAGACATGGACGGGTTTCTGAGTTAAGCTAAGAAGGAAGAGAAAGACCAACTAAAATAAAGGTTAGTTTACCTTGTGTTTCAATAAAAACTGAGATTGTGACATGTGTATTTATTTGGCTGTCAACCCGTGGTATTGTAGCTAGGCCTACTGTATTTCACATAAATATTACCGAGGACCGGCAGAGGAAAACTCTACAATACCATAACCCAAATAATCTCCTCCGGATTTCAATACCAGAAAAATTTAAAATGCAAATATTTAATATAATGTTAGACAGCTTTTTATGAAAGACAAACAGTACAAAGTCTTTCCAAATCAAATGAGAAATTGTAGTTTTCTATTTTTTCTTTTAAAAATTATTTAAATTCATCATTAAAATTTGTTCTTCAATTTCACTCAGCACAAAAGCAATGCATTTTCAATAGTGATTTACCACAAATGATAATGGCTAATTGACAAATATTAGTTCAACAAAAACAAACATAGTCTCTATATTAAAATATTAAGGTATTTCACTAGGCCTGGGCGATTAACTCGATTAATCGCGATTACATTCCTGTGTCGATTACTCGATTAGTAAATTCTGAACTACTCGATTAATCGTGCCAGCACGATTAGTGCCTTCGAGTTGCGATTAATTCCACGAGTTACTACTATTCTCAGTCGATCTATAGCCATGCCGTGTGTGTTGCATGGAGCAGCTGCATAGACTTGATGACAAGTCGTTAGACATTCGTGTTTTGTCTATCTTTCCGTCAAAATTAGGTACAATCATTGTGCATCATGCATCGTTCGTATAGTGAGGCAACGCAATCTTGATTCAATAGGGGTCGAGGGTGTATATGTACCGCTGTCTCGTCCCCGCATGTTGGACATTATGCAGGACGTACACAGTGTAATATGAACACGCACACCGTACCCCTGGTGTAGAGATAAAATTACCGACTTGATATCAAGTCTGCCTGCTGCACGTGCACCGGATGCCCGCCCAATTTTGACAGCGCCATGACAACAATTTGAGATTACACTTCAATTGGCCAGTAGCCCTTCTAATAACACTGCCTTATATGGTCAACGAGGATGAGGCATGAATGAGGGCTATACCATTTCGCTGTTATTGAGGTACATTTAGTTATGTTGCATTTTCAATGAATACTATTTATCTCACTTAGTAATAAAACGAAAGGTTGTCGCACATAAACATGAGTTATTGGATACATACAGTTTAAACGTGTCGGGGTAAATTTTTATTCAAGCCTGACAGCTGACAACAAAGTTTTTCTCAACTTCCTAGGCCCACGTGTTTTCAATGGATTCGGCTACCATGGCCGGCCAGCAAGGCTTGGAGCACTCAACTACTCGAGTACGGGCGCTACTCGATATTACTGTATTGTATCGTATCATATGATAATCGTGAAGTGAACATGTGGAGTAATAGTCTTGTTCAAGACAGTATTACGTAGTTGTACCTGGCCAACAGATCGCACGTACGTGTACGTGTCAACACAACAAACGACCCGAAATAACGTCTACGCCACACACATAAGCCTGTAATACCGTCTTGTCCATTTACTCCAAACTGCCCGGAAAATTCCGGGCAATAACCCCCCGCGAAGTCGGCGCATCATGACGTAGCCTTATTTGCATTAATATATTTAGAAAATTTGCAAGGGGATGAAGTCTAGTTCCGCAACGACGTCGCAAGCATTATATACAGTACGCATACACACATGTATTTACAGTACTTGTAAATTACATGTGCCGTATGTAGGCCTTCATTGATATCGTACCATGGCTGCTGACGGATCCTATTGAATTTGGAGGCCTTGGATTTTGCAACACAAATGTCGGGGATTCGAGAGTTTTCCGGAGAACAACAAGGCTCTTAGACAACTTGGGAATGGAATACATTCCGTGTCTTCATGGAGCCCGGGAACAGACTCCATGGTATCATTATTCAGTGAAATTATTTCATTCATCCCTTCATTCATTCATTTATTTTGGCAACATACAAAAGTACTGTACACATGAAATACACAATAAATAACGAATAACAAAAGCCCGAGGATAACCCAAAAAGCTGTAAAATGTGGCTTATTCATACCCTACAATTTCTCAAAATGTTTTTGTGCTGCATGACAGTTGATCGAAGTATAATCAAACCATGGCTTTGGTAATGACCATGGAGCTATCTGTTGTTATTGCTCCATGGCAATAACGGTTGCGGCTGAGTTTCAAACGACCGTCATTACGTGATATGCACACGGTATCACGCCATACCACGTGCGTGGATTGGACGCTGACCAAAACAGTGCATTGCACCCCGTTGTTGACCTCAATGAATATGCAATTTTTGCCCACAGAGGTCACGCTTAGTCTTTGTCACGTGACACTAGAGCAAATAAACAAGACATTGATATTTCGTAGGGCGGTGGAATGGTCCACTTTGTTCACGTGGGGTGGGTAATTGTTTGTGGAATGGTCCACTTTGTTCACGTGGGTCGGGTAATTGTTTGGAGGGACTAGCGCATAATCAACGTCTTGGACAAGACTAGTGGAGTAATCGTGAATTGTAAAATAATCGCAATGTATTTAGTAATCGTGAACTGTATAATAATCGTGTTCACTGTGCAGTATTCATGAACTGTATAATAATCGTGTTCACTGTTCAGCCTACATGGGGTGTACATTGTGTCATCGTGTACTATCGTTGACCTGTACATGCATGTATGGGACCACGTCTGTGTGTACCTACGTGAGGCAGTAACTGCATGCCTTGTCGGCCAACACTCCGCGAAATTACCCTACTTTACTGAAGGAATACCAATAATTATGGACGATATTAGCTTCACGAATTTTGCATTATACCTTGTCAGAACAAAAAATGGCAGTGGTCAATGCCTCGGAAATCGGAACTGATCGCTGTTGAAACTTGTAAGAATCAATGCATTGCGCTAGTGCAGTTTACTGCAGTGTCGCTATGATGAAAACAAGGTACGTGCTGCTTGTTTAGTCACTTCCGGGTAATCGCGATTAATCGATTAATCGCAATTATTTCCTCCGCGATTAATCGATTAGTGAAAAGCACTAATCGCCCAGGCCTATATTTCACTACAATCCCCTATATTGAGTATTACACTCTAAGGTTAAGTCATTTATTGTTTGGATATGAAAAATTGTTGTGTAGAATAAAAAATGAGATTGAGATTTGATGTGAAATTAGTTATTGATAATAACCATGGAGTAGTACCTGCACTGTAGTATGAAGGAATGCCACTGCATACAGCATGGGTTTCCATTGTGGTTGATTAGTAATATCCAGCTGATCTTGTGAAATGGCAGCAAATGTGCGCTTCAGGCCAGCCTTGACACCCTGAGGAGGCTCATTGGTGAATTTGATAGATGACTGCAAGACAAAATACAATCACCAATCATAACAATGCAACACAAACATATCACGATCAGTCAAGCAGCCTCTTAAAACAGCACATCTCCAATATTTTGAAAGGTTAACAAAATGCTTACTTAATAATGTTTGAACATTTAATATTGACAGCCAAACAAGCCAAGAGCAGCCAGTAAAAAAGCGAGCAGTTTTCTTAATTTCTGTCACAAATTCGTCCATATACTTTAATTGGCTATCCCGCTTGAGCTTAATGTAAAAACGTTTTCATTTTTCCAGCATTTCCGTAACTAGACCTGTATTGTATTTGTTCTAATTGTTTTGCTTCTTCTCCTCCTTCTCCAAACAATATATTTCTAAATGTCTGTTTTGTTTACCTCTGTAGGAAGCAACAGAGGTGAACAATGACTAGGAAGAAATACATTTTTAAATATTTCTAATACAATTACGGAAGAGCCCTAAACAAATCATGTTTTCAGACAGATATCTTGTTTTAATAGTGAAATGGCCAATCTGGCATGAACTCAAACATTAAACACCCGGTCTACAATACCTGGATCCAGTAGGTCACGCCCCTTGACAAATTAATCAACCACAAGGCGTTATTTAAGGTCCGAAAAATTGCTGCTTTTTGTCCGACAAAACGTTTTTAATTTTATATTCTTTACTGCACACTTTTTGTTGAGTTTACTTTTGTTTTGTATGCTCAAGGCAATTCTTTTACAAATCCGAGTTTTGTTTTTTATCCATGGTCAAGCGGTGTTTATATCTTCATTGTAATTCTGACTCTCGATGCCTTGGCTGAGAGGAAATGTACATTTTTGACCTTTTCCAAATCAGATAAGCGGATAGAGCTGCTTTCGGTGGTTGAGAGTGTACAACGCTTTGTGTGTGGGCAATCGTGACACGTTGTGTGCTTGCACGTGTGCGTTGTTGCTTGGCCGTTGCTATGGTGGGCGTGGCATACTGGATTGGTGTATTACCGGAATATGCAGGTGATATGTGCTGATAACTGCCTCGAAAAATGTCATGAGAATGAAACATCTCTTCAGTGCTGGACATAAAATCCTATGAAGTGGTGAATGTCTGCTGTTCTGGATCAGGTTCTGCTGTGGTCTGATGGTTATGAATATAATGGTTATTTGTATTAAAAGCATGTTACCTGCAACAGGCTGATAGGGAATTGAGGGTGTTCTTCTGTAGTAATCCACACTCTGAATGTCTCATGCACTGGTTCATGGGTTATGACTGTTTCAAGTAGTTCATCCATGAAGTCTAGACCAAGATGACAGTTCTGCAGCAGAACCCATCCTCCCTGCAAACAAAGACACACTTTATTGTTATTATAATTCCTTTTAGGTAATGAAACCAGGGGTTCCACAAAAGCACTGTAGCTTGAAAGCCTAAAATAAACTGTATGAAAAGATGATGAAAATAAGACATACCATTTTAGAGGTGAGTAATATTTTTTGTGAAACCCCATGGAGTCAGGAGGGGAGTGAAAACCCAATTCACTTGTGGCAGTTGTGGGCCAACCCAGACACAAAACTAGGCTGCCAAAGCTTAAAGGTGAGGAAAGAACTGCTTTGCTAACCTGACCTCCACTCTCAGTTTGTGTGATTACAATCTACAACATGTATACCGGTAGTCCATCCAGAACACATCAATCAATATTTTCAACATATTCAGAACCAAGTCATAATAATGTACCATCATTTTATCATTAGAATCTGCCTTGCATATGTACGGCACATTATTTTCACTCATATGAAATTATTTCCTTCTCAGAGACTAGTATTATATCACTCTAGTTTCTTTCATGATAACAACAAAAAGAGCCTATATACACGTGCCTTAAAACACACTCATAAGTTAATTGTGTAGTGTTAATAATTAGCGGTTTCAACTTACAGTGCTTGCCTGCTTATGTACCAAGGTTTTGAAGTGAGTGGATGCAACAATGGTCTTAATAACTAGTGTTATCATCCCACACAGGTTGTTTTACAGGTTTCTGTTTTAAATTATATTTGTAGAAACCTGCAGTGACATGTTTAGGTCTGGATGGAGGTTTAACGGTATATAAAAAAAAGGGCACTGATCCAATACATACCCCGGCCATTGATTGTGCGACCAGTCTCCGAGCATGAACCTCTTGTCCCTGTCCCATAGAAATGGCTCTACACTCTGTACAATCACAAAACAATCACAAATATTAGTGTTGTACATGCTCATCAAATTAATGAATGTAATTCACTCTTAGATACTGTGTCTTACCATCATCACATCTATGGAGTACTGAAAAACACAAACCTGGAATGTTATTTGAATTAATATTCTGTACATGTTGTACTTCTTTAACAGATGTAACACAGCAGGCTTGGGCCATGTAATGGTGCAATGTAAGATGTGTAAGGACCAAATGCTGTACACTAACCAACTTTGAGTTTCTTGGCAAGTCCTTCTATCTGGTTGGTTGGATCACTACCCATGGAGAGGAAGCAGATAAGTGGTGTCCTGATGTCCCCTTCTTCCCAAGTCTTCTCCAGATCCAGTATGACAGGATCTGCATATCTTGCTCCCATTGAGTTAGCTATGTATTTACGAGCTTGAGGTATGACCCTGTCTGTACACCAACTCCTAATGTACAAGACCACATCAAATTGATTCAATATAATTCAATGAAACAATGGGTACATATCTGAAATATTCATACTATGTCTTACAACATTTGGGACAAATACATGCAAATACAATACAAATGATATATGATGCACATAAGGTAAGAGTTAGAGAGCATGACAAGTCAATATAGGAAGGGTCTTTCTTGAAGGATAAATGACACAAGTGTACACAGATAAACCTCATGAGACAAGATAAAGGGAAAACAACAGGAAACTTGGTGGTCTGGGGAACCAGAGGAAAGAGAGGGATAGACATGCTACTGTCCTGTATAAGGGATCATAGGAGTGCTTGGGGAGGGTGGGGTGTAAACAAGATCAAAGATATTCTATGATCAATAAAAGGGTGAAGATGCGGGCAGGTTGTATGGGAGCAGTGGTGATCAGGGTAATTACTGAGAAGATGCGGGCAGGTTGTATGGGAGCAGTGGTGATCAGGGTAATTACTGAGAAGATGCGGGCAGGTTGTATGGGAGCAGTGGTGATCAGGGTAATAACTGTGAAGATGCGGGCAGGTTGTATGGAGCAGTGGTAATCAGGGTAATAACTGTGAAGATGCGGGCAGGTTGTATGGGAGCAGTGGTGATCAGGGTAATTACTGAGAAGATGCGGGCAGGTTGTATGGGAGCAGTCTTCTGTCGTATGGCATGTTGCAGCTTATAGTGACAAGTCCAGTTCCGAGAGCCAGGTAAAAGCATCATCTGTCACTAGATGGATGTTGTTGATGCCTCCTCTAAACTTGGTCAGCACACAGTCATTTATGATATGCAGGATGGTTTGATCTGGGTGACAGCATTCACATGCTGGGCTGTCTCGGAACTTCCATTTGTGGAGATTGTGCGCTGACCTTGCATGAAGAGTACGGATTCTGTTTAGAGTGGACCATTGTCTTCTGCCTAGGTTGAAACCGGGGGGTGCAGCTGTTGGGTCAGGCACTAAGTCTTTGTTGGCGTAATCCACGTTTTCCCATATACTGCGCCAAGCCGTCGTACTGCTCATTGACTAGGTTGTCTGCGGTGACCCAGAAGGGTTTGCGGGATTTGAGTCGCAGTCTTGGGAGATTTTCTAGGTCTTCATGGATCGGTAGGTCAGGATTGTCTTCAGTGCGAACAAACTCCCGCAGGGTCTTTGACTTCCGTCGAAGGTCAGGAGGTGTTATGTTGGCCAATACAGGAAGCCAGTGTAGTGGAGTAGATCTCAAGGTTCCACTAACTATCCGCATTGAAGAGTTTAGGATTGTGTCGACGTGTTTGGTGTGGCAGCTCTCACCCCAAACGGGGTAGCAGTACTCAGCTGTGGAGTATACGAGGGCAAGGCTTGCTGTTCTGAGGGTGCTTGCACTTGCGCCCCAGCTAGTCCCTGCCAGTTTCTGAATGACGTTTACTCTGTGCTTGATCTTGTCAGCCACCCTTCTCAGATGTTCACGGTATGTGAGACTACGGTCTAGGGTCACTCCAAGGTATTTTGGGTACTTCTCACTCCTTACTGGTTTACCACAGAAAGACACTTGAAGTTCACTATTGGCTAGACGGTTGCTGAGATGGAAGGCAGTAACTGTAGTCTTAGATGGATTGGGGCGCAGCCGCCAGTATTTGAAGTATTCCTCCATCACATGTAGGTCATCTGTCAGGGTGCTGCTAATGTCATCAAGGTTACGTTCTTGGGTGGCAAGTGCGAGGTCATCTGCATACGCAAATTTCCTTGAGATGGTGCATGGCATGTCGCTCACATAGATGTTGAAGAGCATTGGAGCCAGAACAGAACCCTGAGGTAATCCGTCATTCAGTCTCCTTGTGGTACTTGTTTGTTCACCAAGTGACACTTTGTATCTTCGGTTGCTGAGGATCGATGAGAGAACTCTGAGAGTAGCTTGGCACTTAAAGATCTTGGCAGCTTTCAGGAGAAGTCCATGGCGCCATACAGTGTCATATGCTGCCGAGAGGTCTATGAGGGCAACACCTGTCTTAAGGGAGCGCTGGAAGTCTGTCTCGATGTAGGTGGTGAGTGCAAGGACCTGGTCAGTGCAGCTTCTGCCGGGTCTGAAACCAGCTTGTTCCTTGGGAAGTAACGGCTCGACGAGTGGTGACATCCTCGTCATCATCAGTCGCTCAAATAGTCTGTAGGGTGTACATAGGAGTGAGATGGGTCGATAGCTAGCTGGGTCATCAGCCTGTTTTCCTGGTTTGAGGATGGCGATTACTTTGCTCTCTCTCCAGATTGAAGGAAATATCCCAGTAGAGTGGATTGAAGTGAAGAGAGATGCCAGCCATTCACGTCCCAGAGGTCCAAGGTTTTTCAGGAATTCAGGATAAATTCCATCTGGGAGCAGTGGTAATCAGGGTAATTACTGAGAAGATGCGGGCAGGTTGTATGGGAGCAGTGGTGATCAGGGTAATAACGGTGAAGATGCGGGCAGGTTGTATGGGAGCAGTGGTGATCAGGGTAATAACTGTGAAGATGCGGGCAGGTTGTATGGGAGCAGTGGTGATCAGGGTAATAACGGTGAAGATGCGGGCAGGTTGTATGGGAGCAGTGGTGATCAGGGTAATTACTGAGAAGATGCGGGCAGGTTGTATGGGAGCAGTGGTGATCAGAGTAATAACTGTGAAGATGCGGGCAGGTTGTATGGGAGCAGTGGTGATCAGGGTAATTACATGTACTGTGAAGATGCGTGCAGGTTGTATGGGAGCAGTGGTGATCAGGGTAATTACATGTACTGTGAAGATGCGTGCAGGTTGTATGGGAGCAGTGGTGATCAGGGTAATTACTGAGAAGATGCGGGCAGGTTGTATGGGAGCAGTGGTGATCAGGGTAATAACTGTGAAGATGCGGGCAGGTTGTATGGGAGCAGTGGTGATCAGGGTAATTACTGAGAAGATGCGGGCAGGTTGTATGGGAGCAGTGGTGATCAGGGTAATTACTGAGAAGATGCGTGCAGGTTGTATGGGAGCAGTGGTGATCAGGGTAATAACGGAGAAGATGTGGGCAGGTTGTATGGGAGCACTGGTGATCAGGGTAATTACTGAGAAGATGCGGGCAGGTTGTATGGGAGCAGTGGTGATCAGGGTAATTACTGTGAAGATGTGGGCAGGTTGTATGGGAGCAGTGGTGATCAGGGTAATAACTGTGAATAAAACTGAGGTAATATTGTGTTTATGACTCGATTTTCATGACCAAAATTGGTTGTATGCCCTTTAACAAACATGTCTGAAATTCTGAATTACAATTCATAAATTTGGTACTTCATCCAATAAATTGTCATGTGACTGGGATTTGTCAGATAATACAATGCACATGATGCAACTGCACAACCGAGATAAGAGGAGGTTTTGCCATGCCGTGTCATGTTACATGTATATACATTGGCCAATATGGCAATTGTTTAAAGCTTCAACCAGCACATCAGTATTTTGAGCTCAAGCCTTCAGGGAACAGAATAATTGTTTTAGAGGTTCTTTCCCTCTATCAGTTTTTATCCCTCTGCTGTCAAAATGTACAATGGTTTTGTAGACGGTAGCCAACTGCTTTACCTGGCAATTGCCAAATTCTATTTTTACCAAATTTGTTTTCTCTCTGTGCTGTGCACTTTTGTGTGTGTGTGTGCTGTGCACTTTTTAAATGTTTTTTAAGCATCTATATTGGGTCATTTATATATACCCTTGCCATTGTTTATACTTCAAGTCAGCAGTTTCTTTTAAATTTTGTTATCCCTTTTAATGTTCCATTTATCCGTTTTAATCTATTTTACTGCCCATTTGACATTGTCTTAATACGTATTACTTGTTTTGCATATTGATCGTTTACATTTGTCTGTCATTTTGAGCTCCTATTGTTAAATTTCCACTGTATTTTTTATGATACTGTTGGCTGAATAAATAAATATCTATCTATATCGATATCTATCCCTAACTTCAGGTATGTGGCCTTTCCCAGTGCATTATGTATGCAAACTATGCATGTATAAGCGTAACCAACAGTCCATTTGAAACAAAATACATGTAATGCAGTATTTTAAAAAGAAAAGCAAAAACCTCAAACTTTTGAAAACTACCTAACTGAAACCAAATCTTAAGTAAATGATCCAGGAATATGGACAGAAATCAAAATCACAGATCCTATACCCAAACCCAGTATACTTGCTTATAATCAAAAAGTACCTTCAGTAGAAAAGCTTCATTTGGATGAAATATGGTGGAACTTCTCAAGGGATCATTTCTATCTTGAGATTACTCAGAACATTCCATGTGGAACACTCTGATGGTTCTACACTAGAAAATGCACCATTTTTAACCATGGATGGTCAGCTGCAGATAAGCTAGAGACAGTTTTATATGTACACTGCCATATTCAATATGCCATGCACAACTTCAGAAATGTAGATTGTCGACACAATATTTGTGTTGTTTTTGAAAAACATTCATTCAAAAACCTCACAATACTTCCAGCTCCTTGATGATGAATAATAGACCAATGCACAAATAATACTTTCATCTTTGATATAATATCCATTGCCCCATGGGACTATGAATATTCAGTAATTCTCACTAGGACCACCAACTGTTCCATGGAGAATACTGGCCCTTCCCTGTCTTTCCCCAATTGCTCAAATGGAATAGCAAAGTTTCTTATTTGTACTACCGCTTTATTTTCCACTATTAGCAATGGATGTAAATTCAATGTGTCAAATTAACATGACATGAACATTATTCTCATTACACTTTAAGACATTTCATGCATACAAGATTTACAAATTCAATGTAGATGTGTGTGTTATTACCTGACAAGTAGTAGTTTCTTGAATGTTTCCAGTGTATTATATCCATCAGGAATGATCTCTTCCTCTGGTGCATCTTTGTCAAACCATGCCTTCCATGCCTTCTCACTACGCTGGATCTAAAAACAGCAAACAACAAGTTCCATCAATGACTTTAGTCAACTATTTGGAACTATAGCCTCCCAGAGTTGGTCTTGCCTCTAGTTATCAGTTGTTGAGTGTTACATTGAATTGCTAAGGGAACCATTGCTGGAGATGAGGAAAATCTGAGCCCAATATGTACATTGACTCAAATTACAAATAATTCAGAATGGAATTGTAGCTTATCATAAAATTACTATCTACTGAAGAAGTGCCGTCAATCATCTGTAACTTCATTTGTGTCACCACCATTGACACCACCTTGTCCAGAGAAGTGAAATTTGATTCAAAGTCTAGGAGATTATTCACCAAACATTTTGACTAGTTGAGGCCATTAGCACCTGGTTATCATTGTACAATGTGCAGCAAGGAGGAATGTCATGAATCTACTAATAGTAATACCTTCCATTGGTTGTTGATCAAACTTGCTCAAAATATACCTAAGACCAATATACATTCACAGCAGGCACTCGTACCAGCGGCGGCACAGGTACCAGTGGCTGCAGGCCAGCAAGTTCGTTGATTATATGCCCACAATGGGGTGAGATATCTTGGTTTGGAGTGATTCAGTGAAAAAGGTAGCATATACTTTGCAGAAAAAGGACTACTTCTCATTACAAGCAAATACAATGAAACACCCAGCCCATACTACCTAAAAAGGACAACATGCCATTTCTGTTTGTATGTTGGCTATCCACAGATTGCTATTAAAACAAGATCATAAGAATGACATCACCAGACTTTATTACCTGGTTGAGAATTTCTTGGAACTGTTGTAGTTTGCTGAGTTGTACTAGATTCAACCAGGTCATGTCAGTAATCCATTTGAATGGCTTAGGCTGCACAGCTTTCAGATCTAATGCAGCACCACCTGCATACAAATCAGTAATACAAGAAATTATCAAGTAATGTGGTCTACAATTTCATTATGCATGTCTTGACATTCAGTTTTCCAATTCTTACACATCATCATTGCACCTTTTCATTATCCAAGGAAGTTTACTGCAACTTCTGTTTCCAAAAGCCTAAATCTAACTTAAAATTGCATCATAAAATAGAAACCATCAATTTCAACATAAATATTCAGAAATGAAGGTAGACTAAGCAATTAAATGTGAGTTTCAATCAATGAAGCATGGAATTGCTACCTTTGATGAGTGTTTGGAACTCATTGTGACTGACATTGTCCAGCTGCTGATCAATCTTGAGAACCAGTTGCAACGTGAAGAGGAACTTGTGATTCTCATACAAGCCACGGCATGAATACTTGAATACCTCATAGGTTAAGAACTCAATGATGTTAGATATACGCTTTGCAGGAATAGGAGACTTCTCAGACCTGTGAATCATTCAACAAAATTTAAAACGGTTTCTAAATTCGCAACAATACACACTTTGATATAAGAAGCAAACTTCAACGATTTTGTTTTCATTTTGCATATTTTATTGACTTCAAATTTGCCTAAGCTAGGTTACAAGCCACTAGAACAAGTCAAACTGTGGCATATTACCTCATACACAGCTCATGCACACTCAGGTAAACTTTTGACATCTGCAAGCCCAAGTATGTTGACCACAGCTATACACTATGTATACACTGACCCACTTTATAGCCAGATTACAAGCTCACTTCAAACCAATATTACTACTGTGATCACAGAGTGTTAATGATTATGCCATTGGGCACTAGTGCTTGGATTTTTATCCGGTTAAATGTTAACCGACCCGGATTTGATTATCCATTTTGCCAAGTAGAAACATGCTTTTCAAATACTGGATCTAAAAGAAACATTGTTTACTTGATCTAAATGCTTGATATAAAGAATAACATCATAAAAAGCATTCTGAAAGCAACGATCACATTGAAGAAGACACACGTTGCATGTGATTACATAGGTTAACCGTTAACCTGATTTTTTTTTTTCAATCAGTAACTGGATTTTGACAAACACAAGTGGGCACATAAGCTTGATGACTTGGTCAAGGAATATGTCAGTGTGTGCTCCAATGCATGATTTTGGTGCACTGACTTATAAATTGATTGTCGTCTCAGCATTGACTCTTTGAGTCGACAAATGGAATTGGTATTTAATCAATTCAGGTGCTTTGAATATTTCACCACTTACGAACAGTTCAGGCATGCTACACATCTCAAAGAACTCTCAGCCACATACTCCACAGGTAAGCTATGGCTGTTTTGTTCCTCACAACCTTTTATCAAAATTAAGTTTTTTTCATTGTGCAACAAACAGGGGCACTGTATGCTCATGTGTTAAATGTCATGTCCTGTAGCTTCTGCTATCCACACACAAGAGATTGATGCAGTAAACAGTTGTAATGGTACAAAAGTGGTAACATGAGCCAACCTAGATATTGATTACATTGCCCCTGTGACGTGTTTGCTGAAAGGGATATCAGGATGTTATTGTGGCTGCAATGTATCACAAAGATACAATACATTTTCTGCAACACCCCGTAAGTTAAGATGGGTTTTAAAAAATAGGCCATATAGGTTGATTACTTTGGTGAATATAAATTATGTGAAATAAAAATCAAATCATATGTCAGATCACCAATTTTTAGTTCCCCAAGGATCTGTGCTTTGACCTGCACTCTTCATATTCTGATGCTTGGCCAGGCACCTATACTGAAACATATATGTAGTGCATTCTCATTGTTCAATGGGGGTCAAGAGAATCACAGACTTATTGAAATTCCCACAAATCATTTCATAAAATTAATTTCATATCATTGAAAGCATGCACATTTGGACAAATACAGTGTAAGTTGAGTATAATTAGACAGAGATCTTGCCTTGCCATGGACAGATCAAAGACTCCAAGGAACTGCTTGAGAGATGTCTGGTACATGATGTTTACCATGCTCATCTCAGTGATCAGGAAATACAGGGTGCTCCCTCGTGATGCAACTACACAATGGAAATAAGGACATCAACAAATATTTACATCATGCAATGCTTAACAGTCAAATTGACATTTCTGCATTGATCCTGGAAGTGGAAAATGCCTTTTTGTGGATGACATTACTCCAGGGAATGGAGTCAAACGAAGGTGTGTGATCAGCCCTTATTCATTGTAAATTAAATCATATTATTGATACACAAATGTTTTATCATTCACATCGAGGTGACTGTATGTTTACCTGGTCTAAACTCCTCTCTAGCTTCATTGATCTTTATCTCTGTATCTGCAGCAACTAACAGCTTATCAGTCACTTCTTCTGATGTCTCTTTAGTGGTAGCTAACACTGAGATGAGAGATTCATCTTCTACAAGTGAACCCTACATAATACAAATAAGCAAGACAATGCTAATGCCCATATTTAAGCAGACAGTATGTATGTTCTTCCTTAATATCAACAGATTTGTACAAGGTGATTTTAAGAGTTTTAAAGCAAAATAACTCATTCTCTTCCTGATTTTACAAAGAGGAACATACAAATTATAAAGGTCACAGACCACAAAATACAATTGGGCAACTTGTTCAGACTTTGAGTGCATGTGAGATTTGTTACAACCCACCTGAGTGCTAGTCAGTCTGAATAGCAGGTTATCCTCAAGTTCCTTCATCTTTCTTTTATTAGCTGTCACATCTTCCATTAATTTGGTACGTTCTGCTTCTAATTCCTAAACCATAACAGTAAAGACAAATGGAGCCTTCATGAATATTAAGTAGTATAAATTAAATTGTAAAACATAACACTAAAATTACAGACAAAACATCTTCAATGCCAGTATTACATTTGTAAAAGATTGTATATAAATAATACAGCATATACTTGACTTAGTCTGATATCCCTGTTATCAATCACGAATGGTCCATGGATGGACTGAATACAAATCCCACTTGTTGCTTTCTTTCATTATATACTGACATAGGTTAAACCACTTTAAAATAAGGTTCTTCTCCCTTATCCAGGGCTGTGATTGTACTTGCATAAAAAAAAACTGGAAACATAGCCCAAAGAACCAAAAATCTTACATTTCTTATACTTTTGTACAGGCAAAGTGAGGCCAAAACCCTGAAAAATCACATCCCTGCTTTTCACTGTAACCACACCTGTGCTAATGTTTTCCACATACAAATGTCCAGCTATCAAGTTTGATTAGCTAAACCCATTAGCCAGAAACAATCAGATGACATATGCGTCCTTGATGGCTCTCAAAAGTGGCTAAAACAGACAGACATCAGGCAAAAAGCAGAAGGTTGGTGAACAATGGCTATATAGTCTACTTGAAGCTTTGTTGTCAGATATGAAAAATACACGAGACCTATTACGTGGAAATTACCAACACCACCACCTTGAGTCGCTCCTTATCTATTTAGTTCAGTGCAACACTGGAACGCCTGTCTAAGGTACATGTAAAGTTTCTTTTTATTATTGGCAGCCACAACAAAAAAACAATTGGATTAACTAGTGCAATTATGATATTACCTGTTTCTCTGTGAGGATTACACGGCCTAAGAGTTGATCTTCAAGACCTTTCATTGTCACAGTGAAGTCAATGATAGAGGTACGAGCTGACACCTACAAATAAAGCAAACATATAATATACACTTTGCACATTACAACACAGTAGAATATGTCATCCAGTAACTAGAAATATTTTTAGTACAGCATTATTTATTGGAATAAATGCTGTTTACTTAGCAAATTATATTCACTAAGTCTGAGTCCTGGGCTTTATAGCTTAATGTACAAACCTCTGGTGTGTAGGTTGGGTTGGCTAGCTTGGTGGTCATGTACAGAGTAAAACCTTGCATAACATCAACCTCCTTATCCCCTACTTTCACCTATATATACACAGGGTACAAAGACAATCTTCATTAAACTTGCAACATTTTTGTGTTTAATAAAGAGCACTTCATAAAATTTGGATCCATGTATCAAATACCCATGAGCAAGATCAGTTCCTTCTTCCAGTAACTAAACCATTGTCACTCATCCATGTGGCTCACCATTGCCATATGCATTCAACTATGATGATAGTAATGAGACAGAACATGCTTCCTATTTTGGCATAGGCTCGTTTGTTGAATTATTTATTTTCAACTTATAAGAAATTGTATACCCCAGTCCTCAAGTACATACAAAGTGTGAACACAGTGCTGTCATTCTGCAGTGCTCAAAGTGCACACCTAAACAGAAGTAAAGGCGAACAAATTCTAAAATGTTTACAGCACAATCGGCCTGTAGCATGCCCGGCCGCACTGCCCAATCACGTTACATTGCCACGCACCCTGGATCCCCTGGGAACCTGATATAAGGAGCATGAGCATGACTACTGCCATCGCCTGATGAAGTATTGCAGTTTGCATACAAAATGTCGCAATCTCTACCATTGACCACATCGTGTGACAACAGATATTGTACATTTTATTTTATTTACCTAGATAAACTGACTATACCTTTAAAGATACACAACCATGATCTCACAGAAGCACAATGTTTACTTATCTTGTTACTTAATGTTGCAGTGCCTTACCTTGTAGGTAGAGCCTGATTTGATGAAGTTCTTTTCCAGCACATTGTCAAGTGCTGGGTCAAGCTCTTCTCCTATATCCTCAAGCAGCAATGGACGACCCAATGATAGACTATCTTCCAGGTGAGTTCGAAAATACTTGTGATTCAGTGAAGTCACCTTTATATGAAAATAAACAGAATGGATATACCGTAATGGAGATATTCCATTCAAACAGTTTATGCTGAAAGGGCCCGGAATACTGCATCTCTCACCAAACAATTGTTTTTTCTTCTTTAATGATTCTCTTCAACTTCAGAATGTAACAAACTGCTCTAAGCTGTTATCCAGAGACAAAAAATAAGTTTGCAGAAAAACATGTAGTAATTTGAGCCTATCCCATTATGCATCAGGTAAGCCCCTCAAAAAAAAAACACAGTACAAAATCTTTATTACTATTTGCCTGAAAAAAAAACCCCAGAAATGATCCAACCAGATTACCAAACCCAGATTACACAGTGTTATCCCTGAAAATGCAAGTCAGAAGACAATGTAATTTAATAATAATTGACCATTAAACATGTACCTGTAATCCACTCTCTTTCTCTCTGTTTTTAATCCATGTCTTGCCTTGGCCCTGTGGGTCAATCAGTAGTGGGTATCGAGTGGCTTTGGTCACAATGATACCATTCTGTACTGATAAATCGTCATTAGGAAGACCCTGCAGATTCCACTCTCCGATCTAGGACACAAATTGCAAATATTCATTGGTAAATTCACCTGGATATCATTATACAAAATATGCATGCGTGTTCAGATGCATGTATCAATTACAGGTTTTATCAATAACTTCACAATAAATCCCTTTCAAATTTGAAATTCGTAATCAACCCCACATGAAGCAAAATACATATGCATATTTACTTTGACAAGACTGTAGTGCAAAGCCATAGGTTGCTGGCTCTGATTAAGAACCCAGCGGCCGATTTCACAAAATGCTAAGATGCGTCTTAAGAAGGGTAACTCGTCCTATGTCAGGACGCGTCCGAGGATCGATTTCACCAAAGTTCAACGCGTTCAATGCATCTCAACTTCCACAGCAACGCGGCTGAACTCGTCTTAACTTAGGACGGGTCTGAGGGTAGTCTTATCTGCACGGACACGTACATATTAAATACTGAATAGCAACAATGCCAATGGCGCTTACGCTTCTTGCTCACTGATAGCGACTCGGTGGGAGGGGAGCCGGAGGTAGGCCTAGCCTCGGCGAGTTAATATTCCGTGACTGGAGAAATCCACTCGATAGTTTAAAATGACGAGGAAAACGTAGAGGATACGTCTATTGTTTGACAGGAATTATTTCAAGATTGGCATATGAATTTGACCTCGTCGCCCATGTGAGTACGTTATTTCTGTACACGAAAACTTTTCGCCTGAACAACAACCAATCGGCCATCTTGAGTTTACATACTTCATTCATGTTGCGCGCGCACACCGCAAGCATAAAAATACGGCTGTTGCATGCACTCGCTCCAATTTAATCAAGTAAACATGGTGTAGCCGTTGTATTTGGAAAGGCCATCTTCGTCCAATAAATTACAATTTATTTATCAGCATGGCAGACTGATCTTGGCTAAGACGCGATTGGTGAAATTGATCCTAGGACGCGTCATAGCTAAGATATATCTTACCGCTAGGACTCGTCCTAAGTCCCGAGATCGATCCTAACATAAGAAGAGTTTCGTGAAATCGGCCCCTGGACAATTTAAGATGCTATGATGCAATCTAAATCAAGATTCACTTCAATACACCTTGCTACAAACAGATCAGTTGGGGAAAATGTCTACAATGGGATAATTGTTCTTCAGAACAAGAGTCAATTGACTAAACAGCAGGCATTCATTTTATTTAACCTCCCCCCAAAAAAAAGGGAAAAGGAAAGAGAAAAAATAGACAGCTCCGAAAAAAAAAGCCATCTATAAAGGTACTACTTTGGAGAGTCATTCCAGACCACTTTCCTTTGAACATTTGCTATTCATTAGAACTATAATCTGATCACATCCAAATGACACTTGAGACTAAGACCTCTTGAACAAATAAAGTTGATGTATGATGTAAACACATGACAGCACATAGCTGTGGCATTTGAATGTTGAAGAGTGGATGCCCACTGCAGGTTGTCAATTGACTTTCACACATCTAGCTATCTGTGTAAAGACTGAATCTACTGAGCTTTATATTAATGCAATGAACAGATATCTTCAATGTACAGACCATACAGAGTGTAGGCTTGTCCTTTTGGGATGATGTGATGAAATCAAACTCTTTCCAATTGTTTTTGTTTTGCTGTAAAATTTATCCTTTTGGGTTCCCATGCATGTAGTTGCTAACACAACTTAATTGAAAAAACTGTTGCATGATTTCTGAGAACAAGTTTATAACTTTTGTAAGAGTTACTTTGTGAATAACTATTACAACTACTTCAATTTGTTTGTACTTCACTAATAAAGCTTCTGCACTCTTTAACTTAAAGGTTATATCATACTTTGGTTTTTATCAAAGAAATACAGATTCATGGGCAAAAATATCAAGGAAGATACAGTAACAGTCATCTGTGAAAATTTCAGTCCTATACGGTGCCCACTTTTTGAGAAAACAGTGCAAAACGGCCACAGTATTTCTGTTGTTTTACTAATTTCTGGATAAATACACCATTTCAGGCGGAAACATTTTAACGGTAAGGTTTCTACCACCACCATCTTCATACCCTGTATTAAAGGTATACGTAAATCTGTGAAAATTTCTGTTTTGGCTTACCAAAGTATGATACTACCTTTAATATTGAAAATGGTGCGTACAATATGCATCATTAATAATCTGTTGTGTACAAACAAATATTAGAATTACTTACTGTAGCAACATCCACCAGCATACTGGTGATGTTAAGATTCTTACTGAAAGGAATCTTTCTACTTGTAAGTTGTGTCATCCAGGCATCATTCATGTTGACACGGAATACTTGATTAAATGGACCCGAGTAGGATAGGAACCCTGTTGCTAGAAGAACATCACCAACAAGCCTGCAGGATGAATCATATCACTGCCTCAATTCTTCAAAATCATCAGACCCAACAAATCACATTGTGAAACCTCTGTTTGACATCAATGGGAGACTTTTGACTGACCATTGTTTATCTAAAGAGGGCATGCTTTATCAATCTCGAGAAATGCTTGTTGATCGTGTTGCCTTGCTTTTGTGCACGAATATTCGTTGTAAACACAATCGGCGTAAATAATCCCTTGAAAATGTTTCGTACATGCTATGCAGTGACCGGATTTGTTGGCAAGGGAGGACATGAGTTCCCCCAAAACAAAGAAATGCAGAATCTGTGGAGATTGGGCATCAAAAGGGCGAGTTACAAACGATCATGGTGGCCGACGGCAAACAGCATAGTGTTTTGTGCACAAAGTTTTTACTTTGGCAAGCAAGACCTGAGCACATTATTCCTCGCCAAACATAAGAATTTCACCCCACTTTGCGTTTTCGGGAATTATAATTGGGGTGGGTGACAATGTGAAGCTAAGCATTAATTGTTAGTTGCCTGAATTTAATGTTTACAGCTTTTTTCTGCGACTTTTGGAAAGTTTTTGGACAATCACCATACTTAAAGCGTGTACAAAAGTTTTCAGGAGAAAGATAGTTTGCTGCCCTCTATCGACTGCCCCCTCCTAAAGTCTCCCATTAAAATGATCTCCAAACTGCATAAACATATGAAATTTGTCCCCATTCGAATATGACAACGTTGTTTATAGGTAGTTTAGTTGACTGCTATTGTGTTCTATTTATAAATAGTTCAATCCTTCAAATTCTTCCAAACTATCAATGAGGACTGGACAGAAGTGAGGAAAGGTTGAGTTACTTGCTCCACTGGTACATAAAAAGTTCATAAAAAGTTGCTTATCTGAAAGCATAATAACTGACGAATCGATGACAGAAGTCCAGGGGCTGATTTCACCAAACACTAAGATCAATCTCAACTTTGTCTTGCCAGTATTGTCAAAGTGATTTGTATTGTGACATCACACTTTGCTTAGCAATTGAGATTTGATTCTCATTTAAGATTAATCTTAGTGTTTCGTGAAAACGACACTTGGCTTCTGTTTTTCGCAGTGTATTTAGCACATTAATTTTTTAGGAACAAAATTTCCTACAAAAACATCATGCTTTCTACATTTTAATTATAAACACGTTTTGATATGCAATACATATGTCATGGCAATTATATTTTTAGCATCCTCTTCACCCAAACGTTAAGAGGCAAATTCAGGATTTGGGAGTCACAGGCAGAAATGCATTATTAAATTATTATCATGAGGCCATGAACTAAATAGTGGGTTAAAATCTACATGAATTAAAATCTGTTGTGCATTTAAATACACATAATGGGCAAAGTAAGTAAAATTGTAATTCCAAACTCCTACATAAAATATTCAGTTTCTGAAATTATGTAGTAGGAACAGGAGACAGAAAGAAAGAGGTAACACTAATTAACAATGATTTTATGTACAACACATGAATAACATACAAAGGCTAACCTGTTAATTTGCTCTTTAAATTCCTTGCTTTGTTCAGTCCACCTAATCTTCTCTCCTCCTAGACCATTGATTAGTGCAGAAGCTGCTAACATTTTCTTCTTACAGGACTCAGCATCATCCAACAAGTCCTATTATAAAGCACAAAATAATTGCAGTCTGAAGCTGTCCATCAGAAAATAGTATGAATACTGCAAAGTCCCTTCCTTATTATTTATAGACTGATTATATAGCTTGAAAGCTACAAAATGTGGATCAGAACAATAAAGGGACATTCAAACTACACGTAACACCATACGGAACACTACCGGCACCCTACCAACCATGCAGGAAGGAAGAGATCCTTCCTCCATGTATCAACTAAGCCATCTCATGTTGATGGTGTCCCTAATTGTCAAAATACTTTGGTTTAATAATAATAATAATAATGGACACTTATAATATAATATAAATATCCGCCAAGCATTAAGCTCATGGCGCAAATTAATTATCATCCCTGGCCATAATTTATATTCCTGAAACCATCTCAACTCCCTGGGGAACAGCCCTGGCTGCTGTATTCAGCGCACAGATGCTAATCAAACCACAAAGCCATCTCTACCCTCGCAGGTACTCATTTACATCTGGGTGAAGAGGAACAATACGTGACAAATCGTCTTGCCCAAGGACAAAAGCACCATTAACCCATGGCTGGATCCTTTAAAATGCATTCAAAGCTAGCAATGCTGCAAACCTGAGAAAAGGTATATTGGGAAAACTAAGAGGATTAATCAATATGAAATTATCCAATAAACCACAATAGAAACTGCCTGGACTAATAAAGCTACTCAAAGAAAACAAAGAACAATTAACTAATCATCCCACACAAATAGAACCTTCATTTCAATATACTAGGGTTCAAATCAGCTCACTTGGAAGCAATTTGTGCTAGCACATAATTCAATATTTTGTGCAATTGTGCATTGAACCTTGAACAGACTAGATGAACTGAACATACTGATTATGATATGATAATATCAAGAGGTCTGAAGGATATTCTAAGGTTCTTACCTGTTTTTCTTTCATAGCTGCATCAAATTTGGCCTGTACTTCATCCAACTCACGCTGTTTCTCATCCAAGATAGATTGAGCCTTTTCCAATTCATTATTTGCAACATTCAGGCGAACTTCTTGAACAGCAAGATTAGCCTGCAAATGCAATGTATAAATCATATCCTTCCAAGGTGTGTCTGTTTATCCATGCACACAGCTCAAAAAGTACAAATGAAGGAATAACTTCACAAAATCCTGACCATATTATTACCCATACAAAAATACAGAGGTATATTATTTGTGTACATTCACAAAACTGCAAACAGTGGACAGATAATAGGCCAAACACATACCAAAGTTCAAACTGTGGTTCCTTAATAATTAAATTCCAAATATATACCGTATGAATTTTTATATACTAAATGGTACAGAGGAAAGACTATAAACCAATACCTTTAGTGGCAGAACTTCTTTGTTGATGCCATAAAACATAGCCATAGCCTTTGTCCATGAGCATAAGCCAGCAACATCACCACAAACTTTCTTAGCTGATGCAAGATTGTAATCCTCCATGTCTAGGTAAGGAGCTAACAGCTCTACTGTCTCTTCTGTGATTGAATCTTTGGGGAATGACTGAAGATTGGAAACAAAACCCCCTGCACTCATCACCTGTAAAACAGTTGAAGAAATTTACTTTGACCAATTCATCTCTACAGCATTTTAAATAGCAAACAATGATGAATCCGTTGAAGCTTGTCAGTACTGTATATGATGCATTTCAAAATCTTGGCTATGAGATGCAATTGCACCCCAATGTTTGCAAAATTGATGGTCCTTGACATTAAAAAAAAAATTGTTTTTCCTCTTCCCCCTCTCTTCCTTCCTCACCTACTTGCTGGTCTATTTTTCAAAAATTTGCTTTTTGGGGACTCGGGTATAAAAATCTTTTACCAATGTAGGAAGGAAGGAACAAATAAACAGAAAAACAAGATCACAACAAAACACATAATGAAGCAGGCGTTTACTACCTTCAGTGATTCCCCCCAAGATGGCTTTGGAGAAGGTCTCTCTGGATCCAAACTCAAGGAATCCAATCTCTTCTGGAAGAGTAGCAGTACACAGTCCATAATACGCATGATGAGATGTGGTGGCTTAGCTAGCTTCCTGACAGTAGATATATGAGCAGGCTTAATGGTATTTAGGGCATTCTCAGCTTCTTCCAATGCTGGCTTTGCAGCTTTTAGCTTGGTCTCAGCTACAGATTTATCCGCGGCTATTTCATCAACAATATGTTGAGCTTTATCTTTGACTTTCTGCACTCCACTCTTAACCTTTTCTGCTGCTTGGGCTGATACAGTAACCTCTGCTAATACCTACACAAAAAAAGAATAAGGCTAGATTTTAATTATTCTGTATACCTAGGTGATGCAAACTACTTTGTCCAGAACCAATACAGTCACATGTCAAAGGTCTTTGAATATCTGTGTGTGCTGCCAATTACATTATATTTCTTAGATTACCTTAATACTTAACCAGTCAATACAAAAGCCCATTCCTTTAGAAAGTTTTCCAAGTAATTTCCACTTTGTTGAGAAGTGCTTTCAATGGACAGATGCTATAGTTAATCACCAAACAAACAACTACCAATTTCTTCGTGAAATAACCACAAGGGATACTGACTGAGTTTTTTAAGTCATTGAAAAGTGAACAAAGAAAAATTGATTGGAGTGGGATTTGAACCGACGACCTCCTGAATACAGTACAGGCGCTCTACCAACTGAGCCATCCAGCCCTACGTTGGTGGTGACCCCAATAGTAAACTATCCTTGTTCGTTTGGCAGTCAGAAGCCATGAAACCACGCACACACCGCCACATCCCAGGGATCGTTTCAATGATACACGCAACAATGCTGCAACCTGGGAACAGTACATGGGGGATCACTCAAAGAGGATACGGCTTTTTAATTAATATATTTCATTAGCTTTGTACTCCTACAAACACTTTAAAATAAGATATAATTGCAAACTGCCCAGACTCCTACCTTCTCTGCTTTTACAGATGCAACAGCAAGTTCCTTCTCCTTCACCACCAGGTCTTTGGATAGCTTAGATACAGACTCACTTGCTTCTATCAGTTTATCCAGACCAGTGTTCATCCTCCGAGCCAACTCAGAGATCAAATCATATTTCTCAAGATAGATGGTCTTATACCCATCAATGAAAGACAGGTAAGATTTTGGAGTCACATGTGTCTGTCGGCGATATCTATTAAAATAGGACAATTGGGATATCTGTAAGTATGTGCACATGAGCAATATAAAAATATTCTTCATGTGAAATTAAATATGTTATACATTCAAGTTGAAAATAATACAATACTACAGAAAACTAGATATGTATTAAAAAGAGGACAAATAATACTCATAAACAAAATAATCACACACACGACCTTCAATAAAATGCCTTCATTATTAGTATTCTAACATTAAAATGTAAAATAAATGAGCATTATCATGACATGTTGTATTGCACATTAATATTATCAAAATAAAAGAAGAGTTGCAACCTTTGAAAGTAATCTGTGCATGTTTCTGCCACACCATCGTGAAACTCCCCCATGGTGTGTACTAACTGCTGCTTGGTCTCTGCAGGGCAAACTATTTCAAACTTGGAGAGGAAGTGATTAGACACAGCAACCAGTGCATCCTTGGGCCAACGGGTGAACCAATCCATGGTGCACCCGGATATTAACCCAGGAAACTTCAGGGAACGGTTACGGAACTTCTCTCCAACCTATGTCATGAATGTGAAAAATTACATCATTGTATCTACAGGCACATTTTCATAATGAATAGACCTTAAGTCAAATATACTTCACTTCTACTTATTGTTTCTAAATATGCATTCATATGTAGCTAAACATTATACATACTTCATTTGCAGAAGCCCATGCAAACTTGCAAAGCAGAGCAAATTTTCTTGTGTCCCGATGAAAAAAATATGCGCATATGCATTATTATGTCACCAACATTTGTTTCCCATCACAATTTGTAGGAAGTAAACCAGGATTAAAGCAGACATTCTTTCAAAATGTTCACATACATTTGGATGAGGTGCTGGCTTACACATGAACAGTGAACTTACCGGAGAGAAGCAGAGAACAACATGAAGATTGTTGCGAACTCTTGAAATGAAGTACTCATACAGGTTGTCATTAGTGGGTGGTGTACGGGGAAATTCTTTCTTCATGACTGATATCAACTCTTGGGTAATTTCGTCAAGTTCATCACGAGCAAACAAATTGGAAACCTGCAAACACACATAGGACACAAAAATTATGCTGACAATTACAAAACTGACAATCAAAAAACATTCATCAAATAACCACAAGAAAAACCGACTGAATTCAGTCAGTTTCCCTTGTGGTTATTTGATAATTATTAGTGCTGTGCTTTTTATTTCGGACATAGATAAACCCACACGGATTGAACGTTTCCGTTTACTAATTTTCAAAAAAGATTAACCGAAACCAACACCAAAAAAATATGGACTCACCGTAGCTCACGTTTGGTTAATGCTTAAAAAAACATAACAGTCGTTTATTTTGTCCAATTCCGCCAAGTAGAAACACACTGTTCATATATTTGATCTAAAAAACATCATAAAAAGCCTTCCGATCGCAATCGAGATCCCTATTCTGACCGTCCTTCTACCTCCATGTTGAACTGTTCCAAAGTAGGCCTACCGTCATGACACGTCAGTTGCATTTTTCTGACCAACTAAATCTTACTTGAATTTCAGTCGGTTACTTTGTCCATATGTCCAGGTAGAAACACACTTTTACGAACTTAATCTGAAAATATATCTTGCAAAAAACCATCGGAAAGCGACGATCACTTTGAAGAAGACGTAAACAGTCAGCACGCTGTCTGAAAATTTCCGTAACGCTAGTACCCAAGCCCACCGTATAGCGTAATAGCCACGATAATTAACGTGCACTTAGCGATATACAAACCAGATCTTACTCCATGTAGTCTGGAATTTTTGCGCCCCATCCGTGAGCCCAATATGCTGCTAGCTTCAGTCATGTTGGCCGGAAGCGGTAAGCTAAGTCATTGCACAATGTACATGTAATTGTGTGCAACGCGGCATCGCATGCACGTGCTCTTAGCACAGTGAAATCAGCACGGCCAGCGTACGTGTAGGCTTCAGTCATGAAGGCCGGAAGTGCAGCGTACGTACCGTGGACATGACTTGTGCTGTCAAGTAGCACTCTGGATCATGGACGGCATGGATAACTGTCGGCTTTTAACGTCGCAACCAGCTACAAAATTTGCAGTAATCTGTTTGGTCGTCGCGAAAAGTGCAAAAAGTAGCTCTGTAAGCTCATGAGCTACTCTGATTTTTGTTTGTATAAAGTTGTGCCACCATAAAAATATTGCGATATTCCCGATATTTCGAATTTTTTTCCGGGGCCCGATAAGATTTTCCGTATAAAAAAAATATCGCGATATCGCTAAATATCATCATATCAAACAAGCTTAATGTCCATACCGTCTGTCAACACTCAACACTGCTTTTATTCAGGCACTTTTCTTCTTCACTGAACACGCACGATCGCCGCCCGCTAGCGCTGTCATTTACAAGGCGACTAAATCGTATAACACGGATCCGTATTTTTTTTTACTTCCGTAAACGAATACCAAATTACCCTATTTTGCACAGCACAAATGATTATATTAGTTAAAAAGCCGTATCCTCTTTGAATGATCCCCCATGTACCCTTCCCAGGTTGTGCAGCATTGCTGAGTGTATCGGTGAAATAATCCTTGTGGTATGGCGGTGTGTGCGTGGTTACATGGCTTCTGACTGCCAAACGAACAAAGATAATAAATTTTACCACTTCCATGATCAAATTATACATAAGCTGAGAACTTAAATTTGGGTGGCCTTTTACATAGTTTACGTGACTTACAAAGCCTGGCCTGTCTAAATCATGCAAACAATAAGATCCTTGTAGAGTGTCAGTTTGTGTGGAGCTCCTAAGGGACATATGTGTGGGGAGGGAGGCTGGTCACTGCCTGGAACAATTGACCAATCAGAGGGATTGGGTGCTTTCCTTATGGAAAGGCATGAAACCCATTTTTGGCAAATCGTTTGGCTGGGGTCACTTTTGTCTCAGCCATCTGATGGTTTACACTTCACAACTTGGAATTTTATAAATTGTTGTCGCTGGTTCGAATCCCGCTCCAGTAAATTTTTCTTTGTTCACTTTTCAAATAAAAAACCAAAACAGACTTGTGTTAGACTTTAAATGAAAGAGTGTGAAAAGTGGTCACATAAACATTAAGCTCACATGATCCTCTTTAACATGTCCATATTTACAATAATGAAAAGAAAGATTTGAGGCTTTGCAAAAATGAAAAGGCTGAAAAGTGAGACTACTGTTAAAGAATGCAGTGCACTTTGTACTGACCTCTCCTGATGATAACACATTATTGAGATATTCCAAAAAGGCTTCATCTTTGATTTCATTATCAGTGAAGATGAATGTAATGCCTTGCCCTTGACTCCCAGCTACACGATAAAGATGCTTCAGATCATCCATTAGATTACTGGCATTGTAGGATCTGCAAGAACGTAACACAAACTTAATATATTAGTTAATGTCCTATGTGCAAGTAGGTGATAGTGCAGATATACATGTCAATCCCAGAATACAAGTACATGTACAGCAATTACAGATATGATTTGACAGGAATTGGCTTTGTTGCTAGGCTGTTATTACTTAATCAACCCAGCAGGATTTGGAGGAACCTGCCACAAACTTCAAACTCATCTTAAATGTTCATGCGATTATACCAACTTAGGAGCTGTATGTGTCCAGATTAAGACCATTATGGCCAGAGATTTAATATGTAATTTAGTCCTTAGATTCATTTGTTTATTCTCTCCTATCATGCCTCAATGAAGTCTATCATAGACTCACTTGCCGTACAGCAAGCGAACGTCTTTCACATGCGTGCAGATTTCCTGAATATATTAAACAACTGACTTAGCACTGACCTCTAGGTTTTGACCAATCAAGTTCGACATCCTCTGTCACGATCCAGATGGAAATGTTCTCAAAACAGATCTGACTGGATGATGTGCCACGTTGCATAACATTTGCATGCACGCATGTTTCAGACGTTTGTACAAAGTACTAGTGTGGCACGTAGTAGAACGGGTGGGAGCAGAATTGGTGATACTCTAACAAGCCTCAATGCAGGTACACTCCACCAAACATTGGAACCAATCAATTTTTTTTTTTACTGTACAATAACTTCAGTCAATTAATACAATGGAAAGCTAACAAAATTAAGGCAATGTAAAATAACTATTACTTTGCAATCATTTTTCTACAATTGTTAGCAACTGAATTGCTCTCAAAATAGGCCATTTTTACTGCAACAAAACAAGACTCTTAAACCATAGATTCGACCTTGAATAACTTTTCTGACAATTCTAAAAAGCATCATGGGTATTAACGACAAATACTTTGACCAAATGTATTCATAAAAAAGGTTAGGATGGTGAAAATCCGTAGCATATTGTTGGAAAACACCTTTCCCAAAACCCTAGTACAAAGGATGTTTTTTATGTTTTATGAAAGCCCAAGACCTTCTCTATCTTTGACCCATTGAGGTTTTTTGTGCCCAAATCCTTCCGTTTTCGAGTTATTTTGAGTCAAACTTCAACTTCCAGTAACACCGGAAGTGGAGGTCATTTGTACACAGCACTGAATATATTAATTGTTGAGATTTACGTGTTGAGTAATATATGTTAATATCAAAATCGTAGGTCATGTGGTTCTTAAGTTACAGAGCACCAAAGTTTTTCATAAAAACGCTTGTAATTTGATACCCGATGACGTCATCATGACGTCAATCTTCTAAATACAACTTGGCATCATGACCGATGTTCCCACCAAGTTTCAAGTCAATATCTTGTAACCGTCATATAGAAGTCTTGCAGACAAGTTTGGGAAGAAAAAAAAAGAAAAAAAAAAGAAAAAAAATTGAACAATTACAATAGGTGTTCGGCTTGAACCCGAACACCTAAAAATTGTGGGTAGAACCTGCTGATCAATGAAAGTAAAAGGTGACATGAAAGGAAATGTTAATTCCAATTTTCTGCTCTGCATGAAGACAAAGGATGCCAAAACATCCTTAAAATTATGTCTGCACCTTGGTCATATACACCTTTACCAAGGGTGCACTTAATATGGTTGTGTATCTTGACTCGAGTGACGATTTATTCACTGCATGTGACAATGCCATCTGTTTGTTGAGTTCCCTTTCTATAAAAGTGAAAGCTTACCACTCATATTTGTATTTTTGTGTGATCAATTTTCACAGTATTTTCTTGAAAAATATTTAACTTTTTTGAAGTATTCCACAGGGCCATTTCCACATCCTACATTCACGGAAGAAGGGCAGTGCAACATGCCATGAAATGACAATTTGTTAAAACATTTCTTAGTGGTTGCTTTGGGTTTAATTCCTTGTCTGATAGTAAACTCACCTGTTATTTTCCCGCAATGGTTTATTCCCAACTAAACAACATAGTTACATCAGTAACATCATCAGATTTTTATTATTGTGAGTTGTGGCAGACAGTACCATGGACAGGGTAGAATGACCCAAAGACATATAAAGTCATGTTGCGCATCAATAACAAAAATAAACTTCATGATTAGAAACAGTATAAATCATTGCATCAAGAAACTTACCTCAATTACCAAATAGGTCAGTGCATCAACAGCAAGAAACTTCGACTGTTAGACAACCCAGAACAATTGTTAAATGTAACATTTGTTAAATGTAACAAGAAAAGAAGTAACACATTCAAGAAGACTTAATGCAGCATTAACATTTAACAAATAAATAAGAATCAAAGTAATTTTTCAACGAAAATGGAAACAACAAACATAACTGGAGAATATTCTTAAATCAACTGAAAGAGTGTAACAATAAACAAGTTTGATAATACAAATGATCATCAAATAAGCACAAGGGAAACTGACTGGATTAATTATAAGTCAGTAAAATTAAACAAAGAAAAATTGACCGGAGCGGGAATCGAACCAGCGACCACTGGAATACCATACCTGCGTTCTACCAACTGAGTTATCCAGCCATATATTGGTGGTGTCCCTAATAGTCAATTATCTTTGTTCGTTTGGCAGTCAGAAGTCATGAAACCACTCACATAAAATCATTTAAGATATGCCCAGCATTAGCAATGTTGCAACCTGAGAAACAGTACATGGGGATCATTCAAAGAGGATGCAGCTTTTTAATCAATATAATCCTCAAATTACCAAAAATAACCAGGCAAAGAGAGACACCACCAACATAGGGCTGAATTAGCTCATTTGGTAGAGAGACAGTATGGTATTCCGATTGGCGCTGGGTCGAATCCCGCTCCTGTCAAAATTTCTTTGTTCAATTTTCAATGACTTAGGCCTATAATATCAATGAGCAAGAATTTCAAGACCTGATATACAGTATGTTAAAAAAAAAACGCAACAGGATTTAAATTTCTGAAGATTGTGTTAGCTTTACAGCAAAGTAAATAGTATCAAGTTAAAGCCACATTTCTCCACTTTCCAATGAGATATTTTTTAATTTTTATTCATATTCGGTCGATGATGGCTGAGTTATCATTGTTTCTGGACAATGGGTCAGAATGGACTTGGGACCAGTTTTACACATGGCTTAAAGCATCAAACACATGAACGATTCTTTGTCCGAGAGTTGCAATTTCAGGTGGAGGGTAATAAACACTTTGCTCTTGAGATAACCCCAGAAGAAAAAATCACAACAACAAGTTAGATCCGGAGATGACGATGGTCACTCCACATCGTGATACAAGCAATCACTCGATGTCCAAAAACCTCAGCCAATCTGTTTCTTACTGCAACTAGTCGATGGGCTGATGCGCCATCCTGTGCCCTCCATAGGCGTCTGAACACACCCCTTTGTTGCATAGGAAAGTTTTCCATTAATTCAGTAATCCCAATCACATTTTCATTTAAAATCTGTAAGTATCCATTTCAAGGTATGATTTGTAACTGTTTTCATTGACAAAGTGTTTATTACCCCTCCACCTGATATTGCAACTCTCTGACAAAGAATCATTGATGAGTTTGATGCTCTAAGCCGTGTGTAAAACTTGGTCCCAAGTCCATTCTGACCCATTGTCCAAAAAGAATGATTACTCAGTCATCCATGACCGTGTATGAATAAAAAAATTCAAATTTAAATGCTGTTGCGGTTTTTTTATACACACTGTATAATGCAAAATCAGCAATTCTGTAGGTAAAACAAGGGTCAATATTCTATTGTTTCTGAACAATGTCAATGGAAAGTTATCTATCAGATGATTTTTCTCATTGTCAGTGTACAGTGTTACTTAAAATTGCAACTTAAAATAATTCTTTTCAAATGTCACTAGTAGCTTGATACGTTCAGGTAAAAATAATGCATTAAAGACTTTCTGCATAGCACATTTATCTTCAACATTAAACTGAGCCTACAAAGACCTTAAATTGTAGCTTGAAGTGGAATGTTTAGAATAAAATATAGGTAAATCAGAAAAGAACAAAATAATTCAAGAGGCTCAACAGGAACAGTTGAATCCAAGACCCCTTCTAAGACTCTTCCGCATGAATCCAGCATACAGATAAAGAAATAACAATCAGACTTAAATTCAAGAACTCACAAAGCAAAAAATGGGTAGAAACAAAGCATGCTTTGAATGGAGAATGTTCTTTTTATAGTCCCCTTTCACTCCCTAGTAACAAGGTGCAACAATAATCTGAAAACATTCTCATACCTGGTTAAAGTGATCTGAAATATCTTGTATCCAGCGATGAAAGAAGCAAGTCTAGTAAGACTCTGTTTACCAGACCCACCAACACCAACTAGCAATGCGCTACCAACAGGAGTTCGGATAATACGTGATATCTGCAAATACAAATTATAAAATAATGCACACACGATGATTTAAAAATTTCCCAAGCCATTTTGTGTATTCTTTTTTACCAATTCAAGAAAAATACAGAAAAGGATTTTGTAATAAAAGTATCACACAAAATCAAATAAGTAATTTAATGAATACTTGTGGAACAAAATTCCAACTTGAACTTTGAAGGCACCATTCACGTTCAAACAAAAGCAACAAATACAAATAACTTTATGATATATCATAAGACAAATAGATCGTAATGAAAAAAGAAAGTCAACAATTATATGGTTTCTGTTTGTAACAAAGAATATTATAATTCTTGGAAAAAAACCCAACAAAAACCAACATTTGCAATGAAAGAGTGAATGCAAAAAGCATCATTTGCATTACTTTTTTCTTTTTTAAAAACAACTCAAAATCTAAGTTATATGAGAGTGCGACATTAGGGAGCGTTTCAAAATATAACCCCTGGTAAAAATAGCGGTATCACTGTTTTATTGCGGTATCACAATTCCCACCAGGCAGATCTGATAATGAGCTCATTCTCAACGGGTCACTGCACACCAGGAGTTTCGTCAAGGCATTATTCATGAGACTTGCTGAGCCACCTAGCTCCAAAGCCAGACAAAGGAACCAATTACTGGAGCGCTAATCCCACACCCACAGCTTATCGCTAGGCAAATAGTCAAGCTAATCCCTCTCCATGAATGACCAACTCTGACAAGTCTGAAAATTGAATTCTTATGGTTCTGGTTTTTTTATTTTTTTCATGATACCTTATATAAATGCTTTTTTGCTTTAAGTAAATTTTTCTACACTTTTGATGTTTTGGTTTCTCTGAAATTTTGATTTAAAACTTAAAGATGTTATTGAAACATGGATGATTCTGTTGGGAAATTGGGTCAAGCAGTTGCCTCCTGGTTTGTTGCATGGCACGTATAGCAACTAACATTACATTGGAGATGTACTCCAGGTAGTTCGATGTGATATGTTTTCCAGTGAATATTGAAAAAAAGGAGAAATTTCCCGTATAAGTCATGAACCTATTTCTATTAATGGATGAATCTCAACCATCGTCTATCCATAGAGAATCCATGTACCCCCCCCCCCCTTTTTACAAAAACGTTGGCTATTTTCACATCTACAATTATTGAGACACAATAGGTATTCCTTAAGACTCAGATCGACCAGTCACCTGGTGAGATAATCCCGCAGTGGGCAAGTGTGATTTCCGGAGCCGGCGAAAAATCTCTGCAAGGAACAATGTCTGATCTCCGTCATTCCTTAACCAAATTTTGCCGTTCAAAGATATAATTAAAGAACTTTACCAAAAAACAACGACTGTCACACTTATATAAACTGAAATTTGGATCTTATAAAACAAAATAGTCTGTCACAACTTTCAGGCAGAGCTCCACTCTGGAACTCATTGTTTGTTTAGTGGTAGCAATAACGTTAATCCCCTTAATCCTCCAACTCCAATTCTGGGTGTCCGGACCTGAGTGAAAGAAAAGCAAGGCGTCATTGAAATTGAGCTTAACCTCCACGGTGTGTGTCAAACTCTTTTGTCCATTATCAGGGGGACTTACAATGAAAACCAGTAGTCCATTGAAAGATGAGTTTCTTTCAACTACCGACCAAGCGTTAATGAGTTCCTGGCTGCCGATTTGACCTCCTGAATATGCGATTATTCAAGCTGTTCAGATTTTCATTCAGAAGAGCAACCACAACGTTACCGCTAATAAAAACAGCGATACCGCTATTCTTACCAGGGGTTATATTTTGAAATGCTCCCTTACTTAAAGGGATAGTAACAAGGTCAAGAGTGCAATGCCAAAAATGGGAAAACAAGGCAAAGTAAGGAAGCAATGTGTACATTTGGTTTCTCCCTTTTGACAAACTTAAATCTTATTGGCTCTTGTTGATGAATTGAAAGCATTTGATATGACAGACATATTCTACATGAAATGATTTTCAGAAGCCTACCTTTATAAGGTGCGTCATTGCATCCTTAAAAAAGACCAAGTCCATATGTGCCCCACGAACTGTGTCGTTGTACATTGCCATGTACTGTTGTAGCTTGTCAGCAAGGAATTCTAAGCTTGGTACCTAAAATGAAAACCCCAAACCAGCACACTATAATACAATAACAAGAGGATTTACATGGAATGGGTTCCGCTCCACTGATGTCATTAATAATGAAATAATATGAAATATAATAATGCCTTTTAGAAAGATCCTGCTAGGATCAAAAACGCATCAGGGGCTGATTTCACTAACGCTTTGCGATCATCGTAAAGCCCAAATCCATCGCTAAACAGAAAATCGATCGCTATTTTGCGTAGCAATTTTCCGTTTAGCGATGGATTTGGGCTTTACGATGATCGCAAAGCGTTAGTGAAATCGGCCCCAGGCCCTCCAAACTCTAAGAATTTGATATATTTCAGTTCATTTTAGCTGAGGAGCAGTTTGCAGCAGATTATTACTTGTAATGAAATAAAAAATATTTTTGTCCACATTGCAATGATTCAAGACTGTAGATATAAGGTAGGTAGTTTAACTCTCAACAACACTTAACTTAACTTAACAAGTTCAAAGAATGAACGAGTCTGTCCCTTGTCTAGACAGAGACAGTAAGCACCAAATCATAATAATCCAATCAGTCAGTAGCCATCCCAGCTGAGTGAAGGAATGGATGGTACCAGGATTGTTACTTTCTTCTCTTGTTATGGAATGATACACCTTTACCTTATTTAATTCCCTACATTTGCCAACATGAGGCCTAATTTCACCGAAGGCAAAACAAAAAACCCAGACAAAAACGTTAGAAAAACCCAATGATACATGAAGTGAGGAGGATGTGAACATTTCAACTGTCAGTGAATGGAACCGGCCAGTTGAAGATATTGGAAATATACAAGTGTAACGTAACTGCCTGATGAACTTTTACACTTCAAGTCGTAGGACGGTGTAAAAAGAATGATAATATTATTGGTAATGGGTTAGTGTACAAATGGATTGTCGGGGGGGGGGGGGGGGGGGGGAGGGAGGGGGTGGTTTCTACTACTAAAACAATTTGTGGGAAGGGAGAATAAAGAGATACATGTGTGACTGTCAGAGGGTTGACAGGTTGTTTGGGAAATGTGTAAGTTATGTTATGGATAGCCGGAAATTGAAGTGATGGGATCACTATAAGATGAAAATGGGAAAGCTGGTACCTTTACTTTTCAACATATTGTGGAAAGGGGTGAAAACTAAGTATATGTGTAGAAAAGGAGATGAAATATTGTTATTGTAGACCATTATAGTTTGTGACCAAAGTTTTTTCAGTCACTTCTAAAAACATGGTTTTTGGAGCCATGTGTGTGGTCAGGATTTGGAGAAAACAGAGGAAATTGAGATTGCCCGGGTTTAAAGGATCGAGCTCAGTGGTGAATTAGTCAGTTCGAGTTATGCAGTCGCAGTAGTTGCAGGAGTTACAGGAGTTATCTCCCCACCTGTTGTTGGTTGAGTCTACTAGTTCATACCTACCCCAGACGGTTACTACTATATGCAAATTCCCCTGCGCCAATTTGCTGCTTCGCTGAAAAGACTTGATCAACCGTGGTGCACCCGGACCTCCCACAATGCATACCGACATAGCCGCTATGATCGTCCTTCTTTTCGAAGCCAGGAGGCACGAGGCCAGAAGTGGGGAGGACGGGCGGGATGCAACCGTCTGGGGTAGGTATGAACTAGTAGACTCAACCCACAACAGGTGAGGAGAGTCTACTGCATTCAACCTACCACAAAGGGTTACTACTATATGCAGAGTAGCACCGAATTCCGGTGGTGGGCTGGCTACATGGAGAGCCAGGAAAGTATGGCGGATATGAATCAGGTCAGCATAATGGGCAAAATGCCCATCGTGAGTTCGCCATGGGCAGAGCTTCCGTGGAGGTCTCGCCCATCTGTCAGTTGGCCTGAAGGACTACTGGCTTCCATTCCGCTGAAGCCAGGATTGTCCTACCGTACATGAGTTAAGTCGCTCCGCAAGACGTCCCTCGGGTAGCAAGAGGTGAAAGTGGAGGGTCACTTCCATCATGCTGCCTTGCTCATGTCTGATACTAGAACTCAGAAGTAGGACCAGGATGAGAGTACTGTACTCACATCTGGGTCTTGATGTATCGATGGGTTTGCTGGTCCGGTTTAGATGGCCTGACTGGGCATGCAAACTTGACGGTTGAGGCGATCCAGCGGATAAACGTGCCTTTTGAAGCTGGGCTTCGTGGTAGTGACGAAGGGCTGAGAGGGGCTCCTTCTCAGGTCCTTTGTTTGGGCTAGGTACCATTTCAGACCCCTGACGTGGCACCCTAGCTTGACCGACGGGTCACCGGAGCGTGATGCCCGAGTGGTTACAGAGATGTCTGGTGGCTCGAAGACTGGGCATCGGTTCTTGGTGAGGAAGCCAATGGTTGGAAGGAGTCGAGCGCTGCGTGGTGTCCAGCGTATGTGGCCTTCAGCTATCAATAGAGCCCTGATCTCAGTGGTCCTCGTGGGTGTAACCACCGATAGGAGGAAGGTGAGTTGATGGTAGTGTCCTAGGGGCCGTTCAGTGAACGTGCCCCATAGGAGGTTGTGCATGGGCAATGTTGGTTGAGAGGGGAGGGCCATCCTCGAAACCATCGCGTGTAGTCACAACAGACCTGTAGGTGCATATAGAAGAAACCTGGAGCCTGGTGTGGAGCTGGTGCATAGGCAGAGGTCCACCATAGCCATTAGTGGTGCATTGGTAAGAGAAGGAGAGGGAACATCCTCGTAGCACCACATCGGGGAAGGTATAAACAGTCTCAGGGTAGCCATGAGAGAGGCGTCACTGTGAGGTCCTCTCAGAGTAATGGGTCGTTGTATGATGTCCAGCACATTGGGTGTTGGCTTTGTGGGGCTGGGTGTAGGCCCCCTGCCAAGTGCAATGGAGGGTGTCTGGCCCAGGTAGTACGACTGGTCGTTGGGCAACTGGTCCGGGCCGAGCCCCTTAGTTTGCCCCTCGACATTGGTGAGAACTTTCCTGTAAGCATGACTATTGGAGGCGTGTGTCCAGTGCTTGGTGTAAGTCACTGCCAATACTATCCTTGGGGCGACATGGGGCTCCTTAGATGGCTTGTACATGATACATGCTATGTAGGAGAGCAGACGAGTTTCTCTGTCGCAGCAGCTGCCTGTGGGATCGTTATTGGCGGTCAAGAAGTAAAAGGTGAAGTGAGGTGGTGTCCTTGCCGGCGTCCCCTGGATGATCCAGTGTTTGTGGTTTTGTTGCTGGTACGGAGTTGCGGCCTACTCATGGCGCCAGTCCGGACGACCCAGGT
Source organism: Astropecten irregularis (assembly GCA_963971285.1). NCBI lineage: Eukaryota > Metazoa > Echinodermata > Asteroidea > Paxillosida > Astropectinidae > Astropecten > Astropecten irregularis. The sequence continues at coordinate 3,314,302 of OZ020261.1, read as the reverse complement.
TCAAACCTCACCAGGAACTATTGGAGCCGGGACTTCACGTCTACGCTGGGGATGTGACTGACATCCAGCGTGTTGGTTCGTCATGTGGGTGATGTCCAGTGGTTGCTCCGAGTGGACCGTTTGAACACATGGTTCGGTCCTTCGCCGATATCTGGGCCGAGAAGCCAGGTGTTGTGGACGAGTTTACTTCGCATACCAAGATAATGTGACCTGGGGGACTAGGTCACTGCTATCCTCTATCGAGGGGTATGATCGACTGCCTTGGATAGGTGGCATCCGCAGGGAGGCGGCCACGAGGCTCAAGATGCTATGGATGTCCTCAACGAGATGTTTTTGACATTTTCCAGGGTGTTGTAGGTACCAGAAACACTGGACTTTGTCTTGTAGCGTGTGGCTATCAGCAGGTGTGAGGTCGTTGGCAGAGATGACCTTCTTCTCGTCCAATGATGAGGAACGACGGCCAGACATGAGGCTTCAGAATTCCTTTGTGTTCCCCTAGTTTGTGATCTGCAGAAAGAACTGGGGACTGTTGGGCTGGCGTGAGTCGACTTCAGTCTCCTACTCGTCGAGGTTCTTTGGTGTGGGGGGGGGGGGGGGGGGCGTGTCGACGGGGTCCACCCATTGGGTATGGGGCCAGCGTGTTGAGGAATGTCATGAGCCGGCCATCAGGATGGTTATGGGGGTCGCAGCCACGGTTAGTTGGAAATGCGGCCCTTCAGGCAAGGGACTGTTTCCACAGCTATTCATGGTACTTCTTCATTGCCTTGGGAAGAGCAAATGGAGAAGAATTTTTGCCTTGTATTTCCCGCCGATGGGGGTTTTAAGGCCACAATGACGTCGAAATTCAGCTGATCCTGCAGGTCCGAGAGGGGTACCTCAGAGTTCTACGAAATAGTTGCCAATCGTCAACGGGAGCTATCCCGCAACGTGCGGTGAGCTTGTGGTGTTGTCGGTGGAGGTAGGCCTGGATGATGCATGCCGGGTTCTTGCCTGTCTCAGCATGTTGTGTCTCGGCACTGTATAAGTGCCGCCATGCAAATTCCAATCTATACCATACTTTGTACAGTGTTTATCACTTTTTAAAGCATAAGAATGAGGAGAAAAGGAGGAAGTCAGCTGATCCGAACAGGTTGCAAGCGTGATAAGTAGTGTTTGTTCATCTCAGATTTATTTTATATAACACCATCAGGTCATGGAGGTAGGTATTATCCATCCGTGGAAGCATGGAGCTAGCCCTAAGTCGTATGCGGGCCAACTCGGCCTAAGGCACATCAACTGCAGTCGGGAGCGGGTCGAGCCTGTTGGCATCGTTTCCGCTCCAGTAGAGCCGGACAGTAGGAAGGGATGCATGTACAGTACAAAGTATGTGTACAGTGTATATAACAGATTCCAGTATGGATAGGCACCGGACAAGTCGACCGTGGAACAACTCGACTTGAGACAGTCCAGCCGCGGATACAGCCCGACTCTGAGGATGGCAGTCGGTCTGGCTCGGCAGCGTTAAGGGCTATGGCGGCTGAGTTGGTGCAGGCGTTGAGGCTCTCCACTTCCGTTGAGCGATGGTTGGGGATGTGTCCATGCTTCTGCGATGTCGGTTTAGGCTCGTATAAAGTCCATGTCGAACTATAAAGTATGCTTGTAAATTATGGCCCGATGACAAGGGATAATAATTGATTTGCGCCATGAGCGTCACGCTTGGCAGATACCGGCGCATTATAAGTGTCCATTATTATTATTATTATAATGACACTGCACCATGGAGCCTGGGCCGGGTGTAATACTATAGTGACCTAACTACAAGTAATTGTAACCGCCGATGTGTCACAAGACAAAGCCGATGGTGTTGACCTGGCTTGTATGGATGTTGGGATGTGCAGCTGTGTACATAGATCTCTCCACATCTTTCCGCTTGAGCAGAGCCCAACAATAGCGGGGATGTGCGTGTGACAATCCATGTATCGAATGAAGGGAGGTAGCTGCTGGTGGGGGCAGGTCGGGCCTGGTAGCGTGGCTAACAAAGCAGTGTGTGAGGCTCACGTGTCCTTCCCTTCACATCGGAGGTGACGGACAATAGTAGGGGCTGGAAACCCAGTCCCCGTACTAACAGGCTGTGATAGTGAGCCGGGCTGCCAAACCTGTTGAGGGGTCTTGTTGTGTGTGAACCCCCTGGAGCTTTCAGCTCTATGCGGCTGGGCCACGCAGTGAAAGAGCGTCCCTCTGACGTCCGCAATCGTGCTCGTCAGGCTAAGGGGTGGTAGGCCTATCGCTTCTCTCACCCCTCACGGCAATAGCACATGATCTTCGGCATGGTAAGCCTTCCAACTGTGCTGGTATTGGCGACTGGAGGCCACTAATGGTAGCAAGCTGAAGTCGGTTGCATGGTGCGGGCTGGAGTAGCCGCCTGGCAGTTCAGCCGTGTATGGAACTCTCCATGGCTTTCCGTCCGGGTAGAGCCAGACAATGTCCGTGGGGTCACGGTGCTCAGTCATTGGCTGCTCAAGCCTCTACGTATATATACACATCTCTCTGAGGTCCGCAATGGTGTTCGCTCAGACGTAGCGGTGGTACGATTGAAGCACTGCCCATATTCACTGATGTCTGAGACTTTGTACATCCGCCAAAAGGTGTGGTGTGTGCAGAATAATAGCTAGGACCAATGGGGGCTGCACGCAGACAGGGCATCTCCCCGACGTCTGCAATCGAGCCCGGTAGACTTGGGGAGCGAAAGCACGTCATCTCTTACCCGTAGACAGCTAGCATATCGGCTCGGATATACCGGAAATCATAACCCGGGCGAGCCTCTGTTCAGCGGGTCGTAACATGGAGCCTAAAAGGAGCATGTTACGCCCGGGCCAGTCAGTCCGTTGTGGCGGTATCCTTTGTCGCCTCTGCTAGCGACCATTCTCCCTCCGCTCTGGTAGCGACCGTGGTATCGAGCTACCCCTGACCGTATGCCTCTTCGGGTCGGATTAGACACGTGTCCCGAAAGGGCATACTTGTATCTAACCACCTGGAATTCCTTTGGACTGGCAGTGGTAGCAGTAATTAGCCTGGAATGAGGGGACGAACCCATACTCGGCCATTCCGTCTTGCTGTACCGCGGCGGGAATGAGGGTTCAAGCCAAACTCTCATCCATTCCCCCTGCATATAGGCCTTTCATTGGGTCGTAAGCACAGAGGCGGCTGTGCATTACCCCGATATCACGTAGAGGTGAGTAGACCGCGACGACGTAACACCGCGGTACCTGTAGGATGCACAAAGAAAAGAGAGAGAAAAATACCAACAAGAAACGCACAAGAGAACACTGATTATTGATATAAAGTCAATCAGATAAGTAAAAAGGAAAAATATCGAGTCTATACAGTTTAGGTGAGCAGCGGAAAACGGAAACTCGAAAATCGAAAGAGCCCGGGAGGGGCAAGTCTGTTTCATAGCGGCGCAGAGAAAAGAAGGATGATCATGGCGGCTATGTCAGTATGCATTGTGGAAGGTTAGGGTGCACCACGGTTGATCAAGTCTTTTCAGCGAAGCAGCAAATTGGCGCATGGGGAATTTGCATATAATAACTGTCTGGGGTAGGTAATTGAATGCAGTAGACTGTGTAGTTGCAGTTGAATTGCAGACTTTGCATGTATTACAGGAATTTATTCTTAAAGCTCAATTAAGGAGTCATTGTTGGAACCTTGATTCTGAGTGGAGTTGAATAGGAGATCCAGAGTTATATAAGTACAATGACCTGAGCATCATCTTGAACCGTATATACCTCATAACCTTGGGCTAGATTGACATGTTGTATTAAAGGTTGTATCATACTTTGGTAAGAGACCAAAACAGAAATGTTCACAGATTTACATATAACTTTCAGGGTATAGAAGATGATGCTGGTAGAAACCTACCTTTACAATGTTTCCGCCTGAAATGGTGTATTTATCCAGAAATTATTAAAACAACGACCAAAAATAAAAGAGAAAAGACTTAAGAAATACTGTGGCCGTTTTTCACTGTTTTCTAAAATATTTGGCACTGTATGGGACTGAAATTTTCACAGATTACTTTTACTGTATCGTCCTTGATATTTTTGCCCATGAATCTGTATTTCTTTGACAAAAACCAAAGTATGATACTACCTTTAAAGGGAGCATATAGGATTTGCAAGGCCTCCAAAAGAAAATTATTGAGTTTGAGACAGAAAATGGACTCAACAGTTCGTAAACAGTGCAAACAGTGACCGCAGGATCTGATCCTCCCTTGCGCGATTCAGTGTAAACACGGTGCACGTGGCAGTGGAGTCAAATAAATTAGCTAGATGTCAGTAGAATCAGAATGACTCTGTCATGGCGTACCATTATTGGGGTTCTCTTGTCGTCAGTGTAACTGGGCGGTATATTTCCACCCAAATGGATCCAGTCCATGGCCATATATCTACGCGCGAGCTGTGCGAGCCGAGGGTACATCGAACCGAGTGAAATCCGCCACACATGTATCACTAATGCATGGATAAGATGAGCACTCAGCACCAGTGGCGTCGCCAGGGGGGGGGACAAAGGGGGACACGTGCCCCCCCTGGAAAACCTTGTGCCCCCCCACATGAGATTTGGGTTGGTGAAAAAAATAAATATATATATTGTAGTAATCTCCCATCATTTGTGTTGGTGACAGAGAAGCAGAAAGAAAACTAGAGGTTGTGTCTGTTGAAAAAAAGAACACATGGCTTTTCCGCATATGATATAGAATATTTCTTAAATTGTATCACTTATTTTGTCAGTTTAAGACATGTGGTTTAAAAGTATCAATTATTTCAATGTAGAAAACTAAAGTTTAACCCATTTAGTTCATGGAACACATTGCTTGTCATTTAGAATTGTGTCACAAAAAAAACTTGCCTAACATTGACTTTTGGTGAAAGAATCATGATCAAAGCCCTTAACACTTTTAAATTAGAAGCTACTTCATGTTTGACCGGAAGTAGAGGTCACAGAGGTCAAGCAATGTTTCATAAGGAAAGACCTTGCCTAACACTGACTTTTGGTAAAAGAATCATGATCACAGCTCTTACCACTTTTAAATGATGAGCTACTTCCTGTTTGACCGGAAGTCAAGGTCACAGAGGTCAAGCAATGTATCACAAATGAAAGACCTTGCCTAACATTGTCTATTGGTGAAAGAATCATGATCATAGCTCTTACCACTTTTAAATGAGGAGCTACTTCCTGTTTGACCGGAAGTAGAGGTCACAGAGGTCAAGCAATGTGTCACAAATGAAAGACCATGCCTAACTTTGTCTATTGGTGAAAGAATCATGATCATAGCTCTTACCACTTTTAAATGAGGAGCCACTTCCTGTTTGACCGGAAGTAGAGGTCACAGAGGTCAAGTAATGTTTCACAATGAAAGACCCTGCCTAACATTGTCTATTGGCAAAAGAATCATGATCATAGCTCTTACCACTTTTAAATGAGGTGCTACTTCCTGTTTGACCGGAAGTAGAGGTCACAGAGGTCAAGCAATGTGTCACAAATGAAAGACCATGCCTAACATTGTCTATTGGCAAAAGAATCATGATCATAGCTCTTACCACTTTTAAATGAGGTGCTACTTCCTGTTTGACTGGAAGTAGAGGTCACAGAGGTCAAGCAATGTGTCACAAATGAAAGACCCTGCCTAACATTGTCTATTGGCAAAAGAATCATGATCATAGCTCTTACCACTTTTAAATGAGGTGCTACTTCCTGTTTGACCGGAAGTAGAGGTCACAGAGGTCAAGCAATGTGTCACAAAGGAAGACCCTGCCTAACAATCACTTTTGGTGAAAGAATCAACTTAATATCTCAAACCGTTGATTTTTTGTTGATTTTTAAAGATTTTGATTTTTAAATTCAAATTGCTTGTCACGTGACACCTGATGACGTCGCAATCACGTAAAGTTTCGGCAAACAACTACCCTATAGGGACTTCCTTCTGACCAAGTTTGGTAAAAATCGGAAGTTTTAAAGTGACTAAAGTGCCGCCGACAAAAAGTCTATGGTAACTCAAACGACAAGAAGTAGAAGAAGAAGAAGAAAAAAAATTAAAAATCTGAACAAACGCAATACCTTTTCCGTTGAAAAAAATAAGAAAAACAAAAGCTGTTCCGCTGCATGCAAAACAGCTAATAATACCTCTTCCGTTGAATACGGAAAAGCTAACTAACTACAGAGGGCGCACTACTGAAATTATTTTGCGGTCGGGAATAGACGTATTCGTACATTTTTCTTGACAAGTCATCCAACGTAGGAGGCCCCAAATGCTTTGAAATCAAATAATTATTTTGAGGGTTTTGTCTGACACAAAATTAATGAGCCGACGCGCGGGACAGATTTGAGCCTATCTACAAGCCATGTCCCTGTAATGCAGATGGATTTGCTGGATATATATATATATATGAAGCTAAAAAATATTCAAAAATTCATAAAAAATTCAAGCAAGACGTCACCGTGACGCCTTTTCACATTAAGCATCCCGGACCTACATACTGCATACCCACTAATTTTAATGATGATCGGCCACGGTCTTCTATATGTTATTGTGCGTTACACAAAATCTCATATTGATGACGTCATGATGACGTCACAGTATTTTGCTTCTGCAGAGTCGATCTGTGTTGCACACTTAAAGATTACAAGAAAGAAATTCAAAGATACCTTCTTTTGTTTTATACTAGTTATCGTTCAAAGAACTTTAATGACGCAAAATTTCAATAAATCATACAAATTCTGAGGATGACGCCATGATGACGTCATTGCAATTTTTCAATATAACACTTCCCGACTTAGACACATACCAAGTTTCCACCCAATGGGACCTAGGGTTGCTTCATAATTGGCATGTAAACTTTGCCCTTTTAAGGCGCTGTCACGTGACACATGATGACGTCAATGTTCGCGGCACATCTGCGGGATAGGGACTTTGTTTGCACCAAGTTTAGTTAAGATTGACTGTTTAAAAGTTGCCAATGTGGGGGGTAGAAATTCTGTGTACAAAGTGAATGGGTTTTTGGCGAGAAGAAAATCGTGCACTCAACAAAAATAATACCTTTTCCGTTGAATACGGAAAAGCTAAAAAAGAAAGAAAAAAGAAAAAGTTGCAAATGACCATCGGGTATCAGACTCTCAACCCGCGCCATCACAACAGGTGTCGATATTCACGTTGTATATTCTCATAATCATATACGCCCACATCGTTCCCATCACTGTTAGGTTCAACACACGTCCGCCTTGCGAGCTATGTATGACTCATTGTTCAAAACAATGACCGTCTCTGTTTAGCTCTCACTGCTCGAGTATTTTTCCCTAGGACAACTGAGGATTATCACTAGCTGTAATTCGATAGAATCCGTAGAAATCGGGCCACAGTAACTTCGGCTGGCACACCACTCTCGGGCCTTCTAAGTGATTCTGATGAGCATAATTCGATTCTTCCAAGTCAATGAGTACATGATCGTTGTTTCGAGTTCTAACACTGATTTTGTAACAAATTCTCGATTTGTGAATCCCTGATAAATTTAGAAGCTCCCAACTATCCTAGGGAATAAATTGCGTGCATGCATGATAATTTTCATGAGAGCCTGAGGGGCATTCCACCTTTTAAAATGTATTCATTGTTGAAGAGTTGGTGTTGAATAGGGGCCAAAGCCAAAATATCATATTGTGGTGGGACGGAATTTGATAGGTTATAAAGTTGTTTATATCTAGCTCCCCCAGGACGGCGATCACACTCAAACTAAGTGACCCCCAACAATTGCTAGAGCCCTTGTGCCCCCCAGACTCAGAAGTCTGGTGACGCCACTGCTGAGCACTCTACTTGTATGTAACACCTCATTTATCATATTTATACCAGTTGTCAGTTAGAGAACAATCCTCTCAATAGTATGTATACATCATATAGTCTACAAAATATCAATGAAATAACTAACCAGCTCATATATCTTTGGAGCTTCTAGTACAGCATCATCTGGTTCATCTCCTGTAGGTTCTGGAGGATCACGTAGGAAGTCAACAAAATATGGCTCATCGGGAATGAGTTTGGCCATATCATCGCCAAGTTGATCTTTGGCAATCTGTCTAATAGCTGTCTCAAACCATTGCTTGTCCTCAGAGTTGGTGAATCTACACAACAATCACAAACACACAAATAATCTCTCTTAATGTGCATGGAACTAGATCAGTTAATATATTATCAATGGTTGACTGTATTTACAAGTCCCTGACAGTGGTTATTTATACACTCTTGAAGTACTCCTAAAATGCTGATTTTCTTTTCATGACAGCCCCTAGACAAAAAGATAAATAATGAAAATAACAAATACAGAGAGTACTGTATATCTTCTTCATTGAAAAGTAAACAAAGAATTAATACATACCGGTACACAAAATATGTGTACGAGGTTTATTCTTCATGATTTTATCATGAAGGACAAACATATGGTACGAATAGACCTACAAGCAATTCGTTCATACATGTTGAAATAACAAGTGGCACTTTCCACAATATGCTAATTTTCTTAAGTTTCAAGTTTCATTGAAAGATAATGTTCATTGTACCTGTCAGCAATGACTCTGGTGCATTCATTATGCCATAAAGCAAGTAAAGTCATGGCATCCTGACATTCATCTCCTTGTACATGAAGCATGCCTTCCCACACACGAGACAAATCACGTAAATTGAAAATGTAGTGAAACTTGGCAGGAGTAGGCAACATTTTCATCTGTTAAAAAAGCAAAACATCTGTTACAGTATTTGTGGCCACAATATTTTTACACAATTTTGCCAATATCTTAAAATATATCAGGATATGACATGATATATTAGAGGATGACGACAGGAGAAATTGATATGAAACACTATAGCAACCACCCTTCTAGACTTGGTGGATACAAACACAAACAAGTACAAACAAATACAAACAAGCAAGACAATTTGTTTTTTTATTTGAAAAGGCCACAATTTCACCACTTCAAGATCTAGTACTCTTCTAATTTTTCAGTAAAAATAATTGTTTTATGCAGTGACAACCAACAATTAGACTGATGCTTGGTAGAAGTTTTCTGCCCATTAATCCACCCCAGCTGGGGGAGTCCACAAGCAAACACAGACAGCAAGTGCACCGAGATCATGCTCATTAGTTCAATCTTTAAATCCACAGAGGCCTAAAGGAATAGGAGGATGTATAAGACCTTTTTGGCTCACACAAATGCAACTGGAAAGCCAATGGAGAATATTAATTCAAAGCAAGCGGCAAAGAGAAATGAAGCGGCTAAGAGAAATGACAAGACTGTGCATCCCTTTTGTTCCTTCAGCAGAAACCACAAAAAGCCCCAAAAATTAATACACCACTAAGAATGACAAAAATGCAACATGAACCCACAAAGAGTACAATGTTTGTTTAAAAGGGCATGTATGTATATATTCATCAGCTGTGAAAAGATAACAAGTCACACCGTGTAGGTGTGTGCATGGTCTGTCTGCACGGTAGGTTCACTTGTCTGCATATTGGTAAGTCAGCCATAACAGCAAATATGAAACAAAGATGAGTCATTTGGTATGACCATTTTGCAAGGAACGTAAGGCAGCAAAACTTAAATGTAATATAATAATCTGACAAAACATGAATGTAATGCATAATTGGATTCTTACCTTGGTTGCTTGCCAAACTTTACGTGTTACTGGTACCAGGAGCTTAGCCATTTCTACTACTTCCTCATTGAAGCGCGATGAACAGAAATAACCAGACCCAATGATACCTACAAACATTGATAACAATGGATCATATTCAGCTTGCATGAAAATAAAAAATTTAGGTAAATATGACTAGACCTCTACAATGCAGACATGCAAATTAGGCTTGCCCTTCACCTACGTGGATGAGCACTACATACTCAGCGCTTGTTGAGTGCACATGAAAAATAATGTGATGGCTTACGTGGGATTCAAATCCATGACCTCCTGCTTACATTGTGCAGATGTGCACTAGACCACCAAGCTAGCTGGGGTCAGCAGGGTGAATCAAATCCAATACATCGGTGGGTACAACAATTAATCACGAAAATTAATGATTTTTTTGTCGGGGTGAAATAAGGCACTGATGAGTATAGGTGCTTGTCTACGTCAGTGAAGGGCAATCTTTAATTTTCATAAAAGGCAGCCATTAGTTTGGGACCACAGCACACCAATCCTTTAGAGCATTCCATTCAATCAAGCAATGCAGAATGTAGCAATCTTTATGTGCACATTTAATTAAAAGTAATTTTGTGCTAGGTCTGCATTGTTTAATGTTGCAAATTATACAGACCAGATGAGAAAGCATTTGAATAATTTATCTGACGATATGTGGCTGCAAAAGTTTAAATCTACAGGCTGTTGTTGACAACCAGTCATAACGATGTTTCCCTAGCTTTATGAGTCCCAATGACAATCAGCATTTTTGTGAGTCGCACAGGCTCCACAGCATTTAGAATTTCCATTTAATAACAATTTGGTGCCAGAAAAGATAATTATCACAGGGTAATGCTTATTGATCCATTTGACATACCGGTAAGCACTGGAAACACAGGTTTCATACGATAAAATACTTTTGGTCATAAAATGCTAGGGATACAGTTTTGTGTTTGAAGTGAATTTTGTAAGAAATATTGTAAATGAATCTAGACCTTGAGATTTAAATCAATAAATGCTTTAATAACAGTCACATCTTTAAATATTACTTACCAAAGATCTTATCGATAGACATATTTGATGGCAACGTACAATTGAAGATACAGAATTGTCTCTTTAGTCTCTCTGGGATGTCGTTCCTACCTCCTCCTGGTTGAATCATAGCTGCTATGAACTGAACATCTACGATGTTTGTGAAGTCACCTGGTTTTTCTAGACTGTACATTCCCTTCATCTCCATCATCTGACGAACAATCTCATTGGTAACCTAAACCAAAAGTATAACCTTTCAAATAACATGCAACAGTTATGGTGCTGCTTTTTGGGGTTCTTTTTTTTTCACTGCCAACAATGATATTCTCATTCTTCAAATTTAACTCAAAGCTGCTGATCAATTTCTCAAATTTTCTTGTAAAATTATCTCTTATTACAAAACCACAGTAATTCTGAATAAAATGTTTTCGAATACATGTTTTCTATATTACATACAAGTTAAGTAAGGTTTGCATGGTGGAGACACTAGAGAGAGTGAGGCTTGCGGTGACACCATGTATATATCTCTTTTAGGAAGATGTGTGGTCCTGAAAAGGACCCATGAGAGTGGATTCTCGACGTTTTGCCTAGTGTGCTCTACTCTAGTCGTCCTCAGGAGAGAGATTGCCGGACTAGGTGGATGTGCTGGTTATTTATGCTGGATGCCGTTCATTCAGGTGTGAAAAGTGGATTGTGTAGGATCTTGATGCTGATTGGCTGAGTCGGTGGAGCGTGCAGGGCTGTGGAGAAGTGGCCGCCAGATGTCACTGATATGAAACCCGATGTCTTGTGGGACGGTGTCATGTCGGTAGATCTCGATGGCTTCACGTATCCTCCTTGGGTACCAGTGTTTGATGGGGGCGATGTCGATGTGATGGTCGGCGATGTGGGCATGTTTAACTATGGCAGACTTGTCAAAATCTCCTCTTCTACCATGTGCGCGATGTTCTTTGATACCGATGGGAAGGTTTCTGCCGGTTTCGCCGATGTACACTTTCCCGCATTCACAAGGAATGCGGTAAACTCCTGGTTGACTGTCTGGTGCTGGTTTGTCCTTTTGTGTGTGGAGGAAGCGCTGTAGTTTTCCGGGAGCAGAGTGGCGGACTTGAATGTTGGCTGACTTAAAAATGTGACTGAGCTGGTGAGAGGCTGGACCAATGAAAGGGAGACAAACTGAGGGATTAGGGGAGGCTTCGGGTATAGGAGACCCTAATACCTTGGGAGATGACACCGTCCCACAAGACATTGGGCTTCACATCAGTGGCATCTGACGGCCGCTTCTCCACAGCCCTGCACGCTCCACCGACTCAGCCAATCAGCATCAAGATCCTACGCAATCCACTCTTCACACCTGAATGAACGGCATCCAGCATAAATAACCAGCACATCCACCTAGTCCGGCACTTTCTCTCCTGAGGACTATTAGAGCACACTAGTCGAAACATCGAGAATCCACTCTCATCAGACCTTTTCAAGACCACACATTTTTCTAAAAGAGATTTTATACATGGTGTCACCGCAAGCCTTACACTCTCTACATACAAGTTGTTACATACTTTTAGATCATGAATACTTTTTTAACTTCTTCAAACCTTAACAATGATTGATTGATTAGCCTAAGAAAACAAACACTGTCAAACATTATGAAGAAACAACAAGGTTCTTAGTTAGCGGGTACCTGGTCTCCCCATTCATTTATGATAGGCATATTGATGTCATCTACAAAGACTGTCATCTTACGACCAGCAGGTGGACCAAATGTACTGCCCATACGCTTGTCAACATAGCTTTCAATAGTTCGCTGCATGTAAAAATGAAACAATAGCAAATGTGCAGGAGTCATCAATATTATTAAAATTCAAGCATAAATAAAAATTAATTGTCAGAGTGTCAATTGTCGAACACTGAACATATTTGTTACAAGTTATACAAAATTGTACAATCTAATTTCCTAAATTTATTCAGTTTTGCATAGAAGTAAGTTGTTGCCATTCTTTAGATCTATTAAAAAAGGATGATTTTTACAATGTAATGAAAAGTAGGACCTTTTATTGTATTTGATAGTTTCTTTTAAATTATAAAACTGAGGTTCATTTATGTATGAATTGTGATATCCCTGGTGTACAATGTTGCTCAAAATATGTATCCAAATCCAAGTCAGAGTCACTTTGAAATTCAATATTGTGGTACGTGATACTGCAATTGCAGTTCCCAATTTTTGAGTTTTCCAACTTGCATAGTCGTGCAAACTGTTCAAAGAAAATTACTTGATCAACTTGTTTTCATTAAAGTTGTGTTTGCGTCGATCCTGGGGCCGATTTCACTTAATGCTTTGCGATCATAGCTAAAGCACAAATCCATCGCAAAACGGAAATTTGCTTTGCAAAGTAGCAATTGCTTTTTCCGTTTAGCAATGAATTTGGGCTTTAACGATGATCGCAGAGCGTTAGTGAAATCGGCCCCTGATTTAAGAACTTAAATAAGATTTCATTATATTTTATCTTAAATATTTAAAGGTTTGCAGTGACTACCTGGAACATCATCGGAGTAGTAGCCGAGGAGAAGTTAAAACTCTTGCTCATATGAACATCAGGGTTGTACTTGGACATGTAGCCTTTAATCATTACAGTCTTAGCTGTGCCTTGCTCACCAATCAATAACACAGCCTGCACAAAGAAAATACATCATTTATATTTTGCTTCTTTCATTTTTCATAAAAGATACTTTTCCCATTTGTTGCATCCTAACAATAATTTTGTTAGAAACGTGTGCATTGTTGACAGGGCAAACAGGAAAGACATGTTTAAAAATACAAATCAATCTCAATTTCATGAGACTTAGGTATATAAACTAGTTAGATTAGTGAATTGTGGTTGTTATTATTACACAATGCATGACTTGTATGTCTACTTTTCACTTTTATGATGTCTGGTTGGAAGACACATTAAACTGTATACAAGGCACATCTAAAATACAACTTCAATTTGTGGACATCAACTTTGCAAACAGTGGACTCTATAATACCATGGATCATTGTTATGCTCAAACACACTCCTTTTTTCTTTGTTCACTTTTCAATGACTTACAATTCAGTCAGTTTCTCTTTATGATTATTGGATGATCACACTCCTAGTAGGTGAGATTCATTTTTTTTTTTTTATACATGACGCTGCTTGCATGCCCTAACAGCAACCTTTACACACTGACTCTCTGAAGATCATATAGTGGAAGTCTGAAAGAATTACATTAGGCCTATTAGTGCTGTCAGAGCATTTTGTATTCTCAAGAAAAATATCAAACCCAGTAAATTAAAATGTATGCACACACACTTCCACTGAAAACAATAGCCTCAGTGTTGCTTCACCACCTCATAGATGTTAAAATATGAATTTAAAGAGGATGTTCAACACTCACCAAACCTCGCATTATTTGTTACAACTATAATCATTAAATTACTTGATATGAGAAAAAAACACATTTATCTCACACTGAACACAGAAAGAGAGAGTCTTTTTGATGACTTTTCTCTCTCATAATGCTCAACCCGCAAGCTACCCCAAAATTGTAACTGTCTGAATTTCGTCAATGGGGGTAGCAGACAAATTTGGTGATTTTGTGACGTCACATTACGGAGCCTTTTCATTAAATGAAAAGGTCAATGACGTCACATTACGGAGCCTTTTCATTAAATGTCTGCTGCCCCCATTGACGGAATTCAGACAGTTTAAATTTTTGGGGTAGCTTGCGGGTTGAGCATGTTGAGAGAAAAGTCATCAAAAAGACTCTCTTTCTGTGTTCAGTGTGAGATAAATGTTTTTTTTTTCTCATATCAAGTGATTTAATGATTATAGTTGTAACAAATAAAGCGAGGTTTGGTGAGTGTTGAACATCCTCTTTAAACCGTGCATGGATATATGAACCGGGCAACTCAAATGCAAGCATACGATGGAAGTGTGCGAACAGATTGGATTAAAGGCGAACTGATATAAGGTTTGGGTATTCTGTCAACGAGTCCATGTTTATTGTGGCACAAATGATTAGTATCACCCATGGTCAAAATTCATTTTTATATATTTGTGTAGTTACCTTCATACTCCATTGTAATCTAAGCATCCAATAACACATAAATCCTACTTAGTTAGTACTAAGCATTTTGCTGATTTGAAATGTTCAAATAAATAGTTCAATTCAAGACATTTTACCCCAAACGTTCTATATAAGTCAATGTTAAAAGAATATTTCTTATTTACACAGAATTAAAGATGATGTTTCTTTTGAAAGACCTCTTACCTTGTGCTGTTTGCAGATGATATCAATGAGAAAGTTAGATCTGATATTGTCTACATTTGGTACCAGGATAGATGTGTATACAGGCACTGAGTCAGGAGGGTAGATGTACTCCTGAACTCTCTCGGACCAATGTTCCCATTCTCCTGTATCATCACAATATAAATAATCACACAATGAATGGAACAATTGATGTATGAACCCACACATAGGAACAGATTTCCTCTGGATACACATATACCGGTATGCACTTTCTTTGCCCTCCGATTGACGTATGCATACTCAGTGCTATGAGTGCATGTGATGAGGTGGGAGTTGAATCCACGTCTTCAGGCTTATTGAAGCCCACCTGAGCCAGAGCATGTCTACTCAAAAGGACTGAGTATACACTGCTAATGTTATAATAATAAATAACTAAATAAACGCGCCTTTTTACTTAAAGATACAAAACGTAATCGGCACCCTCGGCTGCCAGCAATACCGGCAATCCATTATGATTATGGAGCCTGAGATCTAAAGTGCTTGGTTTTATGGAGGAAGGAAAACCAGGGAGAACCCGGAGAAAAACCCTAGTAGCATAGGAGAGAACCAACGCACAACTCTACTCACATATGACCCAAGCCGGGATTGAATCCGGGCCACATTGGTGAGAGGCGACCACCTAAAGCACTTGCTACTTAAAGCACTTGCCACCTATGTACATGTACAAGGGCAATTTAGCTATAATCTATAAGTCAAGAGTGATTTGGGAGTCCACTTCTAGGACTTTTAGACCTTTTAGACCTTGCATTTGCATACATTTCTGTAGCTTATGAATCTTGTTTATTAATGTTTTTGTACCACTGTAAATGGTGCCCTCAGCTCCCAAGTCCTTGAGCCTTGAGGCTCGACTTAATAGTCTGAAACCATCGCTCTTTTTTTCCTTGTTTGCTGAGCCCTTTGTGGGGAAGGAGGATGGAAGGTTTCACAGGCAAATTTTGTCTCTTGGTGCACTTCCAAATTCACCTTAGTTTGGGAGAGTACACTTCTGGGACTCTCTTACATTACAGTCTGTTGAATCTTACATTTGCATCTAGAGTAGCACCATCCACAGGAGGAGGGCGGGGATAAGGCTGCCAAAAGTAGTACGAGTAAATGCACATTGCATACAAAACTAGGTCTTGTTGGTATGCATGACCCCTCGTGTCCTCCCAAATAGGAGATGGACAGAGGAACGCCTTTCCAAAATGCCCACGAAGTCGTCCATGCTCTTGTGTCGTGAGTATGGGCCACATTTCCGCTGTGTATAAACAATTTTGGTGAGGACGACAGTGTTGATTGTCCTGACAATCCATCGGCAGATAGTTTCCCTCGATGCCCCAGAAAATTAAGGCTGGGCTGTAATGATGAACTGGGTGGGTGGTCCTACACAGTAGAAGCTTACCGGTAGTTCAAGCTATGTACCAGTTGAAAGCCCAGACTGGACACAAACACCAAACGGTGTGTCCTACTGAATGATTTATTATTATTATTATTATCTATACCCGGTAATGACACCAAGGATTTCCTCAAAACCCCAGAGTAATATTCTGGGTAAAACCCCCAGAATCAGGTAGGGACTGAAAACCCAATCCACTTGTGGACCGAGCCGGACGTGAACAAGGTCCGCCAGAGGTGAAAGGCATGGAAAGAACCACTACGCCAACCTGACTCCCCTAAATTTGACCTATTTAAGAAGGAGACTACAGTGGAGTTGTCTGGCTTTTCATCATTGTAAGAAAGTGAATCAAGGCCTGTGAATCAGTGAGTTCCAATCCACTGCGACAGATTCTGTGCCAAGGTGTGCTCCCCTACTCTGGTTGGAGGCATCTTTTATCGCAGTTATTGCCGGTTTGGCAGGAGAGAATGACAGACCCATGCACCCCACGCGACTTGCCTTTTCAGTAATTAATTCTTTCAAAATTAGACTCAATGGAATCTCTAAGACAGATCTTTCTCGTCTTCAACGGCTTCAAAACAGATGTGCCAGACTCATTTTTCAGATGCCCATGTACACACATACATCTCCACTTCTACACCAGTTACACAACGCATTCAATTCCGTACTTTGGTCCACACTTACAAATCACTCAACTCATCTGCCCCTGATTACCTCTGTAATCTTCTCTCAACTCGAACCGGGTCTTACTCCCTTCGCTCTTCTCATGGAAAATCTCTTGTTGTCAACAAAACAAATAAAATCGCAGGTGATCGGGCCTTTTCTGTTGCTGCCCCACGATTGTGGAACAGTCTACCTATCCCTATCAGAAACTCCGTCAGTGTGCCATCCTTCAAGAGGGCTCTTAAGACCCATCTTTTTCCACACTTGGTAGCAGGTCGTACGTCCTAGTTATCTTCTCTTGTTTGTTTTTGTTCTTCTTTTTTTCTTTCTTCCTCAGCGCCATGTATCCTTTGGCAAATTGGCGCTCTATAAATCCAGTTATTATTATTATTATCATATACCCAGGTCGGCAAAGACTCAATTTACTCACAGTTTCCTCGGCTTCAAGGCATCTGCAGCAATGACACGGAATTCAAACTACAATCTTCTCAATTGAGCGCATGTTTCACACAGAGGTTACCCTGAAGAAGTTGTAGCATTTGCACTGCATCAAATTTCTCCAATTACCCGCAAAGAAGTGCTCGTTCCAGCATCTAATACAGCTATCGTTTTGAAGTACTTTCACAAAATTCAAGATGATCCCTTAACTAGCGATTCAACACCACTATGTGCATTTAGACAGGGTCAATCCATTGGACAGAAACTCACCTGTGCTTCACTTTCTTCCTCTGTGTCAGAGACACAGGTCAGTGACAAACACTGAAGGCACTCATCAACTCCTGAGTGGCACCAGGGTGAAGCCCAGGCAAGCTCCTTGCGACAATGGTTTTGGCCTTCTTCAGCGCGTAGTCAAGCACGGCACAGCAATTAATAGGAATGGAGAAAGAGTGCCAACTCCTGTACCACTCCTGCCAAGATGTCACACACGTCTGTGACACCGTAGGGTGTCATTACCCTGGCACAGGTGTTTGCATAGGATGATGAGATCAATAGTACCAGCTTCACAGAAAAAAACTTTCAAGAGCGTAAGATTTTTATGTAAGACTCAGATGAGCGCTACAGAAAAAGACAATGATGGTACCAGTCTAATGAGAGTTTTAAGGGCTTGGGCGATATTTAAGGGTGCTATTTAATACAGTGGTATAAAAACACTAGCAAATGAATCCATTAGCTACAGAAATATGCAAATGTAAATATTAACGAGAGTTACGAGAGTCCCAGAAGTGGACTCCCAAATCACCCTTGACTGAATTGACAGGTTACTATCAACATAAATTCTGTTCACACCATGGATTAACTGCACTCACCCTGATCATTGACAACAAACTCAAAGATAGTATGCCCACTGCCTTCCTGTATTTGGGGATACTTGAGGTGACTCTCATGGCCCACCATATATTCTTCCATCTTAGCTCTATCATCAAGCTCAAGCAGAGCTCCTAGACTCCACATGAGAGCAAAGATAAAGAGCTTCTCCAGGTGTGCTGCTGGTAGTACACTATGGTCATGTTCATCCTTGACTGGTATCAGACCATCCAAAATATTAACAGACTGCATAAATAAAAATATCATATCAATTACTTGCTTGCATTTTCGTATGAGACATATATATTATGTTATGTGGGGTTTATTCACCAGTATTTGAACCCACGGGATCAGTCATACAGTTAACATAAGTACATGTAACGAGACAAGTCAAGTGATGAACGCAGAGTATTATAGAATCGAACAGTACATCTATTTATTGAACCACTCGTGATCAGGGCTCAACACCATCTCATCTCTACTTGGAGGGCTGATCATTAATATCAGAACAGTGAACAAAGGAGTTAGTTATATGTACAATGATTAATGATCATCTGAGATACCAGCAAGACATGTGGAAGACATGTCATTCAGCAGGTCCATAAAGTTGGACTGCCAGGAAGTAGGTACAGTGGGTCCAGGAAAAGGTCGTAAAAATTAGGGCCACTACTTGTCATGGTGTAGACAGTTTGTCTGACCATGTCTGACCACTGACCAATATCTCTGAGAAGGTATATGTATTGACAATTGACAATCAATACATAACAATACGCAAGTTCTATAAGATGCTGGCCAACTAAAATGCTGTATGTTTTACAGCAATAAAAGATAACTAGTTCATGGGTGACAAAATGATGTACATGTATGAACAATTAAAGATAGCCTTGATAGTGGATAAAACATGATGTACAATACCTGTCTGATGTAATTGCATTCCAGTATATCCATTTTAGCACTGAGATTGAGTGAAACAAAGCGATACAAATCATCAAAGATCTTATCATACAGGTCTCTAAGTACTGCTGCTTCGGCTGGTGGTTGTCCTCTCAGCCATCCCTGCAAACAGAAACAGAACTTATTTTACAAAAGAATTTTGGCAAGAGAGAGAGAGAGAGACAGAGAGATGCAGAAGATGACTTCCACCTTTAATGATCACAATAGATTTTCAAGTAATAGTAAATACTGCTGTGATAGACAAAGTCATCTACAATTTGTTTCCAAAGTATTAAAGGTTTGCCATATCTATACTGTAAAGTACTTGGTACTTCAATCAAGTGTCTGAAGGAAATCAATTACAGGCTCAATCAATCAATAGATACATTTGTCCACTCATAAAAAAACAAAGGCCCCTTTCCATGTGAGCACAGTGAACATAAACAATGATTTGGGATTAGTGTAGAAAACATCAGGCACCTAGCAAAGAGACTTCCCCATAAATGTAAAACATATGTGCATTTGAATAAATACACAACACTTTCACACACTGTAAACAATGAGGACATCTCACATTTCTTTTCATATACTGTGACTGTATGAACACCACTGGCGATTACAGGGGACAATTTCACTATTGATACAAATATAAAGTGGATATAGTGAGTAGAACTGACCTCTAAGATTGGCCTCCAGTCCAGTGCTGAGCTGCTCATGTACACCATTCCATTCCGTGAAACTGTGGCTGGGGATGCATTGTCAATGTTGTGAACTTCAAAAACAATTTTGCAGTTGGGTGACATAGGAATACGATCACCATTAGCCAACGTCAATGTCTTGTTGTCATCTAAGACACTATTCAGATTTTCAATCCATATAGCATCCACTGGCCCATCCAGTACGATCCAAATGTGTTCACCTATATAAAAATATTCAAAAAATAAAGCAACCTCTGATTATGACCAATATTGATGTTTTGTTATCAGTTTTTGAATCTATTAGCAATGATAAGAGGAAAGAAATTGCTTATAATCACATCTTGGCATGCATCTTGACAATGCTGGCATCATGACAACAGACTTTACACTTTGAAATTATCAAAACACATCGATTTGATATTCAAAGAGTGAAATGTGCAATTTAGGATGGAAAAGAAATAAAAACATAAAAAGGAACATTTTTTTCAAAATATTTTTTTTAATAAATGGAACTAAAAAATAAGAGGAAATGAGAAAAAGTGGATCCAATAAAATCTTCCGACTTTATCAAATGATAATGCCACTTTATATTCACATTGGCCAAACCTCTGAGCAACAAGCCCAGGACAGAAACCTAATGCATGAGAATTTTGAAACACTCTTAAAAAATCTCAAACATAAGTTCTTAATCAAATGTCTTAGTGTGCATAAGGTAGATGGCTTTGTGTGCTTGATTAGCCTTTGGCGCCTTACAGTAGCAGGAAGCTGTATACTTATATACCAGGGAGTTGAGATGGTTTACAGAGTGGAGTGTACAATGAAGCCCAATGACCAGGAATAAAAATCAAGGGCATAGAGACTAACCCCATTTGTGATATGCATTATATTAGAACTACATATTATTATGATTCAATTAAGCACTCTTCAGTTTTTGGAAAATAAATTGTTTTATTCGTGATTGAATCTGTATCTCATCATTTCATGACACTAAAAAATAAGAATTTTAATTTCACAAAGTGACATACCTGGAAAAGGTCACTCGCTGCTCGTGTTACTTTTTTGCAGTGACTTTTTGTCTCCATATTATGTAAAGCCAGTCCTTTAAAAAGTGACTTAAATTGACAATAAACTAATCTGCTATCAGTCTATTAATCTGTGTTAAGCTAGATCCCGAATCTAGCAGAAGAAAAACACATTTCGTATCAAAAAGGAAATCAGCAAAGCAGAATAAGCAAATCATGAACAGCATTTCTCCATGTATAACACAAAATTTCGTGGTACAAAAACTAATTGTTAACAATTAAGTATGGCATATCTCTGTGCTATGATCATTATTTATTATTTATTTATTATCATTTTTATTTATTTTAATTTATTTATTTATTTTATCATTTTTTTTGCTCGTATTGACATCAATCTTTAATTCAAATTACATAGGTCAGTTAAAATTACATTCACTGTGTATGCATGAAAATAAGAAAAATATGTCAAAAATAATTGTTTACTAACAAACCTTTCTTTGCCTTAAGTGTTTTCCTCCAGAGTGTTGAGAAGATACCATCAGTCCAATCATTTGTAGCTACATCAAGACGTCCAAACATCTGAGGTGCTGTGATGGCTTTAGGGTTCATACGCATCTCTTTATGGGGTGCTCCACAATCTCCCATTGCCTTCATCAAGACATGGATGCACACACTCTTCCCAGCACCACTAGGACCCAGAGTCATCATGCCATGACGCACTCTTTGTGTCTCAAATAACTATTCGGTGAACAATTGAGAAGGGTTAAGGTCACTTTTAATGTATAACTAACCAATAATTTCAAATTATCTTACCAGTTGCATTCACAGAACTGCTTTGGAATTCAAGGATAAAAAAGACACATCTTCTAAATTATTTTACAGCTGAAGCAAATAAAAACTGGATTCATATCAGCAAAATTAGAAAAAGTATATAATAACAAGACAACGGATACATTCTAAGGACTGGAAATTATTGCAAGTTCCTGAGCAAAATACTGCCTCTCAGCAATGCTGATTGATTCAGAATTACATGTAGATTAACTGTTTTATTTAATACCAATGGCATTACTAAGAATGTATTTTCTGTTGAACATTTTCAGCAGTAATTTGTCTGCAACTACAATGTAACCCTGAAGTCATGATCCTCAGAGTCAGTGCATCAGTAGCAAAGAAGGGTTATTGTGTATTTATGATAGTTGCTGTCATTCACAGTACCTGAACCACTTTAAGGTTCCATGCAGGGTGATTGATGACTCCAAGAGCATCTACTTGAGCAGCTACAGCAACTTGTAACTCATCATAGCTAGCATTGTCAAGCTGGATGCCAGGAAATAGATCACTTATCAGACTCAGAAAGAGAGGCTCATCTTCATCAACCTAAAACAAAGTAACAACAAGCATTCATATAATGTGTTCTTGTGTTCAAAATCACCAACAGTGATGAGGATAGAGTTCACAAAGGATACTAACCGGTAGAGCCAAAACCTCATTTGCATCATCACCTATGCTAACATTCAAAATTGCTAAGAGTTTAAAGCACCATAATGTCCTGTGACATGTGTGCTACATGCTCTTTTCTCAAATATCACAAGGTGTGTTTTAAAGCACATGTACCAATAGGTCAATCAAGTCACAGAGGTCAAGGGTCAAGTCAATTGAATGATTAAAATAGATTTGTTGCAATATTCTTTGCAGCTAAATTGCAAAAAGAAGAATTGTTGATGTGGTGGCCTGTTGCATATGCATGGCTATGTAAAGTGTGCAGGATGACAATCATACAATGCAACGTGGAAGCTCCTTTTAGATTACCACATTATGCTGGAATCTTAGCATCCTTTGCGATAAAATTGTCACATACCTTCGCAAAGTGGTCCTTAAAAAAAATATGAAGCACATACTATGACAGGTGCTCACCAATGGGAGACTTTGGAGAATCGGTCTTCAAGTCAACAGCGCACGCGCACGCAATTGTGAGCATGCGCGCGTTGTTCTGCGCCTGCGCTGTTGTGTGTGCGCGTGCGCTGTTGACTTGAAGACTGGTTCTCAAAAGTCTCCCATTGAAGTCAATTGGTGAGCACTGTTTTCTTATCTCTTCTATGCTATTGATTATCTTCAGTGCTACGCAGTTCCTCCACTTCTACTATGAAAGGTGATTGTTTTTTGATCTGTGCATGGGCCGTTAATGATGTAGGCTGAGGGCCAATTGGCCTGGAGCAATGGCAGGGTGTTGGTTGCTACCAGCAAGATAAAAAAAACATCTTAGTACCCGGTGCTTATCTGAAAAGTACTTCGGAAGGGAATAAATTTGGCACTGCTGTCCACATTGGTGGTGGAGAGGGCCAATAGGGTTAAGAGGACAGAATAAGCACATGTCAAGTTGAGCACCTTTGCATCATGTCATTGGCTAGTTATTGTGTGCGCTGTCAATGATGTCGGCCAGATACCAATTTCAGTGCAGCAAAATCTCTATGCACTTGTCATCAGAGTATTTCAGAAGTGAACAAAATTTGTTACCATGAGGTCATTGTTGAGAGACCTTTTTCAACCGTTCTTAACCATGTTAACATACATGTAGGCTCAACCTTTTTGTTTGGTACATGTATTATCATCAAAGTTTACTATGTGTGATTAATATCTGTATCTTTTGTTATATGGTTAAACGTAAAGGCAACTGCAAAACAAACATATAACAAATGGTTAACCACTTACAAAAATGACTGATAACTTAGCCCTAGCTCCAACAGTGTTCAGCATTTTCTTCTCCCTTTTACTGTCCTATGCCTTCAACAAACTCAAATGATGGCATATATGTCCATACAAGAAGCAAACAAATCTCTTTAAACTTTCCCGTCTCAGCGCATAATCCAGAAAACCCTCATCAGAGAGATGCTTTTTCCTGATAATGCTCCCCTTACAGCCAACAGTGAAGAATGCCTACAGTGTCTCATTAACCATGCAATGAGTTTGGACTAAAATTTGGTCTAAGAACACCAACATGATGTGCCAAGATGTTCAGGCCGTCACCACTATTCAGATCAACGATAATACTCTGGAAGTAAATTCATAATTGTAGGATCTCAAGCAACCTTTCCTTGGACACAATGATGGGTAAGGCATCAGCTGCTATGTCACTCCAATCCAAGAGGGTCTGGATCAACTCCATGCTGACAATAGCGCTCTGCACTTGCACTAAAAATAGCACCGGATCTCAGACAAACATGCAAACGTGCGTGCATGTGCGCGTGCATGTACATACTACATGTGTGAGACAGTGTTTGTCTGACATCCGGGAATTTTGTGATGTCATTAGTGCGGAGCGCTATTAACACCAAGATGTCAGTCTACATGGCCTATGTATTCAGCACGCTATTGTATGGAAGTGAAGCATGGATTTTGTACTGTCATCACCAATAAGACCAAGTAGTCGGGTGGAAACGATGTTGAAATTGGGCCTGCCCAAATGGCAAGGATTACACCAAGTGGCTGAAAAACCATGGCTAAAAACATGTAGCTGATGATGTAGATGGTGGTGATGGTGCCACGTAATTGCCTCTGCGACATGGTGGGGCTGACCGGACATTTGGATGACTGGTTTGTTATCAATTGACAGGCCACGCCATCCGGTAATTTCTGTGAACGTTGGCCTCCAAGGACTGCATGTGTTCACTAAGGCTGGCGAAGATGTGCAAGGTCTTCCTGTGTGTAGCCCTGGTTGTGGCTGGTCAGGGGCTCGTGCATGGGAAATTTCCATCTGTTGCACTCGGTGGTTGATATTTGGTCAAAAATATCCTGCTTGGAATGCCGATCAGGCTTAGACTTGGAGGGGATGGCATGTGGAACTGGAAAGTGGCTTGATCTCTGACAATTTTATGTGGTTGGAGCTAGGAGGGTTTGATGCGTTTTGATCCTAGTAAAATCTAATCCTTGCAGGTATCAAAGTTTACATGGTGTCCGCCATTGTGAATTTTCCAGCGAGAAAGTGCAAATGTACATGTGTACAAGTATTTCTATTGTAGGTTTTGAAGCTTTGCATGGTGGAAGTCACGTAATAAGGAAAGGTTTGCGGAGGCACCATGTATAATCTCTTTTATGGCTGTGTGGTGACTCTCCTGAGAACGGCCAGAGTACACTGGCCGGAACGTTGAGATCAACTTCTCATCGGTTCTTTTCAGAACCATACATCCATAAAACAGATTATACATGGTGCATCCGCAAACCTTGCCTTATTATATTTCTATTGTGTTTCTGAACTGCAGGCTTCACTGAACAAAATGACAGGATGACTGGGACTACAGGGAATTTTGTATATAGGGACATGCAGTGGGCACGGCTTGGGTGACTTTTTCAGCAAGGTTTCTTACCTATGCGCACTGATACCCAAATGTAGGTAAACAGGGGTGAGCTGTTTCCTCTAATGGAATAATTATCCAAATTCACATACAGGATCTGCATTTTAACACAATTTCCTCCTTTCCATTTCACAATAACTGCTCAAGGAGTAAGCACAGAAATATTATTTCCTAGTTCTATGGCTTGACTAAACACCAATTGCATGAATTTTAATTCATGTGCAACAATGTAAATCACTACACATGCCAGCAAACATGTGAACGGAATCAACGCTTAACAAGCTTGCACAACATTAAGCAGAGATTCCCACAGAAGCATTATTTAATCAGCACTGTGAGTTACTCAACTAACCCTACATGGAATTTCATCGAACCAGCAATATTCAACCAGTACAAAATCCTGAATGGGCTGAATGACCAACTTTATTTTTATTAAAATAAAAAACTAAAAAAAGATAGCGTCAACCTGTCTGGATTAATTATTTAATTATACATACTTAAACACAGTACATGTATATCTTTTACACTATGGATTACGTACCAGTTTGGATAGATTCATGTCTCTTAGTACTCTCATGACAATAGTTGATTCACTGTCTTCAGGTCTAGCTCTCTTATTGGCTCCAAGGGTACGAAGAACTGACAAAATATTCCTCAGACCAAAATCATAGTGAACCTGAAACACAAATCAAATGCATGTAAAATGACCAAAATGTATTTCCTGTTATCAAATCTTACATTGTGCATCAATAGTTTCCACTTCCAATTGTTTGCAATATTTTTACCTGTTTGGTGAGTTGTTCCTCACAGAGCTTGTATAGTGTGTAGAATTTCTGTGCCAGTAGTACATTTTCCTGGAATCCACAGCTCGCAAGCTTAACTCTCATGATGATCTGCCTATCAGGTACCATCATTGCTACACTTCGGAACTGGATCTTCAGATTTTCTGGCAATTCCTGTCTTCCAGCATAACCAGGGTTCTATACAAAATAATGCAAACAAGAAAGGTGTGTCTGTGTACATGTAGCTGCAAGCTACCTCAAATAAGTGTTGTGTTTTGTACTGTGTTAAGTACCAATTACCGTGCTTCCTAATTCTGCCTGCAAGAGCAAATGCCTGCTGTTCAGTTCAAGACAAAAAAATTCTTTCTGGACTCAATTAACCCCTGAAAAGAGAAGATTCCAGTTTCTTACTCTAGTGATCTTTATTTTTCTTCTCCTTTTCAAATGTCACTCAAATATATTTCTTGGTTACATATCAGCATGAAATGTTGGATGTCTACTTTTGGTATAAACTGCTATACAGCTTGTTTGCAAAATAAAATATGGAACAAGTGGACATTGGCAAAGTAACGCAAAATTGTTAATTTCAGATGTATTTTGTTTTCTTGTGATCATGTTTGTGAAGGTATAACTTACCATGGTCAAGAAGAGACCGAATTCTGGGTTAAGTGACACAACATCACCATCAGAAAAGATGAACTCACTCTTCCTTTCCTTCTTGGCAATTAAGACAATAGCAATCTGCTGTGCAGCTACTGAGAGTACAGGTAACTCGATACGGTTGAATTCATCAAAACATCCCCAACTTCCAGACTGTGCTAAGCCTAAAGGAATAAACACAACTCTCATCAAGACAATACCATATAATACCGGTATAAAATAGTGTTCCAAGGAGACATCTAGTGCTTCTCCAAGACTCATCTACGCTATTTGCCCATATATTTAATATATCTATGTTGTAGTAAAGTACAGATTTTTGTGATTGGCCTGGGGTATAATCTGCCAAGTCTTTCTGTAGTTCAGATGTCAGTTGGAGCAGGTCTTCTCAGGCACATGAATTGAGAACATTATAATGTTGATGTTTTCCTTGATTATGGATCAAGTTATGAGCATATGTATTAAATACAGTATCACTTTTTATGACCCCTTACATTGCTTTTAAAGATATCTCAAAGTTCTTGCATAAAGGTTTATTTCATTTGATATTAAATTTTTCCCCACAAAATGTGAGCCAAGCCTATCTACCCAAGACGATTACTACAATGTGCAAATTTCCCGCGCCTATTTGTTATAAATTGTTGAAAAGACTTGGTGTGGCAAGAACAGGTGGATCAGAAGTACCCCAAATCGCTCCTGTCCTATCTTGGAGAGAACACAAGGGATCAGGGAGATCAATGGAAAGGCATACCGGGTATATGCCAAAAGGCCTGTCCAGTTGATCTGCAGGGCATCTGGTGCAGAATACCAGGAGCTGGGCCTTGTCAGTTGATGCAAATAAGTTCCTGGAGGAGTGTCAGCATGATGCCCTAGTGGAGGGCCCAGTCAATTGGTCTTACCACCCCACTGGGTGGTATCCACCATCATATTGTCCTGTCCTGCAACTAGGATGGCTTGCATCTCATCCTGTTGTCTCTCAGTCATTGCATGTCAGAAAGCACAACAGCAGGAATGTGTATCTCTCTGATACTTGATGTACACCACTGTTGTTGAGTTGACGGAGCGGAATAGGAACTAGTATCTTTCCTTGGTGTATACACGGAAGTGACGCAGGACATTAAAAAAGTCCGTAGGTCAGAGTCACAAGGACCCATCCATCCTTGGTGATCTCCCTGCAGAACCCTGCAAACTGCAAAGTGCTGAAAGCGGCCACTGATGGGTATGTTAACGGCAGTCACACCTTCATAAAGGATGTGAATAGCAAACAGTGTTGGCTCGGTACGTATGTGGATGTCTCTAAAGGCGATCCATGTGAACCATTCAAAAATGGAGTTCAGTCCTTCATCAAGGCCCCAGAGGCATGGTCTCAGGTGCCGATGCATTATGGGCCATTTCCTGGATGTCCCCGACTGACAATCGTAAGTGATTAGAGAGCATTGGACTGGTGCATGACTATTTCCATCTCCTACCCGATGTTGTGGTAGATCGGTGCTGAAGAAAGGGCTGGTGGGCCTATTCCAGTGCGTATGGATCCAGTGCAGTGGCGGCTGGTGAGAACCGCTGTTTGGCTATTGAAGTTTGATCATGGTTTATTATGTTTTTCATGCCGCTTCTTCTTCACTTTGGATGAGGTCAATGAAGAAGAGTGCTTGGCCTTGTGTTTCCATGGGCGATTTGATGATAGTGGGGGAAGCCAGAGGCCTGTGATCCCGTTAGGAGAAGTGTTTCGGGGGTGCTACGGAGTCGTTTTCGGTTGCCAGTGAGGCCAGTCTCATGGAGTGGGGGGAGCCTGTTGCCGTGTCGGGGGTGTTACGCTGGGGACACATGCTCAGTCAGCACCTTTTTTGAACAGTAGCTCGGGCTTGCTGAGGTTACAGGGGAATGGTACCATGGCCCGGTGTAGATGTTGAGCAGTGTAGCTGTATGTAGGAACCCATGCAGCTTGCTGCACCGGTAGAGGTGAAGGATGTTTAAAGATCCTTGTATTGATGGCTAAGGCCTTGATTACTTCTTCTGATGCTCGGTAGGCCTTGTCAATAGCAGAGGATGTGTTACCAACCCCACATGAACAGATAAGGTTTCTCTATCACTCTGGTAGGGCCCAAACAAAAGCGAGGGATGTATATTACCACTATATCAATGGCTGGCGACTGCCAATGGTAGCAACCCGGGCCCAGTAGCGTTGTATGGGCTGGCGTGGCCATTGGGTGGTGGAGTTTATGTGGAGATCCTCACAGCATCCTATTTGCTCCAGTAGGACTGAACAATAGTGAGGAATGTGTTTATACTGATCCCTGTATTGACGGCTTAGGCCTTCCTCTCCAGCAGGGCTGAGCAATATACCAATCGCTGTATTGACAACTTAAGACTTCTCACTTTGTGAATAGCAGGAGGCATGCCACAGATAATTGCGTTGAAGGCTTTTATTTCTCCGTCAGGTGCTCGGGTGATATAATTGCACACCAGGTTAATAGGGTACTTGTTTTATGACCGGCATTGATCCTTTCTATAGCACTGCACTGAAAGAGTCATATAAGCCGTGTTCCCATTGGACTTATTTTGGTTAAACTACCGCGGTTTCCTGTAAATTAACAAAATTAAGTCCAATGCGTTCCCATTGCAATGGGAACGCACGGTAAACTTACGTCCCTGTCAACTTACCGCGAACATGATGTAAAAATAACAAGCCGAAAGTGGTCGTGGAAAACTTCCGCGTAGCCACGGTAACTTAACAGGGACGCAAAAAAGTCCAATGGGAACACTTCCCGTGGGTAAACGTACCGCGACCACACTGTAAAACAGTCCAGCTTCCTGTATTACGTCACCAGTACACGCAGGCTGTACAGGGAGCGCGTGAAACTACTTGCACTATGATTCCCTGTCTCCTTGCACATATCATCAACATCAGCGGGCAAACGTGCCTTGAAAAATTGTACGTGCACATACCGGTACGTACGTTTCTCTTTCAAATACTTAAAATGATTTGACAGATTTGGGCACTGAGATGTGGGTTTCTGCATGGGCCCAAGTCTTGCTATATAGTCATGTGTGACGTAGGCCAAGTTCGTGCTTTGGCACCGTCAGTATTTCCTCGAGATAGTACTACGCCTTTTGAATTCGGCGACTCCATTTTCTTGTCATCTAGCAGGCGGCTAGCTTGTTTTATTGTCACAGTGACACGTTGGTCTCTTTCATGGATTATTTTATGAGTAGAAATTAATATCTTAGTTTTATATATGCCGTGCTGTGGTCAAAGGTGATTTGTCCACCATCCGCAATGTGTGCACTTATTACGGCCAATAAACTGTCCGTGGTGGAAAAAAAAAGTCCAAGTGGGAACGCACAGTAGATTGACATGAAGGAATGTAGCGGTAAGTTTAATACCGCGTGGCCGCGCAAAAAAAAGTCCAATGGGAACATGTCTTAATATTAAAAACAATTGTCCATTTCATTATGGTGCTGAGAAAAGGACGAATATGGCAGCTCAAACGCAATGCACTGTGGAAGGTCAGGGTGCACCATGGTTGATCAAGTCTTTTCAGCGAATAATAAATAGGCGCAGGGGAATTTGCATATTGTAGTAACAGTCTGGGGTAGCTTTAATGCAGTAGAATAAGTAGTTTTAATTTAGTTCTGGCATAATTTCCCCCCCACCTGTTGTGATCGACCTTTTTTTCGAAGCCAGGAGGCTCGAGGCCAGAAGTGGGGAGGACGGGCGGGACGCAACCTTCTGGGGTAGGTATGAACTAGTAGACTCAACCCAGAACAGGTGGGGGGGGAGTCTACTGCATTCAACCTACCCCAGACGGTTACTACTATATGCAGAGTGGCACCGAGTTACGGTGGTGGGCTGGCTACATGGAGAGCCAGGAAAGTTTGGTGGATATGAATCAGGTTAGCATAATGGGCACAATGCCCATCGTGAGTTCGCCATGGGCAGATCGCTTCCGTGGAGGTCTCGCCCATCTGTCAGTTGGCCTGAAGGAATCCTGGTTTCCAGGTCGGTGAAGCCAGGGTTTTCCTGCCGTACATGAGTTAAGTCACTCCGCAGGACGTCCCTCAGGTAGCAAGAGGTGAAAATGGAGGGGCATTTCCATCATGCTGCCTCGTCCACCTCTGATGACAGAACTCAGAGATAGGACCAGGATGAGAGTACTGTTCTCACATCTTGGGTGTTGATGTATCAGTGGGTTTGCTGGCCTGGTTTAGGTGAGCAGACTGGGCATGCAAACTTGATGGTCGAGGCGATCCAGCTGATAAACGTAACTTTCGACGCTGGGCTACGTGGTAGTGGCAAAGGGCTGAGAGGGGTTCCTTCTCAAGTCCTTAGATTGGGCTAGGTACCACTTCAGACCCCTGACGTGGCACCCTAGCTTGCCTGACGGGTCACCGGAGCGCGATGTCCGAGACGATACAGAGGTGTCTGATGGCTCGAAGACAGGGCATCAGTTTTTGGTGAGGAAGCCTATGGTTGGAAGGAGTCGAGTGCTGTGTGGCATCCGGCGTATGTGGCATTCAGCTATCGATAGGGCCCTGATCTCACTGGTCCTCGTAGGCGTAAGGACAGGAGGAAGGTGAGTAGATGCTCGGTAGTGTGCTAGGGGCCATTCGGTAAAACGTGGCCCATAGGAGGTGTGTGCATTGGCCACATAGGTTGAGAGGGGAGGGCCATCCTCGAAACCATCGCGTGTAATCCCAGCAGACCTGTAGCTGCGGGTAGAAGAAACTTGGAGCCTGGTGTGGAGCTGGTGCGTAGGCAGAGGTCCGCCATAGCCGTTAGTGGTGTATCAGTACGAGAAGGAGAGGGAGCATCTTCGTAGCACCACGTCGGGGAAGGTATAAACAGTCACCGGGTAGCCATGACAGAGGCGTCGTTGTGAGGCCCCGCTGTGAGGGTCCTTGTATGATGTCCAGCGTGTTGGATGTTGGTTTTTGGGGCCGGGTGTAGGCCCCATGCCAAGTGTAGTGGAGGGTGTCGGGCCCGGGTAGTATTGACTGGTCGTTGCGCAACTGGTCCGGGCCGAGCCTCTTAGTTTGCCTCTCGACGGTGGTGAGAAGTTTCCTGCCCGTACGCACGACTATTGGAGGCGTGTGTCCAGTGCTTGGTTAAGTCGCTGCTAGTACTGTCCTTTGAGGCGACATGGGGCGCCTAAGATGGCTTGTACATGATACATGCTATGTAGGAGGGCAGACGAGCGTCTCGGCTGCAGCGGCCACCTGTGGGGTCGTTATTGGCGGTCGAGAAGTGGAAGGTGGAGTGAGGTGTTGTCCTTGCCGGCGTCCCCTGGATGATCCAGGGCGGGGATGCAGATCAGAGGGGCACAACCCATCCGCTCTGGATGACAGGTCAGGAGCAGGTGTGTAGATGTTCTTGCTTGCTCTCGGTATAAGTGAGAGTGCTGGCATATGTGTTGCAGGGCTACTAAGAATCTCACAGTGTTGTGGTTCCAATGCTGGTAAGGAGTGGCAGCCTACACGTTGCGCCAGTCCGGACGATACGGGTTCAAACCTCACCAGGAACTATTCCAAGTTGATCCTAGTAGTGGGGTTGGAGTTCTTGGAGTCGGGACTTCACGCCTATGCTGGGCATGTGACTGACGTCCAGCGTTCGTCATGTGGGTGATGTCCAATGGTTGCTCCGAGTGTACCGTTTGAACACGTAGTTCGGTCCTTCGCCGAGATCTGGGCCGAGAAGCCAGGCGTTGTGGGCGAGTTTATGTATACCAGGAGAATGTGACCTGGTTGGATCAGGTCACTGCTATACTCTATAAAGACCTGTGGGCCACGAGGCTCAGGATGCTAAGGGTGTCCTGAGCGGGGTGTTTTCGACATCTTCCAGGGGGTTGTAGGTACCGGGAGTCGAAAACTCTGGACTGTGTCTTGTAGCGTGTGGCTATCAGCAGGTGTAAGGTCATTGGCAGAGATGACCGATGATGTGGAATGACAGCCAGACGTTAGGCATCAGAATTCCCTGTGTGTTCCCCAAGTTTGCGATCTGCAGAAAGAAACTGGGGACCGTTGGGCTGGCCCGAGTCGACTTTGGTCTCCTGCTCGCAGAGGTTGTTTGATGCGGGGTACGTGTCGATGGGGTCCACACCAATTGGGTATAGGGCCAGCGTGTTGAGGGCTGGCATGAGCCGGCCATCCTGGTGGTTACGATTAGCTGGAAATGCTGACCTTCGTGGAAGAGACTGTGGCCACAGCTATTCAAGTACTTCTTCAATGTCCTGGGTAGAGCCGATGGAGAAGAAAGTTGCCTTGTATTTTCCGCCGATGGGGGTTTTAAGGCCTCAAGGACGTCGAAATTTCAGTCCCGCAGGTCCGAGAGGGGTGCTTCGGAGTTCTGCAATGTTGTTGCCAATCGTCAACGGGAGCTATTCCGCAACGAGCGGTGGGCTTGTGGAGTTGACGGTGGAGGTAGGCTGGGTTGACGCATGCCGGGTTCTTGCCTGCCTTAGCATGTAGTGACTCGGCACTGTATAAGTGCCGCCATGTAACTAGAATTTGACAGAAAGGAAGGAGGAAAATTCCAATCTATACCATACTTTGTACTTTTCAAAGCATAAGAAAGAGAGAAAGTGAGGAAGTCAGATGATCCGAAGAGGTTGCAAGCGTGATTAGTAGTGATTGTTCATCTCAGACTATGTAACACCGTAAGGTCATGGAGGTAGAACAAGATCAGGTTGACTAGTCACCTCCCAGTACCCAATGTATTTTTGGCCTCTATGTGGTGAGCAGTACATGTACAAGTATTATCACATGTATAAAACATGAACATGTATTATCACATGTATGACCTTTGACCTCAGGACAACATGCATGGCGAGTGTGCTAGCCAAATTTCGAGACGATGCATGCTCGCATTTTAATCACCTTTATCACTCTATTCATTATCCAGTGTCCAAAACAGGATACATCTAGTACACTTTTAATCTGACTGCCAGGGTCGCAGAGGTCACCGATGTGGAGCCACGGAGCGGTTTTGGCTGTAGTCATTGTAGTAGTGTGCAAGCCGTAAATGTCGACGGTTGTACAATGCGCCCGGAAGTGCAGTGATGCGTGGTCGTTGAACAGTACGTGCAGTGCGTGTGGACCCTCGCAGTTTCCCGTTCCGGTAGCGATAGTGAACGATGATTCAGTGAACGTGTCTCGGGTACATGTTACCGCTCCGGAGAGGGCCGAGCCCGGAAACAAAGTGCGGACCAGCGTGGCCATTGGGCGGTAAAAACTGCGAATGGGAATCCTAGCAGCTTTCCGCTCCGCGAGGAAGAAAGTATTATCCATTAATGTATCCGTAGAAGCATAGCCTTAAGAGCCGGACAATAGGAAGGGATCCATGTACAATACGAAGTGCGTGTACAGCGTATAGCAGATTCGAGTATGGATAGGACAGGGCAAGTCGGCCGTGGAAGTGGAACGACTCAGTCCGACCGCCGGTACAGTCCGACTCTGAGGGTGACAGTCGGCTGGGCTCGGCTGCGTAAAGGGCTATCGCGGCTGAGTTGGTGCAGGCGTTGAGGCTCTCCGCTTTCGTTGAGCGACGGTCAGGAAAGGCTCGTATAAAGTCCATCTCGAGCTAAAAATTACATGTATGCTGTACATTGTGGCCCGATGACCAGGGATAATAATAGATATGCGCCATGAGCGACATGCTTGGCAGATACCGGCGCATTAAAAGAGTCCATTATTATTATAATAAAAGTGACACTGCGCCATGGCGCTTGGACTGGACGGTGAGGGCCAGATAAGTGGGCGCGTCCAGGCGGCAATCATCAATGGACGTCGGTGTAATACTGTAGTGGGTCCAACTGATTGTGGCCGCCGATGCATCACAGGACAAAGACGACGGTGTTGACCTGGCTTGTATGGACGATGGGCCGTGCAGCTGTGTACGTAGATCTCTCCACATCTTTCCGCTTGGGGGAGCCCAACAATAGCAAGGATGTGCGTGTGACAATCCATGTATCAAATGAAGGGGGGCGGCCTGGTAGCGCGGCTAACAAAGCCGTGCGTGATGCTCCCGTGTCCGTTCGCATCGGAGGTGGCTGACAATAATAGTAGGGGATGGGTACGCATTCCCCGTACTAATGGGCTGTGATAGTAAGCCGGGCTGACGAGGCCTGTTGAGGGGTCTTTGTTGTGTGTGACCCCCTGAAGCTTTCAGCTCTATGCGGCTGGGCCACGCAGTAAAAGAGCGTCCCTTTGACGTCCGCAATCGTGCTCGTCAGACAGAGGGGTGGTAGGCATATCGCTTCTCTCACCCCCACGGCAATAGCACATGATCTTGGCGAGGTGAACCTTCATACCGTGCCCTGTATAGGCGACTGGAGGCCGCTAATGGTAGCGGGTTGAAGTCGGGGGCATGGTGCGGGCTGGAGTAGCTGTCTGGCAGTTCAGCTGTGTATGGAACTCTCCAAGTCTTTCCGTCTGGGTAGAGCCAGACAATGGCCGTGGGGTCACGGTGCTCATTGGCTGCTCGAGCCTCTACACATCTCTCTGAGGTCCGCAATGGTGTTCGCTCGGGCGTAGCGGTGGTACGATTGTAGCACTGCTCATATACACTGATGTCTGAGGCTTTGTACATCGGACAAAGGCGTGGTGTGTGCAGAATAATAGCTAGGACCACTGGAGGCTGCACGCAGACAGGGCATCTCTCCGACGTCCGCAATCGAGCCTGGCAGACATGGGGAGCGAAAGCACGTCATCACGGTTCTTACCCGTAGACAGCCAGTATATCGGCTCGGGAGACCAGAAATCATAACCGGGGCGAGCCTCTCCTCAGCGGGTCGTAACAATGGTGCCTAAACAAAAGGAGCATGTTACGCCCGGGCGGTATCCTTCGTCGCCTCAGGTAGCGAGCGTTCTCCCTCCGCTCTGGTAGCGACCGTGGTATCGAGCTACCCCCGGCCGTAGGCCTCTTCGGGTCCGATTAGACACGTAGCCTTCAAGGCATGCCTAGCATCTAACCGCCCGGAATTCCTTTGGACTAGCAGTGGTAGCAGCAGTAGCCCGGAATGAGGGGACAAACCCAAACTCGGCCATTCCGACTTGCTGTACCGCGGAGGGAATGAGGGGTCAAGCCAACTCTCATCCATTCCCCCCGCATATAGGCCTTTCATCGGGTCGTAAGCACAGAGCCGGCTGTGCGTTACCCCGGCATCACGTAGAGGTGTATAGACCGCGACAACGTAGGACCGCGGTACCTGTAGGATGCACAAAGAAAAAGAGAGAGAAAAATACCAAAAACAAACGCACAAGAGAACACTGTTTATTGGTAAGGGTTAATCAGATAAGTAAAAAGGAAAAATATCAAGTCTATACAGTTTAGAAGAGCAGCGGGTAACGGAAACTCGAAAATCAAAAGAGCCCACAAAGGGCACGTCCGTTTCATAGCGGCGCTGAGAAAAGAAGGACGATCATGGGGGCTATGTCGGTATGCATTGTGGGAGGTCAGGGTGCACCACGGTTGATCAAGTCTTTTCAGCGAAGCAGCAAATTGGCGCAGGGGAATTTGCATATAGTATAGTAACCGTCTGGGGTAGGTTGAATGCAGTAGACTGATTTGTTATTGGTTACTATTTATTAGTCGCTTAATTATTCTAGTTACCATCACACAAGTGGCAAAGTGGCGTAAACCCCGAACCATGAGAGTGTTCATTACCTTTATAAATTCTGCCAAGTCCTCTATAGTCCATCTGATCGGAACAGTTAAAGACAACTACATATTTGCCAAGTGCTTTTCCCATATCCTTAGTTGTCTCAGTCTTGCCTGTACCAGCAGGGCCTGCTGGAGCACCTCCCATACTCATACCAAGGGCCTGTGCTAATGTGATGTAACATCTATGGTAAAAACACACAAACAAGTTACAAGTATACTTCAACATATGCAATGATAAAATGATTTGGATTTATATATAACACACATACATTCACCGAACAATGTACTACAAACAACTGCATTAAAAGCCACCTTGTCATTGGGTCATTATAATATTCTCTAGACACCTCAAGATTCCCAGAGAGAACACAGAATAACTTAAGATACATACAACATTAGCAAAGAAAATGTCCAATAGCTATTAAATAATTCCATATTGATTAAAAACATCGAGTGATCCCTGAATAATTATTCAAATAATTATTAGAGAATCATTTGAATGGTTATGATCATTATTTTAACAATTATTTAATACTTAAATGTACCACTTCATTGGTTTGTAGCATTGCTTCATCCTTGGATATAGCAGTCAGTGAATGGTTTTATGGCTTCTGACTGGCAAACGAACACAAATACGGTAATCAATTATTTGGGACACTGCCAACAAAAGGCAGGATAGCATGACTGAAAATGTATCTACCGGTAGACATTTCCTCTTGTGGTTTATTCAATATCTTTCTTCTATTGTTTTATTGTTAATAATCTTCTTTTTTTGCATAGGGGAATAGAAAATGCCTCATTTTCTGACAAACATTTCTTTTTTGTCATCCCCTACTTTACAGAGTATTTACATGTACCTGTCAGTGAGTGGTGTAATAACAAGTCTGTCAGTGCAACCAAGAAATTCATTCTGGTAGATAAAGTCAACATCAGTGATAGACACAATACACTGATCTGTATCTTCTTTGAAGTAGAACCTGGCTTGCTTCAACCACTCAAAGTCTGTAGGAGACCGAATATGCTGGATGGTCTGCAGCATCAGGAGAAGAATAGACAATATGAAAGCTTACAATAATTCATTTTGTTATCTTAATAATCAAATGTTTTATATATTACACTAAGTTCTGGTATCAGCCCTCCTTATCCTTTTCCTAGTTAAACCAAAGGTTTAGAAGCATGTAAGATCTTTGGTTACTGTCAGCCGCTTTCTCCCAGAATTCATATTAAATGTACTCTGCTGGTTGGAATGTTTTATTTTTGTGAATTTGCCAATGTGCACTTACACGTTAAAGGTATAATACCTGATTGGTAAAGGTCACAGTGCAGCACTCACACTTTGTCTGATCAAACATGAACATAAAATAAGAAATCGACATCTGACATCTGAGCACAAGAAAATAGTGCAAACTTGACTCAATTTGTCTTATAAAACAAAGAGAATGGTTTTGATCTTACCCTGAGATCCAAACTGTTTTCGGTCTTTGTTTTACTAATTTCTGGATAAATACACCATTCCAGGTGGAAATATTTCATGGTATCTACCAACACCATCTTTATATCCTGAAAGTTATACGTAAATCTCTGAACATTTCTGTTTGGGTATTTTACCAATCCTGTACTGTACCTTAAAGCCTTTGCCTGTAAAATACTAAGTCATTATGAAATACATTGCTTGGTATTCCCTGCAGGGTTCATCGCTATCCAGCATTGCCAAATATTGTATGTGGCCAGGGTAGGATTAAAACATGGGCATCCTGGTCCAAATAAGGATTGCATAGTTTCTAAGTTTTTGGAAGGCTGTCGTCATGATCAGCAACATTTGGATTCTCTGGTTTTCCTATTCCAATGCCAATTCATCACAATATTTTGACAGCTTTATCCCATATCTGTGATTTGCATTATGAGAAATTGTTATTTGTTTAAACTGCTACGTTTGGCGCATCGTTGCTTGTGTTTTGAAAACTTGAAATAAGTACTTAATAATTTCTTACCAGTTCATTGAAGATATCTCTCTGATGTACGTGGATAGTCACCAGTGTCTCATACTTGACTCTTTCCATCTTAGTCAGATCATGTGTAGTTTGTTCAATAAGCGTATTTAATAATTCCAGGAATTTGACATTAGTAACTTGCATGATCTTTTTGTCTACTCTAGCCACTGTCAATGCATCCTCTGCATCACGTGTCCACAGCATCTGAATGCCCAACAAGCCAACCTGAATGGAAAGCATATTTGCATCATTTACTTTCATTTGTGGTGATGCAAACATTTGAGTATCATTATTTAAACCTCACTTGGTGCACCATACACTACATAAATCACATAGCTGTGTAATACTAAATATTCTGCAATATTCTAAATAGTCTTCAGCGAGGCTTTGAACAGAATGTCTGGTGTTATTACTTTGAAGCTAAATTTAAGTGGAACTTCCCATGTAGATCCAAGCTTCACCGTCATTAAGTTGGTTATCGTGCTGTATTCGTGAATCTTCAAACACGCTGTCTCAGCTTATTCAGGCCAGTTCTCAGCCCCAAAATCACAGAGTTAACATCGGCCACTATTCATCACAGCTTCAGCCCTCTCACAGTAGATTACACCAAATATACGGTGGGTAAAACTAAGTGAACACAAGCAATTTCCCTTAACTAATCCAACTGAAACACTCATACATTTCTCATCATTTAACAAAAAATTAGCTCCAGAATAATACAGAATGTTGAAACTTTAGTTCAATCATGAAGCGTAACCATACCTGTGCAATGTAGTTATTGAGGAACCCAAGCAACTCAAATGATGAATCATTGATGACTCTTGAAGCATCTCTGATGATTGAATGTAGAGACCTTTGCTGTAGTATCAACAACTCTCCTAACCACATCTCCACATTACCCTTAGCTATCACTGGCTGGTCTAGCTGTAGTGAGCAACCACATCATCAGAGTTTGCTTAATATAAACAATCTTTTCTGATAAATATGTTTAAGAAAAAAGCAAATATTATAAAGCAAACATTTGTTCAAGCAAATCCAGAGAAATTTATACGGTTGTTACTTACTTCCACCATTTCTCCTTCCTTGGAGATGCACGCAATAATGCGATCATAATCCTTTTCATGGAACTCAACCTCATTTACATTCTCAAATACACCAAGCAAATGAGCCTGTTGAGAGAAACACAAAGACTCAATTAGCAAAAGATGGTGTCCTATGAGAAAGATCTATGCCAGTTTAAAGACAGTATAAAGAGATTTTCCCAAAAATCCTAAGGGATTTTCCATTCTATAAAGTAATTAGCAGGGAAGAGACATTTACAGTTCACAAAGCCTATGCTGCATATCTAGTTGTGAGGAATTTTCAAGGTTTTGTGGGTTTCTGATCAGACAATATTCCTTAGAGGACTTTCCTGCCCATGAGCCCAAGACGCGAAGGTGGATGGGCTCTTTCAGCATGAAACTGCCTTCATTATATCTGAAACTGAGACTCCAAGCAGGTGAGCCCAAAATGTGTGAAAGACGTGTGTCTGAGTCTCATGGGCTTACTAGTTTGAATCTTGATTATAGGAATTGTTATTGCCTCTGATCTCCATCCAGTGATCATGGTCAGAGGTTGGACGATGTGGCTGGATAGTTGTGATGAATAGCTGTTTGATGTTGCCTTGTAATGGCCGAGTACAAGGAATTTAGTATTTCTGTATTTGAGAGCTTGTAGATCCTTTCTAATAAGCTTGGCATGACGATATCAGTGGGAGAGAAATTGGCCCACTCATCCTTCATTTCTATTTTATGTGTAGAATAACACATATGTCGCTTAGTTCCAAGGAAACATGGCCTGGTTCTAAAAATAGGGTATGGAATTCACCTGTTGTGGCAGCCATACCATTTTTATGGTACGCTAATGGAGAAAGAAGCCCCTGCTGGTTTAAAGGGAGTCTTGGAAGTAGTGAAAGAATGGTACCTAGACCTAAGAATGGGATACGTTTCTTGAAAGGGACATTCTATAAAATTGGCCTGAAGAAAATGTGGAATGGGTTTGTGTGTAATGGAATTGATGATTGATGATTGATTAAATCTTTTTTGTTATGTACATTTATTTATATTTATTTGTATTTAATTAATTTCAATCAGTAAATTTATGATTATCTATATTCATTCATATTTTATTAGTCTGGAAAGCCCCTTTGACAGGAATAATTTCTTTTGGGCAATCCTTCGGAAGCTTATTGGATTGTAGTTATGTATTTGTTTTGTCCTGTTCTACTGAAAGTGTTAATTGTTCTTCTTGTGCATTGTAACTTGTTCTTCCCGAGAAATGAAATAAATACTAAATACTAAAATAATAAATCTGTAATCCTTGATTGCTGGAAACCAGAGTTAAAAAGGTGAATGAGAAAATCTCAACTGGCAGTTACAGATGCTGAATGGTCTTTACACCACCTGGTGAAGTGGGAAATAGATTTTCGTCCAATCTAGGCAGCAAAGAATGTAACTTCAGCCACAGAGCCAGCATCCAAGCACACAGATGAAGGGAGGCTGGACCTGCAGGGCCATGATCAGACCAAAGAGTTGGGGGGGGGGGGGGGTGCTGGTAAATGTCAGTTGATAACCAAAAGATATAGTCTGCAGAACTTGTCTGTTATATTCTGCAATTATATGGAACTACATCGGATGCTGAATTGTGAGTGGCGACCTCCTACTGGGCCAATGGGTGTGGGAATGGAAACAAAGATGTCATATGCCTGTGTTAGCTTGCGACCACCCCACCTTACATGGTGGATTTCATGAATCTGGAGGGCTGGACCTTGCTGTAGGATGATAAAGAAGAGGGTTGTCCTACATGTTCCTTAGGTCAGAGAGGTGAACCTTGACAGGAAGAACTATAATTTGGTTTCTTCCATAAGGATTTGTGGATGCAAAATATTATTTGTTTGGATGCCAGAGATCCATCTTATCCTCAGCCTTGAGATCCATCTTATCCTCAGCCTTGAGATGCATCTTATCCTCAGCCTTGAGATCCATCTTATCCTCAGCCTTGAGATCCATCTTATTCTCAGCCTTGAGATCCATCTTATCCTCAGCCTTGAGATCCATCTTATCCTCAGCCTTGAGATCCATCTTATCCTCAGCCTTGAGATCCATCTTATTCTCAGCCTTGAGATCCATCTTATCCTCAGCCTTGAGATCCATCTTATCCTCAGCCTTGAGATCCATCTTATCCTCAGCCTTGAGATCCATCTTATCCTCAGCCTTGAGATCCATCTTATCCTCAGCCTTGAAATCCATCTTATTCTCAGCCTTGAGATCCATCTTATTCTCAGCCTTGAGATCCATCTTATTCTCAGCCTTGAGATCCATCTTATCCTCAGCCTTGATGCTTTAATGGTGGGATCAGACTCTGCAAATCCTGAACTTGCTTAAAAAGCCTCAATCATAACATTTGCACACATTCTATTTATTTCGAAAGATATTAATTTTGGTGTACCCATTCCCTTACAGTTGGGTGGGCAAGAAGACTCAGTTAGGGAAGGAGGAGAATATTTCAGAAGTTTACCCACTTCTGTAAATGATAAATTGGCCCGCTGGAAAATAAGGAAGCTATCCTCATCAATGGATGGATGGAAGAAAAAGATGCCTCTGAAGAAGATCTGGAAGTGGAAAGGTACCAACTCCTTTTCAACAGTGGGGACTGCGACCGCATGCGAAAAGATCTGAGTCTGCTTAATGGGTTGATCCGCCAAGCATGAATGGGGCCATGAGCCAGCACGAATATTGTGCTTAACATCCTGTGCAGTAGAACATACAGGCGGTCAGGATGGTAGTCAGAGAAACGTGGAGAGGATGATCCCAAAATATCAGTAGACGACGTTGGAAAACCTCACAAAATGTTGAAAATTCTCTTGATGGGGTGTATAATTCAATGGCAAACATCATTGGCAAACCAGGAAATGATCAAGTAAAGGTCGTCAGGAAAATAAACATCCGGAAGTTGGGTGGAAAAA
The DNA here is from genome assembly GCA_963971285.1 of Astropecten irregularis. Classification (NCBI taxonomy): domain Eukaryota; kingdom Metazoa; phylum Echinodermata; class Asteroidea; order Paxillosida; family Astropectinidae; genus Astropecten; species Astropecten irregularis. The sequence continues at coordinate 3,271,814 of OZ020261.1, read as the reverse complement.
AGGTTGAATCTGTGAGACCTGCAAAATATGGCAAGGAATGCATGACCAAGTTGCGTAAATATCATGGCTGAAATGCAAGAATGAAGATGGTGGTGATGCTGGTGCACCTAGCCTCTGTGACCAGGCAGGGCTGACCATGCATGGAGGGTGTGACTTGGGTGACTCTTTCAGCAAGGTTTGTCATGCGTGCACGCTATAATGCAAATGTAGATAAGTAGAGGTGAGTGGTTTTCTGTAATGAAATAACACCATCCTGTGAACAAAACAAAAGCAAATGAAAGCTTACATTATCCAATCCTTGATTGAGGAATTTTAATACATACATTTATTTTGTGATCTTACCTGAATTGTATGTGAATCACTAGCTTGTCCAAGAATCTCCAGCAGTGCAGGGTCAGATACAAAGAAAAACCGAGGAAACACTAAACGCTTTTTTTCCAAGTACCTATAGTATCACAGAGCCAAACAGTAAAAGGGCAGGAAAATATTTTTTAAGTAATAAAGAAAATTTCAACATTTTTCAAGAAGATAAATTATTCACTCTATTCTGAGAAAACAATAATTACAAACAAGAAATACACTGACTTCATACCCAGTAAGTGACTTCTGACATATTTCAAGCTGTTCTAGTAAGTGGGGTAATAGCTGACCAAGAGTCTCATCTCCTACACAGCACTGTACCACATTATCATTCTCATGAGCTCTCTGCATTATCTTCACCCACGATTTGTCAATGTTACCAAATCTCTTGGCTTCCTATTAACAAAACAAAAGCATAATTTTGTGTTAATTATTCTCAGACGACCCATGACTTGGGAAAAAATAAACTTCAATGTTGAAATTTACAATGTTGCACTTACATATGAATAGATTTGTGCTGAGTGTTTGCTCATGAAGTGATCAGACTCAAAAGGGGGCATTTTTCTGCCAACAAGCCTGAGTAGTAAATTTGCTGCTTTAGGCAATAACCATCTTACTGACAGCTCTATTCAATCTAATCCACAAGGCGTGGCTTGCTCAACAAATTGGATGAAAACCCATCTTGCCAGCACGAATAGTGAGTGGCATGAACCACATGCGCTGGTAAAGAGAAATGAGGTTTATATTTGAAGCAGCTAAGAAAAAATTTAATGTGTTGTTTTCACATTTTCTTACAGATTAAATGCTTAAAACTTTTCTTTTTGATAAATACTTTTCTTAAAGTGTCACTTAATGAATTTAACGGTTATTCATTCTTGTATTAGTCCTGGTCATCTAATTCCAGAAGTAATGGCAATTATATGAAAAAAAAACAATTTTGGTTACTTTGAGCCTGAGGCAGCAATATAAGCAAATTAATGCATGAGGTTTCTTAAAACAGTGTGGTGACCTGCCTCACAATTGAATGGCAGGAGAAACTTTGCTGCCTGATAAATGTACCCTGAGTAAAGAGAGTCGTATCTGCAGATAACATAGTAGTCCAATGCAGGTTACTGAAATGTACCTGTGGCAACTGCTTTGCAATGTCCCCTCCAACAAATACTGCTTCCAAGTAGACCCATAAGTTCTGTACTGTCAGCCAGTTCTCAATGATGTCAGAAGAGTTAGACAGCTTCTGAACCCACAGCTGAATGTCTTTCTTGAAGGGCGCATTGTACCTTGGAAATTAAATTTATACCAATAAACTATGTGATTTCACCCCACCTGTTGTGGGTTGAGTCTACTAGTTCATATCTACCCCAGACGGTTACTACTATATGCAAATTCCCCTGCGCCAATTTGCTGCTTCGCTGAAAAGACTTGATCAACCGTTTTTTAATTTTGTTTTGGATTGATTGAACCTACCCCGGACGGTTACTACTATATGCAGAGTGGCACCGAATTCCGGTGGTGGGCTGGCTACATGGAGAGCCAGGAAAGTATGGTGGATATGAATCAGGTCAGCATAATGGGCACAATGCCCATCGTGAGTTTACCATGGGCAGAGCTTCCGTGGGGGTCTCGCCCATCTGTCAGTTGGCCTGAAGGACTCCTGGCTTCCAGGTCGGTGAAGCCAGGATTGTCCTGCCGTACATGAGTTAAGTCATTCCCGCAGAACGTCCCTCATGTAGAAAAAGGTGAAAATGGAGGGTCACTTCCATCATGCTGCCTTGCCCATGTCTGATACTAGAACTCAGAAGTAGGACCAGGATGCGAGTACTGTTCTCACATCTTGGGTCTTGATGTAACAGTGGGTTTGCTGGCACAGTTTAGATGAGCAGACTGGGCATGCAAACATGATGGTCGAGGTGATCCAGCAGATAAACGTGCCGTTAGTGGTGCATCAGTAGGAGAAGGAGAGGGAGCATCTTCGTAGCACCACATCGGGGAAGGTATAAACAGTCCCCGAGTAGCCATGAGAGAGCCGTCGCTGTGAGGCCCCGCCAGAGTAAGGGGTCCTTGTATGATGTCCAGCGCATTGGGTGTTCGCTTTTGGGGCCGCTGTGAGGCCCCCTGCGAAGTATAGAGGAGGGTGTCTGGCCCGGGTAGTATGACTGGTCGTTGGGCAACTGGTCCGGGCCGAGCCCCTTAGTTTGCCTCTTGACGGTGGTGAGTGAGAAGTTTTTTGCCTGTACGCACAACTCTTGGAGGCATGTGTCCAGTGCTTGATGTAAAGTCACTGCCAATACTGTCCTTGGGGGCGACATGGGGCGCCTAAGATGGCTTATACATGATACATGATACATGATACATGCTATGTAGGAGGGCAGACGAGTGTCTCGGTCACAGTGTACATGTACTTGCTTGCTGCTGCCCGCATACGTGGGAGTGCTGGCATGTGGGTTGCAGGGCTGCTAAGCGTCTCACAGTGGTTGTGGTTTCGTTGCTGGTACGGAGTGGCGGCCTTCTCATTGCGCCAGTCCGGACGACTTGGGTTCAAACCTCACCATGGACTATTCCGAGTTGATCCTAGTAGTAGGGTTGGAGTTCTTAGTCGGGACTTCACCCCTACACTGGGCATGTGACTGACGTCCAGCGATCGTCATGTGGGTGATGTCCAGCGGTTGCTACGAGTGGACCATTTGAACACGTTGTTCGGTCCTTCGCCGAGATCTGGGCTGAAAAGCCAGGCGTTGTGGGCGTGTTTACTTCGCATACCAGGATAATATGGCTTGGTTGGACCAGGTCACTGCCATCCTCTAAAGAGACCTGTCTTACTGTCTTAGTCCCGGGGGACTGCCTTGGGTAGGTGGCATTTGCAGGGAGGTGGCCACGAGGCTCAAGATGCTATGGATGTCCTGAACGATTTCAACAGTGGGAACTGGGGACCGTTGGGCTGGAGCGAGTCGACTTCGGTCTCCTGCTCGCCGAGGTTGTCTGGTGCGGAGGACGTGTCGACGGGGTCCACCCATTGGGTACAGGGCCAGCGTGATGAGGGCTGGAATGAGCGGGTGGTTGTGGATGTCGCAGGCACGAAATGCTGAAATTCTGGAAAGGGACTGTGGCCACAGCCATTCATGGTACTTCTTCATTGCCTTGGGTATAAGAGCCGATGGAGAAGAATATTGGCCTTGTATTTCCGGCGATGTGGGTTTTAAGGCCACAATGACGTCGAGATTCAGTTGGCCCCGCAATCGTCAACGGGAGCTATCCCGCAACGTGCGGTGAGCTTTTGGAGTTGTCGGTGGAGGTAGGCTGGGTTGACGCATGCCGGGTTCTTGCATGACTGCCTCGGCATTTTGTGTCTCGGCACTGTATAAGTGCCGCCATGCAACTTGAATTTGACAAGAAGGAAGGAGAAAAATTCCAATCTATACCATACTTTGTACAGTGTTTATCACTTTTCTAAATGTATTTTAGGCGTCTATGTGATGAGCAGTACATGTACGAGTATTATCACATGTATGAAACATGTACATGTATTATCACATGTATGACCCTTTGACCTCAGGACGACGTGCATGGCGATTGTGCTAGTCGAATTTCGAGTCGATGCATGCTCGCATTTTAATCACCTTTTGAGGCTCTCTGCTTTCATTGAGTGATGGTGGGGATGTGTCCCTGCCTCTGCGATGTCGGTTTAGGCTCGTATAAAGTCCACCTCGAGCTATAAATTATGCTTGTAAATTATGGCCCGATGACCAGGGATAATAATTGATTCGCGTCATGAGCGTCATGCTTGGCGGATACCGGCGTATTATAAGTGTCCATTATTATCATTATTATAACGACACTGCGCCATGGAGCCTGGGCCGGGTGGAGAGGGGTCAGATAGCGGGGCCCCTTGACGGGCCCCATGAGCGCGTCCAGGCGGCATCGCCACTGGACGTCGGAATAATACTGTAGTGGCCTAACTAATTGTAACCGCCAATGCGTTACGGGACAAAGCCGATGGTGTTGACCTGGCTGAGGGGTGGTAGGCCTATCGCTTCTCTCACCCCTCACGGCAACGCAATAACACATGATCTTTGGCGTAGTAAGCCTTCCTACCGTGCCCTGTATTGGCGACTAGAGCCGTTAATGGTAGCGGGCTGAAGTCGGTGGCATGGTGCGGGCTGGAGACAATGGCCGTGGGGTCACGGTGCTCATTGGGTGTTGAAGCCTCTACAAATCCCTCTGAGGTCCGCAGGGGTGTTCACTCGGCCGAAGCGGTGGTACGGGTGTAGCAGTGCTCATACTCCCTGATGTCTGAGGCTTTGTACATTGGACAAAGGCGTGGTGTGTGCAGAATAATAGCTAGGACCACTGGGGGCTGCACGCAGACAGGGCATCTCTCCGACATCCGCAGTCGAGCCCGGCAGACATGGGGAGCGAAAGTACGTCATCACGGCTATTACCCGTAGACAGCTAGCATATCGGCTCAGTAGACCAGAAGTCATAACCGGGGCTAGCCTCTATTCAGCGGGTCGTAACATGGAGCCTAAAAGGAGCATGTTACGCCCGGGCCAGTCAGTCCGTTGTGGCGGTATCCTTCGTCGCCTCAGGTAGCGAGCGTTCTCCCTCCGCTCTGGTAGCAACCGTGGTATCGAGCTACCCCTGGCCGAAGGCCTCTTCGGGTCGGATTAGACAAGGGTTTCCCTTTGAGGGGCTTGCGTGTCTAACGCCCGGAATTCCTTCGGACTGGCAGTGGTAGCAGCAATTAGCCCGGAATGAGGGGACGAAACCATACTCGGCCATTCCGTCTTGCTGTACCGTGGCGGGAATGAGGGGTCAAGCCAAACTCTCATCCATTCCCCCCGCATATAGGCCTTTCATTGGGTCGTAAGCACAGAGCCGGCTGTGCATTACCCCGGCATCACGTAGAGGTGAGTAGAGCGCGACGACGTAAGACCGCGGTACCTGTAGGATGCACAAAGAAAAAGCAGAGAAAAATACCCAAAACAAACGCACAGAAAGAACACTGTTTATTGGTAACGGTTAATCAGATAAGTAAAGAAGAAAATATAAAGTCTATACAACTTAGGTGAGCAGCGGGAAACGGAAACTTGAAAATTGAAAGAGCCCGGGAGGGGCACATCCGTTTCATAGCGGCGCAGAGAAAAGAAGGATGATCATGGCGGCTATGTCAGTATGCATTGTGGAAGGTCAGGGTGCACCACGGTTGATCAAGTCTTTTCAGCGAAGCAGCAAATTGGCACAGGGGAATTTGCATTTGGGGTAGGTTGAATGCAGTAGACTGTGGATTGTTACTGTTTATCATCATATGAAATGTATGAAAGAACAAAATCAATGTCTTTTTTATTTTGGATGCGATTTTCAGCAGGGGGAATTTCATTCTGTTAAGCACAGAAAAATTGCTCAGCACAAAATGTCTTGCTCAATAAACCGAACCATCAATAACAATTTGATATTCATGGTCAGCAAACAACAGCTAAAGAAGAATCAAGAGTGATACATAACACATGGAAATGTGGTTGTTCATACTATGTTTATTACACAGCAATTTAATCATCAAACAACCACAAGGGAAACTGACCAGGCTGTGACAAATTTTTTTTTTTAGGTTGCCCGATCGGGCAAGCCATGTCATAAATTTGCTTGCCCGAATTGGTTTAAAACTTGCCCAAGATTTCACGGAAAAATAAAGAAAAACATAACAAAATTTCCGACATCGATCACCGACGTCTAATACATGTAAAAACACGGTTGGAGTGCAGTGTCGAGTGTACACCCAGATCATTAAATTGTAATTTACATGTAGAGTTGCAAGATCCCAGCAAGATATTCCTTCCAAAGTTCCTGATCATTTCATGTAGTTATTTTGTCCAATTGGTCAAGCAGAAACATCGTGAAATCCTTCCGAAATCAACGATCGCATTGATGTAAACTTATCACGCACGTCATTTTTCATGCCTGGTATTGTGCAAAAGTGCACTAGTGAAAGTCTCAACCACGTGTGTCGCGCGCGGGCAGGAAGCTTTCACGTACATGTACTGTACATCCACATGTTTATATGTACAGCACACAACACACAAAGTGTACAATGTGTATAATGTGTGTTTATGTGACATGCACGGCGAAGTAGCGTTCGGACAGACCGTGGATCGCGGCCGAGCTCGATATCACGGCATGCATGCTCGGTAATTGTGGTACGCGGCAGGTTCGGTACAGATTGCGGTAAGAAATCTGCTTTTGACATCGATACAGGAACTATAGTTGCGATTGGTAAGAGTTGAATAATAGATACGTGATATTATTATGACTTAAAGAAGAAAAGTTAAAGAAGGAATCGTTATGTGAACAACGAAATGAAAAAAAAAACATGAATCAGAATCTGATCGCAGTGGACGGCCATTCAAGCATTCCATACGTCCGTTCCAAAAACTTTATGACCGAGATCATGCATGTGGCTGCCGCTGTTCTATCACGTACACGTAACCCCTACACAAAACACAGAGATGCACATCTTTTTCAGCGAGCGTACACGTGTACACGCAACTGACAGAACAGCGGCAATGAACACACGTGACTCAGCAACGAGACTGCGCTAGTCTCAGTCACAATAGGTTGTCTGTACATAATTGTATGCGCGTGCAGATCTGCAGTGCAGGTGATCAGTTACGTTTGAGTATTCACAGCAACAACTTCTTGAATCAAGGCTAGGACCGCATGCCGCGCATTGGAATAATTATTGTTCGTGTGTAAGATCTTTCATTCTGATTGGTTTACAAGTGCTCAGAAAAAGAAAAACTGCTCTCTCAGCCAGTAGCTTACGCTGTTTTAGAACGTACGTTGGAAACCCTGATCAGCATGGGAGAAATGGTGTTAGTTTATATCAACATCGATGACAGCTGTGCCGATTGCAGATTGCCATAATGGTCAAACACAATGGAAATGTGTTAAGCACATACGACTGGACTATTTTTTGTCTCATATTGGAATTATAATTAAAGTTCAAAGCATAAAAGCTGTTGGTATACTTATGCAGGTAAGCTGTTCTGGACTTGCCCGATCGGGCAGAGGAAGTCAAAATTTTAATTGCCCGAAACAAAATTTGATTGCCCCGGGCTATCGGACAGGCGATTCGTCGCAGCCTGAAACTGACTGAATTTTTAAGTCACTGAAAGGTGAATATAGAGGGTGTGCAGTCACGTGATCAGGACGCCATTTTGGACGGCAACGCTGTACACATGTAAAATGCACGTACGTACAGTCTGTGTATGTAACCCACATGTGTTCGCGTAGCTTGCAAATCAACCGGACGCGTACGCAGAAGTGCGTGCATATAATGATGCTGTCTGAAAAAGCCAGCAAACTGTACAAACAGGAAGATCAATAAAACGTGACCTCTTCCAAGAAGTTACATTGATTCTAAGCACTAATTCATAAACATATATTGATAAACTGAAATAACTGTCCCTTTTGGCTTTAAAGAACGTTCTGTTCAAAGAAATAGCAATCAATGCAAAGACCCTAAGGGTATAAGCTTAGTGAACTTTACAGATACTTTACAGTGTAAAAACAAAGCAAGGTCACACACATATTCACAAATACTTCATAAAGAACTTGAAGATTACCTGTTACTGAGTAAAGATCCAAGCACCATAAGACTGTCCTCCATTAGTGCAACTGTCTCCATTGTCTCACCACCTTTAAGTAGAAGCTCACCCCGTGTCTTGAAGTTAGCAAAGAATAGCTGCTGTGAGGTCCATTCAACCACAACTTGAGCTAACTTAGCCTCAATGTCTTTTTCCTTTACAGCTGAGATGCAAATATCCTGAGCACATAAAAAGGTTGTATTTACAAATAATAGTGACCTGGTCATTTCAAGACATTTGTCAAAAAATGCCCCCAAATCCACCATTACCTGGTTCAAGTGAAGAGTGATGCTGGAAATCATATACATTATTAAATCACACATAGAGGACTTGTTGAAAGCATGATTCATTATGAGAAACCACTGTTTTGTTTTTGGAAGTTGAAACTTTAAGTGTTTATTTAATCTGCTTATGTGGTTTCCTTCACTTTCACAATGATAAGGATGCCTACCTCTATGTCTTCTTTATGTGGAAGTAGAGGAGCTTCCATGATATTGCGCAGGCAGAATGTATCTGATTCAACATCAAACTGATGGCCTGTGGCATTAGCTATGCGTTCCCAATGCCTGTCTTTCATAGCTTTATTGGCCATGAGTTCTAGAAGAGGACAAGTCTCATTGAAGTCATCAATTTTCTGCTTGAGATCCAGAAATGCTGGCCACTCCTTCAGACCTTTGGGTAGTTTACGACATCTTTGAAACACACATAACATTGATTAGAGGTGGAAATGTTTGTTTTAAAGGTTCACACTAACAGAATGATTCATTGGGATCAGACTCAGATTCACATCCACAAATCCCTCTCAATTTTCACCGTGTTTACACTTGATCGCGCAACGGAGGATCAGATCCTGCGGTCGCGATCAAGCTAGAGGGGTCTGATCCATGCCGCGTTTACACTCGATCCTGATCGCGCAGTGATCGTGCGTGGAGCAACAGAAGCAAGTGTTCAAAGGTTATTCATTTTGCCCCAAAACAAACAGATCATATTTTTTCTATGCTCTTACATTTCTCAGACCTTCTTCACAAGCCACATTTCTCCCAGCACCGTGACTATGAGACTGTGTTAGACACCGCTGTGTTTTGAGTGGTGCCATCCAGTTTGTCCAGTCCCATCTCTTGTGTGTCCACAGCCGACCGCGTATTGCCTCATTTGCCATTCTGCCATGCTCTAAAATGTCAATGTTTTCCACACAAATTTTCTCCAGGAAAAACACTGGCCTATATAAAACGATCATCTAATGGCTAAAGCATGCTAGAGAGTACACTTAAAGAAAAATCACAATCTGTACATGACCGGTTGTTCAGTTTCTGAACATCGTGCGAAATAATCGTAAAGAAAGGAGAACAAAAGTTGCAAGTACCAGTTATCACAATAATAGGCACACGTGCGTGCAGCTCACATTATTGATTACCAGCGTAATGTTGTGTTATCTTGGACCATGCTGTCTGGGCATTGTGCAATAAACAATACTTGCAGTTGCTGGTAAACTACGGACTTGTTTTCATGCACTTGACCATGCTTGCACCGGAGGCTGTCACTGTAAATTCCCCCCCCACCTGTTGTGGGTTGAGTCTACTAGTTCATACCTACCCCAGACGGTTACTACTATATGCAAATTCCCCTGCGCCAATTTGCTGCTTCGCTGAAAAGACTTGATCAACCGTGGTGCACCCTGACCTCCCACAATGCATACCGACATAGCATCCATGATCGTCCTTCTTTTCGAAGCCAGGAGGCTCGAGGCCAGAAGTGGGGAGGACGGGCGAGATGCAACCGTCTGGGGTAGGTATGAACTAGTAGACTCAACCCACAACAGGTGGGGGGGGGGGGGAGTCTACTGCATTCAACCTACCCCAGACGGTTACAACTATATGCAGAGTGGCACCGAGTTACGGTGGTGGGCTGGCTACGTGGAGAGCCAGGGAAGTTTGGTGGATATGAATCAGGTTAGCATAATGGGCACAATGCCCATCGTGAGTTCGCCATGGGCAGAGCTTCCGTGGAGGTCTTGCCCATCTGTCAGCAGGCCTGAAGGAATCCTGGTTTCCAGGTCGGTGAAGCCAGGATTTTCCTGCCGTACATAAGTTAAGTCGCTCCGCAGGACGTCCCTCAGGTAGCAAGAGGAGAAAATGGAGGGGCATTTCCATCATGCTGTCTCGTCCAAGTCTGATGACAGAACTCAGAAATAGGACCAGGATGCGAGTACTGTTCTCACATCTTGGGTCTTGATGTATCAGTGGGTTTGCTGGCCCGGTTTAGATGGGCAGACTGGGCATGCAAACTTGACGGTCGAGGCGATCCAGCGGATAAACGTGACTTTCGACGCTGGGCTTCGTGGTGGTGGCGAAGTGCTGAGAGGGGTTCCTTCTCAAGTCCTTAGATTGGGCTAGGTACCACCTCAGATCCCTGACGTGGCACCCTAGCTTGCCTGACGGGTCACCGGAGCGCGATGTCCGAGACGATACAGAGGTGTCTGGTGGCTCGAAGACAGGGCATCAGTTTTTGGTGAGGAAGCCTATGGTTGGAAGGAGTCGAGTGCTGTGTGGCATCCGGCGTATGTGGCATTCAGCTATCGATAGGGCCCTGATCTCACTGGTCCTCGTAGGCGTAACCACTAACAGGAGGAAGGTTAGTAGATGCACGGTAGTGTGCTAGAGGCCATTCGGTAGGACGTGGCCCATAGGAGGTGTGTGCATTGGCCACATGGGTTGAGAGGGGAGGGCCATCCTCGAAAACATCCAAGTGTGTAGTCCAAGCAGACCTATAGCTGCGGGTAGAAGAAACTTGGAGCCTGGTGTGGAGCTGGTGCGTAGGCAGAGGTCTGCCATAGCCGTTAGTGGTGTATTAGTAGAAGGAGAGGGAGCATCTTCGTAACACCACATCGGGGAAGGTATAAACAGTCACCGGGTAGCCATGACAGAGGCGTCGTTGTGAGGCCCCGCTGTGAGGGTCCTTGTATGATGTCCAGCGTGTTGGGTGTTGGTTTTTGGGGCCCTAGGCCCCAAGCCAAGTGTAGTGGAGGGTGTCGGGCCCGGGTAGTATTGACTGGTCATTGCGCAACTGGTCCGGGCCGAGCCCCTTAGTTTGCCTCTCGACGGTGGTGAGAAGTTTCCTGCCCGTACGCACGACTATTGGAGGCGTGTGTCCGGTGCTTGGTGTAAGTTGCTGCCAGTACTGTCCTTATAAGAGGCGACATTGGGCGCCTTAGATGGCTTGTACATGATACATGCTATGTAGGAGGGCAGACGAGTGTCTCGGTCGCAGCGGCCACCTGTGGTGTCGTTATTGGCGGTCGAGAAGTGGAAGGTGGAGTGAGGTGTTGTCCTTGCCGGCGTCCCCTTGATGATCCAGGGCGGAGACGCAGATCAGAGGGGCACAACCCATCCGCTCTGGGTGACAGGTCAGGAGTAGGTGTGTAGATGTTCTTGCTTGCTCTTGGTATAACTGAGAGTGCTGGCATATGTGTTGCAGGGCTACTAAGAATCTCACAGTGGTTGTGGTTCCGATGCTGGTACGGAGTGGCGGCCTACTCGTTGCGCCAGTCCGGACGATACAGGTTCAAACCTCACCAGGAACTATTCCAATTAGTTGATCCTTGTAGTGGGGTTGGAGTTCTTGGAGTCAGGACTTCACGCCTATGCTGGGTATGTGACTGACGTCCAGCGTTCGTCATGTGGGTGATGTCCAATGGTTGCTCCGAGTTGACTCTTTGAACACGTAGTTCGGTCCTTCGCCGAGATCTGGGCCGAGAAGCCAGGCGTTGTGGGCGAGTTTACGTATACCAGGAGAATGTGACCTGGTTGGATCAGGTCACTGCCATTCTCTATAAAGACCTGTGGGCCACGAGGCTCAGGATGCTAAGGGTATCCTGAGCGGGGTGTTTTTGACATCTTCCACGGGTTTGTAGGAACCGGGAGTCGAAAACTCTGGACTGTGTCTTGTTGTGTGTGGCAGCAGGTGTAAGGTCATTGGCAGAGATGACCTACTCATCCGATGATGTGGAATGACAGCCAGACGTAAGGCGTCGGAATTCCCTGTGTGTTCCCCAAGTTTGCGATCTGCAGAAAGGAACTTGGGACCGTTGGGCTGGCCCGAGTCGACTTCGGTCCTGCTCGCAGAGGTTGTTTGATGCGGGGTACGTGTCGACGGGGTCCATACCCATTGGGTATAGGGCCAGCGTGTTGAGGGCTGGCATGAGCCAGCCATCCTGGTGGTTATGATTAGCTGGAAATGTTGACCTTCGTGGAAGGGACTGTGGCCACAGCTATTCATGGTAATTCTTCAAAGTCCTGGGTAGAGCCGATGGAGAAGAAAATTGCCTTGTATTTTCCGCCGATGGGGGTTTTAAGGCCTCAAGGACGTTGAAAATCAGTCCCGCAGGTCCGAGAGGGGTGCTTCGGAGTTCTGCAATGTTGTTGCCAATCGTCAACGGGAGCTATTCCGCAACGAGCGGTGAGCTTGTGGAGTTGACGGAGGAGGTACATGTAGGCTGGGTTGACGCATGCCGGGTTCTTGCCTGCCTTGGCATGTAGTGACTCGGCACTGTATAAGTGCCGCCATATAACTAGAATTTGACAGAAAGGAAGGAGGAAAATGCCAATCTACAGTGTATACCATATACTTTGTACAGTGTTTATCACTTTTCAAAGCATAAGGATGAGAGAAGGTGAGGAAGTAAGCTGATCCGAAGAGGTTGCAAGCGTGATAAGTAGTGATGGTTCATCTCAGACTATGTAACACCGTCAGGTCATGGAGGTAGAACAAGATCAGGTTGGCTAGTCACCTCCCGGTACCCAATATATTTTGGGCCTCTATGTGGTGAGCAGTACATGTACAAGTATTATCACATGTATAAAAACATGTATATGTATTATCACATGTATGACCTTTGACCTCAGGACAACATGCAGGGGGAGTGAGCTAGCCGAATTTCGAGTCAATGCAGGCTCGCATTTTAATCACCTTTATCACTCTATTCATTATCCAGTGTCCAAACAGGATACATGTAGTACACTTATGACTGCCAGGGTCGCCGAGGTCACTGATGTGGAGCCACGGAGCGGTCTTGGCTGTAGTCATTGTAGTAGTGTGCAAGCCGTAAATGTTGACGGTTGTACAATGCGCCCGGAAGTGCAGTGATGCGTGGTCGTTGAACAGTTACGTGCAGTGCGTGTGGACTCTCGCAGTTTCCCGTTCCGGTAGCGATAGTGAACGATGATTCAGTGTACGTGTCTCGGGTACATGTTACCGCTCCGTAGCGTCGAGCTAAAGGTAGGACGCGTTATCGGCCCATGGGCACTGGACAGCTCGACTGGGAACAACTCGCCATGAAGCAGGTCGACTGCAAGCGGCCGAGCCCGAAAACATAGTGCGGACCGGCATGGCCATTGGGCGGTAAAAAACTGCAAATGGGAATCCTAGCAGCTTTCCGCTCCACGAGGAAGAAAGTATTATCCATCAATGCATCCGTGGAAGCATAGAGTTTAGCCTTAAGTCGTCTGCGGGCCATCTTGGCCCAAGGTGCGTCGACTGCAGTTGGGGCCGAGCCGGCGGCATCGTTTCCGCTCCAGTAGAGCCGGACAGTAGGAAGGGATCCATGTACAGTAAGAAGTGCGTGTACATCGTATAGCAGATTCCAGTACAGGGCTTGCCCTTTATTTTTTCTGACAGTAGCCCGCCGGGCTAGTAAATTGTGTTTTTTACTAGCCCGCAGAGGCTTTTACTAGCCCATGAAATATGTGAAAAACAAACAAACAATTAAAACAGGTTTTTGACTTTTGTTCATCGTTGGCTAGAAATCACTGTCGCTAGTAGTGGAGTCGGGATGTTCTTCTTAAATCGATCCATTAAAAAACCGTTTCTTCTCTGGAGCACCATGCTCAAATACATCGATTTTGCACTCAGACATGGCGAGTCAATCACGAAATTCTTTCAAGGTGCGAATCAGAAGCGATCAGGCCTCAAATTTCAATGATTTAAGGGCACTACCATTTTGGCCCCAAGAAAGTGGACATTTTAGGGGCACTGTTTTGGAGCCTACAAGTACAAAATAATGAAGAATCGCCTTAAAACTCCTGTGAAATGACAGGGACAGATATGGAGAGGGGAATCACCTCATTTCATATTTCCTTCCTCCATGGGTACAGGCACGCCGCTAGTACTAGTACAAGTGGCGTAGGCTAACAGCCAACCCTCGATCGAAAACTTGATACCTCGATCGAATGACCATATCGTTGCGAGATCCCTGTAAAAATATTCTGACCGTCCATCCTTCCAAAGTACCGTAAATTGCATTTTCCTGATCAGCTAAATGTTGCTTGAATTCCAGTTGGTTATTTTGTCCATTTGGCCAAGTAGAAAAACTCTTTTCACATGCTCGATTATCGTGAATCGCCTTCCGAAAATGACGATCGCATGGAGAACGTAAACATAGCACAGGCCGCATGCATACCGACTTTGCCACGCCTGGTATCCGCGCACGTAATAGCCTCAAATTCAAAGCAAACGTGCACCAGCGAAATAGTCCGGAAGTCTACTGTGCATGCATGCAATGCAACGTAAACACGTGTGTGTAGATGATGGTGGTACGGTATGTAGTGGGCGCGCTGTATGGTGCAGTTGCGGCAGGTCGGGCTCGGTACCGTGGATCGTGGCCGGATTTTCTCGGTAGGAAAACTGCTTTTTTTTTTGCGTGGATGTAAGATTGGTAATTTACGGGAAATAAAAGACACAATTTCAGGGGGCACCGCGGCCGAGAAGAAAAGGGCACACGGCCAATTTTGGCAAATTTTGGCCGCGGACAAACTTGGGCACGGCGGCCAAATATAAGGGCACCGGCGGCCATGGCTGCGGTGAAATTTGAGGCCTGAGCGATGTTGGGGATTATATGATTTCCAATAAAATAATGTTACATTCATGACAGACAAAAGGTAAAGCTTTGAAATCAAGAGTTCGTTTTCTTTTCTTTTATCACATCATAAAAACAAGGAACGTGCACATATTTTAACTAGCCCGCCGGGCAAGTTGGGCAGGGGTTTTTACTAGCCCGCAGCCGTTTTTACTAGCCATTGTACGCCGGGCTAGCGTTAAGGTCGAGCCCTGCAGTATGGATAGGACAGGACAAGTCGGCCGTGGAAGTGGAACAACTCGACTTGAGACAGTCCGACCGCGGGTACAGTCCGACTCTGAGGGTGACAGTCGGCTGGGCTCGGCTGCGTAAAGGGCTATCGCGGCTGAGTTGGTGCAGGCGTTGAGGCTCTCCGCTTTCGTTGAGCGATGGTCGGAAAAGGCTCGTATAAAGTCCATCTCGAGCTAAGAATTACATGTATGCTATAAATTGTGGCCCGATGACCAAGGATAATAATAGATATGCGCCATGAGCGTCATGCTTGGCGGATACCGGCGCATTAAAAGAGTCCATTATTATTATAATAAGTGACACTGCGCCATGGAGTTTGGACTGGGCGGAGAGGGCCAGATAAGTGGGCGCGTCCAGGCGGCAATCGTCACTGGACGTCGGTGTAATACATGTACTGTAGTGGGTCCAACTGATTGTGACCGCCGATGCATCACGGGACAAAGCCGACGGTGTTGACCTGGCTTGTATGGACGATGGGCTGTGCAGCTGTGTACGTAGATCTCTCCACATCTTTCCGCTTGGGGAGAGCCCAACAATAGCAAGGATGTAAGTGTGACAATCCATGTATCAAATGAAGGGGGGCCTGGTAGCGCGGCTAACAAAGCCGTGCGTGAAGCCCTGTGTCCTTCGATCCCTTCGCATCGGAGGTGGCTGACAATAATAGTAGGGGATGGATACGCATTCCCCGTACTAACGGGCTGTGATAGTAAGCCGGGCTGACGAGGCCTGTTGAGGGGTCTTTGTTGTGTGTGACCCCCTGAAGCTTTCAGCTCTATGCGGCTGGGCCACGTAGTAAAGGAGCCTCCCTTTGACGTCCGCAATCGTGCTCGTCAGACTGAGGGGTGGTAGGCATATCGCTTCTCTCACCCCCACAGCAATAGCACATGATCTTCGGCGAGGTGAGCCTTCATACCGTGCCCTGTATAGGCGACTGGAGGCCGCTAATGGTAGCGGGTTGAAGTCGGTGGCATGGTGCGGGCTGGGGTAGCTGTCTGGCAGTTCAGCCGTGTATGGAACTCTCCATGGCTTTCCGTAGAGCCAGACAATGGACGTGGGGTCACGGTGCTCATTGGCTGCTCGAGCCTCTACACATCTCTCTGAGGTCCGCAATGGTGTTCGCTCGGGCGTAGCGGTGGTACGATTGTAGCACTGCTCATATACACTGATGTCTGAGGCTTTGTACATCGGACAAAGGCGTGGAGTGTGCAGAATAAAAGCTAGGACCACTGGAGGCTGCACGCAGACAGGGCATCTCTCTGACGTCCGCAATCGAGCCCGGCAGACATGGGGAGCGAAAGCACTTCATCACGGCTCTTACCCGTAGACAGCTAGTATATCGGCTCGGGAGACCGGAAAACGTAGCCGGGGCGAGCCTCTGTTCAGCGGGTCGTAACAATGTTTCCTAAACAAAAGGAGCATGTTACGCCCGGGCCATTCATTCTGTTGTGGCGGCATCCTTCGTCGCCTCCGGTAGCGAGCGTTCTCCCTCCGCTCTGGTAGCGACCGTGGTATCGAGCTACCCCCGGCCGTAGGCCTCTTCGGGACGATTAGACACGTAGCCTTCAAGGCATGCCTAGCATCTAACCGCCCGGAATTCCTTCGGACTGGCAGTGGTAGCAGCAGTAACCCGGAATGAGGGGACGAACCCAAACTCGGCCATTCCGATTTGCTGTACCGCGGAGGGAATGAGGTTAACTCTCATCCATTCCCCCCGCATATAGGCCTTTCATCGGGTCGTAAGCACAGAGCCGGCTGTGCGTTACCCCGGCATCACGTAGAGGTGTATAGACCGCGACGACGTAGGACCGCGGTACCTGTAGGATGCACAAAGAAAAAGAGAGAGAAAAATACCAAAAACAAACGCACAAGAGGACACTGTTTATTGGTAACGGTTAATCAGATAAGTAAAAAAAGAAGAGCAGCGGGAAACGGAAACTCGAAAATCGAAAGAGCCCACGAAGGGCACGTCCGTTTCATAGCGGCGCTGAGAAAAGAAGGACGATCATGGCGGCTATGTCGGTATGCATTGTGGGAGGTCAGGGTGCACCACGGTTGATCAAGTCTTTTCAGCGAAGCAGCAAATTGGCGCAGGGGAATTTGCATATAGTAGTAACCGTCTGGGGTAGGTTGAATGCAGTAGACTACAGGATCCGATCCCGCATTAATCCCGCATGCGAGATCTGAACGGGATCAGATCCTTCTTGAGAGGTGGATCCGATTCCGCTTCATCCTGGAATCAGATCCTGATCGCGCGAGTGTTTACACTCATCGTTGATTGATCTTTGATCGCGTGTTAATCGCCCTCGCGGGATCTGATCGCCCATGCAGTATCAAGTGTAAACACAATGTCTGTTCTTAGATATTTCACAAAATATTTATGAGAAAAAGAATGCCTTAGTTATCTTTAGCATTAGCATGCAAGGATTGATGACATTTGTAGACAATAGTTTGCAAATATTCTCAGAGTTCAATTTGTTTCAGAGCATCAATAATTGTAGTACTAAGAATTGCTTAACTTTGAAGAATTTATTTGACTTAAAGACATTTCTTGATTGCCTGAGTCTATGAGAAAGGTAGAGTCAGCATGATGGCACTACTGCTTTGCAGGCCAGAATGATGTACAATAAAACCTTGATAAGTTCATCTCGTATGACCCGCAAGCTCGCTTATTAAGTCGACGTGATGCTTTATTCCCGCCGAAAGAAAAGGCTTTTGTGTACATAAATACTTTCGTATGTCGAATTACCTGCGGTCAAAAGCCTACTTGAGTCGAAGATTTCCTTCCGAACAATGAAAAAATTGCGGCCGAGTCTGTCTTAATTAGATGTTATAATGACTTGAACACTTTTCTATAAACTCCGCAGTGTCTATTTTAATGTGGCTACTCGGCTTGCACATTCCCATAGTGAACAAATGAGTCACCAATTGCGTGGAGATTGACTGCGTGCGAGGCAAGCTATGCTATGTTGGCCCCATGCGGTACACAACAATGCTTTCACACACAACACTTCCGCAATCCATGTAGCCTACATGCAACCGCACTGAACCTATACATTACCGGGACAATGCACGCGTACATGCACCCCATTCATGTTTGGCCAACTTAACGTCTGGAACAAAGACCGACTCGGGGTTAGCGCACGTAGCCTAAATACAACCGCACTGAACGCACACATTACCGTGATAATGCATGCGTACGTGTACTGCATGCACGTTTGGCCATTTTAACGTCTGGAGCAAAGACTATTAAACGGGGGTACAGCAAATGATCATTGACACCAACCCCTATGGAGCATAACACGCACATGCTTGCTGTATGTACAGTATCGTGTGTGTACATGTTTGGTGTTTTTTAATGAAAGCTCGTTGACTGAGTCGTTACGTGCAATACACATGCCTGTTTTGCTACGGGCTTCAAGATCATTTTGTACCTCATTTTAATTTAAGAAAGATACAAGATGCATTTTTATAATCATGTTTTCCAAACAAAAATCTCTTTGAAAATGAAGCGACCTCACGCGATCATGGCGATGGATTATTTTTTTATCCCAATAACGGTGCGGATATGAAACGCGTATTTTTTTTAGAAGAAAAAATAACGGCGCTAAATATCGGCAGAATACCAACTCTCAGGTGAGAAATGTGTAAAAACTCATACAATTTATTATTCATCATACATTTTACAAATATTTAATTGAAAGTGAAGTGCGTGTACATGTAATTTGGGCGACGGAACATGCCACTTCTATTGTGAGTCGATCCCCCCTATTCTATGTGCACAATTTGACTTGACTATTCAAAACATTCGTGAGTCGAAGTCTGGATGAGTCGAAGTTTACATTCATTCCCTTGAGTTTCGACTCATCAAGGTTTTACTGTACATGTACAATAAGAACTCTACATAACTGCCTCCTAGGGTTATATGTAAGTGATGCTTCTTGAACGGGCAGAAGAAATTATACTTTGGCATTTCATCATTTGCCATTTTGAAGCATTCCTGATTCTATAAGTTAAGCCAATAATTTCAAGTTATTTGAAATTCACATGAAAGACTGTTGATAAAAAGAAAGAAGTTGAGTTGTTTTGGCAAAGCTTACCTATTCTGGAAATCCAATAGCTCATTGTTTATTTTCTCTATGTCAACATCTGTCCACAGGATGTCATAGTAGCCATTCACTCCATCAATCACAGCATTATACAAACCATATAGCTTCTGTAGTAGGTTCAGCTCCTTCTTGGTCTTGGCAAGTATTGGGTATTCAGTCACAGGCAAACCAAATAGCTGCTCCCCAGCAGAGTAGGTGGTAAACTTACGCCACAATTCATCAAACCGAGTCTGGTCAAATCATGCAAGGTAATAGTGACAGCACATGAATGTGGATGTTATAATTATGTTCTCAAGGATTAAACAGAACTTCATGATACAGGGTCACATCAGTGATGTTTGTATGTCAGCCTACTCTGGGGTATGGGGGCCATATTCATGAAACTACTTAGCCCCTTAAGCATGGGATAATCTTGCTTTGTTTTTACCCGCCTTGTTATTAGCCAGGAGTGAAATAGAGGTCATCAGGTGGGCAATGTGTGTTGGGAGCTCAGCGTAAACAAGCGGGCACACAATGCTTGAATACCATCGGACAATTGCCCGAATTCCAGGTGGCTGTAATCGTTGGCACGCATCTGTTTTCAGAGCTCAGAAATTGCAGTCTGCTAAAAATGTCCATCTATTCAAATTTAGATGTACCACAATGAGCACATTTTTTAGGACAATCAAGTTCATCGACAGCATTTGTACTAGTGCCCTGTTTACTTTTGCATCTTAAATCTATAAGTGTGGTCCAACCTCATTAAAGTGGAGACTAGGGTGTCATGGCGGCTTTTTTACATGGCCAAGCACTGCAGAAATTGTAACAAAGAATTTTTTGTAGGGAGAAACTATTTTGTGAAAGGTGCGATGATATGATCTCATTTCATCGCATTCAAGTTTGGCTTAGTAATAGCAAATTTCTCTTGAAAAGAGCAGTATAAAGGGCACCTGGTAAGCTTGGAGCCTGTCACTTGCTTCTTGTGGTGAAATACCGTCAACCATGGGACCACACTGAAACAAAAGGTAATGTTACCTCAAAGAGTCAGTCAAGCTGAAATTTCACTTACATGTATATCATAATTGAAGATGGTTCCCTTTCAAATGTAATGAGAAATTAATTGTTACTCTTTAAAAGTAATAAGAAATTAATTCCTATTTTAATTCCTCCAACAGATCATAATCACAAAAATACTATAACCACACTGCAATTAGCATAAATTGCATATATGTAACATTGACTTTCTTATAAATAGGTGAGGGGATAGTACCAATCACATTCTCTCCTGATACAATTAATTTGATCACCTGCTTGTCTGAGGTGATGATATGAAATGTTAAAGAGTGGTGAGTTGAGCTGAGCTAAAAGTACTTAAACAAATTAGATCATTTGCTTCAAAATTATGCTGTTCAAACCATCTTTGAGTATAAAATATAACTCATTTTATCAAACTTAATTGATGATAAATTAATTGTGACTATACATACCATATCATAATCATCAAAGAAGTTTTGTGTTGTAGTGGCATAGACTTCAACAGATTGTAGTAGATCAGCTTTGAACTTTGGCTGGATTTTGACAAGAGTTGTTTGAGTTTTACCCTGCAAGAAAGATGTGATATACAAAGGTAACTCATTTGTGATTTGCCGTCTTAAAGGTGTCTATATGCCTTAGTCGGTCATAAAGGGCTTGGAGCCAGTTGATCTATAAGTTACACCAATGTAATGAAGCAGTCTTACTGCTTATTTGGTCTTAAAAGAGTTCAGCTGCTAATTGCAGCAGGCTTTAAACTGTCTTTTTAAAGATTTTTCCTTACTTGCTTGCCTGTTGCTATAGCTTTTGATGCCCAAAATGCTTTGCAATTATTAGTCATTGAAGATTAAACAGAGGAGCCTTAGTTGCACCGACAGAGGGTATTCTGGGACTGACTGAATCCTATGGATACATATGATATTGAGTTATACGGATAATCCTGGAATTGACAGATTTGATTGCACTGATTTGGTCAGCTGTGATTATTTAACTTCATTACTCAAAACCGGCTAATAGCCGGTAAATTTGGCATACTTCTTCTAGTTCTGCATGATTTTGAAAGAGTCTAGGCTATCTTGCCCAGCTATAGGATCTTTGGATTTATATCCTTAAGCCGACAATTTTACTGCAATCAGCTCATGATTTTTCCATTTTTCTTAATTGTGCATTTTTTGCATTCTGCTTCAGTAATGGCCCAGCTTGATGTACATAACCTTTGAGATTTCCCTCAAAATTATTAAGAAATCTTGCACTTACAGCAAGCAGGGTGAGTTTTTGATAAGAGTATCTTAGGGTGTCCACACGGTCAGCTTCTTCTTTGGCAACCGATACCTGGAACTTCTGCAACATGTTGTATGCTTCCTGAAAAGAAATATTTAAACCAAGAATGTACAAGTATAAATGAACAAAGATGTTATAATCATGAAAGATTAAGCTTTTTACATAACTACATAAACTTTTTACATAATTACGAGAAGTGCGAATGAAATAGAACATTGTGTTTGACATTGGATTTGAATAAACCCATTTACCTCAGGTAGTTTGGCGACTATAAGTCTAGTTTGAGTAAACAAATCATGGTTTCAAATTCAACCTGAGCCAACATATGAATTTACCTGGATATATAAAGTGCTGACACACTTCAAAAGAGGTAAACCCTTAACTTTTTAAATATTCCAAGATGTAACTTACCTCGATAGGGCCCAGGGTCATATCAATGCGTATCTCATTTTGTCTGAGATCTTCCAAGGCACTCATTGCATTTCTGACATCATCTAAGTCATTAATTGGCCGAGCTAGACGTTTGGAATATTCAGACACAAAGTCTGAGATACTATCCATTTTTTTACGGTATTCCTGATTGAGACTTTTGCCTAGGAGCATCTTCCAGGCCTGAGCTTCAATGGTCAATGCTAGCTTGATTGGTTCTAGGTATTAGGAATAAATAGGAAGTGGAAAAATATTTGTTAGCTGGTGAATACTGTATGCTTCACTACAAGTTAACATGTCAAACCTGTATAACACCTTGTGGAGATAGGTACACGTAGCACCTTCGGCTGCCCGGGTTTGAGTCCATAAGGGGATTGGGTTTGGGGAATCTGGGAGAACCTGCATGATTATGTGAGTTTCCAGCAACTCACATAATGACTCAGTAGTCATTTAAAGACTGAGTTCAGTTTAACCTTGGAAATAGTCATGGCTTTTCCATTTGAACTTTTAAAATAGTAGATATCCTTTTAAGACAAACAAACCAGCTAACCTGTAAACAGCTGAATGGCATCCACCTGCAGTGATGGTTCTAGTTCTTCTATCAGTCTTTCAAGACTCTGATAGCGAAGGATCTCTGTCTTCCACTCAGACAATATTGGCTGCGTCTCAATAAAGGCCTGAACAAAATAAAATGAATACAACATTCTCGAAAACATGCATTACTGGCAGGAAGCTGAAAAAACATGGTCAATAAGAATTAATCCATACATCATTATGATGATCACATAAATCAGCACATAAACTCAAAAGTATAAACTGACAAATAAAGACACATATTTGGTATCTAGGTCCACTATTAGGTTGATGCCTCTCAGGGACTGATAAGGAGATGAGTATCCCCAGAACCACCATAAAAAGGCTCAGTAATATGTTGGTTCAACAGAAGTAATATGTACCCCCACTCCCATCCCAGAAAAAAGGGGCATTTGGACTGGGAAAACATACTGTCCGGAAGGATGCTGCAAGGAAATTGGTGAGATGGTAATAGACAGATAGTAGCAGGTGATAGCAGTGAAGACTAAAGGAACAAGATTTACACTAGTTGAAACATCTGATAAAGCAGTTGTTGCATCGAATTGGACTTTTAATTTAATGGTTAAAATGACATCATCACTGTTTTGTGTAATTTAATCAATTGAATAATATACATATGTCTTATGCTGTACCTTAACTACTTCACTCCTATCTTCCTCCCACAGATATTGAAAATGACTGAACATTTTAAGAGCCTCGTGTATCTTGGGCCTAGTGTGACTGATGGCATTACTCAACATCATCTGAAGCTTCAAAATATCTTTGTGCTCAGCAATGCTTTTATAGTAGTTTTTCAGCTGCTGTGGAGGTATGGGTTCCAACTTTATCACTAAATCATGGAATAAATAAAAAAGATAACAATTAGAAATCCCTATCAGTATGGTAAATGTTCTTCATAATGACCATGTTCCAAAAGAATTTATCTATAAATACACTGATTTATATATTTGAAGTGTGAAATAAAAGCATACACAATTTGACCTTGCAGAAGCAACCATTTTTGTAAACGCAACATGATGAAGAATGGTAGCAACTCATTATCCATTGACTAGTCAGATTTTTATAAAAAGGACTCAAATTTATGAATTCTTCCTCTTTAAAAAGATTTTATACAATCTCTGCCAAAATAAAGAAATTCTTTTCATAAACGATTATAATCGATTAAAACACACAAGAATCCTTGTAACAAATACTTACCAGATGGATTGAATTTGCCCTTACACACATCAATATGAGATGGTTGAAAGTGACTAGAGATTGGTGATTGTATCATCAAGAATCGCTTCTGTCCCCACTGAGCCACACCTCTACTGACCTCCAGTACACAAATAGTAGCTTTATTCAGCGCCTGCTGGATATCATCTAGACTGGGCTTTATCACCTAAACCAACATTACAGGAAGTACTGTAAATATGTATGACCAATCTCTAAATCTATTAATTAGAGATTCAGAGCACCCAAATTAGGAAAGATTTGCCTATATTACCATAGTTTAAGCCAACTTAATTTTGGGATAATTTTAATTAAATGACCCTTTTGACCACTACATTCAGCTTGATCACTGCCATTTGTGGATTGGGCACACACACATTAGGTAAAATCGGAATGTTACCAGATGCTTCTTAAAAGTACTTAAATTTTTGATGAAATATGAAAATTTGGGATCTTAAGCCATTTCAGAGATTACTTTGCCAAAATTACCCCCTTTAAACTCAAAATACAGCTGAGTAACTATTATTTGTGGATTAAATATGGCCACACTTTTAGGAAAAAAATTTCCAATATGACCTTGAAGCCTTTACCAGGGGTCAGAATTCAGCTTGGCAACAGCTCATTTTGAATTCAGCACCCCAAATTAGGTTAAATCAACTTGTTTCCCAATTATAATAAAAAGCGCCTCTTTTGCCTCAAAACAAGCCATTTCTAGAAATCTCACCTAGCCTAATTGATTTCATGATAGCACTCGAAGCAGTTAATATTTGTATATTACCAATTACATTGATCAACAGGTGGTCATTATATGTTTACAGATACAGTGGAACGCCGCTATAATGAACATAGTGGGAAGCACAGATATTGTCTGTTATAGTGGTCATTCGTTATAGTGAATTCAAGAACCTTATTCGGTATATACTGAACACAAAAATTGGGAGTCAAGGGTGGTGTTGGGTATAGTGGTGTTCCCTATAGTGGCGTTCCACTGTAATTGGTGTAAAATAAGACAAATGTACAGCGTGGACACTATTCCAGAGGGTGCTGGTGTTTTGGCATTCAGTAGTTGAGTCAAGGGTCACAACAATATTGTTATCCAGGAGTGTTGAAATACAGGATGCACTCACACATCTCCAAACAAGCATGCATAAATATTCAATACTATGTACATACCACATTTGGAATTTCCAGGGCTACATCAACCTGGAAGAAAGGTGATCTCTTTCCTGCACGTCTGGTGCCAAAGCTAAGGTGTCCACCGATGGGCCTTTAGATAATGTACATAGAAAATTAATTTTTATCATAAATAATGAAAAAATAACTGATACCCTTACATATGCAGACTTTATAAGTGTATGTCACAGTATCTATCTAAATGATGTACTAGTATGCAAATTAGGCTTGCCCTTCACTGACTTGGATGAGCACTGCATACTAAGTGCTTGTTTTAATAGTGCACATGAACAAATCATGCACTGGCTCAAATGGGATTCAAACCCATGACCTCCTGCTTACTAGTGCAGATGATACCATAACGCTAGGTCACTGAGCTATCTGGGGTCATCATCAGAGTGAATCAAATCCAATATCACGACGGATACGGCAATTAATCATGAATATTAATGATTTTTGGTCGGGATATAGATAAATTATGTACTAGTTAAGACCAAATTTAATACAGCTCTGTATAGAAAGCTAACTGAACTAGTAACTGAACACATCTGACATTCTGAGCAAACAATATCATAATTATATCTAGCTTCTCAGAGATGATTTTTAGGCCAATGAAGCAAAAATCACACAGAAATAAGAAAAGCCATTTCTAATTTATGTTTTTTTCTCTTACACTGCGAAGTATATCTACATAGCATTGGATCTTGGAATGCTCTGAGATTTACTAAATAACAAGTAAACTAAATATAAATCACTTCAATCATACATGTGTAGTTCAGTTTATGCTTCATAGTACTAGATTGATTATGGATCAAAAACATGACTTGTGCATACTTACTGCTTTATAGTGTACATAATTTTATTATGTTGGGATTAATGTTTCTTACTATTGAGCAAAGTAAACCATTTTGACCCATTTTGCTGTTATCGAATTGGTGCTTGTCACCATGAGAGACAGCTCAACTCCAAGATCAAATGGACTGCTCCCCTTTTTAACTAACCAGAGAAATTTTACAAAATGATTCAGCTGGACCACTGGTGTTGTATGGGGTATTTCAGCAAGCTGACCATGGCTGAAGCTAAAGGTCAAATGAATAGAACAATAATTGTGAAATGTTTGGTGCAACTTACATTGAAAAAAACACCCTCTTCTTGATGTTATCCAGAGACTGCCTTGTTGCTTTAAGTAGGGCTTCTAGAAGGCGTTGACTAAAGTGCATGATAAGTTCTTGGCATTCTTCTTGAAGCTGTACCTCTTCCTCTAGACTCTCATTGCTAGCCAGGCTGAATTCTGATTCATTATGGTTATAATCATCATCGTCCTTCTGGTTATGGATCTTGTTATCTATTGTTTAAGCATTATTTAATCATGTCAAGGGCCAATTAATGTTGCTTAACTACTAAACTACTACATAAACTACTAATTTACTTAAGTAATAAACTACTACTGGATTAAGTACGGCAACATTTTTAGGCAATTTAGGGAAAATTCTACCAATATGACCCTTTGGCCTTTACCAGGGGTCAAAATTCAGCTTATTTTGAATTCAGCAACCCAAATTAGGTTAAATCAACTTGTTTCCCATTTATACAAAAGTGACTCTTTTGCATTAAAATAAGTCCTTTTTAGAAATCTCACCTAGCCTACATGTAATTGATTTAACCATAGCACTCCAAGCAGTTACTATTTATATAATATTGACTGGCCTTGAGGGAGATACCACATATATTTCCCAAACTAGTCTCATATTGCCCCGAATCGAAGACGAGGGCAATATGGGTCTAGTGAGGGAAATATATGTGGTATCTCCCGAAAAGAAGGCCAATCAATATTATTATTATTACCTGTTCAACTCTTTATGGTGCATAGGAATAGGAACAAGAAACGCGAACAAAGTTGAACCATAGATATCGGAAGAATAAACCAAAATAAAATATTCTTCCGCTATCTATGGTTTCAACCATAGAAATCGGAAGAATAAAACACTAGATGGGAAGCGCGTGTGCACGAGCCATTACTTGTGCAGAAAATTTTCTTGCTGCTCATGGACACAATGAAAAGTCACGTGAATGAGGCGACGTGCAATGGTAAAATGGAATAAACAACATCAAATTAGCACAGTAAAAGGGCTAATGTCTTTATATCATTAAAGATGGAGAATAACGATTTGTGAAAAAATGAAACAAATACAAATCCTTGTTTATAAGACATATAAGAGCCTTCTCATAATATTCAATGGGGCTGTTTTTTTTTTCATTATTCAGTAATATTGGAAATAAAATTTGATAGTAATTGTCAATTCTTGGGACTATTTACCCAAACTGGCCGTGGGTGGCGCTATTTAAATTCTTGTCAATGTGTGACGTAGTAGAGGGGATACGGTCCACGAACGAATCCCCTCGGTGCGCGGGAGTTGTATGGGATTTCCAATGAGTTTTGTGTACATGCGGTTTTTGTATGCTAAAACTGTCCGAATCACTGCCCGAATGATCATTAATATCCGATTGGTACATTGATTCTTCATCGATGCTGTATTCCTACCAAGGACGGTCGCCATATGTATCATTTTCAACCATTTTACTTTCGAAATGATTGGAGTGCATGTATCGCGTGTGGGAATGTAATATGCAACACACTGTGTATAAATATTCATAAGGAAAGCGAATCCCCTCTTCTACGTCACCAACTTGAGGAAAAGATGAATATTCATGATATGTAAATGAACCAAAAACGGGCAAAGTCGAGAGAAAATTTATCATTCTTGGTGAATGTGGAACGGTAAAAGGTGGCTTAAAATTCACATCAAGAAACTTAAAAAAGTGAGGGTTTATTATATGTTTACCTTAATTGGAGCTAGGTGAACAAAATTTTACGTGAACATCTTATTTTTCGAAATCGTTGGAGCCCAGCTTTAAGTTGCTATGCTCAAGGTAAATTCCCATTCTGACTTGAATAGCCACTGGAACTTTACACACAATTTCAATTTTTTTAGCCTCATTCTTTTTGTTAATGGCAGCCCCCACACTGAATGTGCGTCTGATACGCGTTTCCCATCTAGTGTTTTATTCTTCTGATATTCCCCCCCACAGAAGCGTGGTAGGGGTCTACGAATGAGTACTTACCTGTAGAGCCACTACTTATGCATATTTCCCTAGACCGTCAGGTATTCACGCTAAGAATTAGATACAACAGCGCCCCCTATCGACCTACTCACAGTGCCCCGCGGCATGAATGCCACGTAGGCGTCCTCTTTTCTCGGTTGAGCTCAGGGCGGAATGCCCAAAACATCGAGAATAGTGGGGAGGAGGGAGGGACGCTCTACAGGTAAGTACTCGTTTGTAGACCCCTACCACACTTCTGTGGGGGGGAGTCTACTTAACTCGTCTTACCTGTAGAGCCACTACTTATGCATAGACTGGCACCGGCTGAAGGCGGTGGGTACGCGAGATGCTATTGTATACAGGAAGGGGCACTGTTACCAGCGCAAGCCCTGGCAAAGCCTGCGCACCCAAAGGAGGGTAGGGCAGGCAAGCCGAAGAGAGGCCCCTAAGCTTCAAACATCCATGAAGCTGCAGCCTCTGAAAAACATGAAAGCCAATCGCGGGCTCGACAAGATACCCGCGTTGGATAAAAAAAAAAAAACCAGCGCCCGCCGCGCCGACCTGCGCGGCAGGGAGGGAATAAGGTTAGTAAAGACATTGCTAAATGCAAATGAATATACTAAGGGCAAGAGCAAGGAAATGAGGGAACTCACCTATTGCTGTGAGGTCCTTGTTGGGAGCGGGTCACGGGGTGCAGACCTGGCAGCCGACTCCAGCACCGCTCTCCCTGCCCTGGCCTCTGCCTGGAGAACATCCTTCAAATAGCACTCTGTGAAGGTGTTCGGGGTCTTCCAGCATGCAGCCTGGACGATATCAACTATAGAAATACCCTTAAAGAAGGCCCACGAGGTGGATGCCGCCCTGATATCATGCGCCCGGGCTGAGCCAGTGGCTCCCGCGGGCGGCGCATGCAGGGATGCATTAATAGCCGAAACTAGCCAGCGAGCGATCGTGTCGCGAGAAGCCGGTCCATACGGCGGGGTCGTTGAAATAAAAAGTTGGGAACAAGCCGCCCTGAGCGGTTTGGTCCGGTTGATATACCACTTAAGGGCCCTGACAGGGCACCAAAACTTGTCGTCTGGGACAGACGAAAAAGACTTGATGTCAGGGACAAAGATATCAGGAGGAGAGAACGACTCTGACTGATTCTTTGTCAAAAACCTGACCCTCGGGATTAGGCGGACACCTCCTGGCTCCCAACGGATGTGACCCGCCTCTTTCGAGAGGGAGTGAAGTTCACTACGTCGCCTAGACGTAGCCACAGCCACCAGAAAAGCAACCTTCACTGACAGGTGCAGCAAGGTGGATGCACCCAAGGGTTCAAACGGGGGCTAGAGAGCACCGTCAGAACGCTGAATAGATCCCACGCAGGGACAAGCCTGCGCGTCGGGGGTCGTGAACCAAACATACCCTTGAGCAACAGGTGAAGGGCCTGGTTGTCCGACACTGAGGAGCCATCTGGGAAACCTCTGTGGACGGCCGCTATGGCCGACCGGTAGTTTTAAATCGTAGAGGACGCGAGGTCGCTCTCGAAGAGGTATACCAGAAAATCTGCAACCTCCCCTACAATAAGTATTGGGGGGATGCAGAGATCGGACTCGGCACCATTTGGAAAAATGACGTAGTCTGCTGTCATAGGTTTTCCTGGTGGAAGCCGTGCGGCTGCAGGCTGCAATAGCCGCAGCTCGCTGAGAAAGGCCAGCTGCGCGGAGGGATTGCTTGACAGCACTTAGCACGTCAAGTGGAGATCCTGCGGAGCCGGGTGAAGAAAACCCGAACTCGGCTGGAGCAGAATGTCCGCTCTCTGCGGAAGGATTACTGGCTGATGAACAAGAAGTTTGGTCAGCCTCGGAAACCAAGGCTGACGGGGCCAGAATGGAGCTACGAGGAGGACTTTGCAATCCTCCTGTTCTAGCTTGGTCAGCACGCAAGGGATGAGAGAGAACGGGGGGAAGGCATAAGCCAGCAGCCCATCCCACCGTATCGCCAGAGCGTCTGTCTGCCACGCTCGAGGATCGGGGGTCCTCGTGCAGTAGGTCGGCAGTTGGTGGTTGTCCTGTGATGCAAACAGATCGACGTGAGGACGATCTATCAGCTGGAAGAGAGTCTGAGCAACCTGTGGATGTAGAGACCACTCTGTTGGTCGGATCCATCCCCTCGAGAGGGCGTCGGCAGCGGAGTTCTCCTCCCCCGGGAGGTGAACCGCTGAGAGGATCACACTGTGACGCATGCACCACTGGAAGATGGTCCACGTGATCGCACACAGCTGGGCGGATCGCGTGCCTCCCTGGTGGTTGATGTAGGCCACCGCGGTCGTATTGTCGCAGCGGATCAGGACAGAACGACCTGTCACGGAGGACTGAAAATGCTGGAGGGCGTTGGAGACTGCCAGCATCTCGAGCACGTTGATGTGGTCTGAGCGATGATCGGGGCCCCACCGGCCCGCCACTTGGCGTGGGTGGAGGGTGGCCCCCCAACCAGAAAGTGATGCGTCTGTGGTGATGGTCAGTGATGGGTGGGGTCTGCGAAAGGCACGGCCCGCCATGATGTTTGAGACGTCCAGCCACCAACAAAGGTGCGGCAACAGCCAAGGAGTCACTGGCATGGGAAGACTTAAGCGATGAAGTTTTGGCCGGAAGAAGGAGAGCAGGTGAAGCTGGATGGGGCGCATCCGCAACCTGCAAAAATTCACCACGTCTACCAGGCTGGCCATGAGGCCCAGCAGTCTGAGCCAAGCGCCTGCTGGGGCCACCGAAACCGGGAGAAAAAGGGAAACGCATTGGTGGAGGTTCAACATGCGATCCCAAGTAGGTCTAGCCAGCCCAGCCCGGAGGTCGAGTGACACTCCGAGGAAGGTTGGGGACTGGGAGGGACACGGGCGGGACTTCTCTACATTGATGATAAACTTGAGGTTCTCTGTGAGGTTCCAGGTGAGGTTGAGTGCCGCCACCGTGGCCTCGCGAGATTGTCCCACAATGAGCCAATCGTCGAGGTACATGAATAGCATCACACCTTGTCTCTGCAGCGAGGCCCCGACTGCCTTTACGACTCTTGTAAAGACGCGGGGCGAGGTAGAGAGGCCGAACGGGAGAGCCGTGAACTCGTACACGATGTCCTGGTACTGAAAACGCAGGAACTTCCAGTGATCCGGCCTGATAGGAACGTGGAGGTAGGCATCCTTCAGATCTATGCTTGCTCCCCACGCTGGCGTCCGGATGGATTCGAGAATAATTTTCAGCGTATCCATACAGAAGCGACGAGGCCGAATGAATTTGTTGAGGGGTTTCAGGTTTAGGATCGGACGCCAAACTCCGACCTCCTTCTTGGGAACCAGGAAGAAGGTTGACATAAACCCTGACTGTGGCTCCCCCTGGGGGAGCACGCGTATTGCCCGCTTCTCGAGGAGAGATGTTACTTCCGCCTCGAGAGAGCGACGCTTCGAAACATTGATCGGCACTGGAGTAGGCCGAACGAGCATGTCCAACGGGGGGGTGCTTGTGAACTCGAGCGCATAGCCTCGGGTGATTATGTCGAGCACCCACCGGTCGGACGTAGCTTGAACCCAGGACCCTGCAAATGCCTGAAGACGGCCTCCTACGGGTCCCATGGAGGGAGGCCTGCAGGAGACGGGAGAGTCACTTACGCCTGGCCCCGGAAAACCGGGGGCCGGGCGGGCGATAGCCACGTCCTGGTTTCGGCTGCTGGCGCCAGGCAGTGGTGGGTTGTGACTGCGTGGGGCGGGCAGAAGTTGAAGTGGTCGATCGGCCTCGAAAACTACCACGAGTAGAAGCACTGAGCGGGCTACGTCGGGGGATCACGTAAGACGGCTTGCCCCCGCCCCGTGACGACTTTGTTGTCAGCGAAGAGATCGTTTCCCAGCAGGGGAAGGGCCTCGAGCCTCTTACGGGCACCTTGAGACGGGAGGAAAAGCGCGTCCAGCACATTGCCCCGACGGGCCGAGGTAGCAAGGGCGGACACACGAGCGAACTGGTCGAGAACCGACCGGAGACCATTATCAAGGCAGTGAAAAGCGGCCATCAGCATGTCCAGGGGAACTGCCGACTCCTCCTCACAACCGGATTCCAAGTATTCCGTGAGGAGAAGCAAGAAGGAGGTCGCGGCCAAGCCATGGCGGGAGGCTGTGTCCAGCTTCTTCAGCGTGTCCTCCAACGTGGTGCGGGTCTTATCCGCGAAGGGCCGCTTCGACGACGGGCACCCCTCATCCGCTGCCAACTTGTCCTTTGTCGCATTGGAGAGAGACGGGGTGGAGAAGAACTTCTCAAAATCTGACTTGGGGAAGCGATAGTAGTCGAGCTCCCGTTTGGAGTATGCTCGCCAATTACCAGGGGACATAATCCCAGAGATCTTCTCGACACACACCTGGTCCAAGGGGATAACTGGAAAAACCTTGTCACCAGTCCCAGCTACGCCCGTCTTGCGCTTGAAAGACTTGTGTTCCGGCTGGGGGGGCTCCTCCTCAGGCGGGAACTGTAGCACACGGATCATGTCTCTTTGTACGAGCCTAAGCTCCGTCTCGGCAATAGACAGTCGCTGCAGCTGGGCCACGCCCAGGTCGTCAGCTGAGCCGTCCGATGAATGGGAAGACTGCGAGTCGGGATATTCCCGGGCGGCGGCAGGCTGGCCAGATGAATGGGCCTGTGGTTGGACGACCTCCTCAGACTCTCCCCCACCTGTTGTGGGTTGAGTCTACTAGTTCATACCTACCCCAGACGGTTACTACTATATGCAAATTCCCCTGCGCCAATTTGCTGCTTCGCTGAAAAGACTTGATCAACCGTGGTGCACCCTGACCTCCCACAATGCATACCGACATAGCCGCCATGATCGTCCTTCTTTTCGAAGCCAGGAGGCTCGAGGCCAGAAGTGGGGAGGACGGGCGGGACGCAACCGTCTGGGGTAGGTATGAACTAGTAGACTCAACCCACAACAGGTGGGGGAGAGTCTACTGCATTCAACCTACCCCAGACGGTTACTACTATATGCAGAGTGGCACCGAGTTACGGTGGTGGGCTGGCTACATGGAGAGCCAGGAAAGTTTGGTGGATATGAATCAGGTTAGCATAATGGGCACAATGCCCATCGTGAGTTCGCCATGGGCAGAGCTTCCGTGGAGGTCTTGCCCATCTGTCAGCAGGCCTGAAGGAATCCTGGTTTCCAGGTCGGTGAAGCCAGGATTTTCCTGTCGTACATGAGTTAAGTCGCTCCGCAGGACGTCCCTCAGGTAGCAAGAGGAGAAAATGGAGGGGACATTTCCATCATGCTGCCTCGTCCAAGTCTGATGACAGAACTCAGAAATAGGACCAGGATGCGAGTACTGTTCTCGCATCTTGGGTCTTGATGTATCAGTGGGTTTGCTGGCCCGGTTTAGATGGGCAGACTGGGCATGCAAACTTGACGGTCGAGGCGATCCAGCGGATAAACGGGACTTTCGACGCTGGGCTTCGTGGTAGTGGCGAAGGGCTGAGAGGGGTTCCTTCTCAAGTCCTTAGATTGGGCTAGGTGCCACATCAGACCCCTGACGTGGCACCCTAGCTTGTCTGACGGGTCACCGGAGCGCGATGTCCGAGATGATACAGAGGTGTCTGGTGGCTCGAAGACAGGGCATCAGTTTTGGTGAGGAAGCCTATGGTTGGAAGGAGTCGAGTGCTGTGTGGCATCCGGCGTATTCAGCTATCGATAGGGCCCTGATTTCACTGGTCCTCGTAGGCGTAACCACTGACAGGAGGAAGGTTAGGGGGCTTACCAAAATAGCCTTACCGTTCTTCCCGGGGGAAGTCCGCTGGAGTCCGCGGACTTTTTTTAACAAAAGAGCCCTTGACAACCACGGACGCACGCGGCAAGAACGGTGTATGCTAATCAGCAAACATGAATATTCCTGTTCGGTCCGCGTCAGAACGCCATACCCAAATTGTGGTCAGGCATTTAAATATGAATGTCAGCTGGAAAGTCCGCGATCGGAACGGTGACTCAAAGATCTGTATGTAGCGGAGAGCCCAGCCAAATTTGGCAGGCCGCGGTCGGAACGGCCTGTTCAATAATGGTCGGTGATGATTTTTTGCGAACGTAATTTTGATGCATGGTAGTTTATAACTTGGGCAAAACATTCCTAGGCAGACTTGTTGATTTGGTCACGGTATTAAAGGCAAGCCATGCTTCAAAAATGTTTTGTTTTTACCAACAAGTTCACGGCGGCCATGGCAGTGGCTCGATGCATATAGTTGGATAACTATTATCCAACTCAATGGTCCGATGTCCGAAAGTAATTTCTCACCCCAAATATGTACCGAAATCGGCAGCGATCCACGCGGTACCGACGGCTACATTTACCTGACTGCACCACATAGACCTACACATAATACGTTGCACACTGATCACGTTTACTTCCGGCCTACCTGGCTGACCGTGTATTGGGCTTACACGTGAGCTGAGACTCTTTCGCTGGTGCACGTTTACTTATGACATAGTGATTATTACGATGCACGCGGATACCAATTGTGGAAATTTCGAGACCCCGCGGGACTTCCCCTTGAGCACGCAATCTTGTTTTAGTCAGCTACCCGGGTTATTGTTTCGAGTACAGTAATATTGGTACTGGGAATACGACATGAACAAATTCAGTTACGCACGGTGCTGCACGTGCAGTCGGAACTTGGGCGATACGGATGAAAATTAGCCTATAAACAACATGATCTCATGGTTTGAAAGAGGAGTACATTTATATTTATAATATCAGATACCTAAACACCAAGGATGATTTTTTGTTCCTACCAGAAGTACCTTATTTATGATCCTTTTTTCACAACTTACTCGGCATTCTACACTGACTGACAGTCGGAACATGCGGAACCTACATGTACAACACTGCTATCATTTTCGGTATAACCAGCATACATCGACAAAATTATCTCGAGGTCAGGTGAGTTTGCCTTAAACCCTGAATTTGAATTCCATCTCCTTCATGGATTCCTAAATGTAACTTATGATCCATAGTAATGAACATTGGAAAACTTTGACAGTAGGCCTATGCCAACTTACTCGTAAAAAAGAAGAAGTGTTCATGGCCTTATCATTTTCTATAAATCGGTTACGTATCAGTACGTATCTAATAAATACTAATGAATGTACATGTATATCTCATTGTTGTTTCAGTATTGCAGATGACAAGACGAGTTGTCCAAGTAGCACCAGTGGCAGAGAAAAGGCGAATCAGTGTACTTACGTAGCCGACCATCTAAGCCTATACCATAAAGCAGTTTCTCCTCCAAAATTCCGCATTTAGGAATGCATTATCTATATAATGTATACAGTGTGGGGCATCTAATTTTACTACAATCATAATATTTGAAGAAGAAAATGACAAATGGTGTAAGCCCCTTATCATTACACACTATAATTATTTTTCCATCATTCTTTTTTGCAGCAGGTTTACAAAATCAATGTTGCTTTTTTTTTTTTTACTTTTTGGCTATTTTGGTGTAATAATAATAATCAATATAAACTTATGCCTAGCGCAAACATTTTACAAAATAATCAAGGCTGCGCTGTCCATAATCTTAATAAACTCAAATGACTAGATGTACCTTCAGTCTAGATTTGAATACAGATACAGGTGGTGATTTCCGAATATCTAATGGTAACTACCGGTAATTATTCTGTAAACGACCACCCAGAGTTGTTTTTTGTATTATATGATTGTACTTATATGGATATATATTATATGGATCTCGTGAGCTTATACGCAAGTTATGAAAGTGTGTACATGATTTCAAACAATTTGTGAAAATGTAATTAAAATTGCTTATCAAGTCCTTGCAGGAGTGACCTAGTCATTTTTATCAGAGTGCATGTACATGTATTTGTTCCAAATCCATTCTAAACGAGCGGCATTTGGAGAGAGCTTACTGGAGGTTGGTTTTGTGAAGAAGTAGACAAAATGCTTGGAGTCTTGTGATTGCTGTGCAGGTATATCCTAGGTATACAGGTAGGTTTAGCTGAGCCTGATGGAGTGGGCAAAACTCCCTTCCACAAAGGTTAGTGGGGTTCCAAAATAATCGCTGTCCGGTTGAATGCCAATCGATCTCACTGAACTAGGTGACATGACAATCGACAGTAAACGGTGACGCTCAGTTTAGTCACTCTTTTAAAAAGAAAATACGAAGTTTGGTAAAAACAAAAATAATAACACACATTTTTTATAATATAATACCGGTAATAAATACAGTTTCTACGATATAAAAGGCTAGTTCATACTCTGGGACGAATTTGTAAGGGCACAATTTTGCATATGGGCGAAAACATGAACGTGATTTTGTTTACGGAAGCTTGGTGCCACTGATTTTTCAAAATTGAACACCTGCTTCACAAAATTCCCAGCTGATAATGCTTCTTTACTGAAGTCAAAACTGCATGCTTTCGACACGCTAAAAGCCACGGAAAGAACGTACAATATGTGAATGTTTCTCGGAGACGATCATTTTATACCAACATCGTCCAATCCGCGGTAAGAACGCAGTATGTTAATTATGTTAATCACGTCTGTGGGACTCGTGACGTAGTTTTTCTGCCACAATAGCGTCCGCCCGGGCCAGCTCATTAACTCGTTGCGCGCTCGAGTGCACACGGCCGTGCAGTCCGCGAACTTCCCGGCCCCTTAGCAACGGCAGACTTGCCGTGAAAAACGCGGACTTTCCGCGGAATAACGGTAAGGCTATTTTGGTAAGCCCCCTTAGTAGATGCACGGTAGTGTGCTAGGGGCCATTCGGTAGAACGTGGCCCATAGGAGGTGTGTGCATTGGCCACATGGGTTGAGAGGGGAGAGCCATCCTCGAAAACATCGCGTGTAGTCCAAGCAGACCTGTAGCTGCGGGTAGAAGAAACTTGGAGCCTGGTGTGGAGCTGGTGCGTAGGCAGAGGTCCGCCATAGCCGTTAGTGGTGTATTAGTAGGAGAAGGAGAGGGAGCATCTTCGTAGCACCACATCGGGGAAGGTATAAACAGTCACCGGGTAGCCATGACAGAGGCGTCGTTGTGAGGCCCCGCTGTGAGGGTCCTTGTATGATGTCCAGCGTGTTGGGTGTTGGTTTTGGGGGCCGTAGGCCCCAAGCCAAGTGAAGTGGAGGGTGTCGGGCCCGGGTAGTATTGACTGGTCATTGCGCAACTGGTCCGGGCCGAGCCCCTTAGTTTGCCTCTCGACGGTGGTGAGAAGTTTCCTGCCCGTACGCACGAGGAGGCGTGTGTCCGGTGCGTGGTGTAAGTCGCTGCCAGTACTGTCCTTAGAGGCGACATGGGGCGCCTAAGATGGCTTGTACATGATACATGCTATGTAGGAGGGCAGACGAGTGTCTCGGTCGCAGCGACCACCTGTGGGGTCGTTATTGGCGGTCGAGAAGTGGAAGGTGGAGTGAGGTGTTGTCCTTGCCGGCGTCCCCTGGATGATCCAGGGCGGGGACGCAGATCAGAGGGGCACAACCCATCCGCTCTGGGTGACAGGTCAGGAGTAGGTGTGTAGATGTTCTTGCTTGCTCTCGGTATAACTGAGAGTGCTGGCATATGTGTTGCAGGGCTACTAAGAATCTCACAGTGGTTGTGGTTCCGATTGCTGGTACGGAGTGGCGGCCTACTCGTTGCGCCAGTCCGGACGATACGGGTTCAAACCTCACCAGGAACTATTCCAAGATCCTTGTAGTGGGGTTGGAGTTCTTGGAGTCGGGACTTCACGCCTATGCTGGGTATGTGACTGACGTCCAGCGTTCGTCATGTGGGTGATGTCCAATGGTTGCTCCGAGTGGACCATTTGAACACGTAGTTCGGTCCTTCGCCGAGATCTGGGCCGAGAAGCCAGGCGTTGTGGGCGAGTTTACATATACCAGGAGAATGTGACCTGGTTGGGTCGGGTCACTGCCATTCTCTATAAAGACCTGTGGGCCACGAGGCTCAGGATGCTAAGGGTATCCTGAGCGGGGTGTTTTTGACATCTTCCAGGGGTTTGTAGGAACCAGGAGTCGAAAACTCTGGACTGTGTCTTGTTGTGTGTGGCAGCAGGTGTAAGGTCATTGGCAGAGATGACCTACTCATCCGATGATGTGGAATGACAGCCAGACGTAAGGCGTCGGAATCCCTGTGTGTTCCCCAAGTTTGCGATCTGCAGAAAGGAACTGGGGACCGTTGGGCTGGCCCGAGTCGACTTCGGTCCTGCTCGCAGAGGTTGTTTGATGCGGGGTACGTGTAGACGGGGTCCATACCCATTGGGTATAGGGCCAGCGTGTTGAGGGCTGGCATGAGCCGGCCATACTGGTAGTTATGATAAGCTGGAAATGTTGACCTTCGTGGAAGGGACTGTGGCCACAGCTATTCATGGTAATTCTTCAATGTCCTGGGTAGAGCCGATAGAGAAGAAAATTGCCTTGTAATTTCCGCCGATGGGGGTTTTAAGGCCTCAAGGACGTCGAAAATCAGTCCGCAGGTCCGAAAGGGGTGCTTCGGAGTTCTGCAATGTTGTTGCCAATCGTCAACGGGAGCTATTCCGCAACGAGCGGTGAGCTTGTGGAGTTGACGGTGGAGGTAGGCTGGGTTGACGCATGCTGGGTTCTTCCCTGCCTTGGCATGTAGTGACTCGGTACTGTATAAGTGCCGCCATGTAACTAGAATTTGACAGAAAGGAAGGAGGAAAATTCCAATCTATACCATACTTTGTACAGTGTTTATCACTTTTCAAAGCATAAGGATGAGAGAAGGCGAGGAAGTCAGCTGATCCGAAGATGTTGCAAGCGTGATAAGTAGTGATGGTTCATCTCAGACTATGTAACACCGTCAGGTCATGGAGGTAGAACAAGATCAGGATGACTAGTCACCTCCCGGTACCCAATATATTTTGGGCCTCTATGTGGTGAGCAGTACATGTACAAGTATTATCACATGTATAAAACATGTACATGTATTATCACATGTATGACCTTTGACCTCAGGACAACATGCGTGGCGAGTGAGCTAGCCGAATTTGCAGGCTCGCATTTTAATCACCTTTATCACTCTATTCATTATCCAGCGTCCAAACAGGATACGTGTAGTACACTTATGACTGCCAGGGTCGCCGAGGTCACCGATGTGGAGCCACGGAGCGGTCTTGGCTGTAGTCATTGTAGTAGTGTGCGAGCCGTAAATGACGGTTGTACAATGCTCCCGGAAGTGCATTGTGCGTGGTCGTTGAACAGTTACGTGCAGTGCGTGTGGACTCTCGCAGTTTCCCGTTCCGGTAGCGATGGTGAACGATGATTCAGTGTACGTGTCTCGGGTACATGTTACCGCTCCGTAGCGTCGAGCTAAGGTAGGACGCGTTATCGGCCCATGGGCACTGGACAACTCGACTGGGAACACCTCGCCATGAAGCAGGTCGACTGCAAGCGGCCGAGCCCGTGAACATAGTGCGGACCGGCATGGCCATTGGGCGGTAAAAAACTGCAAATGGGAATCCTAGCAGCTTTCCGCTCCGCGAGGAAGAAAGTACCGGCATTATCCATCAATGCATCCGTGGAAGCATAGAGTTTAGCCTTAAGTCGTCCGCGGGCCAACTCGGCCCAAGGTGCGTCGACTGCAGTTGGGGCCGAGCCGGCGGCATCGTTTCCGCTCCAGTAAAGCCGGACAGTATGAAGGGATCCATGTACAGTACGAAGTGCGTGTACAGCAGATTCCAGTATGGATAGGACAGGACAAGTCGGCCGTGGAAGTGGAACGACTCGACTTGAGACAGTCCGACCGCGGGTACAGTCCGACTCTGAGGGTGACAGTCGGCTGGGCTCGGCTGCGTAAAGGGCTATTGCGGCTGAGTTGGTGCAGGCGTTGAGGCTCTCTGCTTTCGTTGAGCGATGGTCGGAAAAGGCTCGTATAAAGTCCATCTCGAGCTAAGAATTACATGTATGCTGTAAATTGTGGCCCGCTGACCAAGGATAATAATAGATATGCGCAATGAGCGTCATGCTTGGCGGATACCGAAGCATTAAAAGAGTCCATTATTATTATAATAAAGAGACACTGCGCCATGGAGCTTGGTCTGGGCGGAGAGGGCCAGATAAGTGGGCGCGTCCAGGCGGCAATCGTCACTGGACGTCGGTGTAATACATGTACTGTAGTGGGTCCAACTGATTGTGGCCGCCGATGCATCACGGAACAAAGCCGACGGTGTTGACCTGGCTTGTATGGACGATGGGCCGTGCAGCTGTGTACGTAGATCTCTCCACATCTTTCCGCTTGGGGAGAGCCCAACAATAGCAAGGATGTGCGTGTGACAATCTATGTATCAAATGAAGGGGGGCATGGTAGCGCGGCTAACAAAGCCGTGCGTAATGCCCCGTGTGGCTTGTTGAGGGGTCTTGTTGTGTGTGACCCCCTGAAGCTTTCAGCTCTATGCAGCTGGGCCACGTAGTAAAGGAGCGTCCCTTTGACGTCCGCAATCGTGCTCGACAGACTGAGGGGTGGTAGGCATATCGCTTCTCTCACCCCACAGCTATAGCACATGATCTTCGGCGAGGTGAGCCTTCATACCGTGCCCTGTATAGGCGACTGGAGGCCGCTAATGGTAGCGGGTTGAAGTCGGTGGCATGGTGCGGGCTGGAGTAGCTGTCTGGCAGTTCAGCCGTGTATGGAACTCTCCATGGCTTTCCGTCTGGGTAGAGCCAGACAATGGACGTGGGGTCACGGTGCTCATTGGCTGCTCGAGCCTCTACACATCTCTCTGAGGTCCGCAATGGTGTTCGCTCGGGCGTAGCAGTGGTACGATAGTAGCACTGCTCATATACACTGATGTCTGAGGCTTTGTACATCGGACAAAGGCGTGGAGTGTGCAGAATAAAAGCTAGGACCACTGGAGGCTGCACGCAGACAGGGCATCTCTCTGACGTCCGCAATCGAGCCCGGCAGACATGGGGAGCAAAAGCACGTCATCACGGCTCTTACCCGTAGACAGCTAGTACATGTATATCGGCTCGGGAGACCGGAAAACGTATCCGGGGCGAGCCTCTGTTGAGCGGGTCGTAACAATGTTTCCTAAACAAAAGGAGCATGTTACACCCGGGCCAGTCATTCCGTTGCGGCGGCATCCTTCGTCGCCTCCGGTAGCGAGCGTTCTCCCTCCGCTCTGGTAGCGACCGTGGTATCGAGCTACCCCCGGCCGTAGGCCTCTTCGGGACAATTAGACACGTAGCCTTCAAGGCATGCCTAGCATCTAACCGCCCGGAATTCCTTCGGACTGGCAGTGGTAGCAGCAGTAGCCCGGAATGAGGGGACGAACCCAAACTCGGCCATTCCGATTTGCTGTACCGCGGAGGGAATGAGGTTAAACTCTCATCCATTCCCCCCGCATATAGGCCTTTCATCGGGTCGTAAGCACAGAGCCGGCTGTGTTACCCCGGCATCACGTAGAGGTGTATAGACCGCGACGACGTAGGATCACGGTACCTGTAGGATGCACAAAGAAAAAGAGAGAGAAAAATACCAAAAACAAACGCACAAGAGAACACTGTTTATTGGTAACGGTTAATCAGATAAGTAAAAAGGAAAAATATCAAGTCTATACAGTTTGGAAGAGCAGCGGGAAACGGAAACTCGAAAATCGAAAGAGCCCACGAAGGGCACGTCCGTTTCATAGCGGCGCTGAGAAAAGAAGGACGATCATGGCGGCTATGTCGGTATGCATTGTGGGAGGTCAGGGTGCACCACGGTTGATCAAGTCTTTTCAGCGAAGCAGCAAATTGGCGCAGGGGAATTTGCATATAGTAGTAACCGTCTGGGGTAGGTTGAATGCAGTAGACACAAGGGACATTGAAGGGTGAAGGCTTACAGCTGGAGGGGATGCCGGAGCACGGCTAACAGTGTGCGGTAGGTCCCTTTGTCCTTGTCCCGCCCAACCGTGACCAACGATCAGCGGGGCCTGTGTGTGGGCCACGGGATCGGTACGCTGAACAATAGAGCCCGACTGGTGGGAGGCAGCAAGGGCTGATATTGATGCCGAAATCGATTGGAAGGCTTGAAGGAACTCACCCCGTGAAACCACGTCCTCGCCCTTGCAGCGTTTGCTGCGACGGGACCGGGAGGAAGAGTCCCCAGAACTCGGTGAAGATTCATGCGATCTTCGACCCGACTTCTTTTTCTTCCCCTTCTTCGACGGACGGCCCCGCGGGGTGTCCAAGGAA
Organism: Astropecten irregularis; assembly: GCA_963971285.1. Classification (NCBI taxonomy): domain Eukaryota; kingdom Metazoa; phylum Echinodermata; class Asteroidea; order Paxillosida; family Astropectinidae; genus Astropecten; species Astropecten irregularis. Next base: position 3,229,565 of record OZ020261.1, on the reverse strand, counting down.
GAGTCCGCTGCAGCCTGGGTCAATGGAACCCCGGAGCAGTGGAGAAAGTCCGACGAGCCCGAGACAAGCGAGGCCGACGGCCTGGGGTAGGCCCAGGATGGGCCACCCGCGCCGTCCACAGCCTGCCCGGCCAACGGCGCTCCGAGCCCCACGGGCTGAGCGCGCGATGCGCGGTCGGGGAGACCGGACAAAAGCCCATCCCGGGAGCGCGTGGCGTTCGCCACCGTGCCGGGGAGGCCAGGGTGCACCATATCCGCGGAGCCACGGAGGCCAGCCGGTTGTGACTGCCCCGGATCCGGAGGTGCAGGGGGTGCAGGGCACACGGACGAACCGCGTTTGCCCTGGCGACCGCCCTTCTTGGGTTTGGCTCTGGCAGAGGAGGTTAGTTTTACGGGAACCTTGCCAGAGCCCCCCTTTATTTTCTTTGTGCCTTCCGAACTGGCCGCGGACGGGGACCGGTTGTGGCCCCCGACCCGGGGACTGCCGCCCGGGTAACGGGTTGTTGTACCCGGCGGAGTCCGTGCACGAGAGCACCGCGGTCCGCCCTGGGGAATGGTTGTTTTCCCCGAGATTTGCGGACCCGGCTCTATCAGATCGTCTCATCTTTACCGCACAACACAACACAATATACACGAAGAAATACCAAAAAACTCTACAAACGTTGTAAAAGGATTACCTTTATTACAGAAAGATACACTAGCGAGAAAAAGCGGAGCGAACGAAAACCACGTCCTTCCGCGTCTGACGCTAAGAGAAAAGAGGACGCCTACGTGGCATTCATGCCGCGGGGCACTGTGGGTAGGTCGATAGGGGGCGCTGTTGTATCTAATTCTTAGCGTGAATACCTGACGGTCTAGGGAAATATGCATAAATAGTGGCTCTACAGGTAAGACGAGTGAAGTAGACCTATGGTTTCAACCCGTTCAACGCGAAGTTACGCGTTGAAATTTTGCGTTGAACGTGTTGAGCTACGCGTTCAACGCGCTGGGGTGAATACGGATATTATGGACCGCTAATTATTGTACATAGGCGCAATAGGAAAATTACTCTTTTTGCGGAGGAGGGGTGTATAAATATTTTGGTCACTCGTCATTCAGCTGAGCCCTGACCGAGCCATTGTGACGTATTTTGCATTGAGTTAATCAATTAGACAGACAAAATAGGCGTTTATATCTTGTCTCCAAAATGCTCGGTGACATCACTACATTGTTGCGTGGATCGTTTCCCAGGGGGAATTTTTGGGAGGCGGGCCATACATGTACTGATTTTTTAACTTTGGGGTCAAAATGAAGTACTTACATCAAAATTTTAATTAAAATAGTCATTAATTATGCATTAAGCAATAATCTGAAAGCACTTTCATCCCTTTCCCAAATTTGATTACCTTTAACAGGTGTTTCACCAACTGACCTATTCAGCCCTATGTTCCTAAATTGTCATTTTAATACCAACCTGTTTGCTTGCAAGTTGTAAGCTATAAAACCCCCAATACACTGCCATATCCAAAGGATCATTTAAGATGCATGCAAAATTAGTAAAACCTGAGAAGTAGCTTACCAGTGGGATCATTGAAATAGGGTGCAGCTGTTTTAATCAATATGAAATCAGGAAGTAAACCATGAGGGAAACTGATTACAGATTAATTTGAGTGACTTAAGGGTACCCTAGTCAATTGTTTATACATGTACAATGTTAGGTGTTAAAACAATAGCAATATAAAAAGTAGGTTCATGCAACCATTTTTTAACTTAATGACCCCAGACCACATGCGAACTGGATAATGTACAGTGTCCAAAGGACATTCTTTGTCTTTCAATGTGATAGTATCATTCCCAATATTTTTGTAAGGATGAGAAAAAGGAAGGAAAATTTTTTTCATTCCACCAGTATGGTGCTTTATGTACATGAATCTATCTTTACCCTGATATTGCAGGTAACAATGATGTCACATAAACAAATTGTATAGAAAAAAAGGTAGGTGCAGATGTAGTTCATGATGCAAGTACTACTGCTAGAATGAATGTTCATTACTGTTACCTTCTGAAGCATCCTCCTGTTTGTTAGATCTCTCTCCTGGCCGTTGATAACCAGTGACTTTGTGAGCTTTCTCAATAAACAGGTTGACCAAGTCATTGACTGCATCTTCAATCTTAGCACTCAGCTTGTCAAGTACCTTTGTCTTCTCCTCACAGTGTTTCTGAAATCCAGAACCAATGCCACAGTGAAAACCAGGCTTTTAATATAGATTGTGACACCCCCCCCCAAAAAAAACAACACATTCCAACTAAATTCTTCCCTTGTACTGATATGGTTCTTTCCACTTTCTTATTATTTTTTACTGGGTAATGTGGCACTGTAATAAATGTTTTCTGTTCTTTGGCAGTAAACAAAACCATATGTATACAAAAACTGTATAGACCTCACAATCTAGGTTGGGTTTTGTGATGCATGACAGAAAAGCATGGGAGACCGTGAAGGAAATTCAGAAACCAATGTTTTCATGATCACAAATTAACCGTCAATACTGAAAAACTTGAAACAACCTTGTTAAAAACATAATTTTTGCAAATTAGGCTTGCCCTTCACCGATGTAGATGAGCGCTGCATACTCAGTGCTTCTTGAGTGCACATGAAAAAATCATGCCCTGGCTCAGGTGGGATTCGAACCCACAGCCTCCTGCTTACTAGTGCAGATGCCATACTGCTAGGCCACTGAGCTAGCTGGGGTCAGCGGGGTCAATCATTAATGATTAATTGCGGTACCCCGCCCGCCGCGATATTGGATCCGATTCATATCGCTGACCCCAGCTAGCTCGGTGGCCTAGCAGTATGGCATCTGCACTAGTAAGCAGGAGGCTGTGGGTTCGAATCCCACCTGAGCCAACACATGATTTTTTCATGTGCACTCACCAAGTACTAAGTATGCAGTGTTCATCCACATTGGTGAAAGGCAAACCTAATTTGCATTTTATCTATCTCCTGACCAAATCATTAATATTCATGAATATAACTCTTCAAAACGTAACAAATGTATCAGGAAGCCAGAAAGGGCTGAAAATTCAACATAAAAAATGGTTAATGATTTTTACCTGTGTTTTGATGGTGAATTCCTCAACGTTCCAGGGCTTGTCATTAGGCAAATCACACAACATTGACTCTCCTATTTCCTCTAGCAGGGAATCTATCCTTGCTTCACGTATGTCATTCACCTATTATGGCAGCAATCATCAACAAGTCATTAGGAGACACAAACCTTGTTGCCAATGTCATTCAATTTATACGACAAAGAGTTTTACAAAATAATGTTGCCCAATTTTGACAACTACAAGAGCAATACCTCATAAATATTCATGACCTAGAGCCGAAACCCAATTGGTCACCATCAGGAGCCAGTGGATATATTTGCTGATCACCAGCAAGAAGCCTGGGCCAGAGAATCTCCAAAGGAACCGTTACACAAGTAACATCTCACTGCACATCTATCCTAGTTTGCAGTGTGTGTACATGAACTTCGCCCTACATGAAGTTCACCAAAACGAACATTTTGCTCCACTTTTCGACAAAATTGTGGACAATAAAGAATATTTATGAGGTATAGTAAAACGAATATCACATGGTTTGTTTCGTGTTATGAGGTATAGTAAAACGAATATCACATGGTTTGTTTCGTGTGGACAGTCAATTCTAGCTCCCAAAGTGTTGGAAGGTGACGAACTATAGTTCCCAAGGTGAAGCCTTATGATATTTGTTTACTATTACCATTTTTGTTTCATATATCATAACTAAAAATCATTATCATTTTGATTAGCTGTTCAGAAGCATTTCTAAATATCTAGTGATATCAAAATGGGTGTATGCATGGTGGCATTAAAAGAGATAAACAGTCACTGCACAGAAGATACATACATCTCAGCAAGTTAAACAAAATTGATCAGTGAAATTGTATTTAGTATCTATAAAATAATTGTCTGCGAATGCATAAAATATACTCAACTTGTCCAAGCCCAACAAAACTGAGTATGAAAATTAAGCAAATAGAATCCCTGCATGATTTAACCATTGATTTTTCTAACGATACCTCTTTGATGATTTGAGTAAGATCTCTCAGAGCTGATCTTATGCTACTGAAGTAATTCTCCAGATTGAGGGATGTCCAACTGAGCATAGTAAGACCAGGCATGATAGCAAGGTCTACTTTTCTAGTATGTGCAGTCATTAAAGGCTGGAAGATGCCTGGAATCTGGGCTCTTACTGTTGCATTCTCATCAAGCAGCAACTACAAGATAAAGGCAGTCAAAACATATATCATACATAACTAGGCCTCTACCAAAGGTAAGTGTAACATAGGACCATCACATACCATCCATATATCTAAGTTTAACATTTAACTGCCGCTAATTATCTCAGGCAGATGAAAGATATATCTACTGGATGGCTCCAAGATATCATTCCTTAAAAAGGCCTGTCAGATTTCTCTAAAATGGTCACGGTAACAAAGCTCCTCACTAATAAAAGGCTTAAATGAGTTTTGTGCATGTAAACATTAATTCATGCTTTACAATTTTAAACACATTTTGTGTCAGTGCTATATGCCTAAGTCATAGGCCCTAAAGGCTGACATCCCTTGGCTGGGCAAAACTTAGCACATGCAATTCATCAAAGTTCATGAGAGGCCATACTACTGTTTACGTTGACCACAACCCACAGAAAATAGAACACAAAATCCCCAGATACTTGACATGAAAGTAACAACTTTTACAAAATCACCAGCCCGGGCACTGATGGCCTCATTCTCACAATGTACTGTCCGCCATTACTGCAGTGTCCCTCCCTGCCTTTTGTCCGGCAACAAAAGAATTTACGTAAAGGGTGAATTATTTTGTTGCTAGACAAAATATGGACAGGGACACTGCAGTAATGGAAAGTGTTTCCTACCTGGCAGGTGTTTCCTACCTCCATGGTCCAGCCATCAGATCCATGTATACCCCTTAATTACCCTTTTCACAACAGTTCTCCCCAAACCTGCTTGTATCTTCCCCCAGAGATGCAACTGACCTATGCCAAAAAAATCGGAAAAATGACCGCGAGTATGAATATTTTGTGCGCTGCGCCGCGGCGCGCGTGTAGACATACGGCACAACCCAATGGAGTGAATGTACACGCTGTGCAGTCGGCTAGGGTATGGAGACGAAAGTTTATCGATATTCACTGGTCTTTCACAATTATGATGTCAGTTGCAGCATGAGTTACATTTTACTCAAGAATTATGAACGTACGTGACAAACTTTTCAGCCCTAGAACTAAGGCAGCGTCCTACCTGGCATGCCTGGCAAACAAAGTTTTCTTACGTGGTAGGCCCATAATGGAGGAAGGAAGGCCTGACGTTGCGTTAGGCCTAAAACTTAACTTAACTTCCTTTTCTTCAAGCCCTATCTTCATCGTAATTTGCCTTTGACATCGTTTTCGATATCACAAAGATCATTTCTTTCTGTCGACAATTAGATGTTGCATTCTGTAATTCTGTAGTGTAGGCCTGGTTTGATACGAACGAAAAGTGACAGCGCGTATGAATCAGCAGCATGAATCCCACGTGCACGAAACAACGTACAGTAGGCCTACATGTAAACATGTGCTGTTATGTGTATGCATTCGTTGTGTGCATCGCATCGAGCGAGCCCATGAGATCACGCGCTATTGGTCATTTACTTATGTCAAAGGTCAATATATAAACGTATTTCCAGTCACTGACGGCTCCACACAACACCGGCCTTCGTATTTCATACCGCATTTACCCTGTATGACTGACACTGCAATGTTAACACTGCAATGGCGACTACGCGCGAGATTATATACTCATTCGCATGGTGTAGATCGTGCGCGCATGATAGTTTGCTTCCGATCTTTAGTTTTTTCAAAATAAATTGTACAATTCGAAGCATTTTACGAGAGTAGCCTGATGCTGAACAAAATCGGAAATGGTGTGGAAAATAGAAAAAAGTCGGATTTCCGATTAAAATCGGAAAAGTTGCATCTCTGCTTCCCCCTTTGTAGTTGTCCACCTTTGATCTTGCCTACCCTTATACCCCATTGTTCCCTACCCCTGACCACAAGTACCTGGCCATCCCCATCCTCCCTGATCACTCTGACTGCCCTCCCCTTTTGTTCTGATCCTCTCATCCATTTAAATGTACAAAATCCAAGCACTGATAAGTCTCTTCAATTTTAAAATGCTTTACCTTGAGAGTATTATAGTTGTCTTTTAGTTTCTCCTGTCCTAGGCATATAATATGAGCAGCCTCAGGTATCTCCAGATCATGTTTTCGCATGCACTCAGACTCTCGGATCACTTGGTATAATAAGGGGTCAAAGTTGACTAGAAGCTCCTTGGTTTCTGGGTGACGGATCAGCAGTGTTGCCTGAAGAGCTTGCATGAAAATGTTATCAAGTAACCAATGTTATTTGTGGTCATTAATGTTAATGAGCTATTATAAAATGTCCCTAACCACTTCATGACAGTTGTAAAAAAAAACAGCAACAGTATAATTTTCACTGTATTATAGGATTTTTTTCCCACGCAAAATTTACACAGTTTACTGATGCTTTTCTTGGTCTCGTCTGATGCGTGTTAATGTCAATCGCGGAGAGTATGACGATTATTACTTGAAAACGGCTCTAATCCCTGACTTCTCATGGTGAGAGTCTAGGGGTACGTTCAGACAGCCTATTATATTACACCAATTGAGTTAAACCGCTCAGCAACAGCAAGTGGTAAGTCGTAAGTTAAAATGCGTCCATACAGCGTTTTACTGTTTTAAAACTGATAGGTTTTAAGAAGGTCATGCACTGTGCCATGGCCCTGATACAGGCTTTCACTTAAAGGTTGTATCATACTTTGGTAAGAGAAATGTTCACAGATTTACGTATAATTTACAGGGTATGAAGATGGTGCTGGTAGAAACATGCTGTTAAAATGTTTCCGCCTGAAATGGTGTATTTATCCAGAAATTAGTAAAACAACGACCGAAAATCTTTTTGATCTTTTAAAAGATAAAAAATAAAAGAAAAAACACTTATATTGTGGCTGTTTTTCGCTGTTTTCTCAAAAAGTGAGCAACGTATGGGACTGAAATTTTCACAGATTACTTTTACTGTATCTCCCTTGATATTTTTGCCCACGAATCTGTATTTCTTTGACAAAAACCAAAGTATGATTAAGTTATAAAATAAAACATGTGGATTTATCTGTGTGCTCAATATAAACAAGCGCGCCACAACAGGTGTTACGTAACCAACTGCCAGGCTTCGCTGCACTGAAACAGGAAGTCGGAAAGTTATTCTGTCCCAACATTGTTTTAACTGTGAACTCGATCGGTTTAAACACTACACCGTCCTCCCGAGCAGTTGTAACTTCGGTGTTTTAGCGGCGGATAAAACCGATCAGTTTTAAATGTAATAAAACCACTTTAGAGACACACATTTTTTAAACGATTTTAGCGAATTTAAAACGTAAATAGTGTTGTTATATTTCTTTCTTTAATTTACAACACTTTCCAGGCAGGAGGTAATGGTCCTCATGTAACTGCATTGCTGGGTATGCTCTGATAGGGTGATGCCTTCTAGCTACTTTTGGGGGGCGTGGCACAGTGTCTGAGGCTGAGAATAAGGGTTTTGATGGAAACAGGGAACAAAGGAACAGTATGCAACAGCTTACGAACAAATTCTATTGGTGGCAAGCAGAAACGTGAATAATGGTGCACCAAGTAACAATAAGCAATACACAAAATGTTGTTATATAATCATTGCTTATGTGGGAAATTGTGCTGGGACTCAAAAACGGATTTCGGTTCAACCTTCAATTATGTATTATGTAATGGTTTGGTCTCAATAAAGTTTAAGAAAAATGAAAGCTGAACACCACTGGTATAAGAACATAAGAAGTGCTTCATGTGATTAGTTTGCTTAGAGTGAAGGCTACCCAAGTCTTTTCTGGGATCTTATAAGAAAGGGGTTTTATAGCTTAAAGATCAAGTCTATCAGGCGGTCTACGTTGTCTCGGAGGGCTGCATCGCTGTTTGCTGGGTGGTTTTGTTGCAGGCTCTGGGTCAACAGGTAGCTGGTCTTCTCTGGATTGGGTGTTGGTTGCGGTTGGTGTTGGTGAAGTAGGCTCTGGAACTGTGGTGCTTGGTGTCCTCTGCTTACTCGTTGTCAGGAACAAACTGCGGTACTGGATCTGGCTGCTGGTTGAAGACTATGGGTTTTCCAGTGTCGATGTCACAAAGCTGGTTGATGTGTCTGCACAAGATGAAATCAGGACAGACTCGGACCTCATAAGACAGTGGTCAAGTTTAAGAATGGATAAAGCCTGGAATCCACTTTTCACTGCCACGGTGGGTATGCACTGACATATGCTTGCCTGTATGCAGTTTCCGGCTTGTTTTTCCTAACCTGTGATGGAGTAACTGTTCCAGTTGTTTATGAGACACCCGTTGGCGGATGTCTGGTTTGATGATGTCAAGTCTTGATCTGAGGTTTCGTCCCATGAGAAGGAATGCTGGAGAGTGGCCAGTTGTAGAATGTGGCGCATTTCAGTACGCCAAGAGAATGCGGCACAACTTCAGCTTTACTGACCCTTTCTCCCTCTCCATTGATTTTAGTCCATTCTTGAAGGTTTGGACAAAGCGCTCTGCAAGTCCATTCGTTGCTGGATGGTAAGGAGCTGAAGTTATATGCTTCACTTCATTGTGCTTCAGGAATGTTTCAAATTCGTCTGAATTGAAGTGTAGACCATTATCACTAACAAGTTGTTCGGGAATACCGTGGTGTATAAATAGGCTCCTCAGGATATCAATGGTCTGGGCTGATGTTGCAGTAGTTGTCGGAATATTTTCAGGCCATTTTGAATGGGAATCCACAGCTTCCAATAACATCTGTCCCATAAATGCTACAGCAAAGTCCATGTGTATTTTCTGCCAAGGTTTGCAGGCCATTTCCAGGTATGAAGTGGGGCTCTGGCAGGGTTGCATTGTGTCTTCTGGCAACCAGAGCATTTTGCCAATTCTTCTATGTCATGGTCAATTCCTGGCCACCAAGCAAAACCTCGAGAAAGAGATTTCATCTTCACAACGCCAAGATGGCCTTCGTGCAGCTCCTCTAGAATTTGTGCACGCATATTGTTTGGAACTATCACCTGGAGTCCCCACATTAGGCAGTTGTCTTGCACTGTGATTTCATGTCTGTGACTGTGGTAATCTGCTAGGTTTGGATCAATGTTTGACAGCCATCCTCTCATGGTATACTGGCAGTTTCCTTACGGGCATCACTATTAGACACCAGTAAGGTTTCCAGCTGAGACACCTGAAGTTCATCCACTGGAACTTTTGTCTCAGACTCTTTCTGGCTCAAGGGTAGTTTGGATAGACAGTCTGCGTTGCTGTGCATAGCAGTATTTTTATGTAATGTGCTCTACAGTCGTCATGGTATGTGATGCATAGGCAACAGGGCGTTCAGAACCATCAGGCATGACATGCGACATTACAGCGCCTAGCCCATAGGGTGACGCATCGCACGCTACTTTCCCTGGAAGCTCTGGATCATAGTGTGTCAGGACTACGTCTGCTGTGATCAAGGACTTTGCCTTCTCACAAGTAGGAGTCCACACCCACTTATGGTTCTTCTGCAGTAGTTCATTCAGTGGGCGCAGTTTGGTCGCCAGATTGGGTAGGAACCGATGGTAGTAGTTCATTAGGCCAAAGAATGAACGTACCGTACATGTAGTTGGCTCACACAATTAGGTTGTGGAGCATTTTTGACTGCATCGATCTTGCCTTGGGTTTTCTACAGTCCTGTGGACATTATCTCATGTCCACAGAAGATCACTCTACGCTTAAAGAACTCACATTTGGCTTTGTTCAAGCGCAGGCCACAGGCCTTCAGCACATCAAGTACCCCCTCAGGTTGCTGAGGTGTTCTTCGTCATTGAAGCCTGTGATTATCATGTCATCAGGGATACATGGGACACCAGGAATTCCTTGAAGAATCTGCTCCATTGTTCTTTGCCACATGGCCGGTGCTGACGCAATTTCAAAGGGTAGTCTGTTGAAGGCAAACAGACCTTTGTGTGTGTTGATTGTCAGCAACTTTTTTGACTCATCTCATCATCCATGGCCATGTGTAAGTTCGCCTGACGCAAGTCAAGCTTGCTGTATTGTTGCCAACCAGAGAGATTTGCTAAGACATCTTCCACTCTGAGAAGTGGATAGTGATCAACGTTCAAGTTGGGGTTTACTGTCGCTTTGGAATCTCGTACTCCCCCGTTGGGTTTAGCCACAGGAACAATTCGAGTCGCCCAATCACATTGTCTTCAGGCGAAATAATGCCCTGGCTCTCTAGCTTGGTCAGTTCCACTTCCACTTTTGGTCGTACGGCGTAAGGAACTTGTCTGGCTTTCTTGAATACGGGCTGGGCCTTGTCATGGAGGTTAAGTTTCCCCTTAATGCCTTTGAGCTCCTCAACGAAGAGCTCAGGATATTCATCCAGCATCCTTTTCAGCTTCTCTACGGTATTGCCCACTTTTGGGCAGGTGTCATGGCAAAAAGGTTTGGCCAATCAAATTTGATGTGGGATGGCCAATGGATAATTATGGTGATAGCTGAGCCTGTGTCAACTTCCATTTTAACTAGGCAATTGTTGACCTGAAGTGTAACCCAGATTACAGTGCTCATGTCACATTGGTTGCGGGCAACATTGTGTACGTCAATTCTAGCGATCAGCACATCTTCATCAGAATCTATCTCTTGAATCTGAGTGTCCATGGCTTTAACTTTCTCCTTATGATTGGTTTTCCACAGGAATGACATGTCGCATCCTTAAATCGACAATTGTCAGCAGCGTGACCATTCCTGCCACATCTGTAACATAACTTCTTACGTTTAACTACCGTTTGTACAGTAGTACTTGCATGCGTTTGTTGTTGCAGTTCGATTGCATCCTTTGCAGCCGTTTCCATTGCTATGGCCATTTCAGTTGCCTTTTCAGAGTCGACTTGTCCTCTGCAAGAAGTTGTTTCTTGATGCTGCCTGCACGTAACCCACACACAAACCTGTCATGAAGTGCGTCATTCAAATAATCACCAAATTGGCAATGTTCAGCAAATTTCCTCAGTTCAGCAAGGTATGTGCTGACACGCTCTCAGTCTTTCTGGTCGCGTTAATAGAAACGAAATCGTTCCACGATAACCAGCAGCTTGGGGCCAATTGTGAGGTCAAGATTTGTATGAGTTCAGCATACGACTTTGATGATGGCACATCAGGAGCAGTTAGATCTTTGAGGAGTCGGTATGTTTTACTTCCAATGAAACTCAGAAGTGCTGGAACTTGTCTGTTGACTTCAATGTTATTGGCTTGAAAATATTGCTCAAGTCGCTCTACGTATGTAGGAAAGTCCTCCTCATCACTGTTAAAGGGGTCAATACTCCCAATAAGTCCCAAAGCCATATTGTTCGCCAACACAGATTACGTAAGCACGAGCAAATGTGTGACGAGAACACACACACACACATATATATATATATATATACTAGTGACACGTACGCTGCCAAAACGGTCCGTAAATCACTCAAAACAGCATAACTATAACTGCTACATGGCAAATATTTAACCAGACAGGTGAGTAACTGTATCGTTAACAATTCTACGTAACAAAATTCTCATCTCGTCGCCACTTTGTTATGTATTGAGTGGGTTATAGACAGAAATATTCTATCAAGATCACCTGTTTTTTTTTCTGCCATCTTGGAAGATGATTTTATCATCATAAACACTTGACGGCATTATTTATACAAGATGTATCACTGGCATTAAGTATAATGCACATACACTACACTACCTTTACACTCAAGTCAAGAGGAATTCCATCCACTTCTTTTTCCAGCCAGTCCCACTTCCATCCATTTATTTGTACACTTTGATCAATGGTTTTGGAATACTTTCCATTGTAAGTGTCTCAATCGATAATATATCCTTCCTTCTACCGTACTTCTATTTCTAACGTCGTCATTTTTACATGTGCGGTTGCCATTTTGAACAATCTAGGCCAATCCATACGTGCATCCATGTCAGTCGGAACCGAAACGCAAATTCTTTTTGCAGTTTTTTTTTTTAAACGTGGAAATCCATGGATCCTTGGTAAAGTTGCAAGCCTACATTTTATTTATATTACATAATTAGGCCTATATGGGCAGCTTGTTTTAGCGAAGTTAAATGAAGTTTTAAGTGCAGTGTCGTAGTCACAGCTCACATTCTTAATACATTTATTATTATTCATTATTTGCTACGCCCAAATCGTATATGTTGCCAACTCTGTGTTACCAATTCTTGATTGAATAATTTGACTATTTAAATGAAGATACCTGATTTAACAGCATCCACCTGTTTCATCCAGGCTCTATGATACAGTATCTCAAATTCTATCAAAACAGCAGCTGTGCGATTGTAGTTGCGAATCACCTTGCGTGCCTCTGGAGATTTCAGTACACTACCAATATCCTATAAAAGCAGAATCAATGCAAAACCAATATCAGGTCAAAGTAAAATACTAAATCAAATAATTTATATGACATATTCATCATACCACAAAAAATATGATGACTTTCTGTAAATTCTGTCTCACTTCTGAAAATGCTAAGACACAACAACACCATTGCCAAATTGGCTGCTCCATTGGCCTGTACTGGTACAGACTGCGTTTGAAGTAAAATAAAAAATGAAGACAAACGCAGAAACAGCATCTTTGTAGCCAATAAAAGGCAAAACACAAATCCAGCCCACTAAGCCTACGGTTATTAAAATTCAATGGTGTGAACTGTCTGATAGCCGAGACAAAAGTGACGCAAGAAATAAAAGTTGCCAACAAAGGTTCATGATTCTCCACAAGGGCAGCTCACAAGCCATCAGACTGGTCAAAGGGAGACTTTTGAGATGTTAGCTGAAGTCTCCCAGCATGCGCATGCAATTGTGAGCATGCGTGCATTGTTTTGCCCGTGTGCTATCAACTTGAAGACCCAGCTCCAAGTCTCCCATTATTCCAGCAGTCACTATTCCCACCCCACCAAAGAAAAATAGGCCCATGGGAGCTTACACACAAACTGACTCTCTACAAGGAATCACTGTCTGTGCATTTAAACAGGCCAAGGGTCGATTTCACCAAACTCATCATAGCTTACTAAAAATGGTAGGACTTATGATGTATTACAGCCCTATGTAGGACACGATGGGTCATTCTTCGTAACTTGAGTTACAATCGATCATAGGGCTTTGTCAAATAAATCCCAGGCTGTGTAAGTCACATAAAGCATAGGAAAGACATAAACAAATAATTTGATCATCAAAGTGATAAAATTTAGTACATTTAAAAACTAAAAATACCTTAAATGTTTCCATTGGTTCCTGGATTCGCCTGAAGAGTTGTCTAGCCCAAGATATCTTTCCTGCTACAGGGGGCATGTCTCTTGGAATTGGAGGGTCATCCTTGTGCATCATGTACAACTACTCAAATAAGAAAAACACACAATGTTTATGTTTACATTGCAAACAATTATATTTAGCCTATATATCTCAGTCTTCCCCATGTTTTTGTGACTGTGGAGATCTTTATCCAAAGCTCATGGCATGAAACTTGATTTCTGCTGCATTCAGGAATGACTTTAACATTTCATTTCCAAGGATTTGTTCTAATACAGTAATCAATTATCAGCAAATGGAAACCTGCCAGAAAAGGGGATATATGCACAAGTATGCAGTTGCTCTACAGAAAAGCAGTGTTGCAGTCGAGTACCAAAATTTAAGTACTGAGTTTTCCTGAGTACATACAGTTTACGGGCCAAGTCCCAGTACTTTTTAAAAAATAAACACATGACATATAACCAACCTTTTTGATGCTTTCAAGCTCTGTGCCATAGTGCTGTAGTATGGTAGCATACTTTTCTTCAATGTGTAATTGTGGAATGTTCAGACTGTCAAACCTGGTAAAAACAAGAAAACATGCATTTAAGTTATTTTAACTATTTCACATCTTTTAAAAACTTTTCTTCACATCAATCCTTTTTTTTTTTTAAATAGAACAGATTTTGAGCATCAAAGTCAATTTTAATCAGGCATTCTCCTTTCATTGCAATCAATAAGACCTGGAATGCCTACATTATTTACCTTTGTTTAATTCACACAAATGTACAAAACTCACCAGAAAAATTGTGTATACAACACAAGTGTGCTAAAAAAATATGCCTATTTGATCAAATTACGATATACACTGCCTATAAATTGCAATGTTTCCTTTTTCGTTTAAAGATAGAAATTATTTACCTTTTCAGCAGGACCAAGGCTTGACTAGCAGATGTCATCTTGTCAAAACTGCTATCTAAAAACTCTTGAAGAGCACACTGAAACAAACAAGCAGGAATTATAATTTCATTATTTTTTCCAACAAAACACCATCCCCATCACCCCAACAAAAAGCAACATTTTATTATTCATACGAAAACCTTTGATTTTGAAATTTTATATCATACCCTTTTAAAAATTGTTATTTTTGATTTTAACAGTACGTCAGGTGGATCACCATGGAACTTGTTTTTTAGGGGAAAAAAAAAAGAACACTACTATTCTACGATGTTTTTATTATTAACCAATTAATTGACTAATTTTGAATAAAAAGCACTTTTTATCAGTCTAAATAGACAATAAAAAGGACAGATGGTGGTAGCTAGATGGTGGTAGGTTAAATATCCAGCCTCCTCAACTATCTGTGACAGAATATAGTATGTACATGTAGTTTCACTTGCTCCCTAAGCCTTCAGATATTTTACCTGCATGTCATACACATTCTTCTTGAAATCATCAAAGTCATTGTCAAAGTCAATTTTGCGATGGTCAAGTACATCATAAGGTTTCTTCTTGATGCCCGAGTAGATGTTCAGGAATTTGTTGGCCATTGGTTCAATACCCTCAATGCGTGAAGATGTAAGCACAGAGTATGTGTCAATAGTGCCCAACATCTCTGTGATCTGAAAGAAATACAATCAAATACAGTAATTTTCATTCAATGTGCAATAAACGTTATGAGTTGTGGCCTTGTGGTCTGGTGTGTCATATGCAAGGTATTGTGGTCAATCAACAGGTTGTGGGTTCAATTCCAGCCATGGGTTTAGTTGTGCTTGTGTCATTTTGTCACAAATTGCTCCTCTTCACCCAGGAGTAAATGGAAACCAACACCCAGGGCTGTATTCTCCCTAGGGAGATGAGATGGTTTCAGGAATGTAAACATACATTTCGATATAGTCACCACTCAAATTACAAATGTGTCCATATCTTAATCTAAGTTGTTTTTCTGTTTGGTTTCAGGTTCTCATAACCTACCCTGGTCCTGTTTCCTGTTGATAAACGTTGTTTTGACTTAATAACATTTCATTTTTATATCCTAACATCAACTCGACTTGAACCATGTTCAACTGGCGACTTAAGGGGCAGTGTGTACAATTTCGCTGTTACGTCAATTCAACCTGTCTTTTCAGGATAACACACAGACAATGAATACCACAATTTGTTAAAACTCTGTATGAAATGAATTGCAACCCAGAGAGTAATGACAAATTTGGAAAGAGCTAGATTATCAAACTCAATATAATAGAATCTTACATTATTTTGGGGGCCAAATAAACACACAAATAATGAACTCGGAATAGTTCTTGGTGAGGTTTGATCCCGGGTTGTCCAGACTGGTGCAATGAGTAGGCCGCCACTCCGTACCAGCAAGGAAACCACAACCACTGTGAAACGCTTAGCAGCCCTGAAACCCACATGCCAACAGTCCCACGTATACAGGAAGCAGCAAGCAAGTACATGAACACGCATGCTCCTGACCTGTCACCCAGAGCGGGTGGGTTGTGCCCCTCTGACCTGCGTTCCCGCCCTGGATCATCCAGGGGACGCCGGCAAGGATACCACCTCGGTACCTCACTTCACCTTCTACTTCTCGACTGCCAATAACCATCACTGAGGCGGCCGCTGCGACTGTAGTCTTGGTCCACGACTATGTTATTACCATACTCGAACGTACGAACCGATTACCCACCTTGTTGCACCAGCATGGCCTGCTCAGAAAGTTCATTACAAAAGAAAGATTATCTCAAAGTAAACCGCAAGCCATTATTGCACTCCTTGTCCAAGGAGTTTGGCTTTTCGATGTGTGATTTGTCTCTGACAGACCTTCCCATTATGATTATGGTTTTACTGTCCCTTGATAAAAAAAACAAGTAATGCTTCTTGTAAATCCTTTTAATAAACACGAAGATCCGAAGAACCCGTGTTTTTATTTTCTGAATTATTGGGAGGTTGTTTTGCCTTAAAGTTTAAAGGTCTCTTTCTGGAAATTGTTTACGGCAAAACTCTATGAACAAACTGAAACGACAAGTACACAATAACACGCACAGTTTGCGGCCGGAGAATAACTGTTAAAACATGAAGGTTTCTTTTTGAAAAAAAAATCTATTCTAAGCAAAGACAAATTAAGTTGTTACCTGAAGGAAACACACCATTTATTATTAGATTGAATATATTAAGTAGTAAAAACAAGAAAATGTACCCAACCAACTTCGATATTGTTTGGCCCTATATTACTGTGCATGGTGCCGCTGTGCTAGTGGTACATGAAAAAACCTTTTTTGGAGTTAGGGTAGCCTGCCACGTGTGGCCTACCTGTACAGATGCTCGCGGAGTGAAATAGCAGAAGTCACGGCCGATACGTAGACTGAAAAACGATTAATTACTTGAGCATCCTTCCACTTCCAGTACCCAATGTATTTAGTGATGAGCAGTACATGTATGACTAAATCACATGTATGAGACATGTGCATGTATTATCACATGTATGACCTTTGACCTCAGGACAAGCCGAATTTCGAGTCGATGCATGCTCGCATTTTAATCACCTTTATCACTCTATTCATTATCCAATGTCCAAAAACTTACTACAATCTGACTGCCAGGGTCGCCGATGCCACAGAGCGCTCTGGGCTGTATTACATTGTAGTAGTGTGCAAGCCGTCATGTCGACGGTTGCACATTGTGCCCAGAAGTGTAGTGATGCGTGGACGTTGAACAGTGCGTGCAGTGTGTGTGGACCTTCGCAGTTTCCTGTTCCAATAGCGTCGGGCGATAGCGAACGATGATTGTACAATGTACATGTCTCGGATACATGTTTCCACTCCATAGGGCCGGGCCGTAAAGTAAGACACATTATCAGCCCATGAGCATCGAACAATTTGACTGGGAACAAGTCGACTTGAAGAAGGTCGACTGTAAGCAGGAGAGGGTCGAGCCGGATGCATAGTGTGGACCGGCGTGGCCATTGGGCGGTAAAAACTGCAAATGGGAATCCTTGCAGCTTTCAGCTCCGCAGGGAAGAAAGAATTATCCATCTCTGTATCCGTGCATGGAAGCATAGAGCTAGCCCTAAGTCGTCCGCAGGCCAAATCGGCCAAAGGCGCATCAACTGCAGTTGGGAGCGGGCCGAGCCTGGTGGCATCGTTTCCGCTCCAATAGAGCCTGACAGTAGAGAGGGATGCATGTACAGTACAAAGTACGTGTACAGCGTATAACAGATTGCAGTATGGATAGGCACTGGACAAGTCGACCGTGGAACAACTCGACTTTAGACAGTCCGGCGACGGATACAGCCCGACTCTGAGGGTGACAGTCGGTTGGGCTTGGCAGCGTTTAGGGCTATCACGGCTGAGTTGGTGCAGGCGTTGAGGCTCTCCGCTTTCGTTGAGCGATGGTGGGGGATGTGTCCCTGCCTCTGCGATGTCGGTTTAGGCTCGTATAAAGTCCACCTCGAGCTATAAAATATGCTGTAAATTATGGCCCGATGACCAGGGATAATAATTGATTTGCTCCATGAGTGTCAAAAACCCAGGGGGACCCCAGGGTTATCTCTCCCCAGGGATGGATGATTTAGCTAGAAAAGCACCAAAAGTAATGGGTTTAATACAAGGACAATAACTCACTATTTTATTTTGTTCATTGCCATATTTGTCTCGAGGGCTATGGCTCCTTCCTTTTAATAACAAGTTTAAGTCACTTAATTTTTTTAGGATTACACTCAAACAAAGACAATCTCAAAAGCAGAGAGATATACCAAATGTGAACAAATTTTATTAAAATTGTACTCACCTTATCAATCCTCTTGCAGAAAGCATCAAACTTGCCGAAGATGTACATTTCGGAAAAGTCAAATGGTCTGGAACCTGGAATTTCTTCAAGCTTCTTCTTGGTTTTATGAAATCCCTTCTGGTATTCCTTGTAGAGTCTAGTAGAAGCATGCAGCTTTTTCAATAACTCTTTATAAGGTTGTTCCCATATGCGACTCATGCCATCATTAGTAATGTAGTTTTTACAAGCTGTCACCATCTGATTTGTCACCTACATGCACGCACAAAAATGATAACAGAGAAAGCTGTGTTGGTATGATTGATCAGGGATGTAAGTGACTGACGAAGTAATTTCTGGAAAATCACTGAAGGCCAATAAATTGCGCAACCGAGAAGAGAGACTCACGGCAGGGGTGCAGGCGCCCTTCAGTGTTCAAACTTCTATCCATTTATTTGTATCAATGGTTTTGGTATCTTGTCCCTTGTGAATGTCTCGATCAATGATATATCCTTCCTTCAAAACAACATTTTGTCGTTTCCGGAAAATGATTTTTAACTACACCATTTCCGGAAATCCGGAAATTTCCAGAACTCTTACATCCCTGATTGATAAAAAATGGGTAATGAAACAGGCAGAATTCCAAGACTAGAAGTAAATGAAGATAACAAATAACACATGAGCTTTTGTAACAAATACTTGCTGGTATAACATGCAACAACTACTTCTTCAGATAACATAACAAACCTTTTTAAAATGCAGAAAATTAGTCTTAAGAAAGGGGTATATTTTTCAGAAGCTGACATGTTTTTAAAGCTCGAATCTCTGGTAAATTTTTCTTTGTTCACCTTCAATGACTTTAAAATTCAGTCAGTTTCCCTTGTGCTTATTTGATGATTGTGTTTTTAAAGCTAACCTTATTTTTAGAAGAATGTAATTTGAAAAATCAAACATATTTTTGTACGACTCAGATACAGTTGGCTCAAAAGTTGGCTTTTGACTCGCACCACTCGGAGTCTGTAAAGCGGGCAGTGGCCAAGTGTCTCAACAACTGCACCTCACGACTGGTGCATGGCCACCGAGATCAATCAATCAGTGGGAGCATGTGCCGGGGCAGCGCATCTACCTTCATCTACTTTTTAAACGGTACTTCTGGTAGCCATCCCCCAGGCAGCCGCACGACCCATCCCTATCTCACCAAAATAACGATCCATCTGACGCAACCCCACATGTCAAGCGGACGCCCTAGTAGGTTCTCTCATAGAGAGAATTCGCTTGGCAGAATCGCTAGCAGGGAATCTAGCTACATGATCATGTCTGTACAGTCGCATCAGACCCTCACATATCATGCAGGTAATAGGCCTCATCTGACTCTCCCTGAGTAACCTCTCGTTAGACACATGGTTTGACCAGCGTTACCGAAGGATCCCCCTCAGAGACCCAGTACCGAAGACATCGAGTCGCCTCCCCAGGCCGCGCCCCCAGTCAAGGTCCATGTCTCACAACTGTAGAGTAAGACAGGCAAGACAAGGGCCTTGAAGATTCGAATCTTTGTCCTCTTGCATGATATCGCGACCGCCAGAGGAAAGCAATGCATGAGTCCCCCGCAAGCGGATCCATAATCCCACGTCCATAGCTGACTCTCGATCACCTCACACAGACTGTACATGCACCTCCTTGCCAGCCTAAGGTATCGCACACACCAAGTGCCTCAACTTCCTCGTTTCTAGGTTGCCATTCAGTCTAGCCTCCGAACTCTTCAGTCTGAACGTATCCTCAGAGACAAAGTTCCTCCTGGCCACTCTTGGAGCTCCAAGCCTCTCACCAGCAACCGACAGAGTGGTATCCCTGAAGAAACTCTACATCACCTCCGCGCACTCCGAGTGGGCATATTCCAAGACGAACACAAAGCTCACATACAAAATCATCCGCCACGGCTCCATCCCGAAGACAACTATTAAGCATCAAGCCTAAAAAAAACCCGGCAGTTCTGAAGAATCCTCCAATGACCGTCCAAGAGAACATGATCGATCACCTTCGCATCAACACCGGTATTGGAATACGAAGTCCAACAATGCCGCTCCCAGCGCTGATACCAAAAGCCAGCAACCCTAAGTCCCCAACCCTTTGCAAGATTAAGATTGTGAACGCGAACGAGGATCGCCTGAGCCACGCCGAGCAAACACCCCCAGCTGACCACACAATGAACCGCATGACATCCGCTGGAGTGACCCATCCACAGTCCGCTGATCACGGCATTGTGGACGCGAATCCCGACCTGTAGGATATAATGGACACCGCAGAATCCAGTTCTTCAGTTGCCTATTAAAGAAGACTAGTAGTACCAGCAACCGAAACGTCACTACAAGCAACATGACACTGTGTGAGTTTGATCATCTTTTTTCCTTAAATATTAATACTTTATGCAAAAATGTGGTATGTGATTCAAAGACAAGTATTATTCTCCATTTGAATCAAATGATTAGGGAAGGGTTAAAAAAATGCCTGCATAAAAACAAAATCAGACACATACCTTTATGAACAGAGATGTCATTCTCTCTGACGTGTTGTAATATCTTGAAATGCTATGAATCATTCGAATGGCATTTATCAAACTTGGTATGCAGTCTACCATACTGACCTGCAAAGCAATAGATTTGTCTTGTTCATACAAATATACAATAAATCAATTTTAATTTGTTGAAAATCTAAAATGACTAGTAAAAAGGTGGACAGGTGCTTGCCTCTGCCAAAAGCCAAATTTGCAATGGACCCTTCCAACCTGTCAATCAAACTGTTCGCATTGACCACTGGGAGGATGCCTTTTTAATCACGTGACCATGAGAGCTTAATAACGGTTGCTAAAAGTTATTGTCATTCATTACCTTGATCAAACTCGATCATAATTGGTATGAAAAAAAAACTCCACATAAGCCAACTGGCCTGTCATCATGGCCGGGGCTTGCACTGATAGCCATGCACAGACATATTATTTTCTTTGTACAAAGTGTATTCCGCCAAGGCACAATATGGGCCTTTGGTGGGTAAAAGATACTCATGTGGCTGTTTTTAGCAAACCTGAATCTTTACTGATACTCAAGTTTGCTCAACACAAAAACATGGATGGTCATTATATCTTCTTCTTTTTTTGCTTCTGGGGGATGAATTGTAACCAGCCCCTTTATTTTTCTTATGTGGGTAACTTGCTGTACTCTATTTTATGACGCTTTTTATCAATGTTTCCAGTTACAACAGGCACGTTTCCCAAAGAAATTCTGTTATGAAATAAGTTCTTGTTCTTTTTTTAACTGTGGATGGGTGTTAAAAATGACAACAACAAAATCACTTACTGGGTCTGAATGATAAAGGGGTTCACAGAACTTCTCCAGTGTGTAAAGGTATTTCACATTGTCTCTTGCCTCATTAGCTGCATCAGTTATACGACAATCAAGCTCCTTCCATATCTGAGAACAGAAAACAATCAGTTACTCTCTTAATAAATTCTAATACTGATTTGAAGAGAAAGTTAAAAAGCCCTGCAACATGTATGCCTCGTGAGCTTTCTTTTGTCTTGAGCCCACCCCACCATTGTCCAAACCTGAACAAGGAGTCCTGGAAGATATCTGAAGTAATAAGACGGTACTCATCATCCCAGCAGACAAGGGAAATGCCACTGTAATCATGGACTGTGCAGAATACACCATAAAAGGTCATACTCAACTCAGGAATGAACTGCCATCTCTCAAGGACCCCGCTCAAACCATTAAGGAATGGCACTCCATTGTCTCAATGCCACCAACATCATAGTGAGCTTAGATATAGTCTCACTATTCATCAACACCATCACTGATGAAGCCTCCAACCTTGGCAAGCAGTGCCTCGATCACAATACTAGCCTCTTCAACGCACGTGGCCCTATCCCCGCCCAGATAGCCTATCTCATTAAGATTTACATACTTTAATTTCAAAAGCAAGTTATATGAGCAGATGGCTGGGACTAGGCTTGGGCGGTTCCAGCGGTTCCGAGTGGAATCGCGATTCCAAAATGGGAACCGGAACCGCGAGTCCAATTTTGAGTGGAACCGGGTACCCACCTCTCTGCGATTCCAACACCCAACGGTCGGTTCCGAGATAATGAGGCCCGATTCCAAAGCCTGAGTCATTACGCGATTCCAAAGTGAAGCCCGATTCCGAGCGCTAGCGAGTGAAACCCGATTCCTTACACACACAAGGCGCTTGCAGTGCAGTCACCCCACAGTGCATAGGCAATGCACGCTGCACACAGCTACCTTGTGCACGTGTTCATTCTATCTGAGAGCGTGAATTTCCGAGAATGTTGTGGCCCCATAACATGGATAGTTTTAAGACAACCACTTCTCATTGTCTGCACGTACATCTACACAGACCACAACCATGACAACAGGGAGCGCGTTAAGTAAACATATTATTTCGCGGGGCCCCTGACCATGGATAATTTTATAACCAAATATCAGACAAAAGAAGGCTCTCGAACATGCACGTGGTGCAGTGCGGACTGACCGCGTGCTCGGTCTTCATGTAATTGTGCCAGGCATTTTTCAAGAATGTCATAATTTTGACAAGGTCAACGAAGCACAGATATTAAAATGTAGTCTGTAGTGTCTTCCAACTTTGTTCCAAGTTCGTACTATTTCAGAATGTTTTTATTTGAATGGAATATTTCGGAATGTATTCTTTCCTCCATGGTTAAATATTGTTACTGGTTCGGCGGTTCCATAATTAGAATATTTTACGATTAGCATCTGTATGATTTAACAATTTAATTATAAATAAGTGTTTGTCCACTATTCATATTAAAACATGTATTATTATAAAGAAAGGTTATATTTGTATAGTGACATTGTAAGTCTTTTTCCCCAATAAAAAAAATCCCCCACCAATTCCCTTCCAACGACCCATGCTGAACATGCACCCAGTTTTTATAATTTATCACAAGTCAGCTGTGCTAGCACGCTACACTTGTAATGTGCTCTGGAGCCGGCTCCAACGATTCCGATATGAGGCCCAATTCCAACGAGGCCCATATGAGGCCCAATTCCAGTGAGTCCCAAATGAGGCCCGAGTCCAGCGCTTCCAAAATGAAGCCAGATTCCAGCAGTTCCAAAATGAAGCCTGAGTCCAGCGGTTCCCAAAATGACGTCCGAGTCCAAGGCAATTTCCATGCATGAAGCCCAGGTACGTCCAGTGTCTCGCACATTGTACTAGTGCCTGAATCTGCTAAGCATTGGATGCATTGTGTACTGAAGTTATCCATGGCGCGGGGCCACAATATTGTTGGCACTTGTCCAGCCAGGTCACGTCATTGCTCTGTAAATGTACATGGGTACATTACGCACCGACGTTATTCATGTTGCTGGGCCACAGGTTTTGGCACTTGTCCAGACTTGCCAAAGTCTTGTAAACACGTGGTCGACTATTCCATTAGTGAGCATTGGACGGCGTGTTTCAGATTAGTTCGTCTAAAGGTCATTATTAAATGAAAACACTGTGGAAGATACCTAAAACTACTTCTTGAAAGACCTTTTATATCATTAATCATGATATCCCTGCAAGAATAAATCAACCAATGAATAGTTTTGTCATGACAAAACTAGTATTATTTTTAATATACCCATTGCAAATAATCTTAAGACCCATTTGACAGTTGAATCAAAGGTTGAAACCACACGCTGTATTGCGCGAGACATATTACTTTTAGTTTTTCTTTATTTCTTTTTTATGTTTTATATTGAATCTTATGTTTTTCTTTGAGTCTCTGGACCCGCGGTTCTATCTTGGAATCGCGATTCCAGATTGGAACCGGAACCGGCTCCGAAAACTCTGGAACCGCCCAAGCCTAGCTGGGACCTTGATGAGATCTCCTATAATCCCAGTCTTCGCTAACATCTTCATGGAAAAGTTTGAAATGTCATCTCTCCTCACAGCAGACTACAAACCAAGCCTCTGGCTGAGATATGTTGATGACATATTCGTGATCTGACCCCATGTTCAAGATCTCCTCAGTCCATCCTCAAGGAAACCAGCAGAAACCTCCCTATCTTCATCAAGGAACACCGAGCACATGGCAGAAGAGAATTCAAATTCAAGTCAAGTCTGCCATTGTTAAACATGCACACATCTCTGACCACTTCATCAACTGGAACTCTAAAAAGTCCCACAAGTAAGGCTTTACATTCATACACTCATGCATTGGGGATGCATGCTTGGGCGACTGCATGCGTCCCTGCACTATGTTCATTCCTTTATTTGTTCATTCACTCATTGCATTTTTCAAGGCAAAAGAATAAGATTGTAGGGCAATGTCATAGAAATGCTTAAGCATCAAAAACCTTGACAAATAACATCAGTATGCCAACCAAAACTCCTTGTGAATGTTATGTTCAGCAAACAATGGCTGAATACAAGTCAAAAGCAGCAAATATCACATGAAAATTTGATTGGCAATTCTGTTTGATCAAGGAAGACTTTTCATACTTAAGCAATTTTTTAAAGTGAAAAAGAAGACCTGTGCACTTCTTTCATTTCTACTCATGATGATTTGTCGATGTGTACATCACTATTAACTAGTGACTATTACTGGTTTATGTGAAAATACAATCATAATATCCCATATAATTCCTTATCCATGTGAGGTCAGTTCAGGTTTAGGCACATCCCTATTGTGTGTTTGTGGTTTTATGTCGACTGTGCCATTTTCTACATGCATGCAAGACTGCTGTCCAGCCTCAGACAGATTGTCGTTCCTGAGAGGGCCAGATATCAGAAGAATTAGTGCACAAATGTTCTTCACATTAATGGAACAGGTCCACTGATCAGCCCCAACATACCTCTCACAATAAAAACTTCAACATTTTGCCATTTTGTAAGTGCAAAATAATTCTGTGTCGGGTTTATGATGTGAGAAGTCCAAAGGAACTCACCATGAAGTGATGAATACAAACTAGCACAGAATAATTGCAGACTTACTTTGAGTGCTTTACTCTTGGCAATATTGAGTACATTGATGACCATCTTGCACTTATGACTCTTAATCTGATCGACAATGGAGTTAAACCTGGCAGCCAGCAGCCTCCAGTGCTCTAGTTCAGCCAATGGTCCAGTGTCATCTGCTTCCTTCCTCATCTGTTCACTCTCAGCCAACACCTAATTCAAACCAATACCAAATTTAAATCAACTATGTTTTAACGATGTTATGACATTGTAACATTTATGAAAAATGAAACACATGATAACGGACATGATAAATTGCTGCTTGGAGGAGGAAGTAGATTAATGACCCTAGGGACTAGATATAACAGACGAATGAGCCCAACACTGTACTGACACTAGTGACAGTTCAGCTTGGGTTTATGAAGTACTGAGGTTGGTCTCGCCATAGAAATTTCAACTACAAATATTTGACATTTGAAGGCAAAAATCAATACCACCCACAAAAGTCAAAGGAAACTAGTCATAAATCGGTTAAAGTGGTTGTTGAATGTGTCCATAAATCAAAACATAAATAATTAAGAAGTAACTTTTCCTAATTCAGCAAAGCATTTTGCTTTAGATACATGTACATGTATACATGAATAGTGTTATCTCGCATTTTTGTGGCCACCATGACATATGATATTATGAGCGAATCACACCCACTATTAAACAGCACCCCATTATTGCGCATGTCGTGGCAGTTGACCGCTGTTTTAATAACGTTCTGTTTACATTTCACTTAAGTTCTTCGTACTATAACTAAGCAAACAAAGATTATTCAGGAAAATCATGCCAAATATAAAAAACACACAATGCAAATGTGTGCAGATTCCTCTAGTACGAAATTGTATCGCGCTTGTGCACTGTGTGCAAATAACATCGCACATCACAAAATATGTGCAGATATTAGTGAATTTGTGATGTACGGTGTATCAAACATCACAAATGTATGTCCAGATATTTGTGATGTGTGACGTCCCTCCTGTGCAATCATACTTTGCAGACTTGCTCATGATATGCATAGCTACTTTCACACTGTGAATAATGTAAGTGTCATGGCGACCACCGCATCTCGCAATGGATGCAAAACAACACTACACCCAATACATGTATATCCTCTATATAGGGTGCATTTGTTGAGCTACCACGGGTCCGCCCTTACTGGGAATGGTTGTGTTATACTGCACAAAACAAGCGAGAGAATGGGGACGAAGTTGACTCGTGTCGACCCGGGGGAGCTATTAACGAATGCACCCATTGTGTGTCCCAAAAAACGATTCCAATTTTAAACAAAATATAAAAAGAAAATCTCCCAGGCCATGTTCTGACGAAATTTCAAAGCAATCCATTCATAAATCATCAAGCAATTACTGATTGTCTGGGAAAATTTAATTTTCCTGCCATTACAATTGAGTGACAATGATAGTCATCTTAACATTTTTAGTTGTGATCTGTAAATCTTCCCTTGACTTGGCCGCCCACATTCACTACACACAGATAAACCACAACTGTCACTCATTTGTAATGGCAGCAAAATGGAGTTTTCAAGACAATCAGTAATTGCTCAGTGATGCATGAATGGATTGCATTAAAATGTGGTCAGAATGTACCCATTGATATAGTGAATGCAATAGACTAAAAATCAAATAGCTGAAAACATACAATTTCTTTTCATACATTTTTGAAAATGGGTATTGTGTTTTGGGGGACATGCTGTAGATACATCCTTTAACTTTTACCTGTTCAATATCTTTACACCAGAATGTGACAAGCTCCTCAAATGCATCTATAATTTCTGGGTTAGCTGCTGCAAGAATGCAGTCTGCTGCGCTATTGAGGCCTTCAATGTCAACATTTTCACAATCACGTAGTTGTATTGCACCAGATACATTGGTTTGTGCACCTATCAAGAATAAAAAGGTATATATAATTACATCCATTGAAATTCACTGTTAAAGATGATTTGCTGGGTACAGGTACATATTTAGTTCAAGCCTTGAGTACAGCTGTCCAGTGAATACTGCATGTCAATATGATTTCAAAGTGATGACAAGAATACAAATAAATTTCTCCCTTCCTTTCTTTCTCTTTCCTCTTTCTCTAACATTTCTCTTTCTTTTTTCTTTCTTTCTGTTGATTTTTTTTAATGTAATATAATCATCAAACTTAGAACCGGCGTCCTTCTGAATACTGTACAGGCGCTCTACCAACTGAGCCATCCAGCCCTACGCTGGTGGTGACCACAATAGTCAACTATCTTTGTTGGTTTGGCAGTCAGAAGCCATGAAACCACGCACACACACGCACACACACACACACCCCAGGGATCGTTTCAATGATACAAGCAACAATGCTGCAACCTGGGAACGGTACATGGGGGATCACTCAAAGAGGATACGGCTTTTTAATCAATATATTCGTGAAATAACCACAAGGGAAACTGACTGAGTTGGGGTCACCACCAACGTAGGGCTGAATGGCTCAGTTGGTAGAGCGCCTGTACGGTATTCAGGAGGTCGCCGGTTCGAATCCCGCTCCAGTCAGTTTTTCTTTGTTCACTTTTCAATGACTATAAACTCAGTCAGTTTCCCTTGGGTTATTTCACGAACGTATTAATTAAAAAGCCGTATCCTCTTTGAGTGATCCCCCATGTACCGTTCCCAGGTTGCAGCATTGTTGCATGTATCATTGAAATGATCCCTGGGGTGTGGCGGTGTGTGCGTGGTTTCATGGCTTCTGACTGCCAAACGAACAAAGATAGTTGACTATTGGGGTCACCACCAACGTAGGGCTGGATGGCTCAGTTGGTAGAGCGCCTGTATTCAGGAGGTCACCGGTTCGAATCCCGCTCCAGTCAGTTTTTTTTTGTTCACTTTTCAGTGACTTTAAACTCAGTCAGTTTCCCTTGTGGTTATTTCACGAATACATTGCGCAGGCTCGTCCATGCACGACGGACAAAATTCGTGCCACGAAAAGTCACCTTTGTCCTTTGCGGTTGCCAGCTCTTACAATCCCGGAGGGCGAGCGCCAGCCGATCTAAAAATAACCCTGTACGCGGACAGTTTGTGTGTGCGTGTTATGCATTGTACATACACGAGTTGATATATATCAACTCGTGTATGTGAACACCATAGATATATATAAAAACTAGATGACGCACCCGTGTACAAACCAATGGGAGCTATATCCGCGCATGCAGGACGCAGCCATCTAAGGCAGGTAAAAAATGAACCTAAACATTCAAGCGCTTATTATAACGATCGCGTACCCAGTGTTGGCCGTTACGCGTAACACGATGCACCAGAAACATGATGGAACGCCGTAGCTATAATCGGTGGGGTCTACGAACGAGTACTTTCTTCCTCCATGCTTCCGTAAGAAAATAATTTTCTTTTCTAAATCTCCCTCATGTTAAAAAAATGCAACATGTTGAAAGAAATACACAAATGTACACGAAATTGAGCACAATGGTCATGGCGGAGCTGCTCGCCTCGCCTATTTAATCATATCACTATCGCCGTCAAATTGGCGAAGTTTCCCGGAAGCGGGCAAAAATCAAATCAAAAATCAAGATAGCATATTTCACATTAAATCCCTAGAGCCGTTGAGGTAAGTAAGGAGGTTTGTTTATCAGTTTTGATGTAACAGTTCCTGGACTTGTCGGATTTCCATCTGCCGTGCATAGATATGAGATGCGAAGGGATATGAGCGTTGGAGGCGGCGGAGGCGCCTCCGGATCTGAGGCTGTGGAGGCCGAATCTGCGAATGTCAGGTACAAAGGGACGCAAGGCTTGCAGTACTATCTCTCTTGTTCTTGTGTAGCTGAGCTTGTGGGTTGTGGGGATGAGACCGCCTCTGGAGCGGGTCAACCGGCGAAGAACAGGTAGTGGGGAAGTGTCGGGGTCGCCGAGAGCTTGGAAGTATCGTTCGGTGATCAGTACCGGACAAGTTTGCTTAAATGTTTTGCCGATGGTAATATGGTTGCCTTGACGGAGTTGATCGGTCTTGGATTTGGTCAAGTGTATAACGAGCCTGTCGCTGTACAGGGCACAGTCCATGCGGCGAACGTTGTTAATGTCGCTGAATCGCATGAAACCGGCGTAGCAAATGAAGCACACGAATAAGACGCGTAGATCATCTAAATCTGCCTTGGGATGCCCGTGAGCATTGTAAAGTTTGGCCATGATGTCTGGAGTTACCGGTTCTCTTCGAAGGGGCGTTGATGCTGTGCACCTCCTATAGCCTTGTAAGGCAGTTTTTACCAGAGGGTCGTCGGTGGGCGAAGGCAAGCCGGCCAAGTCGTGCGCCCACTTAGCTGCGGCTGCGGCGGAGTCGGCTGCTGATTTGTGTCCAGTGGAATAAAGTGAAGCCAGGTAGAGGGCGAAGTGTGTGGGCTTGACTGGAAAAGTGCTGACGTCGGTCTTGGATGATGCCCAGGACTCCCATCTCCTCCAAGTGGCGCTGTATTTGGCTGTTGTGGAGTCGGCCTTCGCTGAAGTCAGAAGCTTGGGTAAGGTTCCAAGGGCGAGTCTCCGAAGCTCCGGGTCGGTGACGGAGTGAGAGAGCGCCAGCCATCTATCTGAAAAAATGCAACATAAAAACACAGCGACAAAATGTGCTGATACGTATGGCACGAAGGCAAAGATAATGCATAAACTGCAACAAAGAGTGGTACCGAGACCACTGGAATCATGATACAGGAATCCCAAAAATGCAAGGAAAGTAGTGCTCAGAAAGACAAGAAAAAATAAATAAAAAATAAATAAATAAAGCTATATGCCTGAGCAGTTATGAGAGTTCTAAGACTCGCGGCAACTTCTGGGGAAGAGGGCAGTGTACTACGCTTGCTTGGCGCCCATCGTCAGTCTGACGAGCTAGGTCAGCACTCGGTGGCCACGTAAAACCCCCAACTTGTGGAGGAACCGTGGACGCGACCAGGACGATGGACGTAGGTCGCGCACCTTGCTCCAAGCAAGTATTAAAGTACAAAGAAAGAAAACTCATAAAGAGTTGGAGTGCATACGGGTTGAATGGGAGGGAGGGTTTTGGGGTAGCGAGGTTAAGCTGCTCTACCGAGAATGCACTGGCGCAGGGCGGTGCCCCTATTTAAAGGAACGATTAGGAATGAGTTACGTAATAGACGCGCTCTGAAAAGCGCGCCGCACCTGTCGTGCGATAACGAAAAGAAAAATAACTTTCTTCCTCCATGCTTCCGTAAGAAAATAATTTTCTTTTCTAAATCTCCCTCATGTTAAAAAAAAAATGCAACATGTTGAAAGAAATACACAAATGTACACGAAATTGAGCACAATGGTCATGGCGGAGCTGCTCGCCTCGCCTATGACCTAGAGGACGCAAAAGAAAGGGACAAGGAAAGTCTGAAAAGACAAAGCAATTCTGCTCAAAGGTTATAAACAACCAAAGTCTACATTGACTCGACTCCGCTCGATGGCTATAAACAACCATTCAAAAATGCTGCAAATCAGCGGTGGCTCGAAGGCCAGCAGTGCATGAACGCACTATCCAAGAATGATGACATTCCGAAAAGGAAATTTACCGCTAAGCTTGGTCGAAGTGAAAGCGTAAAAAGAGACAAGAAAAAGTCGGTCGTGGCTGGAAGACAGAATCAGAGCCTAGTGTTGGGGGAGTAAACGAAACGCGTAAGAGTCTCTTGTCTGCGATCCTGGGATCCGCGTGGACGCCGTCTGGGCAAACAATCGGCCAAAAGGAGGCTTTTGGCCAATGTGGGACTACTAGGGTGCCTGTGGTTTTGGTGTCAAAAATGCGCTTGATGACCTGAATAATGAGGGCAACTGGTGGGCAGAAGTAATTGTTCTCGTTTGACCAATCCTGACAAAAGGCGTCCACGCCGCAAGCGCCCTTACAATGAAACCTAGCGTTAAAGCGCTGGAGCTTGGCATTGTGGGGCGAAGCGAAACGATCGATTGAATGGGGTCCCCAGATTTTCTCTATGTAACGAAAGGAGGTGGAATCTATGGCCCAGTCGTCGAAATCGCGGTATTTGCTAATACTGTCGGCTATCTTGTTTTCATTCCTGGGGAGCCATTCAGGCCGGAGTATGAGGCCGTGTTGGCTGCAGAGGTTGAAAATGGAGAGCGCGAGCGTGTGTAGGTCGGGTTTAGCGCTGCCGCAAGTGATGATCTTTGGCACGTTGGAATTGTCCGTGTGCCATCTGATAATCTGATTGGAAATTGAAGGAACTAAATTGTTTAAAAGATAAAGGACGGTCGCAAGCTCTCGCCAAGTTGAACTTCTGCTCTGCTCGGACTTATCCCAATAACCGTGAAATTTGAGATGGGGTCGGTTTTCTACGTAGCCTCCGAAACCGGTGGAGCTGGCGTCCGAATAAACCGTCATGTGAGGCGCGCGTCGAAATTGTATGGTGAAACCGTTCAAACGGCCTATGTTATCCGCCCAAAATTAAAGCTCTGTGACGGTACCGTCGCTCAAAGACAACTTGTCAGTCCAAGAGCGTCTAGATTCAATTTGTCTGTAGGAATTGCGTGTCATTAGCCTTGCCACTGGGCCGAGAGCTAGAGACATAGAAATTAATTGGCCTGTAAAGGATGCTAAATGCTTGACGGGGGTACTAGAATGCTCTTGGTGGGCCGACAAGATGGCTGAGATCGTGAGTAGAAGCTTGGCTAATTTGGCTTCAGGAATGCGAAACTGAAAGTTAAAGGAATCTATGATGAGGCCCAAATACTTAATCCTATCGGTCGGGTCCCAAACGCATTTAGTGCTGCTGGGGACGAAGCCGCTGCGTGTCAGAGTGTCTTGAACAACGGCTTTGTTTGCGAAAGCTGCGGTTAAGTCTGAGGAGATAATGAGGCCGTCGTCTATGTACATGAATGAGCGAATGCCGAGTTGGCGCCAGAAATGGACGAGTGGTCTGGTTAGTTTGGTGAAAACATGAGAAGCGCTGCTCAGACCGAACGGTAGTACGGTGAAAACGTAGTATCTAGTGCAAGCGTCGGCGTGCAGCCAAGAAAAACCCAAAAATTTCTGATGAGGCGGAAAAATGTCAATGTGGTGGTATCCAGATTCAAGGTCGAAGGTGAAGTAAAGCTGGTTATGGTCAAGAGAGGGAGAGATATGGTACAAATCTTCGTACTTGAATTTAGAATGCCAAATAAATTTGTTGGGGTGACGAAGGTCAAGCACCAAACGCAGTTTCTTCCCTTCAGCAACCGTTAAGGGGTTGCAACAATGGGGGGGAAGGCTTGTTTCTACAATGCAACGTTTCTGAATTAACTCAGCTATGGCTGTCTCTACAAATTGAGAGTGATGCAAACTAGATAGGTTATTTTTCAAGATCAACGGTGGGGGTTCCAAATAAAATGGAATCTTGTAACCAGTATCTATAACGTCTAGTACAAATTGACTAGCATTGAGAGAATCTCTCCAATATGAAATGCGAGGTTTCAGTTTACCTTTTACTCCGGAAGGTACTGGTGCGGTTGTGTCGGCCTGTGTGGTCTCCCAATTTCTAACGTCCGGCTGTGTCTGGAGCTCCGGGGGTTGACAAAGGGGCTCTTCTGGTCTGTCGAAGGGCGAGTAGGGAGGGGCAGCTGGTTCTGACGTGGCCGGTAAGGCCACACTGGAAGCAGGTGCGAAGCTCGGGTCGGTAAGTGTTGCTGAAAGGGCGAAAAGAACGAGGAGCCGCAGAGTAACGCCGTGCGGGAGGAAGGCGGGGCTTGGGATTTGCTTTCTTGGCGATTTCGGCCTTCTTGGCTGCTGCTGATTTTTCGGCTTTTTTAAGTCTCTTTTCGTCGTCCGAGTTGTCGGCGAGGTCGTCGGTGATGTATTCTTTGACTGTTGCCCAACCTTGAGAGGAGCGGTCGGCCAGCTTGATAAGCTTTTGGCGCTCCTTGACGGCTCCGAGAATGTCCGAAAGCATCTGCTTGGCTGCGCCGACGTCGCCGCCGTTGAGTGAGGCGGTTGCTGCTTCGGTGAGGGCGGCGATTTTCTCGGCGTGCCGGAACTGATCTTTATTGCCATCGCTCTTGAAGTCATAAGCGGTGTCCGCAGAAGTGCGCTGTTTCTTGAAAGCTGATTCAACTTTGGTGTCGATGGAATTGGATAAAGACTGAATAGCTAGCAGAATATCGTGGTTTGAAGCCTGATCGGGATTCATGTTGTATATGCTGTTGTCTGTGCACGTATTAAGTGTGTAGCGAGGTTAAGCTGCTCTACCGAGAATGCACTGGCGCAGGGCGGTGCCCCTATTTAAAGGAACGATTAGGAATGAGTTACGTAATAGACGCGCTCTGAAAAGCGCGCCGCACCTGTCGTGCGATAACGAAAAGAAAAATAACTTACCTGTAGAGCCACTACTTATGCATATTTCCCTAGACCGTCAGGTATTCACGCTAAGAATTGATACAACAGCGCCCCCTATTGACCTACCCACAGTGCCCCGCGGCATGAATGCCACGTAGGCGTCCTCTTTTCTCGGTTGAACTCAGGGCGGAATGCCCAAACATCGAGAATAGTGGGGAGGAGGG
Source organism: Astropecten irregularis (assembly GCA_963971285.1). Classification (NCBI taxonomy): domain Eukaryota; kingdom Metazoa; phylum Echinodermata; class Asteroidea; order Paxillosida; family Astropectinidae; genus Astropecten; species Astropecten irregularis. Next base: position 3,195,826 of record OZ020261.1, on the reverse strand, counting down.
GGGGACGCTCTACAGGTAAGTACTCGTTCGTAGACCCCTTCCACACTTCTGTGGGGGGGAGTCTACTTCACTTGTCTTACCTGTAGAGCCACTACTTATGCATAGACTGGCACCGTCAAAAGGCGGTGGGTATGCGAGATGCTATTGTATACAGAAAGGGGCACTGTAACTTAGGCAATCCCTGGCATAACTTGTGTGCCCACCTAAGGGCAGGGCAAGGGCCAGACAAGACATCTAAGTTTCAGAAAACTTATGAAGCAACAGCCTTAGCAAGGAGCAACCAATCACAAACCTGCCAGGGGCATTTATGTGAGGTTGCATCAGCACCCGTTGCGCTAACATGCGCGGAATGGGATAATACTGATAGTAAAAAGCCCGAGCAATGACATATCAAATGATATGAGTACATCGGGGTTCAAAGAAAATGTTAGAACAATCGGGGGACTCGCCTGTTTCTGCGAGGCCCCAGGAAGAAACGGGTCTCGGGATGCGGCTCTGGAGGCCACCTCCAACACGGCTCTCCCGATCCTGACCCCTGTCCGGAGAGCGTCTTTCAGGAAGCACTCCGTAGAGGTGTTTGGGGTTCTCCAGCATGCTGTCTGGATGATACCACCTACAAAAGCACCCCTAAAGGAGGCCCACCCATGAAGGTAGGGCATGGTCCACAAATTAAAAGGAGGATGTTCCGACCTCATGCATCTGGGCTGAACTGGCGGCTCATGCCAACGGTACAAGCGCAGATGAGGGTATGGCCGAGACTAGCCAGTGAGCAAATGTGTTGCGAGAAGCCAGTCCATACAGCGGGGTTGATGAGATAAATAGTCAGGAATCAGGCAGCTCCGAGCGGCCTGGTTCAGCCGCTACACCACTTAAGAGCCCTGACCGGGCACCACAAACCGTAGTCCGGCACAGGCGAGAAGGATTTGATGACCAGGACAAAGATATCCGGGGGTCAAATATCCTTGGTCAAGGAACCCAAACCTCGGGGTAAGAAAGACACCACCTGGTTCCCATCGGGTGCGGCATGCCTCCGATGTATTAAGGGGTGGTTAAAGGAGGCTCGAACAGGGGCCTTAAAATCGTGGCCAGCACGCTGAAAAAGGTCCCATGCATCAATAAGCCTGAGCAACAAGTGGAGAGCCCGATTATCCAACACAAACTGAGAGCCTGAGGGCCTCTGAGAACACCTGCTGTGGTCGAACGATGGCTCCTAATCGTGGAGGCCGCGTGGTCGCTTTCGACCAGGTGGGCTATACCCTAAAATCTGCAACCTCCCCTACAGAAGCATTTAGGGGATGCAGAGATCAGATTCAGCACCATTTGGGAAACTGCTATCGTAGATTTTCCTGGTAGATGCCCTTCGGCTGCAGGCTGCAAGAACCGCAGCTCGCTGTGGAAGGCTTACCATGTGAAGGGGATACTTGGCACCACCCAGCAGGTGAGGTGGAGATCCTGCCGAGCCAGGTGAGGGTAAAAAACCCGAGCTTGGCAGGAGCAGAACGTCTGCTCTATGCAGAAGAAAGACCGGCCAAAGCATTAGGGGGCTGGGCAGCCTGGAGATCCAGGACTGGCAGGACCAGAATGGGAGCTAAGAGAAGGACCTTACAATCCTGATCTAGCTTGGTCACTACGCGAGGTATGAGGGCAAGTGCAAAAGGCATAAGCCAGCAGCCCGTTCCTCCACATCACCAGCGCATGCATCCGACATGTGTGGGGATAGGGGACCCTCATGATAGACCAGCAGCCGCTTGTAGCCCTGAGCGCAAATAGATCGACATGGGGCCGATCTAATAGCCGAAAGAAAGGCAAGGCAATTTGCATGCACAGAGACCACTCTGTCGGCCAGGAACACCTGCCTCAGAGAGCAGAGCATCGGCAATGGCGTTCTGCTCTCCAAGGTGGTGCGCCGCTGAAGGCGTAAGCACTGATGGCAGGTGGTTCAAGTGAGTGCACATGGCTGGGCAGACCATGTCTCCCCTCCATGGCACCACGTAAGAAACCACGGATGTGATGTCACATCAGACGGGACAGACCAATCCGTAAGATAGGTCAGAACAGCCGGAGAGCATTGAATGACTCGAGCGATGCTCGGGGCCGCACTGGCCCGCTACTTGGCGTGGGTGGACGGAAGCACACAAGCCAGAAAGTGAGATGACTATCGCAAATGATAGAGATGGATGAGGCCTATGAAAAGGCGCGGCCCGACACAATGTTGGGGACGTCCCACAAAAATATAAGGAGCGGGAGCGGCCAAGGAAAAATGTCTGGCACGCGATGGCTCAAGGGTTGAGGCCTCGACCGGTAAAGGGAGAGCAGGTGCAGCTGAATGACACGCCACCTCAGCCTGCAGAGCAAGCCTACCAGACCGGCCATAAGGCCCAGCAGCTTGAGATAAGCTCGTGCTGGGGCCATCGTCGCCCGGGGACAGAGGGATACGCAATGGCAAAGGTTTTGGCTGCGATCCTGCTTGGGCCGGGAAAGCCTTCTCCGCACTCGCATGGAGGTTGGAGAGTGGGAGAGCCACTGGGATAAATACAAGGACCCAAGTAAGGTTGAGAGCTGGCACTGCGGCCACACAACACTGTCTAAATGAGCCACTAGTCGAAGTACATGAGAAACATGTCCTACCGACACAATGCGCCAAACACCTACAATCTGGAGGTGGAGTGCCTTGAAGGGTTTAAAAAACGGCAGTTGAAAAACCTCAAGTGATCCGGTCTGATAAAGCAAGAAGATGCGCTTCCTTCAGATCCAGGCTTGCTCCCCATGCTGGCGTTCGGATAAGCTCGAGAGAAAAACTGAGTGTACCGACATGAAAGCGACAAAGGCAGAACAAATCTGATGGGGATTCCAGTTTAGAATCGGGCACCATGTCCCAACCAATAAGGTTGACATGAACCCCGATTGTGGCCCCTCTCGGGGGTAACATACAAATCGCCCCTTTCTCGAGGAGGGAGACTATTACAGCCTCGAGAGAGCGGCGCCCTGCTATATCGGTCAGCACTGATGTGGGCCGAACGAGCATTTTCAATGGGGGGTGGCCGTAAACCCGAACGTGTAACCTAACTTGGGCGATCGGGTCCAGCACCCAATGGACAGGCCAACCCTGGAAACCCAAGGAGGCAGCCTCCTCCGGGTCTCACAGCGGGCCCCACGGCGGGAGGATAATTAACGTCCTGGCCGGGGGAGAAAACACAGCTGGCCTCAGCTGACGTTGCCCTGTGGCAGGCTGGGGCTGCCAGAGGTAAGCACAAGACGAAATGATTGTTGGCCCTCCAAAAATACAACGAGTAGAACCGAGTAGGCTACGTCAGGGATCCATGAATGATGGCCTGCCTCTGCCCCGTGCCGAAATTGGGTGCGGGGGGCAGGAAAAACTCTTTGAGGTTTACCCCATTGGTAGTCCTCAAACTCTTGGCTTTGGCAAGCCTGAAATCCTCAAGCTTCCCTGCAAATGGAGAGGTTCCAGCAGAAGAAGGGCTTTGAGACTATCGCGGTCGACCTGACCGAGATGGAGAACCTAGCACATTGCCCAGACGGGCCAAGGTGCAAGAATGGACACACGGGCAGTAAAAAAGCAGTGAAAAGAGTGCAATCAGCGTGTTCAAGGAATCGCTGACTCTTCTTCACAATTGGGAACCCAATATTCCGTGAGGAGCAAGGAGGTGACGCCAAAACAATGGCTGCCTACTTGTCCTTTGTTGTCATCGAGAAGGAAAGCTAAAAATCCACCGCCGTTGAGAAACAAAAATAATTGCACTCCAGAAAACGGGTAAGCATGTCATTAAACAGTGGACATGGACCCGGAAATCGACACATCTGGTCCAATGGGATCGCCGGGAAAAACTTGTCGCCGGTTATCGCTGGGCCTTACGACCCTGCGCGAAAATGACCTGTGGCCCCACAGGGCATGCTCCTCCTCAGTGGGGACTGCAACGAGTTATGTTTTTTTTTTTTTTTGCAGGAGACAAAGCTCGGACTGTAATGGAAAACCACTGCAGTAGGGCCACACCCTCGACATCAGATAAATATCCCCAAGGGATGGGACGATTGTGGCGAACAGGGATTATCCTGGGCGGCAGTAGAGACGGGCTGTCCAGTACAAAAGCATGTAGTGTGGGGTTACAATGGCTGAATGGCCTATCCGGAGACAATAGACAATGACTGGTATAGGCTCAAAGGTTGAGGGGACGCCGGCGCATAGCTAGCGGGCGTGCGGTAAGCTCCTTTGTACCCGAGCCACCCAACCGCAACCAACGATCTTGAGTGACTGAGCGTGGAACACGGGATCGCCCTGCCGATCAACGGTGTCTATCCGATTGAAAAGGCTGAGCCAAAAAATTCACCCCGTGAAAAACAAGACGTCGCCCTTGCAGCGTTTGCCGCGGTGGGACCGCCTTGATAAATAAGCGTAGATGACCGAACCCGGCGAAGATTCGCGCGATCTTCGGTCTGACTTTTTTACTTATTTATTTTATTTTGAACTTTACATTTATTTATTCTTTGTCCTTATTTTCGACGGACAGCCCCGCGGGGTGACCGAGGAAGGATAAACTGCGGCCTGGGTCATCAGGACCCCGGAGCCCGAAACGAGCGAGGCCGACGGCGCGGGGTAGGCCCAGGCTGGGCCACCCGCACCGTCCACAGCCCGCCCGGCCAACGGCGCCCTGAGCCCAGTGGGCTGAGCGCGCGTTGCGCGGTCGGGGAGATCGGACAAAAGCCCGTCCCGGCAGCGCGTGGAACTCGCCACCGTGCCGGGAAGGCCAGGGTGCACTGTGTCTGCGGAGCCTCGGAGGTTAGTCGGCTGAGACTGCCCCAGGTCCGGAGGTGCAGAGGGCATGGGCACACGGCCGAACCGCGTCTACCCTGGCGGCCGCCCTTTTTGGGCTTTGCTCTGGCTCTGGCAGAGGGAGAGTCCGCTGCGGCCTAGGATATAGGGATCCCGGAGCAACGGATTAGGTCCGAAGAACCCGAAACGAGCGAGGTTGACGGACCGGGGAAGGCCCAGGTCGGACCACCCGCAACGTCAACAGCCTGCCCGGCCAACGGGGCTCCGAGCCCAGTGGGCTGAGCGCGCGTTGTGTGATCGGGGAGATCGGACAAAAGCCCATCCCGGCATCGTGTGGCGCTCACCACTGTGCCGGGAGGGTGCACCGTATCAGTGGAGCCTCGGTGGTCAGTCGGCTGAGACTGCCCCGGGTCCGGAGGTGCAGAGGGCGCAGGGCACACGGTCGAGCCGCGTTTACCCTGACAAGCGCCCTTTTTGGGTTTGGCTATGGCAGAGGAGGCTGGTTTTATGGTAACCTTGCCAGTGAGCCACCCTTTGCGTGTACTTTACTTGTTCCGTCCGAGCTGACCGCGGGCGGGGACCGGGCCGACGGAAAACTACCCGCGCCCCCGGCCCGCTCAGGCTGGGGTTGTCGGGCAGGGGACTGCTGCTCGGGTAATGGGGTGTACCCGGCAGAGTCCGTACACGAGAGCACGGATATCCGCCCTGGGGGGTGGCTTTTGTCCCCAGGATTTGCGGAACCTGCTCTATCTGATCGTTTTGTACCGCACCACAACAACACTACAAAAATACACAAGAAGAAACACTAAAACTCTACAAACGTTGTTTACAAAATACCTTTAATACTGAAAGCTCTTTTGCGTGAAATCACGGATGGAACGTAAACACGCCCTACCCGCACTGACGCTAAGAGAAAAGAGGACGCCTACGTGGCATTCATGCCGCGGGGCACTGTGGGTAGGTCAATAGGGGGCGCTGTTGTATCAATTCTTAGCGTGAATACCTGACGGTCTAGGGAAATATGCATAAGTAGTGGCTCTACAGGTAAGACGAGTGAAGTAGACCCGTAATTTTCAAAGAATTAAGCTTGGATTTTTGTTTGGAAAACATATAAAAATGCATCTTGATCTCGGCCCTTAAATTAAAATGAGGTACAAAATAATCTACAAGCCCATAGCAGAACCTTGAAAACAGACATGTGTATTAATTGTGTCTAACAAACTCAGTCAACGTCTCAACAAGCTGTAAAAAACAAAACAACCATGTAAACACATGCGATCGACTTTACAGCAAGCACGTCCGCGTTATGCTCCATAGGGGTTTGTGTCAATGATCAATTGCCGTATCCCCTTTAGTTTTTTTTCTAGACGTAATCGGCTATGTGTAAATGGGGTGCATATGTATGCGCGCATTGTCCTGGTAATGTGTGCATTCAGTGTGATTTAGTTAAGGCTATGTGCGCTAACCCCAAGTCAGTCTTTGTTCCAGACATTAAGTTGGCCAAACAAGAATGCGCTACATGTACAGTACCCATGCATTATCCCGGCAATGTGCGCGCTCAGTGCGGTTGCATTTAGGCTACATGGTCTGTGGAAGTGTTGGGTGTCAAAGCATAGTGTGTACCGCATGGGACCAGCATAGCATAGCGTACGTGCATCACATACAGTCATTCTCCATACAATTGGTGACTCATTCATTCACAATGGGAACGTGAAAGCAGAGTAGCAACATTGAAAAAGACAACGCAGAGTTTATAGAAAAGATTCCACGTCATTTTAGCACCTGATTAAGACAAACTCAGCAGCGATTTTTTCATTGTTCGAGAGAAAATCTTCGACTCAAGCAGGATTTTGACAGCAGGTAATTCGACATTATAGGAAGTACATGTATAGGAAGTATAGGCCAACCGCTAGGCCAACGAGCAAGCTGAGGTCTGCGGAGTGAATCTAATCCAATATCAGGACGGGTATCGCAATTAATTTCTTTTTGCCTTCTGTGCCAGCTATAATACAGCCTCAAAAAGTGCCGAAAATCCCTTTTATTTATCAGAGCTTTTTAAAATTGCAGAAATCCATGTATCATCAGAATAAAGCTGCATTCCAGAAAAAAGTGCCATGCTGATTCAAAAGCTTATTAGTCAAAGCTTGAAATTGATTCTGACAAGTTTAAAACTTACATCCAATATACTGCATGAATCCATCAAAGGAATCCAGGAAGTTCTTGTGAGTTTTCTTGCCATGTGGTGTCTCTCCCAAAGCCCCCCAATTCTCAAGGGCATTTACAGCTGGCTGGAAGATCTTACTGCATACCTGCTGTATACCTGGCAAAACGGTTAATCTACCAGCACCCGATGCATCTAAGAAACCAAAGCTGATCTCCTGTATTAAAAATGTGCACAATGGAAGAAATAAATCTGGCATGGTGATCCAATTCTATTATAATTTACAATAATCTGCCTGTTGATAATTTGGGTAAGCCAGACGGTACCTTTAAGTTTTAATATGACGTGTAGTTGTAGAGTTGCCGTGGGTCTTCATTTATGGGATTAATATGATTAAGAAAAATCAGTCAAAAAACAACTGAAAGAAGTGCACATTATAAACCTGAATTTGATGTTTCCCTGGGGATTTAGTGTATCTTCTTTATACATGTGTGCATGTATTAGAAACAAATACACTAAAATTTCCAATTATGTAAGGGTACTTACCTGCCATAGAATTGGAATTATATGAGACCTAGGAGGAGAAACTAATTTTGTATTATTGTCCCACGTCTGATCCACCCTTTAAGAAAAATGAAAAACTCCTCCATTGATGAAAATGTAAATGAGCCCACCTTCAGCCCAATATATACTCCCCAAAACCACTGAAGCATGTCTCTTTATAGATATTAAAGGTGAGGAGTAACTGGCTGAGGCAAACTCCAACGGGTGGGAAGAAGAGAGAGAGAGAGCTCTGGAGACCATCGGGAGGGAACAGTGAGTCTCTCCTCCTAGGCCTCATATAATTCCAATTATATGGCAGGTAAGTACCTATACATAATTGGAAATTATATTTCGCCCTAGTCGTCTAGACTCACTTTGTATGCTTCAAAGCTGAGCCAAAGCCAGGACTGCTGCTCCAAAGCCTCATGTAGCAAACTCCCGCTGGTAAAATCTCCTGAAGGTACTGGCGGAAGACCAGTCAGCTGTCCGTAGAATCTGTGCTGGGGATAGTCCTGACCAAGCTGCGGCTGAAGTAGCTGCACTCCTGGTGGAATGGGCCTTAAAGCAGGACACATCTATGCCAACAAGGGCCATGACCATTTTTAAACACCTGACTATGGTTGAATACACAACGGCATGAAAGGGCTTTACAAATGATGGAAACAAAGATGTCACTCTAGTCGTTCCCTGGCATCGGATGGATTTGGTCCGCTTGAGATACTCATCCAATGTCTTGACCACACAGTTTACTGTCTGGCAGATAGATGGTCAAGGAAATAACTTGAGTCGGCTTGGATGCAGTTGAGGATTTGGCTGGCCGGACTGGTGAAAGAGTGTTACCATCTGCAGTTCTCTGCAAAAATTGCACATCCAATGCTGAAAGTGAAGAACAGTATCCAGCTGTGACCAATGCCACTAGCATGCAGAGTTTCATAGTCAGAGTTTCATAGTCAGCAGTCTCAAAGGGAATCTCTTATTAACAGGCAGGGAGCAAAGGTACTTGAGAACTGTCCCGGTGTGCCAAGTTGCCTGATACCTAGGCTGTGGTGGACGAGCATTGAAGACGCCTGTAATAGAACAGTCGTAGACTATGACCTTTGACCTTGCATGGTATTGCACTAACACTATTGTGTATTCATTGTAAGTACAGTTTACAGTTTGTACAGTACAGTACATCATGGGTTACAATAAAACCTCATGCGGTAATTGTTCCAACATATCTTGTTGACAGCAACATCATTACATGGTGGCAGCGACGAACCAAGGCTGTCGATGAAACATTCTAGGCATAGAACTGTGGACAGATTTAGTACGAAAACGTCCAGATTGCCGTGTGACTGCACAGCGTTTTTGATACCTAACTTTACGACTACGAGCACATGTACAGTGCATACAATACGCGATACGCTGTTCCAGCAAGCCCTGTGTGCAGCGTGTGACTAGTGCATAACGGCAACACGTTACATCGGACGGTCGCCAAAACAGTGAGTACGGAGAAAGCAGTCGCCCTCCTTTATCATATGTTGTCATAGTGTGGATAAATACAATGGCTGATACAATACCGCATCCAAAAATGGACTGGGGACACCCAGATCGTCCACAAGCTTACAAGGAGTTTAAACAGACAGCAAACATGTGGTTCCAAGTTAAGAACATTCCAGCCGCACAGCAACACAACTACATCATACTCTGGTCTGGTCGTGACGGGCTCAGGATTTTTAACACCTGGGGCCTCACCGATGAAGAGCTAGAAGACCCAACCAATATTTGGGACAGATTTTCGAAGCATGTTGAACCACATGAGAACTTCCGCATCCATAGATTGGAATTTCAGAGATACAAACAGGGCGAACAGGAGTCTGTGGATGAGTTTTACACTCGATGCAAAGCAAAGGCCATCAAGTGTCAGTTCCCAGACAACAATACGCTTGAGGAACGCATCATCGAGGTGCTTATTTCTGGCATCAAGTACCCACAGACACAGAAAAAACTGCTTGGCAAAGACGACAGTTTGAAATTACAAGACGCCCTCGACATCTGCCGTACGCAGGAAGCCAGTGTTACACACATGGCCCAGCTTGGCAACATTGGCCAGTCACATGACAGCAGAGTTGATGCAGTTAAACTTCGTGGACGGTGCAAGAACTGTGGGGGCAATCATCCCCATAAGCCCAAGGAAAACTGCCCGGCTCATGGGACCACCTGTCGAAAGTGTGGCAAAACGGGACACTGGCAGCACGTGTGCCTCAGTTCAGGCACAAAATCTACACGACAACATCGCAACCCAAGATCGCGGTCACAAAGCAGGACACGCGGATCATACAAGAGAAGCGCTACTCCCAAACCTCAACAGCGTCAGAGTGAAGTCCACTCTGTACAACAAGATGATATGGTGAGTGACTTTGAGAACTTAACATTCGAAACTGTGATGTTCACTCAGCATTTTGATGGTGTGAACAGTGCCAATAGTGCGAGTACAGACACCCGCAATGAGGCATTCACCTCACTGAACATCAAGCTTCCTCAACGGCCTGGAGTCCATACGTTAAAGGCCAAAGTTGACACGGGTGCACAAGGAAACATCATCCCTCTGCGCATTTTTCGTCGCATGTTTCCCACATTACTGGATGCTGAGGGTTTCCCTAAAACTGGCAGTACCACCCCCCGTCGTACACTCCTCACTGCATACAATGGTACGAACATACCACAGCACGGTAGCCTCACTATTCCATGTCAGTTTGACAACAGTGAGTGGACAAATACAGAGTTCTACGTAGCTGAGTCGGACGGGCCTGCGATACTTGGACTGCCGAGTCTACGCACACTCAACGTCATATCACTGAACTGTGCCATAACAGCCAAGTCAAAGAGCCCAGCTGCAGCAACGAGCTTGAGCCCCATTCAAGACAAGGATGCTCTCAAAGCCCAGTATCCTGACCGCTTCACGGGGATTGGCAAGTTTCCAGGTAAATTCATAACACTCAAGGCTGACGCAGAACCGACAGTGCAGCCACCCCGCAAATATCCCATCCAGTTAAAGGATGAGATGAAAGCAGAGCTTGACCGTATGGAAACGCTGAATGTCATCGCGAAGGTTACGGAACCAACAGACTGGGTCTCCTCACTCGCCTTCAGCAGGAAATCCAACGGCAAGCTGCGGATTTGCCTGGACCCCAAAGACTTGAACAGAGCATCGAAGCGCACATATCATAAAATGCCCACACTGGAGGAGATAACACACCAGTTTAGTGGAGCGCGTGTCTTCAGCAAGCTAGACGCACGACATGGATACTGGAGTATTGTGTTAGACACCAAGTCCAGCTACTTGACTATGTTCAACTCGCCTTTTGGACGATATCGGTTCTTAAGGCTCCCCTTCGGACTCAAGGTGTCACAGGACATATTCCAAGAGAAAATGGACATGATCTTGGAACAATAAACCCTGGAGCATTGGGCATCGCCGACGACATCGCAGTATTCGGCAAGAACCGGGAGGATCATGACAAGAATCTCCACAACCTGATGCGGGTAGCCCGCAAATATGGTCTCATATTCAACTTTGACAAGTGTGAGATCAACATACCATGCATCAACTTCTTTGGCTGCTACTACGATGCTCAGGGTGTACACCCTGACCCAGCCAAGGTCAACGACATCCATGCCCTCCCAGCACCAGCGAGCGTTAACGAGATGCAACAGTTTCTCGGTTTGGTACAGTACATGTCGCCTTTCATACCAAACCTCGCAGACCACACAAATGCCTTGTGAGCACTCACACGCAAAGATAGTGAATGGCAGTGGTCAGCCTCGCACCAGAAAGCGTTTGACAACGTGAAATCACTGATCAGTGCTGAGTGTACCTTGACATACTTTGACACCCACAAACCAACGGTGATCCAAGTTGATACCTCAACCAAAGGCCTTGGTTCCGCCCTCATGCAGGGTGGCAAACCAATCGCGTTCGCAAGCAAGGCCCTCTCGGATGCAGAGAAGCGTTACGCGAGCATTGAGCGAGAACTACTGGCCGTAGTATTTGGCTGTACTCGCTTCCACACATACATCTACGGATCCAAATTCACAGTGGAATCTGATCACAAGCCTTTGGAGAACATACAACACAAGAGCATGGCCAACGTTCCCCCAAGGCTGCAACGCATGATGCTCCGCCTCCAGCCCTACGACTGTGAAATAACATACCGCCCGGGACGTGAAATGGTGCTGGCAGACGTACTTTCGCGGCTCAGCCCTGTATCAGGGCCACACATCGAGCTTGACACAGCCATATACATGGTGCAGTTCTCCACAGCCAAGCTCGCTAAAATTCAGCATCATACACGCAATGACCCGGTGCTGCAGTTGCTCATGGACACAATCGTCAAAGGATGGCCGAATGACTCAAAGGGACGTGAAATGGTGCTGGCAGACGTACTTTCGCGGCTCAGCCCTGTATCAGGGCCACACATCGAGCTTGACACAGCCATATACATGGTGCAGTTCTCCACAGCCAAGCTCGCTGAAATTCAGCATCATACACGCAATGACCCGATGCTGCAGTTGCTCATGGACACAATCGTCAAAGGATGGCTGAATGACTCAAAGTACTTACCAAAAGCCATCCGCAACTACTGGTCCTGCAAAGATGAACTATCAGTCGATGATGGTCTTGTGCTAAAGGGGGACCGAATCATCATTCCTCCAGCAATGCAGGATGAGACACTCCAGAAAATACATGCAGGTCACAAGGGTATCAACAAGTGCCAGCTGCGGGCCAAGTCATGCATATTTTGGCCCGGTATGACCAAAGACATCGAACAGTTAGTGAGCACATGCCGTACTTGTCAGGAGAACCAAAAACGGCAGCCCGCACAAACACTCCTTCAGCACGACATTCCACAGCGTCCGTGGCAAACAGTTGGTACAGACATGTTCCATTTTGATGGAGCGGAATATCAGATTGTTGCCGATTACTACACGAAGTACCCCTTTATCAGGAAAGTTTGCGGACAGTGCATAAGTGCAACAGTCGTACGCCTCGCAAAGGAAATCTTCGGCGAGCAGGGTATTCTGACAAAGGTGATCAGCGACAATGGTCCCCATTTCGACAGTCGGGAATACCGCAAATTTGCGAGCGACTGGGGATTCGATCACGTAACCTCGAGCCCCCAATACCCAAGAAGCAATGGCTTTATTGAAAGGGCCATACAGACAGTCAAGGCAACACTGCGGAAAACGCAGCAGTCCAACTCACACATGGATATCGACCTTGCACTGTTGTGTCTACGTACAACACCGGTGGATAGCGTAATTCCATCGCCACCAGAGATGCTCTACGGACGGAAACTCAGGAGCAACCTTCCAGTGAAAATTCCAACACCAACCCCAACAAGGATGAGATTCAGCAGCGTTTGGACACGCGACAGCACGCGCAGAAGGAACACCATGACAAACATGGTGAACATGCTCTGCCTCCCCTGACAGTAGGCCAACATGTGGGCCTATTGCACCACGAGTCTGGGAGATGGATCCCAGCTGTAGTGAAGGAGAAATGCGTCGAACCACGCTCGTACTTGGTCGAGACACCAAATGGAAAGACACTGCGGCGCAACAGGAGCCATCTGCGCACCCTTGTGCCCGCGAAGAAGAAAGTCCACTTCGCAGACGACGAACTTATCGCGTCCCAAGGAACATCCAAAGAGCAAAGACAAACAAAGCCAAACACAGGCCAAAACCAACCTTCTCATGGACAAACTGAACTCAAGAGAGATACCTCATCGGACACAAACAAAAACTCTGATCAGGTTTACCACACGCATAGTGGTCGAGCTGTTCGAAAGCCCACAAGGCTTGTCGAAACTTAAACATCAGCACTTAAATGGTGTACATTCACCTACACGTGTGTTTTTAATAATTGACCTATATCCAAGATGTGTCATTCCAATTACTGTTTTAGAAGTGCATAGATACATGTATATGTATTAATCCAGAAAATATAAAAGGAAATCATTTGGAAAAAAATGTTGCACTCACAAGCAGGGAAATATAAAGAAACATAAGTTTTTCATTTTTCAGTTAGCCAAATTTATTCAACCACCAAAGCAATTCCATTGGCTCAATTAAGTTTCACATGCCATTTAGTCATGTTACTGCAAAATCCCCCCCACCTGTTGTGGGTTGAGTCTACTAGTTCATACCTACCCCAGACGGTTACTACTATATGCAAATTCCCCTGCGCCAATTTGCTGCTTCGCTGAAAAGACTTGATCAACCGTGGTGCACCCTGACCTCCCACAATGCATACCGACATAGCCGCCATGATCGTCCTTCTTTTCGCAGCCAGGAGGCTCGAAGCCAGAAGTGGGGAGGACGGGCAGGACGCAACCGTCTGGGGTAGGTATGAACTAGTAGACTCAACCCACAACAGGTGGGGGGAGTCTACTGCATTCAACCTACCCCAGACGGTTACTACTATATGCAGAGTGGCACCGAGTTACGGTGGTGGGCTGGCTACGTGGAGAGCCAGGGAAGTTTGGTGGATATGAATCAGGTTAGCATAATGGGCACAATGCCCATCGTGAGTTCGCCATGGGCAGAGCTTCCGTGGAGGTCTTTGCCCATCTGTCAGCAGGCCTGAAGGAATCCTGGTTTCCAGGTCGGTAAAGCCAGGATTTTCCTGCCGTACATGAGTTAAGTCGCTCCGCAGGACGTCCCTCAGGTAGCAAGAGGAGAAAATGGAGGGGCATTTCCATCATCCTGCCTCGTCCAAGTCTGATGACAGAACTCAGGAATAGGACCAGGATGCGAGTACTGTACTCACATCTTGGGTCTTGATGTATCAGTGGGTTTGCTGGCCCGGTTTAGATGGGCAGACTGGGCATGCAAACTTGACGGTCGAGGCGATCCAGCGGATAAACGTGACTTTCGACGCTGGGCTTCGTAGTAGTGGCGAAGGGCTGAGAGGGGTTCCTTCTCAAGTCCTTAGATTGGGCTAGGTACCACCTCAGACCCCTGACGTGGCACCCTAGCTTGCCTGACGGGTCACCGGAGCGCGATGTCCGAGACGATACAGAGGTGTCTGGTGGCTCGAAGACAGGGCATCAGTTTTTGGTGAGGAAGCCTATGGTTGGAAGGAGTCGAGTGCTGTGTGGCATCCGGCGTATGTGGCATTCAGCTATCGATAGGGCCCTGATCTCACTGGTCCTCGTAGGCGTAACCACTGACAGGAGGAAGGTTAGTAGATGCACGGTAGTGTGCTAGGGGCCATTCGGTAGGACGTGGCCCATAGGAGGTGTGTGCATTGGCCACATAGGTTGAGAGGGGAGGGCCATCCTCGAAAACATCGCGTGTAGTCCAAGCAGCCCTGTAGCTGCAGGTAGAAGAAACTAGAAACATGGTGTGGAGCTGGTGCGTAGGCAGAGGTCCGCCATAGCCATTAGTGGTGTATTAGTAGGAGAAGGAGAGGGAGCATCTTCGTAGCACCACATCGGGGAAGGTATAAACAGTCACCGGGTAGCCATGACAGAGGTTGTGAGGCCCCGCTGTGAGGGTCCTTGTATGACGTCCAGCGTGTTGGGTGTTGGTTTTTGGGGCCGTAGGCCCCAAGCCAAGTGTAGTGGAGAGTGTCGGGCCCGGGTAGTATTGACTGGTCATTGCGCAACTGGTCCGGGCCGAGCCCCTTAGTTTGCCTCTCGACGGTGGTGAGAAGTTTCCTGCCCGTACGCACGACTATTGGAGGCGTGTGTCCGGTGCTTGGTGTAAGTTGCTGCCAGTACTGTCCTTAGAGGCGACATGGGGCGCCTAAGATGGCTTGTACATGATACATGCTATGTAGGAGGGCAGACGAGTGTCTCGGTCGCAGCGGCCACCTGTGGGGTCGTTATTGGCGATCGAGAAGTGGAAGGTGGAGTGAGGTGTTGTCCTTGCCGGCGTCTCCTGGATGATCCAGGGCGGGGACGCAGATCAGAGGGGCACAACCCATCCGCTCTGGGTGACAGGTCAGGAGTAGGTGTGTAGATGTTCTTGCTTGCTCTCGGTATAACTGAGAGTGCTGGCATATGTGTTGCAGGGCTACTAAGAATCTCACAGTGGTTGTGGTTCCGATGCTGGTACGGAGTGGCGGCCTACTCGTTGAGCCAGTCCGGACGATACGGGTTCAAACCTCACCAGGAACTATTCCAAGTTGATCCTTGTAGTGGGGTTGGAGTTCTTGGAGTCGGGACTTCACGCCTACGCTGGGTATGCGGCTGACGTCCAGCGTTCGTCATGTGGGTGATGTCCAATGGTTGCTCCGAGTGGACCGTTTGAACACGTAGTTCGGTCCTTCGCCAAAATCTGGGCCGAGAAGCCAATATTATGAGCGAGTTTACGTATACCAGGAGAATGTGACCTGGTTGGATCAGGTCACTGCCATTCTCTATAAAGACCTGTGGGCCACGAGGCTCAGGATGCTAAGGGTATCCTGAGCGGGGTGTTTTTGACATCTTCCAGGGGTTTGTAGGAACCGGGAGTCGAAAACTCTGGACTGTGTCTTGTTGTGTGTGGCAGCAGGTGTAAGGTCATTGGCAGAGATGACCTACTCATCCGATGATGTGGAATGACAGCCAGACGTAAGGCGTCGGAATTCCCTGTGTGTTCCCCAAGTTTGCGATCTGCACAAAGGAACTGGGGACCGTTGGGCTGGCCCGAGTCGACTTCGGTCCTGCTCGCAAACGTTGTTTGATGCGGGGTACGTGTTGACGGGGTCCATACCCATTGGGTATAGGGCCAGCGTGTTGAGGGCTGGCATGAGCCGGCCATCCTGGTGGTTACGATTAGCTGGAAATGTTGACCTTCGTGGAAGGGACTGTGGCCACAGCTATTCATGGTAATTCTTCAATGTCCTGGGTAGAGCCGATGGAGAAGAAAATTGCCTTGTATTTTCCGCCGATGGGGGTTTCAAGGCCTCAAGGACGTCGAAAATCAGTCCCGCAGGTCCGAGAGGGGTGCTTCGAAGTTCTGCAATGTTGTTGCCAATCGTCAACGGGAGTAGCTATTCCGCATCGAGCGGTGAGCTTGTGGAGTTGACGGTGGAGGTAGGCTTGGTTGACGCATGCCGGGTTCTTGCCTGCCTTGGCATGTAGTGACTCGGCACTGTATAAGTGCCGACATGTAACTAGAATTTGACAGAAAGGAAGGAGGAAAATTCCAATCTATACCATACTTTGTACAGTGTTTATCACTTTTCAAAGCATAAGAATGAGAGAAGGTGAGGAAGTCAGCTGATCCGAAGAGGTTGCAAGCGTGATAAGTAGTGATGGTTCATCTCAGACTATGTAAACACCGTCAGGTCATGTAGGTAGAACAAGGTCAGGATGACTAGTCACCTCCCAGTACCCAATATATTTTGGGCCTCTATGTGGTGAGCAGTACATGTACGAGTATTATCACATGTATAAAACATGTACATGTATAATCACATGTATGACCTTTGACCTCAGGACAACATGCGTGGCGGTGAGCTAGCCGAATTTCGAGTCAATGCATGCTCGCATTTTAATCACCTTTATCACTCTATTCATTATCCAGTGTCCAAACAGGATACATGTAGTACACTTATGACTGCCAGGGTCGCCGAGGTCGCCGATGTGGAGCCACGGAACGGTCTTGGCTGTAGTCATTGTAGTAGTGTACAAGCCGTAAATGTTGACGGTTGTACAATGCGCCCGGAAGTGCAGTGATGCGTGGTCGTTGAACAGTTACGTGCAGTGCGTGTGGACTCTCGCAGTTTCCCGTTCCGGTAGCGATAGTGAACGATGATTCAGTGTATGTGTCTCGGGTACATGTTACCGCTCCGTAGCGACGAGCTAAGGTAGGACGCGATATCGGCCCATGGGCACTGGACAGCTCGACTGGGAACAACTCGCCATGAAGCAGATCGACTGCAAGCGGCCGAGCCCGAAAACATAGTGCGGACCGGCATGGCCATTGGGCGGTAAAAAACTGCAAATGGGAATCCTAGCAGCTTTCCGCTCCGCGAGGAAGAAAGTATTATCCATCAATGCATCTGTGGAAGCATAGAGTTTAGCCTTAAGTAGTCCGCGGGCCAACTCGGCCCAAGGTGCGTCGACTGCAGTTGGGGCCGAGCCGGCGGTATCGTTTCCGCTCCAGTAGAGCCGTACAGTAGGAAGGGATCCATGTACAGTACGAATGTGATTAATCGCATTCCTGTGTCGATTACTCGATTAGTAAATTCTGAACTACTCGATTAATCGTGCCAGCGCGATTAGTGCCTTCGAGTTGCGATTAATTCCATGAGTTACTACTATTCTCAGTCAATCAATAAACATGCCGTGTGTGTTGCATGGAGCAGCTGCATAGACTTGATGACAAGTCGTTAGACATTCGTGTTTTGTCCATCCGTCCGTCAATATCATGCATCATTCGTATAGTGAGGCAACGTAATCTTGATTCAATAGGGGTCGAGGGTGTATATGTACCGCGGTCGTGTCCCCGCATGTTGGACATTATGCAGGACGTAGACAGTGTAATGTGAACACACACACCGTAACCCTGGTGTAGCGATAAAATTACCGACTTGATATCAAGTCTGCCTGCTGCATGTTGCACCGGATGCCCGCCCAATTGTGACAGCACCATGACAACGTTTTGAGATTACACTGTAATTGGCCAGTAGCCCTTCTAATAATACTGCCTTATATGGTCAACGTGGATGAGGCATGAATGAGGGCTATACCATTTCGCTGTTTATTGAGGTACATTTAGTTATGTTGCATTTTCAATAAATACTATTTATCTCACTTAGTAATAAAACGAAAGGTTGTCGGGACTTGTCGCAGACATGAGTTATTGGATACATACAGTTTAAACGTGTCGGGGTGAATTTTTATTCAAGCCTGACAGCTGACAACGAAGTTTTTCTCAACTTCTTAGGCCCATTTTTTTTTTACAATGGATTCGGCTACCATGGCCAGCCAGCAAGGCTGGGCGCATGGCGTGACTAGCACTCAACTACAAGAGTACGGACGCAACTCGATTAGACGATTACTGTACTAGCTGGACTACTGTATCGTATCGTATGATATTCGTGAAGTGAACATGTGGAGTTATCGTGAAATGTAAAATAATCGCGATGTGTTTAGTAATCGTGAGCTGTTTAATAATCGTGTTCACTGTTCAGTAATCGTGATAATCGTGTTCACTGTTCAGCCTACATGGGGTGTACATAATGTGTCATCGTGTACTATCGTTGACTTGTACATGCATGTATGGGACTACGTCTGTGTGTACGTACTTGAGGCCGTAACTGCATGCCTTGTCGGCCAACACTCCGCGAAATTACCCTACTTTACTGAAGTAAGTAATTATGGACGATATTAGCTTCACGAATTTTGCATTATACCTAATCAGAACAAAAATGGCATTGCTCAATGCCTCAGAAATCGGAACTGATCGCTGTTGAAACTTGTAAGGATCAATGCATTACGCTAGTGCAGTTTACTGCAGTGCCGCTATGATGAAAACAAGGTACATGCTGCTTGTATAGTCACTTCCGGGTAATCGCGATTAATCGATTAATCGCGATTATTTCCTCCGCGATTAATCGATTAGTGAAAAGCACTAATCGCCCAGGCCTAGTGTACAGCGTATAGCAGATTCCAGTATGGATAGGACAGGACAAGTCGGCCGTGGAAGTGGAACGACTCGACTTGAGACAGTCCGACCGCGGGTACAGTCCGACTCTGAGGGTGACAGTCGGCTGGGCTCGGCTGCGTAAAGGGCTATCGCAGCTGAGTTGGTGCCTCTCCGCTTTCGTTGAGCGGTGGTCGGAAAAGGCTCGTATAAAGTCCATCTCGAGCTAAGAATTACATGTATGCTGTAAATTTTGGCCCAATGACCAAGGATAATAATAGATATGCGCCATGAGCGTCATGCTTGGCGGATACCGGCGCATTAAAAGAGTCCATTATTATAATAATAAAAGTGACACTGCGCCATGAAGCTTGGACTGGGCGGAGAGGGCCAGATATTAAGTGGGAGCGTCCAGGCGGCAATCGTCACTGGACGTCGGTGTAATACTGTAGTGGGTCAAACTGATTGTGACCGCCGATGCATCACGGGACAAAGCCGACGGTATTGACCTGGCTTGTATGGACAATGGGCCGTGCAGCTGTGTACGTAGATCTCTCCACATCTTTCCGCTTGGGGAGAGCGAAACAATAGCAAGGATGTGCGTGTGACAATCCATGTTTCAAATGAAGGGGGGCCTGTTAGCGCGGCTAACAAAGCCGTGCGTGATGCCCCGTGTCCTTCGATCCCTTCGCATCGGAGGTGGCTGACAATAATAGTAGGGGATGGATAAGCATTCCCTGTACTAACGGGCTGTGATAGTAAGCCGGGCTGACGAGGCCTGTTGAGGGGTCTTTGTTGTGTGTGACCCCCTGAAGCTTTCAGCTCTATGCGGCTGGGCCACGCAGTAAAGGAGCGTCCCTTTGACGTCCGCAATCGTGCTCGTCAGACTGAGGGGTGGTAGGCATATCGCTTCTCTCACCCCACAGCAATAGCACATGATCTTCAGCGAGGTGAGCCTTCATACCGTGCCCTGTATAGGCGACTGGAGGCCGCTAATGGTAGCGGGTTGAAGTCGGTGGCATGGTGCGGGCTGGAGTAGCTGTCTGGCAGTTCAGCCTTGTATGGAACTCTCCATGGCTTTCCGTCTGGGTAGAGCCAGACAATGGACGTGGGGTCACGGTGCTCATTGGCTGCTCGAGCCTCTACACATCTCTCTGAGGTCCGCAATGGTGTTCGCTCGGGCGTAGCGGTGGTACGATTGTAGCACTGCTCATATACACTGATGTCTGAGGCTTTGTACATCGGACAAAGGCGTGGAGTGTGCAGAATAATAGCTAGGACCCCTGGAGGCAGCACGCAGACAGGGCATCTCTCTGACGTCCGCAATCGAGCCCGGCAGACATGGGGAGCGAAAGCACGTCATCACGGCTCTTACCCGTAGACAGCTAGTATATCGGCTCGGGAGACCGGAAAACGTAACCGGGGCGAGCCTCTGTTTAGTGGGTGGTAACAATGTTTCCTAAACAAAAGGAGCATGTTACGCCCGGGCCAGTCATTCCGTTGTGGCGGCATCCTTCGTCGCCTCCGGTAGCGAGCGTTCTCCCTCCGCTCTGGTAGCGACCGTGGTATCGAGCTACCCCCGGCCGTAGGCCTCTTCGGGACGATTAGACACGTAGCCTTCAAGGCATGCCTAGTATCTAACCGCCCGGAATTCCTTCGGACTGGCAGTGGTAGCAGCAGTAGCCCGGAATGAGGGGACGAACCCAAACTCAGCCATTCCGATTTGCTGTACAGCGGAGGGAATGAGGTAAAACTCTCATCCATTCCCCCCGCATATAGGCCTTTCATTGGGTCGTAAGCACAGAGCCGGCTGTGCGTTACCCCGGCATCACGTAGAGGTGTATAGACCGCGACAACGTAGGACCGCGGTACCTGTAGGATGCACAAAGAAAAAGAGAGAGAAAAATACAAAAAACAAACGCACAAGAGAACACTGTTTATTGGTAACGGTTAATCAGATAAGTAAAAAGGAAAAATATCAAGTCTTTACAGTTTGGAAGAGCAGCGGGAAACGGAAAATCGAAAGAGCCCACGAAGGGCACGTCCGTTTCATAGCGGCGATGAGAAAAGAAGGACGATCAAGGCGGCTATGTCGGTATGCATTGTGGGAGGTCAGGGTGCACCACGGTAGATCAAGTCTTTTCAGCGAAGCAGCAAATTGGCGCAGGGGAATTTGCATATAGTAGTAACCGTCTGGGGTAGGTTGAATGCAGTAGAACAACCAATTCATGTTTTGATAAGGGAGCTCATCCAAAAGGTCGCCGCGGTCTGACCGCACGCGGCCACCGCGGTTTAGGCTTGTTGCCAAGGACCGCGGGGAACGCGGCCCTTTGCACAAAAAATCACCCATGCGGAGACAAGTTTATGAGGCAGAGCCTCAAAACGAGTGCTATTGTTATGTTGATACTTATGAATTATGCACTAGCAAACGCGGTGGTCGCGGTTCATCAATGAAATTTCCCGCTGGCCGAAACCGTATCCTGTATTCAGCCAGGGAAATAATAGTTTGGTAGAGACAAAATAATGCAGGCCCCAGAGAAAATGGTTGGCCAAGTCCCTAAAAGACGTATTTTCCCCCGGGGGTAATAATAGTTTGGTAGAGACAAAATAATGCAGGTCCCAGAGAAAATGGTCGGCCAAGTCCCTAAAAGACGTATTTTCCCCCGGGGGTAATAATAGTTTGGTAGAGACATTATAACGCAGGTCCCAGAGAAAATGGTCGGCCAAGTCCCTAAAAGACGTATTTTCCCCCGGGGGTAATAATAGTTTGGTAGAGACAAAATAATGCAGGTCAATCCCAGAGAAAATGGTCGGCCAAGTCCCTAAAAGACGTATTTTCCCCCGGGGGTAATAATAGTTTGGTAGAGACAAAATAATGCAGGTCCCAGAGAAAATGGTCGGCCAAGTCCCTAAAAAACACATTTTTCCCAGGGGAAATAATAGTTTGGTAGAGACAAAATAATGCAGGTCCCAGAGAAAATGGTCGGCCAAGTCCCTAAAAAACGTATTTTCCCCCGGGGGTAATAATAGTTTGGTAGAGACAAAATAATGCAGGTCCCAGAGAAAATGGTCAGCCAAGTCCCTAAAAGACGTATTTTCCCCTGGGGGTAATAATAGTTTGGTAGAGACAAAATAATGCAGGTCGATCCCAGAGAAAATGGTCGGCCAAGTCCCTAAAAGACGTATTTTCCCCTGGGGGTAATAATAGTTTGGTAGAGACAAAATAATGCAGGTCCCAGAGAAAATGGTCGGCCAAGTCCCTGAAAGACGTATTTTCCCCCGGGGGTAATAATAGTTTGGTAGAGACAAATAATGCAGGTCCCAGAGAAAATGGTCGGCCAAGTCCTTAAAAAAACGTATTTTCAGCGGGGGTAATAATAGTTTGGTAGAGACAAAATAATGCAGGTCCCAGAGAAAATGGTCGACCAAGTCCCTAAAAAACACATTTTCCCCCGGGGAAATAATAGTTTGGTAGAGACAAAATAATGCAGGTCCCAGAGAAAATGGTCGGCCAAGTCCCTGAAAAAAAAAACACGTATTTTTAGCCGGGGCCATTAAATAATAGTTTGGTAGAGACAAAATAATGCAGGTCCCAGAGAAAATGGTCCAAGCCAAGTCCCTAAAAAACGTATTTTCAGCGGGGGTAATAATAGTTTGGTAGAGACAAAATAATGCAGATCGCAGAGAAAATGGTCGGCCAAGTCCCTGAAAAAAAAAACACGTATTTTTAGCCGGGGCCATTAAATAATAGTTTGGTAGAGACAAAATAATGCAGAAAATGGTCCAAGCCAAGTCCCCCAAAAATGTATTTTCAGTGAGGAAGTAATAGTTTGGTTTTTGTCTCCAAGATCAGACGCGGTGGCCGCGGCAGACAGAAATGAGTCTGTGGCGTCTGCGGTTGCGCCGCGGCCACCGCGTTCAGTGGGTAGTTAAAATAACAATAGGGAGTTTTGTTTATAGTCAGTTCTTTTAATATGCTAAATAAGCAAGGACTGTCGAAAGTGGGCTGGTTGTTAAGGACCTGTCCAAACCGCGGTGATTGCGGTGACACCGCGGTGTAACCTTTTGGATGAGCTCCCTAAGTTGATGATTCACTAGAGATTAGATATATCTATTACATGAGCCTCATAAAAAGCATTATGTGCTCATTCGGTTAAGTGTTTCAAGTGTTCAGGAACAAATTTACTTTCATAAAAAGGGGGATGTAATAGAACAGTCGTAGACTATGACCTTTGACCTTGCATGGTATTGCACTAACACTATTGTGTATTCATTGTTAGTACAGTTTACAGTTTGTACAGTACAGTACATCATGGGTTACAATAAAACCTCATGCGGTAATTGTTCCAACATATCTTGTTGACAGCAACATCATTACAACGCCCTTAAAAAATCTGGTCATCAAAAGATGTTGGCCTACAGGAACACCATCCACAGGAGCATGAGCAGATGAAATAGCCCGAAATGTGAAAGCACATTGTGTACTCCATCATATACCTTAACTGACAAACCTGTAGAAGTTTGAGGTCAATTAGCCATCTGTGTCACGAGAAAATAGTGAAAACCTGTTTACACATTTCAACGATATTATGTGTTCATAATAAAACGCTTCGAAGCGATTTATTCCAATCAGAAAATAGTTTCATTTATTTCTCAACGAATATGGCATTTCAGACAAAAACATTTCACGGGATGTTTTCTCCTATCGTCACCATTATACTGTGTAAGTTTTATGTGAATCTGTGATCTTGAAGTGCATTTTGTCTCACCAATTCTGTACCATCCCTTTAAGTGTTCGGCATTGGAGGCCTCCTTCCAAAAGACTCCAAACTGACTGTAACTGTATCTTCCTTGATATTTTTGCCTGTGAATCTTCATTTCTTTGATAAAAACCAAAGTATGATATTACCTTTAAAATAAGAGAAGTTATGAAAACCATCTGGACTGTCCTGGTTTGCAATGTAAGACACATCGTCGATGACGTCGGATGCCAAATCCAGATCCAAATAAATCGAGCGGTTCCCTCGCTCGTGGCTGACCGAATTTACAGGCCTTGGTAAGGGTGAGGAGCTACTGTACCTGGGTTATCAGCAGCAGGAGGCATGGGGCAGGCTTCCGATCGCTGATGTTGAAAGGGTAGCCAGCAGGGTATCTGAACATGTCAGGTGGCATGTCATAAAATGCCACTGGTTGCATGGGCGGCGCCATGTTAAAATACTGCCCTCTCGTGTCAGAGGCCATCGCAGGAAAATTCCAAAGATGGCCGACACGGGCAGTCGGAAAATTGTTCCCAGAGGGGAATGCATAGTGGACATGGGGCGACCCAAGGCGACGTTGAGCCCATAAAACCACTCGGTCGTGCCACCGAAACTGGCAATGGAATGTGGTGGAGTCAGGCCACTGTCTGCCCTTCCGTCGTTGTTTGAGGTTGCGGTTTCCGCAACAAGATATGGTGAAGAAGGCTGGATCGTTCTCTGCAAAGGTCGGTCAACCAACACCGAACCCTCTCGTCCCTCTGTAGCACCAGAATCGCCAGAAGAAGCACAGGAGGTAAATTTATCATCCGAAACTGATATGTGTACAGACGGCTTGGTTTTCTTGCTCGGCATCATGAAAAACAAATGTTCAAACTATGCAAACGTGCAAGTAGGCCTACTACGTGAACACACGTAAAATTATATGGCTATAACAAAGCGTGGAAAAACATGCACGTATCAGACTGTACCACAAACGACAAAGACATGCTTCAGTGGTTTTGGGGAGTATTTATTGGGCTGAAGGTGATGGGGTTATTTACATTTTCATCAGTGGTGGTACTATCCATTTTTCTTAAAGGGTGGATCAGACCGTATTACATGGGACAATAATACAAAGTGTCGAGTCAAGACGACTAGGGCGAAATATAAATATTCCATTGACTGAAGACAATTGTTGAACGAAATTCAATTTCTGACTATCTGTTGACAAAATTGTTTTCATCTGGATTTTACAACATGTTTAGAGGACTCATACTACCAACATCTTTGATGTTCATTTACTAACCATTTGATAACACTACATTTATAGATTTGTAGATTTAAAGCAAGCAGGCAACAGCACTCTCCAATCAGTGTAAATTAAGCAAATAAAAGGCACTTTCCAGAATTTTACTTTAAAAATGCTTATAAAAGAATGACAGGCTCGTATAAAATGATATGTACATGTATCACTGATATATTATTGAAGCCATGAATGAGGAATGATTAAGTGTCAGTCCGCGAGAAGACCATGCAAAATCTTGAAAAATCGACAAGGTGAGGGGTCAGCGAATTAAGTTCAAATCTTGGCCATTGGATCCCCACCTGGTACCATATCACATGATAGAGTAGCTCGATCTATAATCCCACAGTGACCGAGTACGGGGCATTTGTAATTTTCGGCTGAAAGTGTACTTTTTTGCTAATTTGGGAGGGTCAATTGAAGATGTTTTGGGGGTATAGTTACAACCGCGGTTCTGCCCTTAAACATCATCGTATATTGTCGAGTTATACATCAAAAGAAAGAACGTGATCTCCTCTACATGATGAAATAAAAATAAATGCGGTATGAGTATTTATTGCAGATATATAGGCGTTAGAAAAATAGGTATCAGCTTTACTATGAAAAAAAGTCATGTACAAAGTAAGCTGTATCTCAATTAGTGCAGGGCTGACGGTTACCAAATTTAGACAAAATGTAATTGAAATACTATTGTACAAGGGCAAAAAATAAAATTTTTGTCAGCTCTTTTCGATTTTTGTTTGTTGGCGGTCAAATATATGCAAAATTCTTCAATTTGAGATAAACCTACAATGCAGTTTGAGTGTTATATTGCATTTCATCATTTCATCATTTCACATTTTGGATTAGATTCTGTTTTGACCTTGCAAAATATTTATTTTAAAGTCTTTATGTATTGGGAAGGGTGGATCAACCCTTTGGTGCACACCCATAACTGATGTTGGAGGAAAGGATCAGGCAGCGCAGGTGCCGCGCCCACATTGTCAAAGTTATTATCCATTTTCTACCTGTCTCCGACAGAGGGCGCTATAAGAAACTGGGGAAGTGTTCAATATAGCGGTCGGCATGGATATCATGCCGTCTGTGCAGCTGCAGTGCGATTTTAAGGATTTTGAGCATTGTAAAGCCATCAAGTGCGGTGTCTATCGGTATTATCCGCGTAATGTATGTTTCAGTGATCCTTCGTCACTGTACGAAAGATTATACTTAGGCATTTGCAGAAAAGTGGAAAATGCCCGCCCTGCATGTTGCTGTAGAGTGGAAAGTTATTATCCTGCGATGTGGATTGATAATGGTCTATTTAAAGCATATAAATAACACTTTTGTCAGCAGTGTTGGGTATAAATTTACAGGAGCTTGTTTTTAGCACTATTTAAGAGGAATTTAGCAGGTTTTGAGGAAAAAAAAACGGGTGAAAGCTTCAAGTTTGAAACACATTGCACATGGAAATAACCTCTATCACCCAGCATACAGGCAGATGATCATATATCCCCCGTCTGAGGACATGTCTATGACAATGTTTTGTTGGTCACCGACTCTCTGATGACGTGGAAAGAAATTATTTTAAAAATATCCAGCAAAGTAACAGCATGAAAGGAACAGAAAATTGCCCAATTTGCATTTTTCAGTGTACTCTGCAGATATCTCAATGATTGCGATTCATCTCAAATTTGTTACTGCGTCCCTCAAGCTTTTCAGTCTTTAGGGTGGGTATTTAGGTTCCTTTAGGTTCTATCAGTGTAAATTTGTTTGGGGCAATTGCAGCTGGTAGGATTTCTTTCAAGCCCCCCCCCCACCTTGCAAAGCAATATAGTCCTTTATTTTCAGAAAATAAAATGACACACAAGGCACTTTCATAATTTAGAGGTGACAAAATTGATTCCTTAGAAACTCTCTTCATTTATTGTTAAAACATGAATATTACACAATCATCTTAAAACCATATGAATGTAGGTATATATTGTTGCATACACAAATAAAGAGGAAAACCTTTCTGTTGCATGTGTCACAACAATAGAGGGTTTGCAGAAATATTGTCAACATCATCAGTTCTTCGAAAAGACGGGATATCAGGGGAGACCAGTGGCCGAACTCTCCCCAAAAGGGAACAAATCATTTAAAAAAGGAAAAATAAATAAATCCACCATGTACCGTTAACAGGTTGCAGCATTTCTGCATGTATCATTGAAACAATCCTTGGGGTATGGCGGTGTGTGCGTGATTCATGGCTTCTGACTGCCAAACGAACAAGGTAATTGACTATTGGGGTCACCACCAACGTAGGGCTGGATGGCTCAGTTGGTAGAGCGCCTGTATGTTATTCAGGACTGGTTTGGCGGTTCGAATCTCGCTCCGCCAGTCAATTTTTCTTTGTTCACTTTTCAATGACTTTAAATTCAGTCAGTTTCCCTTGTGGTAATTTGATGATTGAAAAATAAATGAGTTAAAATCAGGGATTATCAATCTCACTGATTACGTAAAACATGTAAATCAAAACTTTTCTTTCCACCATTACTACATGTACAGTATTATTATTTACAGCTGAGTGTAATGAGTGATTCAAATTTCAGAATTGTCGAATCCCTGAGCCAGCACATGATTTTTTGACGAGCACTCACAAGCACTGAATATACAGTGCTCATCCACGTCGGTGAAGGGCAAGCCTAATTTGCATATTATTGTTCTTGTTTCTCCCATGAGGTTCATGTTGTTGTGGACATTTCTTTTCCGAAACAGAAATCTTCACAGATTTAAAAAAGATGTTGATGGTAGAAACATAATTTTTTTATACAACTTTTCTGCCCGAAATGTTGTATTTATCCAGAAAAGAGTACAACCAGTGCCCACATTTTTGGGGGGATTTTTTTAAGATAAAAAATAACAGAGAAAAGACATAAGAAATACTGCGGTTTTCTCAAAAAGTGGGCATCATATGGGACTGAAATTTTAACAGATGACTGTTACTGCATCTTCCTTGATATTGTTGTCCATGAATCTGTATTATTTCTTTATCAAAAAGAACAGTATGGTATTATCTTTAACAATGTGACATGTATGCAAACTGTTTAAAATGACAAGGATAGTTGCCAGTTAAGGCATTTTTTGCACAGTTATAGAAGATCATTACTGGCTACAATATGAATCACTCATTACATTCAGCTGTAAATGATAATAATGTACATGTAGAATTTGTGGAAAGAAATGTTTTGCTTTACATGCCTTAAATAATCAGTGAGATTGATAATCCCTGATTTGAACTCATTTTTTCATTTTTTTTTTAATGATTTGCTCCCTTTTTTGAGAGTTCGGACACTGGTCTCCCTGTTACCTTGTCTTTTCAAGAACTAATGATTTGGACATTATTTCTGCAAACCTTTTATTGTTGTGAGACATGCAACATGAAGGATTTCTCTTTATTTTTGTACGCAACAGTATACCTACATTCATATGGCTTTAAGATGATTGTGCAATATTCATTTTTTGTTAACAATAAATGAGTTTCAAAGCAATCAATTTTGTTTAATACCTCTAAAATATCAAAGTGCCTTGTGTGTCATTTTGTTACTGGGTGATAGAGGTTATTTCCATGTGCAATGTGTTTCGAACTCGAAGATTTCACCCGTTTTTACCTCAAAACCTGCTAAATTCCTCTAAAATAGTGCTAAAAACATGCTCCTGTAAATTTATACCGAAAACTGCTGACAAAAATGTTATTAATGCATTCAATAGACCACTATAAGGACCTTCTTTCATCAAAGTTTCATTGTTCAAAGACCTGCACTAATGACGCTACAGCTACTCAAAGATAGCGATATATATGACGCAAATTTTGGGGTACCCCTAAGAAAAAGATATGCAATCACATCTGAAAAACATTATTTTTTCTTTATTTTGGTATCCATGTTTAGGGTAGGATACAACCTTGAAACCCCGAAAATATCAATACTCTACTACTTTCCATTGTGATATAGCAAGTGTTTGAAAATGTGTACCCCTAAAATCATGAATATCGTGCATTTTTGACCAAAAAAGTACTTTTTGGCCATTTTGTTCCGATAGGAAGGTCCGATTGGGCTAAAAGTTTATACAACATCAAGGCTCCACATAACCCCCCTACCCACCAAATTTCAGCTAAATCCGTTGACCCCCACCTTATCACTTTCTGCATGGTCCTCTCGTGGACACGCTCTTAATACTGTTGCGAACCTTGCCTCGACCGATTTTGAAATATCCTTGCTGTACAATGTGCTCATTTCCATTGATTATCTGTTATATACTGACAGTCTTGCATATATGCAATAGGCACCAGATGCTGATGCTGTGTCAAGCATAATTCAGAGCCACAGCGAGCGATCATGCAGAGCCCCTCCCCTCCACAGCGAAAGTGCTCTCTGGGACTTTGCTGACATTTCTCTCGGAGTTCACCACTTCGCTCCCGAAGTGGTAGGCCATGAAGGCTCCGATAGGCGACCACCTACAGTCACCGTGACTGACACGCTATGTTCCCCAGTGCACTCTCGTTGACCACCCTTGATGCTGCATGCGAGCACGCGAGCCCCTTCAATAGCTTTGTACACAGGGCCAGATTATGTGCACATCGAATGGTACTTGTCTCCTGAACACGCCCAGTATGTACCTAGTTGTCAATCAGAGCTTCTTGCGCTAAGTTGTGCCAAATAAGGACATAGAAGTTGTTGTGTAACATGCTTTTGCACATGTCCCGACATACTTTTGCACATTGTCCCGACATGCTTTTGCACACGTCCCAACATGCTTTTGCATACCTCGAGCCTTACCCTTAAGCCATGAATACCTCACCGTGTTGCTTTCCCATTGGCTAAGGTGTATATTCTTGCTTATGATTTATTCATTCTTAGGCCCAGGATTCTCAATATAAGTCGAGCTGATAAAGATTCATTGTAATTCATTCGCTGATGAGCAACGGTTCCGATTAAAGCTAGCAATACCCGTACCGTACGTTATTCCAATAGAGCAGTGCCTCGTCGTGTCTATTGGACTACAAGCAATGCTGTGTTGTACCTGGTTCGTAAGCATCGACTTGCTATTGTAAAGTATACCCCGTATACTTTCCTACGTTCTGAGTTACCATTGGCACCCCCGTACCATGTACCACATGTACCCCAAAGGTGTATGTGCGGCTATCGTGAGATGCGTGACCTTGGGTTTGCTAGGCTAAGACATACCAGCCCTAGGCCATTCTCGGTTACGTGTGACAAAAAAATGGGAAATTCTATGATACATATCATTCTAATGTCTCTGAAATTGCCTCTGTATATGATATGGAATGTAAAGAGTGTTTAGTTATTGACAATACTTTACTAACCTCATGTAAGTTGCGCTGATTCAGTGCTTGATCTGTTCTGCTTCGTAGGAAATAGACACACTGTCCAGTGAGACCATCATGTAGACCAGTGGTTACAAAAAGCCGCTGCATTTTGGCTCCTTTTGCCAAAGTCACAATGCGACCAGAATCTGGTTAGAGATCATAATAGCAGGAATCACACTTTCATGTACATGTAACTCAAAGTAGCAAAACTTATATTTGACACATAATAACTTTATTCAGATGCATAACTGCTTACAAGATTAAAAAATCACACATGTTTGTAGCTCACGTTACTTCGCATGATCAGAAAAAAGGCTTTTGAAAATGAAAGTGTCCAAATTCATCAAATCCCAAACTGAAATGCTTTCATATACAGCTTTTTACAAAAATATACTGTAATTTTCGGAATATAGCCCGGGGCTAATGTGTTAATTCTCACCCTGAAAAATGTCTCTGCGGCTTATATTGCGGGCGGCTAATATGGCAACATCTGAAGAATAAAACCAACTTTAGGGTATTCACAGATTAGTTTAACCAACAAAAGAACCCAAGCAGAACCCCGCGATCATAATAAGCAATGGTATATGTAACAAAACCACTCACAGGAAAAATAAACCTATACAGCGATCGACAGTCAGTACGTATGCACATTAATACATGTACAAAGAAGATGTTTACGTTGCAGTCCTTGGTTGATGCCCGCGGGACAACTACCGTACTTCACATAAATTGGCAACCCATCAAACGGAACCAGAGGCTTTTCAAGCAACCACGTGCGTGTGAATTTCTCTGCAAGTTCAGCAGCTGTCACAGAATGCAGTGTCAACCAATAGCATTGATCATGATATCTGGCCAAAGATCATTATTGGACGGAGCTTTTAAACCACCAACCTTTTACTCTGATATAAATTTACGATCCCCCTATTATGTTTGGGACTCATGAACTGTCTCCAGCTGTTACTCTATTGTTAAGTTGGGTTCAGATTTCTGGGTCAAGAGACCGCAAACAGTCTTAATTTTTTGCTTAGGATAGCAAATATTTTTCTTAACGGTTAGCGTATTTCACGGGAGAGTTTTCTTTCTTGCTACGCTAAGCAAGGACTTTCTGCAGGAAGAACATGACAGAGCATTATCAGAGAAAGATCAAGTTTAGCACAGAAATTCATTGCTCTTGTGGGCGATTCCATAGTGACGGGCGTTACACTTGCACAGAAAATTGCCACCAATTTGTTTTCTAGATTTGCAATCAAGCTTTGCTTGGAAAGATGATAGTTGCAGTTTGATAGCATAACAAGTCAATAGTTTATAAAACATAGTTATGAAGATCTTGATTTTCAGTCAGACTTACATGTAATAAGACTTTAAAAAATAAATTGTGATGGACGTTACATGTAAAAGACGAGAACTTTTGACCATTAATATTTAGTTCAAAATCCCTGTGAATTGTACATGATTGTGAAAAATCCAACTAACTGCATTAGTGTATGTGGGTAAGAGCTTGCCAACTCAAAATGTAAAAATTGTAAACATCGCATGGTTTAGGAGAAATCGGACATTATAACATGTGACAGACGTTACGATTTCTGTGACGGACGTGACACCCCGTGAAATTACAATGTAGAATCCATTGCCAATGGAAAATTAAGTTGGAGTTATTGAAATCTGTCTAAACATAGCTCATACAGTCAGATTAGAGCTAATTAAGATGGTAATCTTACATTTTTACATTTACATATTAAGACATGTACGATGTACGCGTAATACATGTATATATTGTACATGTACATTGGCCTACATGGTATGTACACATGATGTATAGCAAAACCAGACACAAGTAACGTAAAAGCAATGTGCCTTCTTGCAACAGGTTTTGTCAAATATACATGTACCATAAATGTATCATTCAAATTGACATGTAGATTGTACATTATTGCCTTTGCCTTAAAGTGCTTGTTTGTTAAGACCAAAGAGAGCATTCAAACCTGGGCCCAATTTCATGGAATCCGTTCAATTAGCAACAATTCTTCGCTTACGGTAGCAGAATGTTTTGGGTTACGGTTAGCGTATTTCACTGAAGAGTTTGCTTTTTGGTAACGGTAAGCAAGGAATTTGTGCAGAATGCATACGACAGCCCGTTAGCAGAAAATGATAACGGTTACCCTAGACATTCTTCGCTAACAGACAGTCTTGCTTACGGATTCCATGAAATAGATTTCACGCGTAGCAGTGCCCGTAAGCACAAAATAGGCCATAGGAATAAACAAACTTATCAGACAAAGCTATGGAAGCAAAAAATGCGAAGGAATAATAATTCATTCCATTGGGAAATATCCTTATACTCATTAACTACTAAAATGAAGGATCTCTGTTTTGTCAGGATTTAACTTAAGGCCATTCTGAACAGACCAGTATTTTACATCTTCAACACAAGTTTGTAGCCTCGATATTGCATTAAATCACTTGCACAATCCCATGAGTTTAGTGATTGGCTCCCTCCAGAGGAATAATGAGTTACGTAACACCAATCAATTTACTACCGTAAGATGCAGAACTAACCGGTACAGAAATAGTAGCATTCCTAGTATCACTAGAATGCTCAATTGTGCAATTTAGTGTGCCACCAACTGCCTTACAACTCCGAATAATTACAATCACCCTTCAGATCTTTTGTAATTTTTATCTGTTTGTGAGAATATTCCCATTATTTTATCTTTATTAATAATATTTGTTTTTATAGGCTAATATCATTTTAATCTCCATTCATTTTTTATATATCCACTTTATTTATTTTAAATTTCTAATATATGTAATTTATAATGCTTGTTTGGTCTCCTTTTAGTTTGTAAATATGTGTATCTATTTCTTTTTTATTTTAATGATATCTTTGTAAATTCCTAACACAATTCGGCCCTGCGGCCGCGAGGTTATGAATCGCTAATAAACCAATAATAATTTTTAAAAATGTTGACTACACTTTCTATGGTTTACATGTAATTGTTACAAACCATGGTAAAAACAGGTAAAACCTAAACTCTAAACAATTAACTAACAGACGGGGCCCCTAAATCACAGCAATATCGCAAGATAGTGAATCACCACAAAATCTTCCCACCTCTTGTGGGTTGAGTCTACTAGTTCATACCTACCCCAGACGGTTACTACTATATGCAAATTCCCCTGCGCCTATTTGCTACTTCGCTGAAAAGACTTGATCAACCGTAGTGCACCCTGACCTCCCACAATGCCTACCGACATAGCCGCCATGATCGTCCTTCTTTTCAAAACCAGGAAGCTCAAGCCAAAAGTGGGGAGGACGGGCGGGACGCAACCGTCTGGGGTAGGTATGAACTAGTAGACTCAACCCACAAGAGGTGGGGAGAGTCTACTGCATTCAACCTACCCCAGACGGTTACTACTAAATGCAGAGTGGCACCGTATAGCGGTGGAGGGTTGGCTATGAAGAGAGCCAGAAAGGTATGGGAGGCTATGAGCCAGGTGAGCAGGTGAGGGTAAAAACCAGCAGGTATAATACCCATCATGAGTTAGTCTGTGTGGGTTCCATCCGTTTGATGGGAAGTCTGAGTGGTTCCTGGCTCGTGAGCAGATGAGGCCAGGAGCGCCCTGGCGTGAGCAGAGTCGGCTCGTAGGACGTCCTTCAGATATCAAGTGGTGAAGGTGGAAGGGCATTTCCAGCAAGCAGCCTTGCAGATGTTCGAGACCGGGACTCCTCTGAAGTAGGACCAGGATGAGGAGACCGCTATCACGTCATGGGCTCTGATGTATCGCTGGGTTTGTTGGTCTGGGTTAGATGGCCACTCGGGGCTTGCAAACCTGATGGCCGAGACGATCCAGCGAGCGATTGTGTCTTTCGACGCTGGGTGGTGAGGCTTCGTGGTAGTGATGAAGAGCTGGGGAGAGTTCCCTCTCAAGTCCTTCGTCCTGGCTAGATACCATTTCAGGGACCTGACGGGGCACCACAGCTTGTCAGATGTGTCGCCAGTATGGGATGACAGGGACGGAACGAAGATGTCCGGCGGCTCAAAGGCGGGGGACTGGTTCTTGGTGAGGAAGCCGATGGTTGGGATGAGACGGACGCCATGTGGTTCCCAGCGTATGTGACCGTCAGCTATGGAGAGGGCCCTGATTTCACTGGTCCTCCTAGACGTAACTACCGCCAGAAGGAAGGCAAGCTTGATGGAGGTTAGCATCAGTGAAGCCTTGTAGAGGGGTTCAAACGGAGGGGCTGCAAGGAGCTGGAGCACGGCGTCCAGGTTCCAGGACGGGATCAGACGTCTGTCGGGGGGTCGTTCGACGAACATGCCCCGAAGGAGGTGATAGAGAGCCACGTTGGATGTAATGGACGAGCCGTCCCCGAAGCCCTCATGTATGGCCACCAGGGCAGATCTGTAGTTGCGGATCGTCGAGACTTGGAGTCCGGAATGGAACAGGTGCATGAAGAAGTCCGCCACTGCTGTTACAGGAGCATCGGCTGGACGGAGAGCATGGTCGACGCACCACGCAGCGAAAAGGCGTATTCTGCTGTCGTAGATCTTGCGAGTTGACGGGCGTCGTCCCCGTGCGGCCAGGGCGGCAGCGTCGCCAGAAAGTCCTGCCGAGATGAGGGATCGTTGGACAGAGTCCAGCACGTTAGGTGTAGATCCCGGGGTGCTGGATGTAGGATCCCGGACCGTGGTTGGTGGAGGATGTCTGGTCTGTCCGGGAGGATGACTGGCAGTCGAACTAGGAGTCTGGTCAGTCTGATGAACCAGGGCTGTCGTGGCCAGAGTGGGGCGATCAGGAGGACTCGACACCGTTCCTGCTCCAGTTTGAGGAGGACGCGGGGTATCAGGGAGATAGGTGGAAAGGCATAAGCCAGGAGGCCTGTCCAGTCGGTCTGTAGGGCGTCCGTTGCCCAGGCTTGTGGGTGAGGATACCTGGTGCAGAAGGTCGGTAGCTGAGCGTTGTCCGCTGATGCGAATAGGTCGACATGGGGCCTTTCCAGCTGGAGGAAGAGGGTTCTGACGACGCCCGAGTGGAGGGTCCACTCCGTTGGTTTGATCGTCCCGCGGGAGAGTGCATTGGCCGTCACGTTGTCCTCTCCGGCGATGTGGATCGCTTGTAGGTGGATCCCGTTGTCCTTTGTCCACTGTAGAATTCGCCAGGCTAAGACGCACAGCTGGGGGGACCGTGTGCCCCCTTCGTGATTGATGTAGGCTACGGTTGTGGTGTTGTCGGAGCGAACCAGTATGCGTCTTCCCCTGACGAGCTTGTGGAAGTGACGCAGGGCGTTGAAGACGGCCTGCAGTTCTAGCACATTGATGTGGTTGTGTAGAAAACCACGGTCCCAGCTCCCGGATGCTTGATGAGGAGGAAGGGAGGCGCCCCATCCCTTGAGTGAGGCGTCCGTCGTGATCACCACGTCGGTTCCGCTTGTCGAGAACGGGCTGCCGATGGATAGGTGGTCTTCCGTCATCCACCAGGGGAGGTGCTGGCGGGAGAGCTGCGTAACCTCGTCGGCCGTGTCGATGGAGTCGAACTTTGGCCAGTATCGGGAGAGCAGGTGGAGCTGGTGAGGTCTCATGTGAAGTCGGCACCAAGGAATCAGGTCCACCATACTGGCCATCAGACCGAGGAGGCGGAGCCATGCTACGGCTGGGGCGGAGTTGGCTTGGTGGAGGAGTGACGCGCACTCTCGGAGATTGGCTATTCTCTCCGGCGTCGGGTAGGCGGTGCCGGAGCGAAGGTCGAGGGATGCCCCGAGGTAGGTTGGCAGCTGTGAAGGATGAAGGTGGGATTTTTCGTAGTTTACCAGGAAACCCAGCTGGGTCGTGAGATCGAGTGTCAGACGAGTGGGGGCTTCCGTCTCGTGTCGAGTACGGCCTACGATGAGCCAGTCGTCCAGGTACTGGAAATCATGACGTCTCGTTGACTGAGGTGGGCCGCAACGGCCCGGACCACGCGGGTGAATACCCGAGGCGAGGTGGAGAGGCCGAAAGGTAGACACCGGAACTTGTAGGACTGGTTCCTGTAGGTGAAGCGGAGGAACTTTCGGTCCTGAGGATGGATGGGCACGTGCAGGTAAGCGTCCCGTAGGTCGATGGATGTCGCCCTGGAGGGGATAGACAGGGAGCTCATCACTGTTTTGAGGGTTTCCATGCGGAAACGTCTTGGGCGGATGAACTTGTTCAGTGGTTTGAGGTTTATGATAGGGCGCCACTTGCCTGTTCCTTTCTTCGGTGTCAGGAAGAAGGTGGAGATGAAGCCGTCGCCGATGTCGTTGTGGGGCACCGGGAGAATGGCTCGTTTGTGGAGGAGGGCGTCTATCTCCGACTCCAGTGCCAGGCGTTGATCCAGTTCGCGTGGTACTGGGGTCTCCCTTGGGATTGCCTTGGATGGAGGGGTGCTTGTGAACTCGAGGGAGTATCCGTCCGTGAGAGTAGTAAGGACCCATCCGTCCTTGGAGATCTCCCGCCAGAACCCTACGAAAGACTGTAGGCGGCCGCTGACGGGTTCGGGATCGACGGTCGTAGAAGGAGAAGCGGAACAGTCACCGCCGCCGCCCCCCGAATGAGCGGGGGGTGCGCGATGAGGACCCACGTCTCTGGCGTGTGTCGTTCTGCCTGGCTGCCGGTGTCGACGGGCGTTGGTTCTGGCGACGGAGTGGGGGGCGAAAGGACCGACGCGTCTGTCTGTCCATCTGTCGATCCTGGGTGGCCGGAGCACGTGGGCGGTAGGAGCCTCGACGTGGTTGGGACTAAGGAGGTTTCGCTGCCGGAGTCGGGCGAAGCGAAAGCTTGTTGGTAGTATCTATGTGTTTGACTTCCATTTCGAGGAGCTCCAGGAATTTTCCACCGAAGAGGTCCTTGCCGAAGAGAGGAAGTTCCCGAAGTCTGGTCTTCACTCCTTCGTGTGGGATATGCATCGCTTCTACTGCGTTGGAACGGCGTGCAGACGTCATGAGGCAGGCAATGCGTGAAAACTGCTCGAATAGGGAGTTCAGGCCGTCGTCGAGACCTCGGAGGGCGAGGGCAGCATAATCCGGAGCAACAGGGGAGTTCTCCTCACAGGCCCGGGCGATGTACTCGGACAGAAGGAGAAGAAAGGCCGTGCAACGGAGACCATGACGAGATGCCTTGTCGAGCTTGGACATCGTTGACTCTATCAGGGCCTTGTCCTTGTCCCGGAAGACCGCCTTGATCGATGGTTTGCCGGAGTCTGCCGTGATTTTGTCTTTAGCAGGTTCCAGGATGGCCGGGGTAGAAAGGAAGTTCTCCGAGTCCTCTGACGGGAAGTGGTAATAGCTGAGCGATCTCTTAGAGGAGGGACGCCATGGCTTGGACTTGGAGATGGTCTTGAACATATTGACGCATGACCGGTCTAATGGTATCTCTGGAAAGGTCGGCCCGGAGGATTCAAGATGAGACGCATGCCTCTTAAAGGAGGCGTGTCCGGTGTCTTCCGGGGGCGAGGTGCCTCCATCGTCTGAAGACGTGCACGGCGACGCAGATTGCGGGGCCGTCGGGTTGTGGGTGTTCTCCCGTGAGGCAGGACGTGAGCGTTGAGAAACATTGGATGGAATGGACGTCACATCGATCTCCTGAGCGCCGTCATGACCTTCGGGTGCAGATGGTGAAGCCAGGTCCAGAGGGTCCGGGTCAGGAGCAGTAGAGGCTGGAGGGGGCCTGTCAGCCATATTCTTGGCGATAGAGGACAGGGCCTCGTTGATGGACTGGAAGGCCGCCATCCATTCCGGCTGTTGCTGGGGTTCCACCTGTCGTTTCTTCTTGGCTGCCGGCGGGGCCGGCGAAGGAGAAGGGCAGTTCACCTTCCTTTTCCGGGTTGCAGGCGGAGCCCTGATAGCAGGAGGGGCCATGGGAGTAGCGCCCGTTGTGGCCCCGGGAGGCGGTGGTTTAAATCCCCGACGATGTGGCAGGCGTGGAGGTTCCACAGGAATTACCGGGAAATCATCGCCAGTCAAAGGTGGGGCTGACTCGGTGGAAGGAGAGCCCGCAAGAGACACCGTGTGAACGTCGGGGTCGTCCCCACGTTGAGCATTCTGAGCCATGATGGTGCAGAAGAACGTAGTTTCAGAGCACAAGAAAAAACACGCTGTTTCCAGTGGTATAGAACAGGGTGTTGTGGTCGTTGAGTAGTACGGCCGTTGGTACAAGCGGTCCGCTTTCCGATCGGGTAGAGTCGGACAAAGGCGGCCGGATTATGATGGAGCCCGCATTGTCCCGAAGGGCAGGGCCGGCGAGTGCAGAAATTCCATAGCCCTCCGCTCTGGTAGAGTCGGACAAAGGCGTGGAGTGCTGAATGGAAAGCAGGGCGACAGGTAGTGGGGACCCACGTAGGCGGGGCCAGTCCCGTGGCCGTAGCGGAGGGTCGTCATGGAGCATTCCTGCGACGTCCGCAATGGAGTCGGGCCAGACATGGAGGAGGCGTAGGCACATCGTGGCTCTTACCCCGGGAGTCATAGCCTCTGTTCAGCGGGTCGTAACATGGAGCCTTAAAAGGAGCTTGTTACGCCCGGGCCAGTCAGTCAGATGTGGCGGCATCCTTCGTCGCTTCTGGTAGCGAGCGTTCTCCCTTCGCTCTGGTAGCGACCGTGGTATCGAGCTACCCCCGGCCGTAGGCCTCTTCGGGACGATTAGACGCGTAGCCTTCAAGGCATGCCTAGCATCTAACCGCCCGGAATTCCTTCGGACTGGCAGTGGTAGCAGCAGTAGCCCGGAATGAGGGGACGAACCCAAACTCGGCCATTCCGATTTGCTGTACCGCGGCGGGAATGAGGGTAAACTCTCAATCCATTCCCCCCGCATATAGGCCTTTCATCGGGTCGTAAGCACAGAGCCAGCTGTGCATACCCCGGCATCACGTAGGAGAATACACGTAGACCGCGGCGATGTAGGGCCGCGGTACCTGTAGGATGCACAAAGAAAAAACGAGAAAGAAGAATACCAAAAACAAGCACACAAGATAAAAAAAAACTGTTAATGGTAACGGTTAATCAGATAAATAAAGGAAAAATGTCAAGTCTAAACAGTCTAGATAAGCAGCAGGAAACGGAAACTCGAAAATCGAAAGAGCCCGTGAAGGGCACGTCCGTTTCATAGCGGCGCTGAGAAAAGAAGGACGATCATGGCGGCTATGGCGGTAGGCATTGTGGGAGGTCAGGGTGCACTACGGTTGATCAAGTCTTTTCAGCGAAGTAGCAAATAGGCGCAGGGGAATTTGCATATAGTAGTAACCGTCTGGGGTAGGTTGAATGCAGTAGACTCTAATGACTTAAGTACAATTCTACTGCATCCAGAAAATTCCATGATTGGTATCCGTACTGCACTATTGAAGGCATACAAACCTGCGCCAGCGAAGTACAGTTGCAAATTCCCAATCGATCAGGAAGCATGCCTACATGTCGTACATACAACATGTGTATTTGGCACAGTCAAGTCGCACTCAGTACAATCAGGTCATAAGCGCATAGATTTGGTTCCAATCTTTATTTTTGTTTAACAATTATGGTTAACGAAAACAGCAAACTGAAACCATGTCATCATTTCAAAGGTCAGTTTATCATATTAACTGTTGACAAACTGCAAGCATAATGTGAGCAAATGAACAAGTGAATAATTGCTATTGGTTCTCATGATCAACAGCTATGATTCTTACCATGACTTGGAGCATCACCATCTTGCAAGAAAAACATCAGGGATCTAGACCCATCTTTCTCAAAAAATCTGTCAAACAAGTCCATTTGCTGAAGAAAAAGAAATACATGTACGTTTACAAATAAGAGAGAATATTCTATACCAATATCTTACATGGTTGGTTATTCAAAGAAATTATATTCACAAGACAAACTATACAATCCTGACAAAAGCAATTGTGCAGTGAGGATCTGTTTGGCAAATCAGGCTCCACTTTACCAACTGAGCTACCCAGTACCATGTATATAGTTTCCTAGACTGCCAAGTACCTCTGTTCATTTTGTCAGAAACCATGAAATCAAACTTAGATCCCAACAATTAAAAATAAAAATACATTCAAAACACTGCAATCCTAACAAATGATATATCACAGATTTTTCAAACATGCTAAAGTTTTAGCAAATTGCAATGATCATAATGCCAAAGTGAGGTACATACAGGTATGTAAAAATGTATCTTTTGGGCATCACTATCAGAAAATACTGCATATCGTAATGGAAAGGTTTAGTGGTCAAATCATTTTGATTTGCAATTTTCTTTTTAATAATGAATCACAAGTAACTACATATACATGGTACCAACTGTGTAAAAAGCTGGCATTTAATTGCTTTATCATAAGAGTCAATGGATCCTACATACTGTACATATGTACATGTATGTGTAGCATTTTATCACACAGCAGGAATGCTGGAGTACTTGTTGTCATACTCAAACTTGCAAGAAATACATTCAAAATCAAACTCAAGGCAAAGTACATGTAACATGTGAACAGTTTACATGTGAAAAGCAATGTATTTCTTCTACACTTTAGAGATACAAAATTTGGTTGTAAGAAACATATCTTACTTGTATCTAAACATGATTTGACATTACACAAAATATGAAAAACTTAATTTTAGCAGTATCTGTCAGAACCGACAGCACATACCCAAACTGACAATGTTCGTTTGTAAAAAATGCTTTACAACAATGTACAGCACTGCCTACCTCAGAAGAATCCAGAAGGTGTTCCTCAATGGCAGGTATATCCAAGCCAGTATGAATCTGGATAATTCCCATGATGTGCTTGTGAAGTGGAGAGATTCGAGTACGACGGATTTCACG
This sequence comes from Astropecten irregularis, assembly GCA_963971285.1. Classification (NCBI taxonomy): domain Eukaryota; kingdom Metazoa; phylum Echinodermata; class Asteroidea; order Paxillosida; family Astropectinidae; genus Astropecten; species Astropecten irregularis. Next base: position 3,154,508 of record OZ020261.1, on the reverse strand, counting down.
AGCTTCTTTGGCACGAGCCTATAAGAGAATATTGTAAATACTTTTCTCGCTACCCAAATGATTGTATTATTGTAAATCACATCTTTATTGAATTTTCAATGAAAGTTACTCAAAAAAAAATGCTTGGAGTTGGAATGGCCTGATGTGTTTTGATCCTAAGGGATCTTTTTAATTAGGCTAATACTTCACACAAACACAGAAAAAACCTTCTTCAATAGTCTTTCATGGTCTTTTTATTGATATTATTTCTTCCTGCAAAGAATGGCATTCCTTTTCTGTTCTCATCTCAAACCATTATCGACAGAAAATCCTGACGTCCTACTCCCCCCCTCCCCCACAACCCCCTTGCTGGATTTTTTATCCAGTTATAGATTAACCGACCGGAATATAATTTTCCGCATACAAATTTCCATGAACGGTTAACCAAAACTGAAAGTTCACAAAAAAGGACAAATGTTTGGCTCATGCTTAACAACCCAAAAAGTGGATATGGCAGCAGGCTTGGTACAGATTTTGCAGTAAGAAATAGCTGCTTTTGACAATGCAATTGATCATACCCCAAGATCATAACTGTTTTCAGTTTTTGTTTTACTTATTTCTGGATAAATACATCATTTTAGGCGAAAATATTTTAACGGTAAGTTTCTACCAGCACCATCTTCATATACTGAAAGTTATACGTAAATCTTTATATATTTCTGTTTGGGTATTGTGACAGGTCACTTTTTTATGTTGATTCTGAGTGCCCTCTCAGTCTGTGGTCCTCTTACACTGTATGTCCATTTTGAGTACCCCTCTGGTACTTCATGTCAATTGTGAGACCCCCTCTAATTACATTGTGTATCACATGGTCCTTTGTGATATTCCACAATGAGTTTATATGCAGTACACACCGATATTCACTCTGCTGTACCATACATGTACTTCAACAGCTTCCTATAGGGTCATTCCATATGAATTACATGTGTGTAAACCAAAATCAAAATCTTCCATGGTGACACCTCAGATTGTGTTCATATATTTTTTTTATGAGAACATCTACATGGAAAACGAACACATGCAAAATTTTAGGGTTCAACTCGCAATGGTTTCTGAGAAACGCCCTTCCAAAATTTACAGCCACGCCCACTTTTGTCACTCGCTAACAGAAAAAGTCAATTTGGGAGGGATTTTGCACGTCAGTTTCCAAAAAATGAATTGGAATTACAAGTGGATTTTGGGGATTCTGGGTATTTTGCACCCAGAGATTCAGAATCTGCCATAAAAAAAAACACTCTGAAATTTTGATCAAATGAAGTTCACATGTATAGATTGAAGTGGAAAAAAATTCATTACCATGGGTACTTGCCCACAGAATGAATTTGCCAGCCGAATATGGGCAAAAACGTTGCCCGTTTTCAGCCTGGACCCTTTTCAAGGGCTCCTAACTTCTAAATTAAAGCTTCTGTAATGTCAATTTTTGTTTTTCATGCTGACCTCCACCTACATGTGTACATGTAGATATAAGAAATAAAGCATCATAAGCCTTACAGAATGCATCTTGGGCAAATGGGGGCCCTTGAAAATTGAATTTGTGACTTCCGATTTTGATAAATCTCAAAATTCAGGGGCCAAATACTCTGAAACTATACAAGATAGGCCATTTCAGATGGCAGATTCTGAATCTCTGGGTGCAAAATACCTGCAATATCCAAATTCAACATGTAATTCCATTTCGTTTTTTGGAAACTGACCTGAAAAATCCCTCCCAAATTGACTTTTTCTGTTCGCGACTGAAAAAAGTGGCCTTGGCCATAATTTTTGGGAGGGCGTATCTCAGAAACCGTTGCAAGTTGAAACCTAAAATTTTGCATGTGTTCGCTTTCCATGTAGATGTTCTCATAAAAAAAATATGAGCCAAATCTGAAGTGGTCACCATGGGACCTCTGGTTGAGTTCATATGGAATGACCCTATAGCCAAGGCTGGGGGTTGTTTTTATTTTTCATATGCCATGCACCATTAAAAGATCTGAAAGAAAACCCAAACATTCATGTCTGGTGTCGACTTTCCCCTGTCACAAATGGCGTCGTAGACAGGATGGTGCAATTGAGCTTTACATGACCTCCAGCCTGAGGCGAAGAACACATGTCAGTCAACCAACCAGGGAGAGAATTAGTGCTGTGCATCTTCCGAGCTTTTGAAAACCGGAAAACGCTTTGAAAAAATTATCGGTTGCCTGAGCTCTGATTTATAAAAATGAATGATAGCTCTATATTGCGCACGTGTTGATAATATGCACGATCTATGTATGCATAGCGCTGTATGTAGGATCGGAGTGTGTAAAACATGCTACAACGATCGTTGCGGTGACGTATGAGTTTTTGGTCCCGATCTACGTGCGTGTTTAGGAATCTTGCGATGATTTGGTGCCGGCAACCTTACAGAATATTCAGTCAGAATCGTTCATAACTTGCTCAGTGTGACATTTCTTACCGCAAAATCTACATTGAAGCCGGCCGAAACCCACGGTACCAAGCGCGACTTGACTGCACCAAATACACTCGTTGTACAATGTACGTACGATATAGGCTTGCACTTCTGGCCCGATTGCAAATTGGCGACTGTGTACCTCGCTGGTGCACAACGTATGCTTTGAATGGTGCGGCCCGCATACACTTTGTGGAATTTTCTGGCTGCATGGGCCGGGCCATGCAGCCACATGGTGGGCATGCCCATGTATTATTTACGTCTTCTTTAATTCGTGCGATCGTTGCTTTCGGAAGGCTGTTAACAATATTTTTTTAATAAAGTTTGAGAAAAGTTTGTTTCTACTTGGCAAAATGGACCAAAAAACGACTGTGAGCAGCAGTACTGCATCACCCACGAGGCAGATTTCCCCAAATCCGAAGGGATTTTCCATTCTAGTTAGAAAACACTCACCTCTGTTTACCTAAATTTGCATATCAGCGCGCATGCGCCAGAAACCTCGCTGAAAAAGTAGCCCAAAGCGCACCCACTGCATGTCCCCGTATATAAGCCCCAGTGACCCGAAGGATCGTCCTAGTTTTTCTTTAATCCTTTCGGAGTAGGGAGGGCGGTAAACAGAAGTGAGTGTTTTCTTTAATACTAGAATGGAAAATCCCTTTCGGATTTGGGGAATTCCATTACAGAAAACACCTCACCTCTGTTTACCTACATTTGCAGAGTAGCACCGTTAGATACTGTATAAGCTAGGGGGGAAGGGAAATGCAGAGTGAATGAGGGTCTAAACTACTTCTACCAAGTAAGAAAAGGTTGTTTTATAGACATACCCGGGTACTGCCTATCTAGTTGTGTAGAGCTTTCCGGTACTTGCGGGCTGCTGACCGGCCGACTTCTTGGAGGACTTTCCTGCCCATGAGTCCCTCTGTTTGGACCACGTCCTTCAGGTAGCAGGACGTGAAGGTGGATGGATTCTTCCAGCATGCTGCCTTCATGATGTCCGGAACAGAGACTCCAAGAAGATGAGCCCAGGAGGTAGACGTGCTGCGTGTCTCATGGGCTTTGGATCCTTGGCTATCGCTCTGAGGGCTTACATGGGGGATTGCCTCGGATATCCAGCGAGCGATAGTGGTCACAGAGGCCAGACGATGAGGCTGGATGGTCGTGATGAACAGCTGTTTGATGTTACCTCTGAGCGGCTGAGTAAGAGCGATGTAATACTTGAGAGCTCGTACGGGGCACCACCATTTATCCTCCTGTACTGCAGAGAACGCCGTTAAGCTAGGAACAAAGATGTCAGGAGGGGAGAAGTTGGCAGACTGATTCTTGGTTAGGAATTCTATGCGAGGGATGAGACGAACGCGGCCTGGCTCCCAGCGGATGTGGCCCAGTTCTAAAGACAGGGCATGGAGCTCACTCCTTTGTCGGGCTGTGGCTGCAGCTAGTATGAATGCCTTCTTAATGGTAAGTTGGTGGAGAGAGGAGGATCCGGGCGGTTCGAAGGGCGGCCTGGAAAGTAAAGAGAGAACGGAACCCAAGTCCCTGGACGGGATAAGCTTTTTGTGGGGGGGCCGTTCGATAAACATGCCCCGTAGCAGCTGCGACAAAGGTACGCTAGAAGACATGGTCGTACCGTCCTGGAACCCATTGTGAATGGCACTGATGGCTGATTTGTACCCCTTGACAGTGGAGATCTGGAGGCCGGAGTTGAAGAGGTGAAGGAGAAAATCTCCAATGGCTGTTAAAGATGCAGAATGGGGATCGATAGCTCTCTCCTTACACCACTGAATCAGGAGATCTCTGCGGTTGGGGAGCCTGACTGGTGATTGAATCAGGAGGTCCAGAATGCGTGGAAACCAAGGTTGTCGTGGCCAAAAGGGTGCTATGAGGACCACCCTGGATAGTTCGGCTTCTATCTTGGTCAGCACCCGGTGAAGCAGAGAGATTGGAGGGAAGGCGTAAGCATGGATCCCGGTCCAGTTGAAGCTGAGGGCGTCCACTTTCCATGCAAAGGGGTGGGAATGGCGCAAGCAGAAGGTTGGAAGCTGATGGTTGAGGTTGGACGCAAACAGGTCCACATGAGGCGTCCCGAGAACGTTGAAGATGTGCCGGACCACAACGGGGATGAGAGACCATTCTGTTGGGATGATTCGGCCCCTTGAAAGTGCATCGGCCAGTGAGTTCTTCTTTCCTGCCAGATGAGTAGCTTGGAGTGAGATCCGACGAGAGATGCACAGTGGAGAAGATCCCACGTGGCAAGGCACAGAGGCGGAGAGTGGGTTCCCCCCTGACCGTTGATGTAAGAGACCACAGTGGAGTTGTCTGTCCGGATTAGGACGAGCTGGTTTTGGACTCTCTCCTGGAGCGACTCCAGAGCTTTAGCCACTGCCAGTAGCTCCAGATGAGTGATGTGTACACTGCGTTGATCGGCCGACCAGGTGCCGGCAACAGTCTGGTCCCCAAGGTGGGCTCCCCAGCCCAGATTCCAGGCATCTGTGGTGAGGCAGATGGATGGAGAGGGACGAGGGAATTCGAAGCCACTCATCAGGTTGTTCCGCGTCTGCCACCAGAGGAGCTGATTGCGGATGAGGTGTCTGACAGGGACTTCCTTGGAGACCGGGTCCCTGCGTGGACGGAAGTGATAGGGAAGATGTAGCTGAAAGGGCCAAATGTGCAACCTGCACCAAGGGACCAGGTCTATCAGGCTTGCCATCTTGCCCAGTAGTCGGAGCCATAAGCTGGCCGGAAGGGAGCGAGTGACCATGAAGATGTGGATACAATCCTGAAGAGCCTGGAACCGTTCCAGGGTCGGAGAAGCTCTGCCAGAGGCCAGGTTGATAACTGCCCCGAGGTAGGTAGGCTGCTGGGAAGGAGTCAGGAAGGACTTCTCTATATTGATGATGAAGCCAAGCTTGAGTGTGAGCCGAACAGTTTGTAGGAGGGCCTCGGCGGTCTCCTGTCGAGAGGGGCCTACGATAAGCCAATCGTCCAGATTCATGAAGAGATGAACATGTCTTTGGCGTAGGGCAGCTGCGATTACCTTGGTGACTCTGGTGAAAACTCGCGGGGCCGTGGACAGGCCGAACGGGAGACAACGAAACTGGTAAGCTGCACCCTGGTACACGAATTGCAGAAATCGCCGATGAAGCTGATGATTGGAATATGCAGATAGGCATCTTTCAGGTCGATTGAGGCTGCCCACCAGCCGACGATCAGTGATTGGAGAACCGTGGAGAGTGTTTCCATGCGGAAACGTTTTGGTTTGATGTGGTAGTTGAGAGGCCGCAAGTTGATGATAGGTCGCCATTCTCTGGACTTCTTCGGAGCCAAGAAGAAGGTAGAGGTGAAATTGAGAGTCGACCCTTTGGGTAGGGCCGAGATGGCGTTCTTGTCCAAGAGAGCAAGGATCTCCCCTTCCAAAGCGGCTCGGCAGTCTGCCTCTGTTGGAACAGGAGTGACTCGCAAGGGGGGCACACAGGAGGGGTGCTGGTAAATTCCAGTCGGTAGCCCGTCGAAACTGTCTGAAGAACCCAGGAGTCTGCTGTTATGAGAGGCCATTGAAGGCTGGATAGAGAGAGATGACCTCCTACTGGACCGGTGGGTGGCGGAATGTTCACTTGGGAGTCAGAAGCCCTTGCTGCCTCGCGAACCTCGGGACTTAGAGGGTCGCGCGAATCTGGGGGGCTGGGGTTTGCTGCGGCTCCATGAAGAGGAGGAGGAGTACCGGGGTGCGTCCCTCCTAGAACGATAAGATGATCTCTGGTAGGAGGAGGAAGACCTATTCTTCTTTGGCGGAGGCTGAGTAGATGACGAGAAGCGTTTGCTGGGACGACAGAGATCAAGTTTGTCCTCGGCCTTGAGGCGTTTGGCCTCCTGCAGCACAGTCTCGCCGAACTTGTGGTCGAAGAGGTCGTTCCCTTCCAGTGGTAGGGCCAGAAGACGGTCTTTAGCACCAACGGAGAGGAGGGACAGCTTGTCGATGACCAGCGAACGACGCAAGAGAGAGGTGGTAGCCAACCCTATTGCGAAGCCCTGTAGGCAAAAACTGAGGCAATCAACAAGAAAATGGAACATCTCCTGAAGGCAATCTGCATTAATCAATGAGGGGTACCCTGAGCATCGAGCAAGAGCGTCAGAAAGCAAAAGGGAGAAGGACGAGACCTTGCCCCTTGACGCAGGCGTGAGTCTAAGGCCAGAACGCTGGTCCAGAACGCTGGTTACAGAATCTTGGAAGTGCTTGCGTGACAGCGGGTTCTCACGTCTGAGGAAATCTTTGGCTTCGGAAGAGAGAGTAGGATTCGAGAAGAATTTCTCAGAGTCAGCCGAGCTGGTGACAAACAAGCTAGAAACCCCACGTTTCAAAGGTGGGACAGACACAGCCTGCTCTGGACCTGACAAAAAGCCTCACTCATAATGTCTGCACATGTGCTATCTAGAGGAAAAGGAGGCATGCTTAGCTTAGTTGCATTGGTTTCCCTGCGATAGGATGGACGGGCAGGCTCAGTTGGGGGGGGGGGGGAGAAGGTTACTGAAGGAGCTTACCCACTTCTGTATGCGTCAAGTTGGCCCGCTGAGTAAGGGTGAGGTGATCTTCTTCAGTAGAGTGGAATGAAGAAAGAATGATCACGAGAATGGCGCCGGTGTGGATCCGTGGAGCGCGAACGCGCCCGGAAATCACGCCGAACATCGCCGGCGGTAGGCCGATTGGGGCGACTGCGGTGAACAGCTGAACGGCATGGAGAAAAGGGAGCACTTTCCCGCAGGACAACGTCGTAGTTCCTGGAGAAATACTGAGAACTTTCCCGTGAATAGTTCGCTGGGAACATTGGTGGGAAGGAAGGAAACTCGTAGCCATACTGACGAGGATCGTTCGGGAAAAAAAACCCGGATGTCGGGTGGAAACGCGGCTGAAAATGCTGCGATGAGCCTGTGGCAAACGGTGAAGGATGAGACCAGGCGGCTGGGAAATCATGGCCGGAATGTGACGATGATGAAAACGAAGAAGGTGGTGGTAGCGGTGGTGGTGGTGGTGCCCCTTGCCTCTGTGACCTGGCGGGGCTAACCGTGCGCTCAGATGGCTGTACAGCATCGATTGCCGGGCCCTGCCATCCCGCAATTCCATGCACGTCGGCCTCCACGGCCTGCATGTGCTCTCGTAGGCTTCCGTACGTGTGCGGGATTTGCCTGGTTGTGGCCTGGAATTGGTTGGCGGAGGGCTCGTTCCCAGAGAGATTCCTTCCGTCGTTACCGGTGGCTGCATCATGGTAGAGACGGGAAAATTCTTGTGCAGGTCAGACTTGGGCTTGGAGGGAGATTTTGCGGAAATGCTAGAAAGTCTATGACGAGTCTTGGCTGTGTCCGCCATTTTGGCTTTGTTGGCTGAAGCGTGTACGTGTAATATACTATTGAACGAACACAGCACGTGTACAGTAACGTGAATGCCGTGTGTATTGTACAGTATGTAGCACTAGTATAAGGTTTCTATAGTACGCGTCGCAGAAAAACAATCCTTCGGGTCACTGGGGCTTATATACGGGGACATGCAGTGGGGGCGGAGGGTGCTCTGGGCTACTTTTTCAGCGAGGTTTCTGGCGCATGCGCGCTGATGTGCAAATGTAGGTAAACAGAGGTGAGGTGTTTTCTGTAATGGAACTGTGTTGCTGCAGGGAGGAGGCTGGAGTGATTCCATGGAGCTCCAGGTAAGCCGGGAGACCTGTCCGTTAGAGAGTGGGTCCGAGATGAAAAGGGCCAGCTCGTAGCAAGACAGCTGAGCAGCGAAAACAGCTGTTCCTTCATCATCGACAACCTTGGCGGTAGGGCCCCGACAAGACATCCTTGGGAGAGGTTTTGATGTTTCTAGTGACCCAGAGGAGATCTTCAACACTTTACTTAAAGAGTTCGGTGATGGGGACAGCCTGCCCCAACTGCAACAGAAGTTCTTTTTGTATCGCCAAAGGCCAGGGGAGGACCCCCTGTCATTCTCTCTGCAGTTGGTCGAATTGTTCGACTGCATCATCGAACTCGACAGCTCTTTCAAGGCAGCAAGAGGGAAAACCTTGAAAGGACGACTGGCAGAGGCTGTCAACGATGAAGGCTCGAGGAGGAGGTTGCGCCTCAACACCGAGTCTCCAGGGCTGAGTTTCTTCGAAGTCCGTGACCGTGCCATCGAGTGGCTTGGAAGTAACCATGGCAACCATTCGAAGATGCAGGTTGCTGTGCATGAGGTGTTGACGACTTCAAATGACCTCAAGCACCTCGTCGTACAGCAAGGGACAGCAACCGTCAAGACAACAACAGGAAATTGACATGCTGCTCAAGGTCATGTCAGAACGACCAGCACGCTCATGGAACCGGGGCCCCTGCCTTTCTTACAACTGCCAATCCACCGAACACCTGAAGCGAGACTGTCCTCATGCAGCGTTTCCAGTGGAACAACTGCAGCAGACCAACGGTGCCAGTATTCAGGTCCATCAAGTCGATCCTCCAAGCTCCACACCTCAGCAGTCTTCTCAGCAGTTTGTCCCCCATCATTCATCCTATCAGCAGCAAACACCCCAAAAGCTGTTAAACTAGACAGGCCCGCGGGAAGACATTTTTGGCAGGGGGTGCTGAGATTTGTAGCATAATCTCTGTGCGTGAAGCCAATTTGGCGTGGGTTATGCTTTAACGCCCCTATAGAGCTCCAAACAGTCTTAAATTAGATGTTGTGGTGCAATCTTGGGCTTTTTTGAGACACTTTAAAAAGGAAAGGTTGGTGAGACTGTGGTTGGGGAATAATGCAAGTGAGTGAAGCCCTTAATTACGGCATGGGGTACGGGGCCCGCTTAAGGGCCCCAAGAAAATGTTGAGTTCTAGATGCTCCGTGGTGCGTTCTAAGACGAATTTTGGCACTTCGTCAGACTTTTTGATCAAAAGTTGTAAACAATTTAAAAGGATTTCATTTTATTTAGTGCATAATTACTATTAAAACAAAAAGAAGACCAGGTGTTCAATACCAATGAAAAACTTGAAAACTATTGATCTGGTCGGGTAAAAGGTTTGTAAGTGTTCTGTTTTGGGGTTGAAAACGTAGGCCTATAACAAACGTTCACTTATTATTCCTAGATTTTATTTGCTTCTAATTATTGATGAAGTCAAGACAGGGTCACAGATTTGAATAATAACTTAGAAAATCAGTTTAAACCAAAGAAAATACCAACATTTTGCCTCAGCCAAAAAGAATACTTGGTAATTTAATACCGGTTTTAATTATTTTAAATTATTTTAATTTATTTTTAAATTTCACAGAAAAATCAAATACAGAAAATAATCATTCATCACAAATGTTAGTTGACAGGTGACAAATAATAAAAGGAAATCTTAACTTAGAAGCGTAAGCAATCCATAACTGATGAACAACTAAAACACCCTTGCATAATCAACCATGTTTCTGTGCAACGTGGCACACAATGTAATGTAGGTAGCGTACCCACACGGATTGTTGACCGGCCACACAAAGCATAAGCCCCACGACCGTCAGGCAGCACATCCCGGTAAGGTAGATCGCCTTGTGGCACGGAGTGTAAACAGCCTCAATCGCAAACTTAACGTTATGTATAAGCATTTGCACCAAATGTCATCTTATTTTCATAGATGTACGAGAAATTTTCGAAAATCGTGGGGAAAAACGAAGAAATTTCCGGAAACTTCGATGACTTGACAAACGAGATTGACGCCTCAGTTAGATGAAAAATTGGTGGTTTTGAGCATGGTGCTGTAAGGCAGAACCGGTTGCAAATGAATCGAGTCTAATGGGAGACGCTTAACCAGACTTTTGCACAACGTGATCGTTATGAATCATTCAGCACTCTTTCTAGCTAGCTAGCTGTGGCTAGTTTCAAATCCACGACTTCGGCTTCGGCTCCAGCTCCATCCGCCTGTATGAAGCCGCGTAATGAAAACGGGTGCAGCATGAATTCCTAATTACTGATGGAGCCAGAGTCAGAGCCCAAGCCGTGGTTTCAGAAAGGGAGCCCGTGTATGGCCGGCCGTGGGGACGCTGGGTTCGGACGGCTGCGCTTGCTGGCCGGCCGTGCTGCTTGTGCAAATGGCAATAGGGCGTACATGTGGTAGGATGTGAGGCATGGACGCACGCGGTATCGTATACGGGAAATAAACTTTAGCGGTTTTTTTCTGTTCACTTTTGATCATTTTTTTCGCTACCTGAGCTGAAATCTATACATATATTAAGGATGATTCTCATCCATGACAAGGTGTGATTTATATGTCTGTTAAAAATAGGGGGTGCTGTAGCATATTTCAGCACCCTCGTCATAAAAGTTGGGGGTGCTGCAGCCCCCTCAGCACCCCCTGTTCCCGTTGGCTTGAAACTAGAGAGGTCTGCCATTGAGAGCCAAACGACAGGCCTACAGGAATTGCAGGACAGTGGCTCAATTATATGGAAAGCAGTAGGGGACAGTCCAATAGTCATAGTGAAGATTGGAGGCACCGAGGTGACATGTCTTCTCGACACAGGAGCACAGGTTTTGACACTGACTGAGTCGTGTTTCAAGGAGAACTTCTCCGATGCAGAGTTAGTCGACATACACTCCTTGCTCCAAATCTCGGGTGCTCATGGCACTGCGATCCCCTATGTCGGCTATGCTGAGCTACCACTTCAGGCATTGGGGCAGACCCTTAAACAAGTAGTATTTGTGGTAGTTAGAGATCCAGAAAGTCCCACTATGGCAGAGAGGAAACGGCGAATACCTGGCGTCTTTGGCTCAAATATCTTCAGGGACATGAAAAACTGGGATTTCTGTGGCAAGAACGGTGAAGAGGCTGAATGGGCCCACATGCTTGTACTTTAAGAGGAGGTGAGAGGTGATACAGTCCAGCCAGAAACGACTGGGAATGTTCGCATCCTCGGTCAGAAATCAGTACTGGTACCATCGATGTCCCTGTGTGTTATTAACTGTTCTGTGAAGCCAACGATTGGGAAGTTTGCATACCAGACCATCGTACAGCAGCTTGAAGCACACAGCAAACATCTCCCCCAGTGTGTGAAAGTTACAGAGAGTGTTACACAGCACATCCACAATCAGGAGACTGAAGCTTTTGTTCAGCATATAGGAGTAGATGACGACCCGACAGCCAATCTGATGTCCAGGATCCAGATCGGAAAAGATGTCAGTAGCAGTCAGCTGAAGGACCTCACAGCGCTGATCACTAAGTATAGTGAAGTTTTCAGTAGGGATGATGAAAAAATCGGGTACTGCAACAAGGTCGAGCACCGAATCATCACTGCTGACAATTTGCCAGTGAAGGTTCCACACAGGAGAATCCCTCCTGATCTGTGGCCTGAAGTACAAGATCACATCCAAGCATCCCTAGATAGAGGAATGATACAAGAGTCCTCACTTACGCTTCACCAGTTGTCTTTGTGCGGAAGAGCAACGGAAAGCTGAGATTGTGTGTTGACTACAGAGCACTCAATGTGAAGACACACAAAGACGCGTATCCGCTTCCCTGATTTGATGAAGCCCTGATACTCTGAATGGTGCAAAATACTTCTGCAGCTTGGACCTTGCTCATGGCTTTTATCAGATTCCTGTTCAAGAGAAAGACATTGAGAAGACGGCATTTCGTGAGGGGACAGGTGGCTTGTATGAGTTCACACGAATGCCGTTTGGGCTCTGCAATGCCTCTGCCACTTTCATCCGTGTCATAGACAAAGCGTTTGGTGATAAAAACTTCCAGTCGCTCATCATGTTGTCTACCTTGATGATATTCTAGTGTTTGGCAAGACCTTCGATGAAACCCTTGAGGGACTGGAGATGGTCCTCACACGTCTGCAAGATTTCCAGCTGAAGGTATAGCCCGAGAAGTGCCACTGGTTTGCAAAAAAACTCCACTATCTGGGGCATAAAATCTCAGCAGATGGAATTTCGCCTAATCCAGAGAAAGCATGAGCTGTTACAGAGTGGCTGAGTGGGAAAGGCCAACAAAAGAGGGAGAACTCTGAAGTTTTCTGGGGCTAACCAGTTACTATCGACGCTTCATCCCAGAGTATGCCAAGGTAGCTGCCCCACTCCATGCCATGCTAGGTGGATCTGCAAAGATGAAAGACAAACGAAAGAAGGCTGCAATCCCCCAGAAACCCTACACGTGGACTGAGGCATGTGAGACTGCATTCAACCAGCTGAAGCAACTCTTGACCAGTGCTCCTTTGTTGGGTTACCCAGACTGTAAATCCCCTTTCATTTTGGAAGTGGATGCTAGCCATCTAGGACTTGGTGCAGTACTTTCTCAAGAGCAAGAGAATGGTCGTGTTGTTCTTGGTTACACCAGCAGAGGCCTTTGAGGAAGTGAGAGAAACGTGGAGAACTACAGCAGCATGAAGGTAGAACTGTTAGCTTTGAGATGGGCTATCACTGTGAAGTTTCGAGATCTCCTTTTAGGTGCAAACTTTTTAGTTTACACCGACAACAACCCTCTAAGTTACCTGCAGACGAATACCAAGTTAGGAGCAACGGAGACATTGACAAGATGGGCAGCTGAGTTGTAGTGCTGTGCATCAAAAACGGATTTCTGGGCTCCCACTTAAAATCTAGCCATCCGGTTTCAAAATTTCAAAAACGGTATAACGAAACCAACTTTTTTAAAAGTAGACTGACGTTTTCCCAATGAATAAACAACCCCAAAAGTGTAGGCTGTATAATACATACTTGAATTTCAGTCGTTTTTTGGTTCATTTTGCCAAGCAGAAACAAACTTTTCGCAAACTTGATTAAACAAATATTGTGAACAGCCTTCCGAAAGCGACAATCGCTCGAAAGAAGACGTAAACATATTGCGTACGATGCATCATGCACACCGCATGCCCCCCACGTGGCCGCATGGCCTTCCCATGCAGCAGCAGGATTGCATCCAGAAAATTCCACGATATGTATCCGCGCCGCACCATTCAAAGCATACATTGTGCACCAGTACACAGTCGCCAATTCGCAATCGGGCCGGAAGTGCAAGCCTACATGTCGAACGTACAGCGTGTGTATTTGGTGCATGGACTAATGTTGTGCTCGGTACCGTGGATTTCGGCCGGCTTCAATGCAGATTTTTTTTTTTCTCTGGTGCATTTAAGAGTATTTCAGGAGCTTCCTTGATAGCTTTTTATCATGGAAATTAAAAAAGAATTTCACATTTTTTCCTTTTTTGTTTCCTTTAATTTTTTTTTATTTCATTTTTTTTTATTTTACCAACATTTGACATATCTGACCAAACGCCGGTAATTATTTTCATTCATGAGTTGACAAGTTTGTTTTCAAATTTTTCAAACAGTTTTCATTTAGATGCAGTATGAAAAGAAATAAAATTTTGTAATTAAATTAGTTACAACAAAATTGTGGTCCCAGATTTGACAACAATTTAGAAATACATGCATGTGTGCGATAAAGCAAGTATACTAAACGTCTAAACCTCAAAATAAGACAAATATTTTGCAAATTTGGGGCCTCATTTTTGACCTCAAATTTTGGGTCATGCAGCTACTTGGGTAGACCACTACAAGGCACTAGACCAGTTTTTAATTTTAGACAGTGCCAGTGGGTCTAGCTTTATTACATTCTAGGCCTACTAAATTTCACAGAAAAATCAAAAGAGAAATTCACATTCATTACAAAAGTAACATGACATATGACAAACAATAAAAGTAATTCTAAGCAGTGAAAAAGAGTCCATAACAGATGAACACGAAATATTCCTGCATGGAGAGAAAAGTTTCCGTGCAACGCCGCATACAACGTAGGTAACGTACCCGCGCGGAATGTTGACCGGCCGCCCGAAGCATTAGCCCCACGGCCGTCACATGGCACATTGCGGTAAGGTAACGTAAAATCCCGTTGTGGCAAGAAGTGTCAATAATTGCAATCTCAAACTCATCTTTACATAAGCATATATATGTAGCTATAAATTTCCCAAAATGGCCTCCTATGGTTTTGTGGATGTACGAGCAATACCCTGATTTTCAGAAAATTGGAATAAAATCCAGAAAGATTGAAGAGAAATATGTTCCTTTTCGTGCCTAAACACAGACATTATTTTTTTCACGCTTTTAACGATTGTAATGCATACATGCAAAACTCCGTTTGCAAATCGGTATGCCACGAGGTGTCTGATAGTAGTCTGGCGCCATGTTTTGAATGAGCTAAAACGCGCAGGGTGCCAGTATACAAAAACTAAGGCTGAGTCGGTATGGTCAGAATGCCGAATTCCGACCGATGCGATCAGATTCCGTTTCCGATTTTTCGTTCCGGTGTTCCGATGAAACAATAAAACACATAAGAAATACTTTTTCTTAACTTTCTTCCTCAAATCTTAATAAAAATCACGTTTTTTTTATTCAATCTTACCAATCGTAAAGTTAAAGTTTCTGTAGCAAAAAACTAGTGATGTCAAAAGCCGGGTCGGTATGCGTAGGTGCTAGCCTACCACCACCGCATTTTAATAATGTACCGCTGCCGACCCCGATCGTGGTCCACGGTCCGTCCGAGCGCTACTTCACCGTGCATGCCACATACAATACACATCATCGTACGCACGTTGTGTACTGTACACATGTTGATGTACATGATGCGTACATGTACTGAAAGGGTGCACCCAAGTAAATAGTCCCAAAAGCTGTCCACCGAGCTCATTATAAAAGTTAAGCACTCAATATATTTTAAATAAGAGAGTTGTGAGAGCTATGAAAATGATGGATTGAAGAAATATGGCACTGGACCTCCTGCCTGGACTCTGGGCTTCCATTTGTGATGCTATTGGGTGCGAAAGTGGGTCTATTTCAGCCGCTTTGCAGAGGGATTTTTTTTTTTTAAATGGCTTTGACTGGAGTGATCCATACCTTGTTTTAGGGGTGGTCAGCTGAGAATGAATGAGTATATCTCAAAAATTCAATGGTCAACCAACCATAAAATGAAAAGAAAATGAAAGGTAACATGTTCATCATCATTTTTCTGTGAGAGTTCTGTATATTTTTAAATGATTTTTGAAGAATAAGCATTTATCACTGTTGTCTATGGGAGTTTATTTACTTGGGTGCAACTGAAAGCTTCCTGCCGACGCACGTGGTTGAGACTTTCGCTGGTACACTTTGCGCGGAGTACCAGTATCATGCATGGGAAATTCAATGGCATGGCGTACGGTGCGCGGTGATTGTTTACGTCTTACAATGGAAGAAATACTCACATTACGACCGTTGATTTCGGAAGGATTTCACAATGTTTCTACTTAGCCAATAGGACAAAAATGACTGATTGAAATTCAAGTAAAATTTAGCTAATCAGGAAAACGTGATTTTTGATACTTCGGAATTTCGGAAGGAATATTTTTCAAGGATCTTGCAACTAAATTACAAGCGTACATCGGTGTAACAACACTCGGTACTTCAACCGTGTTTTCGCACGTGTTCGATGTCGGGATTTTTAAAAATGTTTTTCTTATTTTTTGGGGTCACCAATGACCTACATTGTTCGTGAATTCATTTATTGGAACACCGGATCCCGACCGAAAAAACTTGGTCAGGTTCCGGAACAGAAAAATTCTAAGATGACTCAGCCTTAACAAAAACCATAGAGAAGCCAAAGTCCTTTTACTTTTTAACAAATCTGTAGTGAGAGTTCTGTATATTTTTAAATTATTTTTGAAGTATAAGCATTTATCACTGTTGTCTATGGGAGTTTATTTACTTGGGTGCAACTGAAAGCTTCCTGCCGACGCACATGGTTGAGACTTTCGCTGGTGCACTTTGCGCGGAGTACCAGTATCATGCATGGGAAATTCAATGGCATGGCGTACGGTGATTGTTTACGTCTTACAATGGAAGAAATACTCACATTGTGACCGTTGATTTCGGAAGGATTTCACAATGTTTCTACTTAGCCAATAGGACAAAAATGACTGATTGAAATTCAAGTAAGATTTAGCTGATCACGAAAAAGCGATTTTTGATACTTAAGAATTTCAGAAGGAATATTTTTCAAGGATCTCGCAACTTAATTACAAGCGTACATCGGTGTAACAACACTCGGTACTTCAACCGTGTTTTCGCACGTGTTCGATGTCGGGATTTTTAAAAATGTTTTTCTTATTTTTTGGGGTCACCAATGACCTACATTGTTCGTGAATTCATTTATTGGAACACCGGATCCCGACCGAAAAAACTTGGTCAGGTTCCGGAACAGAAAATTCTAAGATGACTCAGCCTTAACAAAAACCATAGAGAAGCCAAAGTCCTTTTACTTTTTAACAAATCTTGATACAAAACGCAGTGTCATTCAGAAGTCCCGGACTTTCTTTCAAAAGTAAAATCTTGCAAAAAGTAGGCCATGATGTTTTTATGACAACAGGACATAAAATCACCAGCAATTTTTACGCATAGCGAGTAAGTACAAGGGCCAACACCGTCCACACATAGAGTTGATCGTATTTGCTGCGAAGCAGTGTAACAAGTTTAGTCCTGCCGAATTGCGAACTGGCCTACGCTAGCAATACAATCACGCATCGTCGCATACCACATGCACATACACCTCTTATGTCCATTTTGAGTACCCCTCTGGTACTTCATGTCAATTGTGAGACCCCCTCTAGTTACATTGTGTATCACATGGTCCTTTGTGATATTCCACAATGAGTTTACATGCAGTACACACGGATATTCACTCTGCTGTATACGTGTAATTAGTTCTTCAACAACTTCCCATAGCCAAGGCTGGGGGTTGTTTTTATTTTGCATATGCCATGCACCATTAAAAGATCGGAAAGAAAACCCAAACATTCGTGTCTGGTGTCGACTTTCCCCTGTCACAGTATGCAGACTTTAACAATCTCTTTTAATATCACTCCAATTAACATGACCAAGATTTTACATAGACCTTACCTGCCTTTCCTTAAGGGTTTCAGCCTGCAGTGCACCCACCAGACTTTTTCTCTGCATTCTCATTCTGGGATGAATACTAAGTCTCCTTCTTTCTGATGGAGGTTGGTCACCAGCATCAATATGACTCTGAGACTCTCCATTCGCATTCAGCTCATCCAGTGACATACTGGCTGCTATGTACATAACAATGTCCGTAAGAGGAAAAGGAAATGATAAAAGCTATGTCAGGTTATTTTCTAAACAAAATGCAATATCAACATTCCAGTTGAAAATTGCTAATTGCCAATTGCAACCTGAGGAGATCACTCAACATGGGGGATCACTGAAAGAGGATAGGGCTTTTTAATTAATATAATCATCAAATACCCACAAGGGAAACTGACTGACTTTTTAAGTCATTGAAAGGTGAACAGAGAAAAATTTACTGGAACAGGATTCAAACCAGAGACCTCCTTAAAAATTCATTCAGTTTCCCTTGTGGATATTTGATGATTGAATTTAAAGTCATTGAAAAGTGAACAAGGAAAATTGACTGGAGTGGGATTCGAACCGGCGAACTCCTAACTGAAAATTGACTGAACCGTGATTCGAACCTCCTGAATACTGAGCTATCTAGCCCTACGTTGGTGGTGTCCCCGATAGTCAATTATCTTTGTTCGTTTGGCAATCAAACTCCCTGACTGAATATTGAAAAGTAAACAATGAAAATACAGGCTCGAATACAGGCGCTCTACCAACTGAGCTATCCAGCACTACGTTATATAGTGCAAACTTGGTAAGGATCAAAAATCAATTATAACTAGACATTGTGATTGTGGTAACAACCACTAGGTGTTCGGGGTCTCATTTCGTAGTGGAACTGTTATATGAACGTATGTTGGAATATATGTGATCAATCATCCCTCATATGATGGCATATTGAAACACATGTACACATAAACTGCGTGACTGAACAAATACTTTGATCATGTTGATTGCTTATTTGTACTGTACATTGACTGACCGATTATAGGAAATGGCGTCACCTTTAAATATATATAATATTGTCTGGACAATAATTTTAAATATGATGAAAATATGTTGCAGTTTTATTTTGTTTCATTAAGACATATGGTTTAAAAGTGACCATATCTCAACGTAAAAAAAAACTTAATTTTAGCCCATGGATTTAGTTGCAGTGTTTATGGAACACATTGTCATTTGACAAAATGATGTACAATACTCCGCAACCTACATCGATAGCATTTCGATTAAGATTTGGTGCTGGTATTTAATGATATATAATAATATTTACGTGCAAATATCTATGGCAAGATGTAAACAAAGTTTTGAGTCACGCAATTGGACATTACATGTACATGTACATGACATGTATGTTCTACACAGTGCCACTAAAAAAATTGCCTAACATTGACTTTTGTTGAAAGAATCATGAACAAAGCCCTTACCACTTTTAAATGAGAAGCTACTTCATGTTTTCCTAGTTTTGCTGCACGCAGCAGCAACACACCTCGTGTCATGTGTATTGTGTTGAATAAATTGTGCCGTGCATGTGCATTCTCTTGCTACCAGGAAATCATGTCATGTACTTATTCTTACATGGTGTCAGAAGTGAATTTTCGACCCGCGGTCATCTGCCACTATGGATCAGTTAAAGCCAACCCAATGCAATGAGTTTTGATGGGAATGTGGCGGAGAATTTGAAGAAGTCGCTTCAGGCGCTAAAAATATATTTGATGGCCAGTGGAATCGGAATGAAATCTGATGAAGTGAAAGTGGGACAAGGTTGTCGCCAAGTTCGCCAAATACTGTGAGCCCTGAAAGAACATTAAGTATCTGCGATATCAGTTGGGCAGTCAGGGGAGTGGTGACAGTGCCAGGAACTTGTGTGGCTGGCGTGGCCAGATGCACCAGCCAGGAAAATGTCCAGCATATGGCCAGCAATGTAACAATTGTGGTCGTTATAACCACTACGCAGAACAAGTGTGCAGAACAAGTGGACAGCCAACATCAACACAAGGAAGACAAAGAGAACAGGGCCAAGCAGCAACATCAAGTAGGGCTGTCTAGAATATATCGAATAATATTTTGCCAGTTCAAATATTTGAGAAAAAATTAACGCGGTACCAAAGCCATTCATGATCTGCAGTACCGTCCAAACGCTATTTCACTGTGCATGTGACATCCACACATTGAACATTCGATGTGTACTGTGCACATGTACGTGGCTTCCTGCCGACCATGTGATTGAGACAAGAGCTGGTGCACGCTAGTGCTGTGAAGTTCTCGCTATTACGCGTGCAGATACATGTACCAGTCATGCACGATGGCTGGCTGCATGCATGGTGCATGTAGCGTGTGTGCAATATGGATGCGATCGTCACTTTCCAGAGGATTATTAGCTGTTTTTTGTTCTGATTTTTGTTATTAGCTGTTTCGGCATCGGAACAGGTATTGTTTTCGTTCAGATTTTAAATTATTATTGGCTCTTCCGATTTCAATCGGAAAAGGTATTGTTTTTGTTCTGATTTTTTGGGGGGTTTCCGTGCAAGCGAAAACCCTTTATTTTTTTTATTTTTTTTTTCTTCTTCTTCCATTTTTATTTCCCATAGACTTTACACAGGGTCATTCTACACGCCACTTTGGTCCCTTTTAAACAGCCGATCTTAACCAAACTTGGTCTAAAGGAAGTCCATATAGGGTAGTTGTCTCAGGAAACTTTTCGTCATCATGACGTCATGGAGTGTCACGTGACAACGCCTTAAAGGGGCAAATTTCACATATCAATTATAAACGGACCCTAGGTCCGATTGGGTTGAAACTTGGTATGTATCGAAGTCTGGAAGTGTTTAAACGAAAAAATTACAATTACGTAATCATGACATCATTACTCCCGGGGTATTAAACTACATGTAGTTATGTACATGTACATGTATGCTTTCAAGTTCATTAGCAACTGAAAGTACGGGTATAACAAAAAACACAAACAAATCAAGTTCAGGTTTTTGTAAAAGTATCTGACAGGTGAATTTCCTTGCATTATATGTTCTCCTTCAAAACAGTTTAATAAATTCAGCTTACAGAAAGTTACTTATTTTCATTTTTGGGGGGAAATGTTGGATATTACCGTTTTGCGGTGCTTGTCTCCGTAAAACACACTTTGGCTCCAATTTTTCCCCTGTAAACGTAGGAGCTGGCTGAATGCCAACTAAAATCGGCATTGGCCAATCACGCTCCAGCTTTCATGCGTGACCTTGGCCATGACCGCGCCAAAACGATCACATTTTCTCTTGGTCCACCACCGAGCAAACATTTTAGTGAGTTTTCCTTTCTCTCTCTGGAGTCAAATATTGGTTTTGCATTTTACAGATGAAAATAAAAACAATGCTGTTAAATCAGACTTCAAGAGGGTGTAACATTCATTTAAAATGCCTCTAAAGCACTTTGTATAAAAATGGAAATTATTGAATTGAAAAAAATTGTAAAAAAGAAGAGAAAATAGAGAGAAACTAATACTTTTTCTAAAAGTTGATTGAAATCAGTGATTTTTATTTTAAAAATCAAGTGATTTAGGCGCTGTCTCGAAATTGACTGCCTGTTTATTCGCGTTCTGTCTGCATTCCGCACGGAGAGTCTGCAGTTGCCAAGGAGTCCGTGATTCTGCAGACTGGACGGGTGTGTGCTCTCAAGCACGGCGAGTTTAATGAGCTAGGCCAGCCGTGTGCTTTTGTTAGCGCAACAATAATGCCAATGAATAAACATACCTTGAGAAGACCTCATGAATCCGTCCGGGCGGAACGCAGGAAGACGCACCATTGCAAAATTCTTAAGAACTTTGCACGAACGTGCACATTATTTTTCTCTCCCCAGAAATGATTCCCCACTAATCCCCAGCTTGGAATATACACTGAAGGTCCTGCCTACCATGGTCCTACATAATGTAGCCCGATTCCCCAGGAAGGAATGTTTTCAGCCCGGGACTTGGTGCAATTTTCTTTGCGAAGTGCATTATTTTCTTAATACCCAAACATTTCCCCTGGCTTGGACATTATACTTTTTTCAAGGGATTTTCGTACTGTTTTCTTTACGATTTGCATTATTTCTCTCCCCCACTAACAATTAATTCCCGGCCGATAATTATATCGGTTGTTTCAGGGACATGGCTGACCGTGTTATTTTGTCTGTGACCTGCATTATCTTCTTTTAATTCCCCAGACCATTAATTCCCGTCAGTAATCTACTAATCACGGCATTTTTGACTTTGAGCCTGGGACTTGGTACCATTTTTCTGATTTTGCTATATATTATCCCGTCGGGTATCATTACAAAAACGGCATTACTGCCAAAACAACCAAAAGGTAATAACATTTTATCTACAGCAATGGCCATTAAATAATTTCGACAATGGCACATTGCCTACCGGGAATGTGTGTATATTATGAACATGAAGGACGACACACAACCATTTACAGAAACAACAGGTTTTTTTCAGATTTTTTTTTTTTTAATACAAGTAAAAGAATACCGGTAATTCTTTTTCAATCAGACCGTCTCTGTTGCGGCATACAATGCTTTAACTTAATTAAGTTTGGTTGATCATGCTTTTCCAAATAATTTTGCACCATTCGTAAAAACACTTCATAAAAGAACTTTAGAGCAGCAGGTAGGGCCTATACGTGTTTATATTACATAATTATAGGCATACTTTGTATAAATATAAACAATAATCTTTTAAGCAAATTTAGGCATGTCCATTTCAAAGTTGATATTTTTCAGATTGTTCTGTGATGGATGGTCGGCCACGTAGCAGGCTGTCGTGATGTTGACACTTTATGAAATATTAAAAGTACAGCGACGCAGGTTTCTCTCGGCGCTGGAGCTACACTGTGACAACTGCGGCTTGTCATCTGCAATTATTAAAACAACAATGAAATACATTAGTATTAAATGGATATTTACCGTACGGTACCAAACTGATTTATTGAAAATAATTGCACGATGTTAACTTGTAATTATAAAGGCCATATGCCTACTCATCGTCATAGCTCTTTTATAAAAATCGGAGTACATCATAGGCCCTTCTTTTTTTTTAGCCGGAGCATTGCGTTGATGGCACTATCGCCATTTTACAATGTACATTACTAGGTCATTACCAGGTATATTTAGGAATCCATCATAGAAGATAAAAGTCAATTTAGGGCCAAGTTACATCAGACTCACCCAGCGAGATAATTTTTGCGTAGGCCTACTAATAGCTCCGTGCTATGTACTAGTAATCCCGAAAATGCATATGCCATTGCATCACCCGTGGCGATCTCCATGTAGTGAATATAAATACTATTGTGGAAAACAGATCACAAATATTAAATCCACTTCTGGTAGAAACGATGATTCATCCATGTAGTAGCTATTCAGTATAGATTTACAGTACTCCTCTTTTAAACAATGATATAGATGGCTGTTTATTTTGCATAATTTGTATCGTATACTGCATTAGTCTATTATAGTCCAGACTGCACGTGCTGGGTTATGTGCACTTGCCACAGATTTGTATCCGTCTTGTTCCCGTTATCAATATCACTGTATCAAACACTATACTCGCAACAATAACCCGGGTAGCTGACTAAAATACGATTGCGTGGTCGTCGATTGCGTGCTCACGGGGAAGTCCCAAACTGGAAGTCAATAAGACGACCCCCAAAATAGATTTGCAGTGCATATTGGAATAGCTGTGTACCTTCGAAGAATCTCAGAATGAGTGCCGTGGGTCTAGAAAACGTGGTTGCGAAGTAGTCAGCAGTCCAATCGGACCCCACCGGATGATGGGGAAAGTCTAATTTGATTGGTCAATGAGGGTAATTACGAAACAATGCAGACCCTTGTTTTCCCTTAATTGCGGGGAAATCTTTCCAGGGCACTACGATCCGGGCCATACAGTAGTTCCATAGGGATGGCTCAAGGGGGCGGGCCTGCAGTACTGACTCCAGCGAGCTGGCACCAGATAATGCATAATTCATGTTCAACGTCCAGAGCTGTGAGTCGCTCATGCAGAGAAATCAGACAGTTTCGCTGGTCGCCACCGGGGGGGGGGGAACTTCTCCGATTACCGGAAGTCGGTGGGGCTTCAGTACTGGGTGGGGAGGGGGCTGTCACGGCAGTGCTCGGTGCAGTGTTCGGTGCAGTGCTCGGTGTATGCCCACCACCTGTTGGGACGGGTGAACTGTGGGTCTGCGCCTCGGGGGTAGTTGGAATGGGCAGTTCCTGGGATGGAGCAGCTTTCTTCAGCAAAGTTTCTTGCATGGTCCTCATCCACGGGGGAACATCATCGCTGCGGTACCGTTTCAGTCGATCGTGATGGAGGACTTTTGATTTTCCTCGCTGACTCGAACGAATCTCAAACAGCAGGTCACTCAGCTTGCGCTGAATGATACAGGGTCCCTTCCATTTGGCTTTGTTCAGTTTAGGGGAAAGACCTGGCACTCTAGCACTGTCCATCGCGTACACAAGATCACCAACGGCATAGTTGTGATATATATGAAAGTCTGGTGTCGTAGTCCCGTTTTTGACGCTGACTGGCTTGACAGATGTGATCACGAACTATCTGGTGCACTCGAGTCATTCTCTCCTTTAGGGCAATGACGTACTCACATTCAGTCGGGGGTTGTTCTTCCGGTGGACTACCAAACACGAGGTCAATTGGGGCGTGTGTCTCACGACCCAACATTAGCATATTTGGGGAGTATCCAGTCGTCTCATGCTGGCAACTCCTATATGCTGAAGTTAGAAGTGGCAAATGGGCATCCCAGTTCTTCTGGTTGTCCTCAACGTAAGCGGAAATCATATTAACCAGAACTTGGTTAAACTTTTCAGCTTGACCGTTGGCGGACGGATGATATGGCGTTGTTCTTGTCTTGTGAATTTGCAGCAGTTCACAAACCGAATGCAATAAGTTCGACTCATAGTTTCTGCCTTGGTCAGAATGCAAATCAAGTGGGGCACCGAATCGCGAAATGAAATCATAGACTATCTTGTGGGCAATTGTCTCTGCTTTCTGGTCAGGGATTGCATAGGCTTCCATCCATTTGGAAAACTGGTCACCAACAAGTAAGATGTATTTGTTGCCTTGGTCACTGACTGGAAATGGACCAAGGACATCAGTAACCATTCTGTCCATTGGTGCTCCAACTCTATAGTCTTTAAGGGGTGCTCGAGGGGTCTTATGTGGTCGCTTATGGGCGCCACACTTAGCACATTTCCGGATCCAGTCCCGTACTGTCTCCTTCAGCCGATACCAGTAGAACTTTAGCTTGGTTTTCTGGACGGTTTTCTTGACACCAAGGTGGGCGGAGGTAACAGCATCATGGGTTGCTCGCAATACAGTTTCTCTTAACTCTTTGGGAACGATTAACTGCAAGTAGGACTGGGTTCTGTCTGTTGTTATCCACTGTTTATAGAGTACACCGTTGCGAAGGACAAGTTGTTGCCATAGCAACCAAAGCTTTCTGGTCGCTGGGCTCTGACTGGCGGCTAAGTCTCTGTCTGGTCGTTCCAGGGAGTTATCCAACCAGCGCATTACTACACCGATATCTGGATCAGCTCTCTGTAGTTTTTCAAGTTCTTCATAGGAGTAGCCATTCACCCAAGGTGCGTCATGTCGTTGACCAGTATTGGAAACGGCAGCGTCGTTCATGGTGATCACCTGAACGTTCAACAAGTCGCAGTCACGGCGTGGGGGCTCCGGAGGATAGCGAGATGGTTCCACAGGATGCGGCCCGGTAAAACCGACTAAGGCGCCCTTGGCAGGGGCGCAGGGCATGCTGCAGTTCATGTCATTACTCTCTGGTTTCGGTCCGTCGAATTTGAAATCATCTGTCTCTGGTAGGCTCGCTGTACATCTTGAATCTTCAGCTCTCTGCTGTTCGGTCACTGGCGAGGCGTTGGACACGGCTTGTCCGGGAGTTTCTCTTGAAGGTGCGCTAGCTGTGTCTGCAGAACGGCCGATGTGGTTCCCTAACCACACACCGCGGGTTATTGTATTGCACGAGCGCCAAATACAATTACCCAAGTTGTAAACACCACCAAGTAAGAGTGCTACCACTGTTGCCATCAGTACGAGGACTGTCGCCGGCGAGGGAGGACAAACCTTCTCTGGTTTGTCGGAAGATGTCTCAGGGCATATCAGGTCACGGGGGAAATCTTCTTTGTCTGAAGATATGACATTTTTGGGATTGTTCAACGGGGGTTCCACCTCATCTGAGGTGGCACGAATTTGTTTGGCTGTTAGCGGGATCACGTTGTCGACTTTGTTGAAATCAGACCATAGTTAACTCTTGGCGACACACTTGTCACACCCACCACAGGGGAGTTCAGTGAGGATGGTCCTACCGTCGTAGCACGGACACTCGTCAGGATCACATGGCACCCTAGAGAGGGCATCTGCGTTGCCATGTTTCTTTCCTGCACGATGTTCAATCTTAAAGTCAAACTGGGCCATGATCTCGAGCCATCGAGCCATTTGGTCAACTGGATCTCGAAATGTCATTATCCATCTCAGGGCGCTATGGTCGGTGCGAATCAGGAACTGCCTGCCGAGCAAGTAATGCCTGAAGTATTGTACAAAGGTCACTATGGCGAGGAGTTGTACAATATCGGCATTGTGTTTTCGTCATGGATCGGCTTGCGTATGCTATTGGTCTCTCTTCATGTCGTTGTGTTCGTTCACACCACTGAAGTTGTGAAAGAGTCGCACCAATACCGGTATCAGACGCGTCAGTGTCAATTATGAAGAGACCATCATTGTTAGGATATGACATCTCCTGTCAATGCCGATCTTAGTGTTTCAAACGCGGTTTGACAGTCAGGGGTCCACTTAAATGTCTGCCCGGCCTCAAGCAGACAGTTTAAGGGACTAGCTATCGTCAAAAATCTCTCTATGAAGCGACGATAATAGGAACACAATCCAAGAAACGAGCGAACCTCAGTGACGGTCTGAGGTACTGGCCAATTCTGCACGGCTGAAACTTTGCTCGGGTCAGGCTTGACACCATCCTGAGTGATGAGGTGACCAAGAAAGAGAACTTCTTCACGAAAAAGCTCACACTTGCTTGGCTTAAGTTTGAGTCCAGCATTTCCCAGCCGTTGTAAGACTTCATCAAGTCGCTGTATGTGTTCTTGGAATGTGGAAGACAAAATGATGACGTCATTAAGATATATTAGCAAGGTTTTCCACTGCAAACCTTTAAGCACAAGTTCCATGCAACGCTCGAATGTGCTCGGCGCATTGCAAAGTCCGAAGGGCATGGTGACGTACTCGTACAAGCTGCTGCGGGTTACAAACGCGGTCTTGGGGCGGTCCTTCTCATTCATCTCAATCTGCCAATAGCCTGACTGAAGATCAAGTGTGCTGAAGATCTTGGCTCCACTGAGGCAATCTAAGCAGTCGTCAACCCGAGGTAATGAATACGCATCACGGCGAGTGACATTGTTCAGTGCAAGGGCGGGTTGTTCCATCTTTCTTGCGCACGAATACCATCGGTGATGCCCAGGGAGATGTTGACTCTCGGATCACACCAGCTTTAAGTTGAGCGTCGATGGCTTTCTCCTCCTCGCCATGAAACGCTCTATGGGGTCGTCTGGGGGGCTGGCGTATGGCCCGTGCGTCACCAGTGTCAATATGGTGCTGCACAATTGAAGTGCGTCCCATGTCCTCTGCGTTCTTTGCGAAAGTGTTCTGGTGTTTCTTCAGCAGTTCAGCCAATGACTGCTGTTGCTGTGGGGAAAGTTCTGCACAACTCCTTTCATAGAGTTTTTCGAGGTTTTCTGGCCATTTCTCGCGAGTACTGCAGGATTTCGGGACGGCGGTAGGAGAAACTGTTGGCGACGTTTTGCCTGCATGCACCCTGCACACATTTAGTGTTTGGCAGAGACGATCTGCTTCACCATTCTCGCATTCGTCTATGAGCTCAACTGCATCGATCTCGTGCAAGTACCCAATGGTGGTACCAGCCCGGAGTTTGATGTTTTCTGGCGAAGTGTTCATGAGTCGGACAGGTATGTCCATGTCTTTGCGGCTGGGGTCGATAAGGGAACTGCCAACCACTATGTTCTGGTCAAAGTCTCTGTCCGCAGCAGGTTCTACTACAGCACAGTTCCAACTGATGTTACAAAGATCTGCCACGCTCTCTGTTTAACAACTCACTGCATGCTGGGACGATGGTGTCTTCCTTCAAGCCGATTTTCAACACAAGCGGCTCAGATGGTTCGCCTTTGATTGTCCACTCATGCCAAGTGCCGGCAATCTGTATGCCACGTCGTGTCTTGAGTATGCAGTCGTAGAAATACAGAAAGTCGTAACCAAGGATACCCTCATCCTTGATGGGGGCTACATACGCTTCCCACTGGAATTGATGAACACCGATGTTGATACAGAAGGTGGACACACCTTCAACTTTGATAAGTTCATTGTTCGCTGTCTCGAGTTTTGTGCGTTCACACGGGGGCTTAAGTTCGGGGCGTCTTTCAGCGGGTATCTGGCTGAAAAATGCGGAGGAGAAGATTGTGACTGCTGCCCCGGTGTCAACTAAAAGTTCGGCATTAATGCCGCAAGTGTTCACTTGAAGAAATGCAGACATGCCTTTGAAAGGCTGCCTGCCAAATACGTATAACGGTTTGTTCGTGAGGGCGGACCGATGCCAGGCCGGACGGCACGGTCCCTCTTAGTTTTCCGCCTGCTGGGGTGGCGGCACGGCGACTGGTTCCTTTTTCGCGGCTGGTTGGGGGCAACTGCTCGCGTAGTGGCCTGTTTCTCTGCAGTTATAACAGGTCACGTCTTCCATCTTGCGTTTGCCAGCGGGGGCCTTGTTGCCCTTACCGGCTGCTTTGTCATTGATGAGCCGGACCATACCCGTGAGGCGACGGTCCAGCTTCTCCGTGAAACTTTTCAGTTCATCTGGTGTGACATAGGACGCAGCAGGTTGAGCCGGGGGCTTAGGGGCTGTTGCGGGGTTCTCTTCGGTAGCTTGCACCGTGTGGACGCGAGGGAGGAGGATTTTCCGGGAGCAGCGTTCTCCCGCAAACTAAGGAAGTTTTCAACTGCGGTTCTTGCGTCTTCCAGCGTCTTTGGGTTGGTCATCCCTATGGCAACCACGCTCTGTTGGTCGGGGAGTCCCCGGAGGAAGTGCCTCAGGGCGATGCTCTCCCTGGTAGTCACATCTGCTGTCGGATAGCCCTGCATCACTAGGCGGCGGAAGTCTGCCACATACTCGGTTAGATTGTCTTTGGGCTGGAATTTCCTGCTTTTCAGCAAGGCAAGCCAAGTGTTCTGTGTACGGCGTTCTGCAAATCGGCTTTCAAGGGCCTCTATTCGAGTGTCAAAGTTCTTGACGATGGAGGGATCAAGTTGTTCAAAGGCAAACTCTGCAGCCTTGCCTTTTAAACTGCTGACTAGTCGGAACTTTTTCTCCTCAGGTGACCAATCGCTGGCATGTGCGAGACTAAGGAAAGGTTGGATGAATCCCTCCCGTGCTCTTGTCCCATCAAATTCTCCGTCTTGGAAGGGGCACGTCAAAGGGCCGTCTTGATCTGGTCGGCGATGGCACGGGGGCCGGAGAATGTGTGACAGGCTTTTCTTCGGCTATGGAGCAAAGCTCATCTGGCGTGTTGTTATGGTGCGGGGACGATTCTGGCAAAGAGGGCGCACTCGATTGCTGTAGTTCATGGATTCTCTGCTCTGCCTCTAGGGCACGTTTTTCTGCCCGCTTCAGTTCTTCCCTTAGGGAGTCCAGCTGGTGCTGGTCATCACCACCCATCGACAACGTATCGAATGACAGCTCAAGGTCGCCTTCACTGGCTGCATTCAGTCTACGTGACTTACGGCTACTCTTTTTCGGCATGGTGACAAGCAGAGTTTATACACAGTAGCTATAGTTCATATGCTATACACGTATAGTGTGGTCTAGCGTGGAAGTGCCGTAGAGCACTAACAGTTAACAGTTATGCCAACCCTTATACTGGGATGGTGTCTCAGTGTTCATTGTTCATATAACTTATGAAAGTTGTCACGATGAAGTGTTAAAGTCTGTATCCCACCGCTGCCACCAACCCTTATAGAAAATTAAGATTGCTGCAAGCTAGTATTAAGCTTGCGGCAAGCTTATTAAGGTTGCGGCAAGCTTAAAGAAGCTTGTACGGTACTTCTGCAAGCTCCCGACAAGCTCCTGGCAAGCCTGCAAGCTTACCAACAAGCTTGCCAGCATCATGGCTGCAAGCTTGCAAGCTTGCCAGCATCATGGCTGCAAGCTTGCATGGTTGGCTGCAAGCTTGCAACCAAGTTGCTGTCACTAGTGTCAGCTTGCAAGCTTGCCAGCAATATGGCTGCAAGCTTGCATGGTTGGCTGCAAGCTTGCAACCAAGTTGCTGTCACTAGTGTCAGCTTGCAAGCTTGCCAGCAATATGGCTGCAAGCTTGCATGGTTGGCTGCAAGCTTGCAACCAAGTTGCTGTCAGCTTGCAAGCTTGCCATGAGAAACATATGGATGCAAACAAGTAACTGCACAATTAGGACCCAACCAGACAGAATTATCAAACACCCTTTTTGTTTAATTACTTTGATAATTAATTGAGTAATTTGATTTTGAAAGTTTTCCCAGACATAAAAAGCCAGGAGTTAAAATCAAAAAGCATGATATTGGAGTTCATTCAATTAAATTTGGATATGATCAACCTGCATGGCCAATTAATTAATCAAGAGTTCTATCTTCTATTAAATTAATTCTTCCTATGGAATTCCTGGCAATTAAGTTTTTTAATCAAGAGTCCTGCATACATACACATAAATTATTAGTACCAATGAAAAGTTTAGTTATTGTATTTTGAAAATTGTCCCAAATTCCTATGAGGATTTAAAGAAAATTGTTTAAGGTCTAGCTCTACATAATTTACTGATCTGCATTTATTTGATAATTTAAAGTAATGTCACAGCAGCAGGCTGTGCAGTGAGGGTTCAGCTAGTATTACAATATATAGTTCATGATTTGCCAAGCTTTTGGATGACTTGGTTTTTTTTGTGTTTTAAATTGTCAAGTGCCTTGTTATTGTATTCACCACTATTTATTATTAGTTAGGATTATTAGTCATTCATTTATCTCTGTATTATTTTTGAAGATTTTTCCTTTAGGTTTTTCATTGAAAGAGCTTGCTCAGGTCATATGCATATTCATTGTTTTAGCCAGCACAGTGTTTCTTCCAATAAACCTGTGTGCAAGAGGATTAGACAGTTAATGTAAACAAACTTATCTTAGGAATGCCACAGGTGTCAAGTGACCACACTGACCTCTGGTATGCCACATGTATACAAGTAGCCATTTTGTCAGCACTGCCCACTGTCACAGTGCATAACCATGGACATGATGGAGGTAGGACTCAAAGCCAACATTTTCTTCTTCTTAATTCACCCTGATTGAGACCCTACAGAGACTCCAACTTGGTAAGTTAACCTTTCTTTATATTTCTTTATTGTTTGCTAGTAACTTTGATTATAGTTTTGACCATTATTTCAAGTGATTTTGGCCAGAGGCCTACTTTTGTTTGGATAAATTGTGCTTTTTTACGTGTGTATTTATGCATTGTGCAAAGTTGCATTTGTTATGTACACAAAGACAAGTTGTCTTATTGTTTTTCTCTGTTCTGTATTATTAAATTGCAGATAGCTGAATCACATGTGCCACTACATTCAAGTGACTCCCTGTTTCGTAATTCGGTGGAATATATTGAGAATATACATCTTTTTGGAAGTCTGGAGTGAAGCTGGAATTTGCCACCAAAGAGAAGCAACTGAAGCTAGAGGAGTTGCAGGAGACCACTAAGCATGAAGCTATGAGGATAGAGAGGTATAAAAAGCTGGAACAACTACAGCCAGCAAGTGCTGCAGAGTCTCATCACCAGAGTGAAATTTAGATGGATGACGATATCGTCAGTGCTTGAAAAGTGCATCTCCCAACTAGCAGAGTTAAATAGAGAACAGCTGCAATATCCCCTGTGCCGAAATTCATTCAATTCGCTTATCAACAGCCAACCCCTTGATGCAGACATCACCAAGCTAAACTTCCTTCATCAGTATGAAACCGGAAAGCCACAGCATCTCGCCGAGCACTACCTGCTCATTGGCACGGAGGAAGCATACATCAGGGCAAGAGAGGTGCTGACGGAGAGATACGGAAACAGCTAGCAGCTTAGTCAGTACAGCTTTCACGAGTAAGCTGTGACAGTGGCCAAGGATATCACCAAGAGATTCAGCGGGCCTAAGAGATTTCTCTGATTTTCTGGAGAAAGTCCATGCAGCACGAGCCACCACAGTGTGGTACCACACCTACATGTAGCCTGGGAGTGTTCGACTATGCCAGCGAGAACACGCACCTTATCAAGAAGTTGCCATTCAATCTTGAGGCCAATTAGTGGCGGGACAAGATTGACGTTTTTAAGAATTTTAGAATTTCAGGTTTTTATGTATACCTGCTGTGTACAAAAGTATAGGAAATTTCAGCGTTTCCTTGGTGTTTTTAGATTTTGTGTTTGTGTGGCCACTCACATCCCTGTAAATGTGAACAAGTGCTTCAATAAATTTTTGGTAAACTTTATTATAGTAAAATTGCCCAGAGTTTCATTGCAGTTAAAATCTTTATAAAGTATTTTCTCCACCTGTTAATGGCCCTGCAAGGTATGTACGATGTACATTGGTATTCTTGGAAAACTTTACAGGTACATAGGGATATGTATGTAGCTGCAAGGTTGCCAATTCTGCTGCTTGTCTGCAACAGAGTTTGCCATTTGTAAGGTTAATTAAATAATGCTTGGGCAATAGCCTGCCTGCCTGCAATTAGCTTGGATGTTTACATATCTGCCAGCTTGCAAGTTTATTTGCAAGCAAAAAAACCTTCTATTGCAAGCTTGTGGCAAGCTTGCTACAAGCTTGCAGATATAATTTTCGTAAGGGGATACAAGCTTGCTGCAAGCATAATACAAGCTTGCTAGCAAGCAAGCTTGCCGGCAAGCACCAGGATAAAAACTGCAAACTTGAAAACAAGCTTGCTGCAAGCTTGCCGCAAACTTGAAAACAAGCAAGCTTGCCGCAAGCAAAAGCAAGCTTGCCCTCATTTGCATTTTTGAAACCCTGCAAGCTTGCTGCAAGCATAATACAAGCTTGCCGGCAAGCATAATACCAGCTTGCCGGCAAGCTTGCTTGGAGCTTGTCGACAAGCTTGCCGGCAAGCTTGCTGTAAGCTTGCCGGCAAGCACCATTATATTTTTATAAGGGAATGTTGCCTACCTAACTATTGAGGTTTGACTCAACTACAGACACGCAAATAATATATGTAATACGGAAGACAGTAACTTCGTGACAAAATATGACTGGAGTTGGTTTATTAACATTCTCTATCTGTAATCACAGAACATGACATAAAAGCACATGGACAGAGTATACGTGATTGTATACGGTGAAACCTTTATCAGTTTACACTGGAGAGCCGGTAAATCTCAGCATAGCTAACCCAAGGTCACGCATCCCACAATAGCCGCACATACACCATTCGGGTACACGTGGTACGTACGTGGCATGGTACAGGGATACCAATAACCCAGAACGCAGGGAAGTATACGGGGGTATACTTTACAACATGCAAGCCAATGCTAACGATCGGAGGCACAACACAGCATTGCTTGTAGACCAATAGACACGACGAGGCACTGCTCTATTGGAATAACGTACGGTACGGGTATTGCTAGCTTTGATCGGAACCGGTGCTCATCAGCGAATGAACATCAAATCTTAGGATCAGCTCGACTTATATCGAGAATCCTGGGCCTAAGAATGAATAAAACATAAGGAAGAATATACACCTTAGCCAAAGGGAAAGCAGCACGATGAAGTATCCATAGCCTAAGGCGGTAGGAACGTTTTCAAAAGCATGTTGGAACGTGTGCAAAAGCATGGCGGGATGTGTGAAAACGTGTGCAAAAGCATGTATGGACAGTGTGCAAAGGATGGCAGGACAGGTGCAAAAGCATGTCGCGGGACATGAGCAAAAGCATGTCACACAACAACTTCTATCTCCTTATTTGGCACAACTTCGCGCTAGAAGCTCTGATTGACAACTAGGTATACGGGGCGTGTTCAGGAGACAAGTAGCATTCGATGTGCACATAATCTAGTTCTGTGTACAAAGCATTGCAGGTGCTTGCGTGCACGCATGCAGCATCAAGGGTGGTCAACGAGAGTGCACTGGGGAACTTAGCGGGGCAGTCACGGTGACTGTAGGCGGTCGCCTTTCGGAGCCTACACGGCCAACCACTTTGGGAGCGAAGTGGTGAACTCCGAGAGAAATGTGAGCAAAATAGACTAAGTCCCAGAGAGCACTTTCGTCGTGGAGCTAGGGGGAGGGGCTCTGCGTGATCGCTCGCTGTGGCTCTGAATTATGCATGACGCAGCATCAGCTTCTTGGGCATATTGCATATATGCAAGATATGGCGCAATCTCGGATGATCGTGTCACGCGGCATTGCAAGAGTCTCGAGGGCCAGAAATAGCTTAGCCTAGCAATTACACTGATCAGTATTTGGTCAATACATGGTCAATAGCATATAATAGATAATCAATGGGAAATGATCACGTGTACAGCAAGGACACAATTCTAGAGGGCGCTAGTGCTTCGGTGTTCCGAAATCGGTCCAGGCAAGGTTCGCAACAATACTGTTAAGGCATGCCACAAAAGAAAGTGGTGAGGATGTTCAATGAAACTGATTATGAGGGCAAATGGAAAGTGAAAATCACTGTAGGTAATGAACCGATAAGCTGTAAAATTGATAGTGGGGCAGCATGCAACGTTAATGCCCAAATTTGTTTTTGACAGAGTGGGTGTGTCACAGGGAGCAAAGCTAGAGCGGTCCAAATGGAAGTTGATGGCCTATAGCGGGTATAACTAAAGAGTAGTTGATAAGACCACACTGCTGTGAAATTTGAAATAGGCCTACTGAAATATTATAAACAAATATCAATACTTCATACACCCAAACAAACCATGAAAGAAAAGGCCCCTATCATGACAAAGTTGCATAATTTGTTTGACCATGGATTGACATGGCTCCATTGCCCTTACATGCCTTTTATTTTGACTTTTGGCCGTGGTGCCCTTTACTACTGGCCTTGGTGCCCTAATTTTTCAAA
This sequence comes from Astropecten irregularis, assembly GCA_963971285.1. Classification (NCBI taxonomy): domain Eukaryota; kingdom Metazoa; phylum Echinodermata; class Asteroidea; order Paxillosida; family Astropectinidae; genus Astropecten; species Astropecten irregularis. Next base: position 3,119,917 of record OZ020261.1, on the reverse strand, counting down.
AATCTAGAAGGCCAAAGTGGCCGTGCCCTAAAAATTCCCAAATTCGAGGCCTGTTATCTTTGAATTCTATACATCCCTAGCTTCCATTTGATATCTAACTTGAGTGGTCTGGGCCCAATTTCATGGAATCCGTTACAGCCTATTTTTGTGCTTACGGGCACTGCTACGCGTGAAAACTATTCTGCTAACGCGCTGTTGTATGCACTCTGCACAAATTCCTTGCTTACCGTTACCAAAAAGGAAACTCTTCCGTGAAATACGCTAACCGTAACCAAAAAGATTCTGCTCCCGTAAGCGAAGAATTTTTGCTAACGGTAACGGATTCCATGAAATTGGGCCCAGATTAGGTCATAGTGATGTAATTGCATGGTATCTCTGAATGTGTGCTTTGATTGTGTATTGAGTACAGTGCCCCCAAAGCAAATGGAGGATCAAGAATTTATTGTAACACCGTGTTTACCAAATTCAGAACCAAATTCAAGGCCTGTACTGATACATGGTTCCTCAGAGAGGGAACATGATGACAGGGTGAGGAAGGTAATACCGTAATTTTCGGAATATAGGCCGCGTGGATTATAAGCCGCAGCATGCGAAAATCAGGAAATTAAGATTTAAAGTTACTGCAATCATGGAGGAAGGAATAGAAGGAGTTCAAACAAACCAGAGATCAAACAATAAGACCCACTCGCCGAAGCATTACCTTAATCCTTCAAATCGGGCCAAATCAACCACCGGAATGTGATCTACTGTCCCACACAAGCATAACAATAGTGGTGCGTGCAGTGCGTACGAGAAAGAATTAACAGATATCTTTCACGATGTATATTATGTACAAAACATACATTTTTATTTGGCGAATTAAACAAATGGACTAGTTCGGACTTTGGACCATCTAACAACACACACGAATGAACAAAGAAACCTGTTGGCAATCCAAAGCAACTCAAATTTATTTCCGGGTGTGTCCGATTCTTGCAACAACAAAAACAGGTTAATGTGAGATTATTTTCTAAACAAATACTACGTTGGAGACTGATGTGCCGTACGTCATCAAACAATTCCTTGCTGAAGTGTGACCGCAGAGCGGCGAGGTGCTATATATATGCATAAACACACTTGGAGAGTGGAGGAAGAATTGAAAAGAAAATGCTTTGGCAAGGGGGTCGTTTGATCTCTGGTTTGTTCGCACACCTATTCCTTCCTCCTTGCTGTAATTGCCGCAATGGTTTATAAGCCGCACCTGGGTGGACAATGCGTGTAAATTATCTGTCGCACTGCTGCAACACAAGAGGAAAAGTTCGGCCCGTGTTCTGCAGCGACAGCGAGAGGACAACTTCGATGTTACGTGATGCACGACATGCCGCCAAAAAATCTTTTTATAGCCACATATTTTTTTTTTAAAAGAGATAATATTCAACATGTTCAATAAAATGAAAACAAGAGACTTCCCTTTTTCAGTATTTTCTCTGTTCTATTCTTTTCCCCAAACAGTAATAAATTGTTCCATCAACACAAGGATTAATTGGGGTTAGTGTCTTTTACGCCACCCCATAATCATATTAACGTTAGGCCTATTTGCAGTATTTATTTACTTAGCCGTCTAAGTTCTATTGTTCCAAATGAGATTTGTTAGGCCTACTTACAGGTTACATGACTTAAAGCAAATATTCATGGGTCCTGTAAACCCTAAAATGAACATAGGCCTAACTTTAGGGCCTATTTCGGCAATATTTCACTGAAAAAAAAACAGTTTCCTTATCCCAAAATACTGAAAATAATATTGGTGGAATAAAAGACACTTCACTAGGCCTAACGTTAATGGTAATGCCAATTAATTTCAGACATGGCTTCTACAGTTAACTAACTCACCTTAATATGTTGCAGTCGATTTCACGAAACTTTACGCAGTTGCGTAAGTCTACTTACGCAACAAATTTCGTGGCGTAAGTGGACTTACGCAACTGCGTAAAGTTTCGTGAAATCGGGCACAGTTGTGATTTCCTCTTTAATTTTAACTAAACGTTTAATATGCCAAACAAGGTTAAATTTATGGAAAGAATTTGTGGCGTAAGTAGACTTACGCAACTGCGTAAAGTTTCGTGCAATTGACTGCAGAGCTTTGATTTTTGAGGGAATTTATTTATTTATTTAATACTATCCTTGTGGACTTAATTAATATGGGGTTCCTGAAGTTTAGTACACTCATGTTAGGTTTAGTACACTCAGGTTAGCTGGTAGGCCCTACCCAACTTCTACTCTCCTACAAATGTACAATTTAGGTGAGTAACACTCAGTTAGAAGCTGGGTACCAGCTAACCTGAGTGTACTAAACTTCAGGAACCCCTAAATTATCCTACTACTAGGAATGCTGGTCAACTCGTACGCCGACCAACTCGTACGCCCCAACTCGTACGCCGACCGACTCGTACGCTAACCAACTCGTACGCCAACCAACTCGTATGCCGACCAACTCGTACGCCACCGGCATACATGATAATATGGTAGCCTAGTTTGTAATAACGAAATAAATGACTTTTTGAGGGACTGGTTTTCTTTTTTTTTGTGGTAGGGCCTATGCAACGTATGGGATTGGTACTCCTGTGTGAGAGGATCGTGAGATGTGGGGAGCTTTTTTTTGTAGTGTGTAATAACTTTGGAGGGACTGGATACCCCTAGCCCTGCCTTTCCAATTTTAAAACACTCCCCTAAAATCCTATGCGTAACATAGGCCTAGGCCTACTTTTGCTTATAATGTTTTCCTTTTATTTTCACAAACGACATCCAATTCCACATATACAAAATGTTTCCTTTGTTTCCGTTTATTTTATAAAATAAAACAACATGAAAAATCGTCTACTGAAGAAAAAACGGCCAGAGTTTACAGACTACAGGCTTAATTATACGTGGCGTACGAGTTGGTTGGCGTACGAGTTGGCTGGCGTACGAGTTGGTTGGCGTACGAGTTGGTCGGCGTACGAGTTGACCAAACGGCGTACGAGTTGGTCGGCGTACGAGTTGGTCGGCGTACGAGTTGACCAGCTTCGACTACTAGGCCTAGTACCAACACTGACCAGTAGTACTAGGGCCTAGCATGTCTAACGAAGGTTTAGCTAGACCCCCTAGGGCCTACCTAAGTAAATTGGCCTAACGTCATGAACGTTAACCAGTGTTAGGGCATAGGCCCTAACGTTAGCCTAGACCTAGTTAGTCGATGTGTTTTTCAATAATTAGGCCTAGGCCTATTTTGATTGCCCAAGCAAACTACAACTTAGTTGTCCTCTCTACGGACTAAGTCCATGCTGCGCTGGCACACTTACCTAATTAGGCTAAGTTGTAACGTTAGTCTAACGTTAGGCCTACTCTATCACTGACTAGGGGGACTAGTACTACTTACTAGGGCCTAGTAGGCCTAATTACGTTAGTAAAAGTAGGTCTAGGCTAACGTTAGTTGTACAGTTGTACTTGTACTATTACGTTAGTTCAACTGAGTTAGGCCTAAAGTCTGAAAGTTAGTTGTACCTGTGTCTGTGACTGTGAGGCTGTAGCTGTGCTGTGGGGCTGCCTGTGTTGACTGTTGTGTGTGGTGTGTGCGATGACAATCAACAAATAATGTCTGTGCTTCGTCGTTTGGTTTAAATTAGTACAGTCGACTATGCTTACAATACATGCAGCTGATGTTACACTATAAGTCTGAAGCAACTGGCGTCTAGTGTAAAATGATTTGCTTATTCTCAGGCAGCGAGCATCTTTGGGAACTTTCGAAGGGCATTCTCACGAAACCGGTACCCGTTCTCGATCCGTGGCACCCATTGCACGTACTGTATGATATGTACGTACGTACGTTCGCATCATATACGTACCCGTCGAGCGTCGTTCGCGTTGTACATGCACTGTATATACTGAGTGCAATCATACAGTACATAATGTGCGCCCTTTGCGCGCGCGCTCAACAATTAATAAATTTTGGTGTGGCGCGTTGCTTTCCTTTTTGTCTTAAGATTACTCCACAGCGCTGTTTGAACAATGCGTGATTGCGTATAAACCCCTCGCCTTCGATAAATCGTCAAAAGGTGGCTTAACTTTATAAAATTATCACCGGAACTAAAAATAAATGGAAAAGTTGGGGGAGGGGGAAGAAGAGGGGAGAGAACTATTTTGCGTACGCGTAGTTATATAATTAGTGATAGAGTAGAGTGGCTTTAACGCGTTTACAAACTTTCATCCAATCAGATGGCTGTATTTTTGTCGCAACAAAAAAATAATGGCCCAAACGTACGTCTGCAGCCGATTTCACGACACTTGGCGTAACTTGCGCCATGGCGTAAAGTCTCGTGAAATCGGCTGCTGGTTCATGCGTCTGATGTACATTGTAAATGTACATGTAGGCCTACATGTACTACTAGGTTTTATTTTTTCTTTACATCGCCATTAATTTTTCTCGATAATCATGGGTTGAAATATTTTTTTAATCTTTTTTCACCGGGTTGATATACTTTTCACATGACAGATGGTTTGACGGGGCCGGCACATGTGTTAAAATGTTTGTTAACATGAGGTTTTTATCAGTGGGATATTTTGTGCTGTATATAGAGTTGAAATTGGGTTGAATCACAGGGCCAGTTTGCTTAACGAACAAGGTCGATCCAGGGTGAGGGGTCGTCGCTAAATGAAGTTTAGGGTAGGAAAAAAATAGATTAAAAGTTGTTGATTTCAGAGTAGGCCTACTTTTAACGAAATTGTCGGCGAGATTAATTCGCATGCGTTTGAATTGTGGGCGTGCCTATTTACACTTAGGCCTACGCAGCTTTGTCGCAACGATTTTGGTCGCCGCGAAAAAGTCACACACACGGAGCTAGCTGACTGTCCAAATTAAAGTACTGAATCTGTAGCGCGACTTTTTCAAATGTTTAATTATATAGAAAACAAAAACAGGCCTTCTCTTTTTCTTGTTCTTTAAAAAAAAAATTGCCACCTCACCGTCCCTGGAAGAGCAAAAAAATATTTTGCTTTAGGAGTCTACTGCCTACTGGAGTTTTGGGGTTTTTTTGTTGTTTTTTTCTTTGTTTTTTTTTTTTGGGGGGGGGGCGGGGGGCAGCTTGGGTTTAACGATACGATCATGGGAGCATCATTATAGATCATATGCATAAATATTATTTTCTTCCGTCATCATTATTAAAGATGCCTCGTACAACAATTGCATTGTATTTCTGGACCTGAGTTGCTATTTTTTCTTGTCCATCTTTCACAACCAATCAATAGAGCTGGCATGTGAGGACACAGGAAAATACGTGTTCAACTTTCTTTTGTCACGTGACAAAATCACTTCCAATTAAGTTGATTTCAACAAGTCGCACTACTTTGGCGCTTCAAATTAATGTAAACGACAATGACACACGGGTGGCAGAAAGGAGGGGATTTTATTTTATAAGTAGGCCTAAGCAAATATTATCTTTAGGCCTAAGTTGCGTGCAGTATTTTAGTACTTATAAGTCTATATATAGGAGCAAATTAATATTCTCAGCTGGGAGATGTGAAAGATAGCAGTCTATACAACGACCATAAACCATCGGTGATATTGTCTGTATCGTATAGGTTTATAATCATGACGAAGGTAAGTAGGCCTGAAAAAAAAAACGAAGGACGCACAGGTGGTATGGATTTTGGGCACGGCATCCAGTCCAATTCTTCGTTAACCAGACGATTTTTGTCGAGATTTTTCTCCAAGTATTATATTACCGTACCTTTAACGCACAGGATCATGGATTCTACTGATCCGGATCCCATTTTATCGTACTCTGTATAGGACATGGATCCCCTATTTGAGATCCTGTGCGTTAAACAAACAGACCCTAGCTGTTGGAAGTGGAGCCCTTGGGTCTGTTAACAGACTGGTGGTACCAGACGGAGACCATAGTACCGCGTACCAGCATACCATTATGACATGCATAGCTGTTGTATGTGTTCGGGGAGCTGAGCCGGAGTCGAGATGACGTAGACTAGACAGCTAGCTGCATGCTACATACATGACACTGACAGAACGCGACTCGACTGATGACAGCATGGAGCCTGTAAAAATGACAGGCAGGTAAGAAAATTGTATTTTGTACACGGACATATTGTGGAAATTTTGTTCAATCTTGGTTTATATGACTCGGGAACATTTGTTTAAAGTCACAAATCTGATTTGGAACAGTAGCACCTATTTAAGAACCGAAAATTATCGTTTATATCCTCGATGTACCGGTTTTCGTTAAAACTGTTTTAGGGCCTAATCAACATAGGCCTACCCACTGCCATGACTGCAGTGTCGTTGCACGTACATGTACTCTTTAGCAAAATCAGTGGTCCACACGTGGTCCATATCGCATACGACATATCTCGGGATTTAGTAGCTTTGACGAGTGGAAAAGAATGATATTCGCGCCTGCAAAATGCTACTTTTCTAGCGTCAAGCGATATCGTTATTATTTAAAAATCGTTATTTTTTAAAATTGCATATTACTGGAAGACAAGTCTTACCTGCCTTTCAGTTTCAGTCACTAGTAAAGTAGTAGTGACAGGTGTGTCACCGCATTTATATCTAGGCCTAGGCCTACTTCATAAGTGACATCTAGCTGGGCAAGGATTATCATTATGTCTCAGTGCTTATTAATTCCCTGGTACTGTGGTAGGCCTGAATCAGAACCCTGTGCTCTTTCCACAACTGAAATTAATGCTGCAGTTATTCAACATGGTATGGAGACTGTGTAATGTAGCTGAAAGTAGTAAGGTGAGCATGGTGAGTTTGTAAAAATGTAAGTTAAAGGTAGTATCATAGTATCATACTTTGGTAAGAGACCAAAACAGACATGTTCACGGATTTACTTATAACTTACAGGGTATGAAGATGGTGGGGGTAGAAACATGCATGTACTGTTAAAATATTTCCGCCTGAAATTGTGTATTTATCCAGAAATTAGTAAAACAACGACCGAAAATCTTTTTGATCTTTTAAAAGATCAAAAATAAAAGAGAAAACACTTAAGAAATACTGTGGCCGTTTTTCTCTGTTTTCTCAAAAAGTGGGCAACGTACGGGACTGAAATTTTCACTGATTACTTTTACTGTATCTTCCTTGATATTTTTGCCCATGAATCTGTATTTCTTTGACAAAAACCAATGTATGATACTACCTTTAAAAGATATGTTCTGTCTAATAAAAAGGGTCCGGAACTTGACAATCCCCAGGTTGACAATGACAATATGACACCCCTACTTCAGAACATCACATTTTTTGCAGTATTTGCTAATGGCAAATGCTCAAAAGCATCCCATATAGGCCTACCCTATAATATATGATTGTAAATGTACACTGTATACGTACCCGTGTCAAGAACTTGAAATTTATGCAGAAAGGCAAAAGGCCTACTTCAGTACTTGTTCTGTTTTTTGGGCTTTTGGCCTTTGTTTCTTTTCTTTTTTTTTCCCTCTTCTAATCCTCTTCTTTCCCCTTAGGCCATAAAAAAAAATTTTTGTATTGGCGTAACGGAGGTTTGGAAAATAGGGTAGGGCGGGCGGATTTTTATTTTTTTTATTTACTTTTTCCTGGGGTATTAAATGCTTTTTCCCCTGTATATCACAGTATTTGACGTGTCAAATAAAGACAAGAAATGACATAACAACTTTAACCAGTCTGGTTTCCATCTTTTGCTCCTTTTAAGCTTTTAATCTGCATAGAAATTTGCGATTTTTTTTTTTATGATTTTATTTCCCCGATTTTTATTTATTTATCTTTTTCCTTTTTTTGGGGGGTTAAAAATGTTTACGGTCGAGGCATATTTTTGGGTCGGGCGGGTTACGCCAATACAACAATTTTTTTTTATGGCCTTATACTATAGCCTCAACAAACAGAATTTGTGTCATCGCTGTGGTCACTTTTAAACAATTGATTTTAACTAAACTTGGTCTTTACAAAGTCCCTGTATACATGTAGACGTATACTGGTAATACATGTCATCATGACATCATCAGGTGTCACACGTGTGACAATGCAGTAGGAACAAAACCCATTAATTATGAACTATATCCAAGTTGTAAACTTGGTCTGTGTCTATATTGAAAGATTACAATGACACAGTCACCAAAAATTCAATTTTTAAAACAAATGGAAGGCAAAGGCCTTCTATGCCGCAACATTTGGTGGGTTAGAGAAAAAGAGTTTGGAGATTGAAATAGAGTTACATGTATATGTCACTGTAGGGCACTGGATATGCACTGCCCTACTATTTTTTTAGGCCCCTCATCTCTTTGTACTCCCCCATTTGTGAGTGGTACACTCCTGTAGGATGGACAGAGGATGGGCTGTGAATGGGTATTGATGTTGATATTGCTGAGAGAGCAGTTTGTGGATGGGATGGAAGCAGATGGTTTGCGACACTCCTGCCGCGATCTGCTGGACCGTCAGCCCAACATCCCATTCGTAGAATTGAAGAACTGGACGATCCAGCATGTGGAGTGTGAACTTGCGCACCACCAGATGGCTACCCAGCAAGAAGGGACTATCTCGTCCCTCAAGCTCCAGGAGGAAAACCGCGTGGGTCGACTAGAAGTGCAAATGAAGCAAGTCCTGGCCAAGCTAGACGAGCTAGCACAATCCTGCACATTCCTCCCTAGCCCTCTGACTCAGCCAGTCCAGCAACCTTCCAGCCTGTGGATCGACCCCAGCCAGTTGCAGAGCCCTGTTCATTGTTTTAACTGCAATGATTGGGGACACTTCTTGAGAGAATGTCTGAGGCCCCGCACCCATTGCCGCCAACCTCCTCAACCTCCTCGTCAGCCAGCTCAAACGTCAGATGCAGACCCCATGGCAAGGAAATGATCACCCCAAGCTATCAGGAGCCAATCAGTTGGACGGAGGTCAGATGGCTCCAATTAAAGCTGCTCTCAAATCAGGCAGTAGGTGACTGCTACTAGGTGCCAGTGCTTTTGAAGGATTCCAATGGACAGTCTGCTGGACACTGGTTCTATGGTTATGACATTTACTGAGCATAGTTATGTCACGATCTTTCCAACTCCAAGCTGCTAACGAGGCTGACATTTGCTATCTTGGTTACATTGAGATTGACATTAAAAGCTTTGGACATTTAACCCGTTTTGGAAGAGTTCCTGATCGCTGATTTCCCTACGACCAAATGCCCAATGGTGTAATGAGGAAGTTGGTGAAACGAAGAGAGAGAGGCGTCTTGCTGAGCGTCATCTGGCAAAGACAGAGAACACACTCAATAAGCAAATGTACCGGGAGAAATGTCAATCATACAATGACATATTATCCCAGTCGAAATCTTGTTGCTTGCAAGAAGAGATACGCCAACTGGACAACAAGGGACTTTTCAAGTGGATGCAAAAGCTGACAACTCCACCTTCTGAAAACCTACCAAGTCATCGCTCAGACCAGCAGTTAGCCAACAACTTTGCATCATTCTTCCACAACAAGATTCAGCACATTGTGGACTTCATCTTGTACACAAGTCCTCTAAGTGTAGTTCATCTCTGCTCATGCAGGTGTACGTCAATTGTTATATGCAGATGACACTCAACTGTACATGTGTGTCAATGAGACAACAGAAATGATTCATATCAAATCACAGTTCCAAAAGCACAGTGAGCGTGCCACTCTCAATATAGATAGAGTTTCTATTAACTCATCGACTTCTGCCAAGGATTTAGGTGTCATTGTTGATGACTCTCTTGACTTAAGGGATCATATTCGTAACTTCTGCCGGGCAGCTACATTTGGCATTTATAGGAGGGCAGTTCCGTAATTATGTCAACCAAATGGTCAAAATTAAAAAATCGTTAAAATACCTTAAGTTGTATCATATTGAAGGTCAAAGCATCTTGTTTCTTAAAATGATAAATACGTTTTTATCAAACATTCATGTTTTCTCATTGTTGAGGTTGTAATGACTCAAAATGAGTCAAAATACAAATTTCTTGTGCAAAAAGTACATAAAAGATTTTTGTTGCGGATGTACACTCCCAAAACTGCCAAGTTCAATGATCTTACTCAGAGTCTTCTTTTTATTTCAAACATATAAAGTTTACATTTTTTGAAAGGTGGTAACTGAGTGTCTCTGTTTGATATGGCTTTGCTTTTCACCCCCTATTCAGTATTCAGAAATGATGTCATTTTTATCGTTGTGGACGTACAAATTGAATATTTTCACAGTGCACATCCGCAGCGCAAAAAAAATGTACACATCCAAAACAATGAACATTATGAAATTCTAACCTGAAGGTAAAGGTTGAGATTAATTTCTTTGCTGGTTTTCTTCAGTTTGGTTCCTCTTCCAAACAAAACTCTATCAGTTTCGATCAAAGGTCTGTACACTTCAGAGGCAATTGTGATGAAAACGCAAGCACCTGAAAAAGTACACTTTCTGTAAATTATACGTCTGCAACGGGGTTGTTTTTGTGATGTGCTGCGCAAACCGAGAATGGGATTGGAATAAAATGTTCAGGTTTTTGTACTTCTATTGGAGATAATTAAAATGCAACTGCTCAAAATCCAAAAGCTTCAATAAATTTGAAGTCTGGGTTCTCAAATTCTCTGAAAACTGCCCAGGATAGGAAAAGTTTGAAAAATATCTTGACCAAAGTTCAACCCAAAGTTCAACCCAACGCCCTGTTAATGCTTTCGTTACACCACACCTCGATTACTGTAATAGTTTGTTAGTTAACTTACCTGCCGTTCATCTTGCTCCATTACAACATATACAAAATACCTCTGCCCGTCTTATCACACGCACCAGAAAGCACAAACACATAACCCCTGTCATTCGCATTTGCACTGGTTAAAAATCCCACAAAGAATTAAGTTCAAACTCCTACTAATGACATACAACATAATCCATAACAACGCACCATCATATCTAATTGACCTTGTCTCAGACAAAACTACTACTTCTATGACCCTCAGATCATCTTCCAAATCCCAGTGTGCGCCCCTCTCCTATGGAATACCCTCCCCTTCCACATGCAGAATTCTCCCACAGTTGATACATTTAAGCTTAAGACTCACCTATTTAACCAACAGTAAAATAGTATTATTATCATTGTCATGTTTATATAATTATATGTATCTCATGTGCAAGTACAAATAGCTGGGGGCCAGGGGCCTTATTCACAAAGCACCCGCGACAATTTACAGGCACGCAACTTCCCCACAACCGTCCCACAAGCACTTGCGGGTTATTCACAAAACACCCATAAATCTGCGTGTGCCGGCAAACCACCCGGAAATTTGCAGGACCCCCAGATGTTCCCGCAGTGATCCCGCAACTTCCGTGGATTGTCTCCAGGGTCCAAATGAAAGGCAAATAAACCTTGGTAGGCACGGTATGTGACTCCTTGTCAAAGAAAGAAGACAGCGAATGGGGGTGGAGGTGGTACCGCGGCCGAATCGACCCCACCATCTATACCAAATACCTGAGCACCCATCAAACTAATGATCCGATTTTCAAGTTTCGATTAGCTGTCCGGACGTACTTCCATCATCGTTCATACGCGATAAATTGCCTGATAAATAATGTAGCTTCTTCTCCTTATTGACTACCTCTTGGGAGGGGGAGGGTTCGTGGAGGGGGGGGGGGGGAGGTGGGAGGAGGAAAACCCCCTCCCTTGAAAAGTCGCATTTTAGAGCATTTTAAAAATGGTATTCAGAAGAATTAAACAGAGTATAAGAGTAACACTTTCTAGAATCCAAGCATGCTATATTTTTCAATATTTCAGATATTTTGTCTGAAGTTCTGAAATTTCTTTCAGAAATATTTGGGGGATGATAATACACGCCGTCCTTCCACCTCAAATATTGGGGGGATATACCCCGGATCGACAACCATGAATATAATTGTCAATCAGCATGCATGTACATGTACATAACTATGCTATGCACAGTACATTATGTCATTCTATTGAATAATCACTATACTTTGGTCACACTGATCGCCGCTCTTTCACTTGCGTGTGGCCGCAGAACGCGGGTCCGCTAAGGGAACTCTATGGGTGTTTTGTGAATACCACTTAAAAAAATCTTACGCACCCGTAACTTTCAGTTACGGGTCACCGCAAAGCAATATTTTACGGGTGCTTTGTGAATAAGGCCCCAGGCCACTTGCTTCAAGAGACAAGTTGTCCAGTCAAAACTGAAATCTCCAGCCATTTCCTGTAATTCTTTAATTTAATTTTGTTAAACTGTGTTGTTAACTGTTAATTATATATTTTGGAGGGTGTATGGGGTGTTCAGGGAGGGATAGTACCTCTGTAGGGGGGTCTGCCATGTCCTTTCTGGGATCATCGCTCGTACTACTTTGGTTCCCACCTGTCACCCAACTCTCGCCTGTGGCTCCTCGAAGCTGTAGCATGCACAGCGGCCACACCCCGGTAACCGCATGGCAGGCGGGCTGAACCAGGCAGAGGGTAGCCGGATGGGTCCATAACTCCCCGGTGAATTCATCAGGGTATGCCTACCCAAGCATGTGAAGACTGGAGTCGGCGAATTGAGCGGATGAGGTCTTTATTGTCCCAACGGTCATGACGGCGGCGACAGCAAGCGTTGTGGAACGCTCTGAGCACGGCATGGCACGGAAGTCGTCGTGGTCATCCACTGCAGCCGACATAGTCCCTGGTCGTGACGGTTCTCCGTACCACCGGATCCTGGCTTCCGAGGCCAAGAGAGTGGGATCGCCACTGTGCACCGGCCCTCCCACTATAAACCTTTCCCGCACAGGTTTTTCTTCAGCGTGCACTCCAACAAGCCCTGCGGCGATGGGCAAGAGTCGAATGTGACAGGTGGAGGTAACCACTGGGAGTCGCTAGTCTCAAACCCGCACGTAGGCGGCCTGGATGAGTAAGTCGTTCTCCACCTGACCCGGGATGACAGAGGAGAGCAGGCGTTCCACTGGGCGACTGAGCAGCCCTTTTCAGGGTAGCACTGCTCACCCTCACACGAGGGAAGGGGCGATAAAAGGAGCTTCAAACAAATGCTCATCCCACTCATAAACCGGCCAGTCTACCGCGGCTGGCGGTTTTACCCCCTCAAGCGGTCAGAACAAATGCAAAAGAAAGTGTAAAATGAAAAACATGATATTTGGCACATGGAATGTGCGCACCCTCATGGACAGAAAAGTCTCATCAAAGCCCGAGAGAAGAACTGCCCTCATAGCGAGAGAATTAGCTCGCTACAGAGTTGACATTGCTGCCCTCAGCGAGACCAGACTCGCCGAAGAAGGATCTATAGCAGAACCGAAAGGAGGCTACACCTTCTTCTGGAGGGGCAAGGCAAAGGACGAAGACAGAATCCACGGGGTAGGCCTGGCCATCAAGACCTCACTCTGTAAGCAGCTACCAGACCTCCCAACCCCTGTGAGTGAGCGGCTGATGAAACTTCGCTTCCCCCTCAATCCCTCTCGACATGTCACAGTCATCAGCGCATACGCACCCACTCTCACCAGCAGCGATGAAATAAAGGACGCCTTCTACGATGAGCTAAAAGCGCTCATGTTGGATGTTCCCCCCAGTGACAAACTCTTCATCCTCGGGGATTTCAACGCTAGGGTCGGGGCTGACAGTGGCAACTGGAAAGGTGTGCTGGGACCTCACGGCACAGGAAAGCTTAACTCCAATGGCCTCATGCTGCTGAGTTTCTGTGCCGAAAACGACATGACCATCACTAACACTATATTTCGCCAGGCAGACAAATTCAAGACAACCTGGATGCACCCCAGATCCAAACAGTGGCATATGATTGACTTTGCCATCTGCCGCAGACGGGACATCCGTGACGTCAGAATCACCAGGGCCATGCGTGGTGCAGAGTGTTGGACCGATCACCGCCTTGTCAGAACCATCCTGTCACTTCACATCACCCAGACACATCGCAAGACTTCAAAAGTCTGCAGACCAACTTTTGACGTCGTACGACTCATGCAGCCAGAACAGCGTGATGCCTTTGCAAATGACCTCGATGACAGGCTGACTGCCCACGGACCTCTGACTGGACCCCCAACTCAACAGTGGATGCAGTTCAAGACGATAGTGACGGAGTCAGCCAAATTAACCATCGGCCCCAGGAAAAAAAACCATCAGGACTGGTTTGATGAAAATGACGATCACATCAGGCAACTCCTGGACGTCAAGAGAAAGGCCTTCAGTGAGTGGCAGAACGACCTCTTCTCCATCTCAAAGCAAGATCGCTTCAAACGCCTCCAAAGGCAAACCCAAGCAGCATTACGCAGAATGCAAGACGAGTGGTGGGAGAAGAAGGCAGATGAAGTCCAAGGATATGCCGATGCAAAGAACTCTAAGATGTTCTTCAACACCATCAAGCAAGTCTATGGACCCAACAAGCCTGTCACCACCCCGCTCCTGTCGGCCGACGGCTCAACCCTGCTAAAGGAGAAGAGCAACATCAACTCGAGGTGGAGAGAACATTTCAGCAACCTGCTAAACAGGCCCTCCGCTGTTGACCTCGCCATACTTGAGCAGATCCAGCAGAAACCCCTGGTCAGTAGTCTCGACCTCCCCCCCTCGGAGGATGAAGTCTTAAAGGCAATCAACCAGACCAGCTCAGGAAAGGCTCCTGGAATGGACGGGATTCCTGCCGAGATTTTCAAGTCAGCCGGCCCAGTTGCCCTCGAAGCTTTTCATGCCCTCCTCATAAGCATCTGGGAAGAAGAAGAAATGCCCAAAGACTTCAGGGATGCCACAATCGTCTCTCTGTTCAAGAACAAAGGAAGCAAGACCGATTGCGGCAACTACCGGGGTATCTCCCTCTTATCCACCGCAGGGAAAGTCCTCGCTCGGGTTTTGCTCAACCGCCTCATCACCAACATTGCTGAACACCACCTACCAGAGGCCCAGTGTGGGTTCCGTCCAAACCGCAGCACGATCGACATGATCTTCTCCGTCCGCCAGGTCCAGGAGAAATGTGTCGAACAAAACATGGACCTCTATGCTGTATTCATCGACTTGACGAAGGCATTCGACACAGTCAACAGGGAAGCCCTCTGGTCAATCCTGTCGAAGTTTGGTTGCCCGCCCAAGTTTGTGAACCTGATACGCCAGTTCCACGACGACATGACCGGGCAAGTGCTTTCGGGCGGAGATGCATCGGAGCCATTCAACATCACCAACGGGGTCAAGCAAGGTTGTGTGTTAGCTCCCGTTCTCTTTAACCTATTCTTCACCTGCGTGCTCAACTATGCTGTCAGAGACCTCGAGCATGGGGTGTACCTGCGTTATAGACTGGACGGTTCTGTGTTCGACCTGCGGCGACTGACAGCGAAGACGAAGACCGTAAGAAGGATCATCCTGGAGGCACTGTTCGCTGATGACTGTGCACTCATGACCCACAAGGAGCTCGACCTGCAAGTCGTCACTGACAAATTCGCAGAAGCCTCTCGCCTTTTCGGTCTCACCATCAGTCTCGGCAAGACGGAGGTCCTGTTCCAACCTGCACCTGCCTCCGCTGCCAATCCTCCCTCTATCTCCATCGAGGGCACCCAGCTGAGGACAGTGGGCGACTTCAAATACCTAGGTAGTGTCATCAGCAGCGACGGAAGCCTGGACAAGGAGATCAACGCCAGGATCTGTAAGGCCAGTCAAGCGCTGGGCCGTCTGAGGACACGCGTATTGAACAAACATAACATCAGGGGATCCACTAAGCTCAAGGTGTATAGGGCTGTTGTCCTCACCAGCCTTCTTTACGGATGTGAGACATGGACGTTGTACAGAAAGCACCTGAAGCAGCTGGAGCGGTTCCACATGCGAAGCCTGCGGTCAATCCTCGGCATCAAGTGGCAGGACAGAGTCTCAAATCTGGAAGTCCTTGACATGTCTGAGTCAACAAGCATCGAAGCCATGATCCTCAAGTGTCGACTCCGTTGGGTGGGACATGTCATCAGGATGAGTGACGACAGGCTGCCAAAACAACTCATGTATGGCGAGCTCGCTTCTGGAAGACGTCGGCAAGGCAGGCCTAACTTGCGATACAAAGACTGCGTGAAGGCCAGTCTGAAATATGCCGGTATCAAACCCAAGGAGCTTGAGCCCTGTGCACAGGACAGGATTGAGTGGCGAGCCCTCACCAGACATGCCAAAGTCAAGTTCGAGGAGAAGCGCCGGACGGAGGTTGCAGAGGCCCGGGAGAGACGTAAAGCGGCACAATCATCGGCTGACCCAAGCGACCCTGGTCTCTTCCCCTGTCCTAAGTGTTCCCGCGCCTGCAAATCGAGGATTGGACTCACCAGCCACCTTCGAGCCCACAGCAGATGGGAGACAAGCTGATGAAGCAGTCATCATCGATTTCGATGGACAACCAAGATATATTTTGGTAATTTTTGTTAAGCGCTTAGAAACGTTGTATTAAGCTCTATATAAATATGTATTATTATCCTTGAGCCAGATGAGAACTTTATTAAAGCTGCCATCATCATTTGGACTGGAACTCTCAGTCATGTCAGTAGTCCATGTGGCCAAAGGCAGATTTGCGGTAGCTGTGACAAAGACAAACGAGACCGAGATTGATGTGAAATGCTTATAGATACGTGCCTGCTTGCTGCATCACATAGATGAAATCCACTAGAGTAAGGAAGATGAGGTGACCAATACCGCTTTCCAACCATCTGCTGCCCTGCTGTCTTAGGCGCCGTCTCAAAATTGACTGTCCGTCCGCGACGCGTTCTTTCTGCGGGATCCTGCAGACTTTTTTAACAAAAGAGCCCTTGACAACCTGTTCCAGCACGGCCAGAACGCTTCATTAAAATAACAATGGGTATGAATATGCGCGATCTTCCGCGGACCTGCCGGTCCAACAATGCTGTCTGACAAGTCATTTAAATATGAATAGTTCGTTCAAGATTGCCTGTTTGCAAAACTTAACTAGCGAAACCGCAACAATTGTGCAACATTTTGGAACCACCAACACTGAAACCAGGAGGGCAAAAACTGTACCAAACCTCTGCAAAGGTTTATTCACAGGCAGGGATTTAATTATTGGGGAACAAAAATAATACAGGTCGCCGAGAAAATGGTCAGGCAAGTCGCCAAAAAACTTATTTTCGGATGGGGAAATAATAGTTTGACGAGAAAAATAATGCAGGTGGCCGAGAAAATGGTCGGCCAAGTCGCCGAAAAACGTATTTTCAGACGGGGAAATAATAGTTTGACGAGAAAAATAATGCAGGTCGCAGAGAAAATGGTCAGCCAAGTCGCCGAAAAACGTATTTTCAGACGGGGAAATCATTATAGTTGACGAGAAAAATAATGCAGGTCGCCGAAAAAATGGTCAGCCAAGTCGCCGAAAAATTTATTTTCAGCCGGGGAATAATAGTAGTTTGAACGTGAAAAATAATGCAGGTCGCAGAGAAAATGGTCGGCCAAGTCCCCGAAAAACGTTCGTGTCAAAATACACCACCACGTGCGCGATCACATCACTGTTTCCGGAGCACATCAATACCCGTAACCCCTCTCGGTTACACGCATGCGCAATGTCTATTTTGGGGGTCGTCTTATTGACTTCCAATTTGGGACTTCCCCGTGAGCACGCAATTGACGAGCACGCAATCGTATTTTAGTCAGCTACCCGGGTTATTGTTGCGAGTATAGTGTTTGATACAGTGATATTGATAACGGGAACAAGACGGGTACAAATCTGCGGCAAGTGCACATAACCCAGCACGTGCAGTCTGGACTATAATAGACTAATGCTGCAGTATACGATACAAATTATACAAATGAATAGCTCATGACGTCATAGTACGGAGCCTTTTCATGAAATGTCTGCTGCCCCCATTGACGAAATTCAGACAGTTTCAATTTTGGGTTAGCTTGCGGGTTGAGCATGTGGAGAGAAAAATCATCCAAAAGACTCTCTCTCTGTGTTCAGTGTGAGATAATTTTTTTTTTC
Organism: Astropecten irregularis; assembly: GCA_963971285.1. Classification (NCBI taxonomy): domain Eukaryota; kingdom Metazoa; phylum Echinodermata; class Asteroidea; order Paxillosida; family Astropectinidae; genus Astropecten; species Astropecten irregularis. Next base: position 3,101,973 of record OZ020261.1, on the reverse strand, counting down.
TCATGTCAAGTAATTTAATGATTATAGTTCTAACAAATAAAGCGAGGTTTGTTGAGTATTGAAGATCCTCTTTAAGAATTTTGCAATGGTGCGTCTTCCTGCGTTCCGCCCGGACGGATTCATGAGGTCTTCTCAAGGTATGTTTATTCATTGGCATCATTGTTGCGCTAACAAAAGCACACGGCTGGTCTAGCTCATTAAACTCGCCGTGCTTGAGAGCACACACCCGTCCAGTCTGCAGAATCACGGACTCCTTGGCAACTGCAGACTCTCCGTGCGGAACGCAGACAGAACGCGAATAAACGGGCAGTCAATTTCGAGACGGCGCCTTAGATGCATGGCAGCACAGACTGAGGGTGTTACTTTGTAGTGGGCATCGAAGAAGATCTGTCTTCGGAGCAGAAAGCGCAATTCCATGCTTCTCTATTAGAGCATGACCATGACTTGGGCTTCTTCAACTCTGTCAGACATAAAATAGATACTGAAGACGCTCGTCCCATCAAGCAACGATATAGATCCATCCCCCATTTCAACACCAGGAGGTACGTAAGCATATCCAAGAACCGCTGGAGGAGACCATCATCCAGGAGAGAAACAGTCAGTGGGCATCCCTGATTATGGTAGTCAGAAAGCGGATACGGATACGGATGCCATCACCAATGGACTAGGAGCACTGCTATCACAACAGCTTGCTGATGGATCCCAGTCATTGATAGCCTATGCCTCGTGGACTCTCCGTCAGGCTGAGAGGAACAAGAAGAACTACTCGGCATTCATGCTGGAGCTCTTGGCCATACGGTGGGGCCATCGGCACATTCCTAGGTATTGTAAAGGGAACCACTGCCATCCAACCGGCATGTTGCCAACAAATCAGAGTAACAGAGACGGAAGAAAGCAGTTGTCTACCCGGTTATTCAACTCCCCAGCTGAGGCAATTCTAGCAGGAAGATGTTATCCTGCGGAAAGTCATCCCCTACCTGCAAAGGGACCATAAACCTACCAGAAGTGAGAGAGCTACGGAGATGAAGGAAGTCCTCAAAGTGTTGAAGCATTGGAATCAGCTTTACCTCAAGAATGGGGTCCTGTTTCGTCGTTGGAAATACCCAAATGGGACCAAAGGAGAACGCCTTGTGGTTCCAGTGATGCTGGTAGAAACTGTATTACGCTGTCTGCACGATGATGCTGGGCACTGTGGGGCAATGCGTACCTTACAGTTCATCAGACTTCTCTTCTTCTGTCTGAGGATGGAGACAGCAGTATAAGGTCCATGTATTTTCACTCCTTGATTAGTGTCCATCTTTGGTCTTGTCTACCCAAACATCCCTTTGTCCCATTTCCATGACCACACTTTCCCATCTCTGTCCTTTTTTGTTGTATCCCTGCCTTATTGCAGGCTTTCCCCATTTCCCATTTCACTTAGGCCCTCTTTGTTCTGATCTCCTCATTGGCATTTATGTATCTTTACTTGCAAATGTTACTGTGTTCTTGTCAGCCTTTTAGAAAGATCCTGCTAGGATCAAAATATCAGGCCCTCGTAACTTCAAAGCATTTTATTTATTTCAGGTGATTATTTTGGTTGATGAGCAATTTGCAGCAGTCAGTTATTTCTCTTGATTTTTTTTAATAGTATGGACTTCTTATTCGCTGTCATTCCTGAGGCAGGAATTTAAAATATGGAAAAAAAGAAAACAGTACTTGGCCAGTACAATATGTTTAAGGTTACAAATTCTGTTCGATCCCAAGATTAAGTTTTCTTGCAATCAGGTCTTCCTAATCGCCCTGTTTTTTCTCTCATTTCCTTTACCCCTCACCCTTGAGTGGCCCTCTAGTCCCTTGTGTTGGGTAATTCATAACAAAAAATAAGTGATCATAAAATAACCACGAGGGAAACTGACTGAATTTAAAGTCATTGAAAAGTGAACAAAGAAAAATTGACTAGAGTGGAATTCAAACATTCAAACCAGCAACCTCCTGATACTGTGTACAGGCACTCTACCAACTGAGCCATCCAGCCCTATGTTGGTGGTATCCCCAATACTCAATTATCTTTGTTCGTTTGGCAGTCAGGAGCCATGAAACCACGCACACACCGCCATACCCCAAGGATCATTTCATCGAGAACGGTACATGGGAGGTCGCTCAAAGAGGATACAGCTTTTTTAATTTATATAATCATCAAATAACCATAAGGGAAACTGACTGAATTTTAAGTAATTGAATAGTGAACTAAGAAAAATTGACTGGAACGGGATTCGAACGGGCAACCTCCTGAATACCGTACAGGCGCTCTACCAACTGAGCTATGGTGGTGGTGGTGTGTGCATGGTTTCATGGCTTGCTGCCAAACGAAGAAAAATAAATGACTATTATAATATTGAAAAAGCGGTTTCCTCTTTTTTTTTTATGTACTGTTCTCAGGTTGCAGCATTGCTGCGAGTATCAAAAGATAATTGACTATTGGGGACACCATCAATGTAGCGCGGGATAGCTCAGTTGGAAGAGCGCATGTGCGGTATTCAGGAGGTCGGAGGTTCGGATCCCACTCCAGCAAATTTGTTTGGTTCACTTTTCAAAAAAATTAAGTGATGATGTTTTCATCCAAAATTTCCCGTTTGAATCAATCCTTCCTATTCTATCGTGTGTAAAATTAACTTTATTTGCCCATGGTTTGGCAATAGTCAGGTGCCGTCACGATATGTTGATTTCCATAGGCGCTGTCAGTGTATGACTAAATTACTCATGAAAATGGGTTTGAAATGGGGGGTCAAATTTGGACCAAAAGCGGTGAATTTGAAATTTGAAGAAAAAACAAAATCCCCAAAACTGCAGGAATGTTAAGTTGTCAACATGGTGAATTTGATCAACTGTTTCAAAATATATTAGAGTGATTTTTCTTGTTTCCAATGATAGCTCATGATGCAACACAATTCGAGGGCAGATGCAATGGGATATAGTGATTTATGGCAGACTAGCTATCTGGACAAGGTTGCACACTACCATTACCAAAGCCTGCGGGATGCATCGCTGAGAAGATTCAGATTGACTGCATTCATGAAGAGAGTTTCTGGACCAAGTTCAGATCTTCAAAGTGAAAAGCCAGAAGTCAGAGAAACAGCCACACAATTTGCCATGAGGTAAGAATAGAGCTCTATTTCATGGGTGTAACTGCTGCTACAACAAAAACCTATGAAGGTGTTCAAGACAAATTACTCTTACAATTAGTACGAGAATATTCATTCATTAATTCATTCAATTATTGGTCCAATATGGAAGTTTTCTTTGTTGGCTTGCAAAAGTATTTACAAATACAGAATATTGTATTTAATTGAATACAACAATAACCATTAGGAAAAAAAACAGCAAAAAAAGCACCAAGAGAAAAAAGACATTTGGGAAACATATACACTGTATATAGTTTTGATGTTATTTATAACATCAAAACTAGAGCCCTGTCCGCACTGGACTTTTTTTTTCGGGTATTTTACCTAGCCGATGGGTAAATGAAAAATGGGCAAATATTACCGGTGTCCGCACTTGGACTTTTGACTCGGGTAACTTAACCGTGCACGCACGGAAGAATTAGCGAGCTGACAATACCAGCCCTATGTGGATACCCAACTCAAACTGTCCGCACTGGACTTTTCGTATTGGGTAAAGTGTCTCGGGTATTCTACCCGGGCAGAAGTTGGCCAGTAGAATTAATACCCGCGCGGCTCGGGCAAAGTAACTGAGAGGTAGACTTCCTGAGACGTCCGCACTGGACTTAAAAGGGGTAAAGTACCCAGCGTCTCGGTTACTTTGCCCAAAAAAAGTCCAGTGCGGACAGGGCTTTAGACGTCTGTCATATTTTACAAACAAGAAATGGATATCAATACGTACAGTAGTGTATAAGCTGGTTAAGGAACTTTGGTTGGCTCTGTAATTGTAACTGTCCAAATTTGTGGTGTAATACATGTATGTAGGCTTTCAGACAACCCCGTCCTTTGGTCGATTTCACAAAGGGTTGCGATTCATAGTCGAGTTGTACCAGTTTCTATAGTAATCAGCATTGTGACATCACACTTAGCTTAGCCATTAAAATTGATACGCATGTTACGATCTGTCTTAGCCTTTCGTGAAATCGAGCCCAGATCTGGTAGCAGTCGCTTGAGTAATTTTGGTTTCCTCAGCTGATTTTGGTCTGAGCTAGATGGTGTTTTTTTTTTGTACAGTGTATTTTCTGTGTATCCTTGAAGCTGATCGACATGCTTAGGGGTAGCAGAGCGTCGTGGTCCTGTCACCTCTGATTGGTGTGAACGATTGCGCCTCAGGATGCTGTCATATGGGGTGGCAACCATGTGCTCATTGCTTTTTACAAATGATTCTGACTTTGCCTAGTAGCCAAATTGCAGGGCACTATGCTCTAAATATGATGTCACATTCAGATGTCCGGACAAACAAGTCGCATGTTGCCCAATTAACTTAAATACATGTAAAGGTTGTGAAATTTGTCCGAACATCCGGGTAACTGTAGCTGTCGATATAAAGGGCGTATTCTATAAAAAGCTTTAGCGCGGAGCCCTATTCACGATGCATTACACAATAATACTGCGAGGTACAGTAGGTTACATGTAGCTCTATTTGCGCGATGTTTGGTCGACGTTTTTGCACGGACTCAGTAAGGATTTTCTGTACTTGCATGTGCAATGACAGACACAAAGTCACATACAGGGTACACAAATGCGCTGCTGGCCCAGTGGGACTGGGACTGCCATGGAGACATTAGGCCTTTTCACACTATGAAAAATCCGACACATGTAGAAATGACTGACCTTTTCTCACTGCAAGATTTCAACACGGCGTCGACCTGTGTAGAGCGCTCAACACGGGTTGAAACCAACCCTGCTCGGGAGGTGGGTTGAGAGATCTCGACCCGTGTTGAGAAGTCCGACACGTGTTGAAACCCGTAGTGTGAACGTCTGTGGGTTTAGTTCGATCCGTGTATTGTGTGCGGCCAAGTGCAGTAGCATAAAAGACAGAGCGTTGGGGCGCTTATCTTTGGTAATGGTTTGCATGCAACGAAGAAAATAAGTAATCTTTGAATGGCCTGTAAGCGATCATTGTCAAAAAATTCCACGCGATTTTTTTTTTCATTTCAATATTAAATCTCAGGTTTGGTACAACTCGGATACATGAACAACACGAACATCGTCTGAAAATTACTGGGCGCCGCCATATTGGAGAGTGAAGGCCTAACGCGCCGCAACTGTACAGTATGCCTAATGGGGAATTTTCTTTTTGTATCCGTGTTGAAAGCGCGATCCGTGTGTAGTGTGAAACGATCACGCAATACACGGGTCGACCCATTACACGTGTCGAACAAATGCCGGTGTTGGGCTGAGTAGTGTGAAAACGGAACGAAAGTGACCCGTGTTGAAATTTTAAGAATTCCACGGATCGGACCCGTGTAGATTTCAACACGGGTCCGACGTTCATAGTGTGAAAAGGCCTCTTGTCAGTCAATTCTCACTGCCACTGGACATTCATTTATGTCTTTGTATTTTTATAGTTTGCGAAGTTTATTATTAGCCTACTGCTGCAAACTATTTTTTATACAACCCTTAATCACATACACGTACGTGTGAAGATTGAATTTTCTTTTTAGACTTTTGGCTTTGATATATACCCCTTCTCTGATATCAATTTGGAATTTTTAGAAAATCATCTGAAAAAATGTAATTTAATAAAAAAGAAACATTTATTGAGATTTTAAAACCACAATTAAGCTTAAGAGCGTGTCCACGAGAGGACCATGCAGAAAGTGATAAGGTGGGGGTCAACAGATTTTGCTGAAATTTGGTGGGTAGGGGGGTTATTTGGAGCCTTGCCTTTGTATAAAGTTTTAGCCCAATCGGACCTTCCTATCGGAAAGAATGGCCAAAAATGCACGATTTTCATGATTTTAGGGGTACAAATTTTCAAACACTTGCTATCACAATGGAAAGTAGTAGAGTATTGATATTTTCAGGGTTTCAAGGTTGTATCCTACCCTAAAAATGGATAAAAAAATTATGTTTTTCAGAGGCGTTTGCACATCTTTTTCTTAGGGGTATCCCAAAAATTGCGTCATAGATATCGCTATCTTTGAGTAGCTGTAACATCATTAGTGCAGGTCTTTGAACAGGGAAACTTTCATGAAAGAAGGTTCTTATAGTGGTCTATTGAATGCATCAATACAATTTTTGTCAGCAGTTTTCGGTATAAATTTACAGGAGCATGTTTTTAATACTATTTTAGAGGAATTTAGCAGGTTTTGAGGTAAAAACGGGTGAAATCTCCAAGTTTGAAACACATTGCACATGGAAATAACCTCTATCACCCAGCAACAAAATGACACACAAGGCATTTTGATAATTTAGAGGTTAAAAAATTGATTCCTTTGAAACTCTCTTCTTTTATTGTTAAAAAATGAATATTACACAATCATCTTAAAGCCATATGAATGAAGGTATACTGTTGCGTATACAAAAATAAAGAGAAATCCTTCATGTTGCATGTTTCACAACAATAGAAGGTTTGCAGAAATAATGTCCAAATCATTAGTTCTTGAAAAGACAAGGTAACAGGGGAGACCAGCGGCCGAACTCTACAAAAAAGGGACAAAATCATAAAAAAAATTGAGTTCAAATCAGGGATTACCAATCTCTCTGATTATTTAAAGCATGTAAAGCAAAACCTTTCTTTCCACCAATTCTACATGTACAGTATTATCATTTACAGCTGAATGTAATGAGTGATTAATATTTCAGCCAGTAATATTGATCTTCTATAACTGTGCAAAAATGCAATTATTTTCCCTTAACTGGCAAAGATCCTTGTCATTTCAAACAGTTTGCATACATGTCACATTGTTAAAGGTAATATCATACTGTACTTTTTGATAAAGAAATACAGATTCATGGACAAAAAAATCAAAGAAGATGCAGTAACAGTCATCTGTGAAAATTTCAGTCCCATACAATGCCCACTTTTTGAGAAAACCACAGTATTTCTTATGTATTTTCTCTGTTATTTTTGATCTTTAAAAAATCCCCCCAAAAATGTGGGCACTGGTTGTACTCTTTTCTGGATAAGGCGAGCCCTCAAAAATAACTCCGCGGACTGTCCGCGGATTGTCCGCGGACTTCTGGCCGTTGCTATGGGGAAAGCTATTCCGCAGACTCCGCGTTGCTACTCATCCATGCGCGTCAAGTTAATGAGGCGGCCGCGTGCCCCGCGCCTTTGTTATTGTAAACATCCTGCTGAATAATTCACGATCTTTGGATGTCTTATTTTAATAACGCGAAGTCCGCGGACGTATATATTTGATTCCCAATCCTGAGATTGAAAAACGATCGGCCTCGAAAAGTAGCATATGCAGTAACATGTTTTAAAATGATATATGTATGGCACAGCGTGCTTCGAGGTAGGCCCTACATGTATTCAAAAATATATCTCGGCGGAGGAATTGGCGAAAACATAATCTCATAAAATACGCCCAAATGAAGACGAATTAAAACAGATTTTGGGGTGATTTCATTGATTGCATTGGCTGCCGTGACTTTTTCACGAAAAAAAGAAAGAATTTTTTTGGTAAACACGGATGAAGCTTTTAATAGCAAGGAACGAGGTCCTATAAAACGTGAACAGAAATATCCTGTTCATCCCCAGTGACGCCGCGAGTTTCCGATGGGTCGACGGCTCCATGCTGGAATTGTCCGTCTTCCTGGAGCAACTGGAAGATATGGGCCTATAGCTATTACTGATTTGGAGTCCTTGTTAAAAATGAGGAATGAAACACACAAACAAAAATCGACTGAGCCAGACAACTTTATCAGGGCTGATATACAACTACCATCGAACTTCCGTTTTTGCATCAAATAAAATCCTTTAATTCTTTGACCAGCCAACAAACGAGAAATTAATCAATAAAGTATGTGAAGACATTATTGTAACTCAGTAAATTATAGCCTCCATTAAAATAATATTAGATATATTTTATTCAGTTGAGGCCATTCCGTCTTTTGAAATGTCAGGACTGACCTACAATAATGCATAACTTTGAAATAAAAAATCCTTTTATTTCCATTATAGTTTCAGTCGGCTCTAAATTAACGTTGGCCCGGTAATTATTCAGCCGGGTTATAATTATATTGGGCATTTTCAACAGTCCATCAGACGATTCCTGTTGATGTCGGGTATAGAAAGGGCATTGACTGCACCATTCGTAGCCTATAACATAACTAACATTGTGATGTATTTACATCATGTAGGGGCCTACATGTACATGCCATAACAGAACTCAGGTACAGTGTATAATAGTGTTTTATCCAGGCCCTACATATACGCTTACTCAAATTTGTATAAACATTTAAACATAGTATAAAATAATTACTGATACATACATGTAGTTATAAATTTCCTTTTAGGCATCTTGAACATCTGGGCGCACGACTACACAACCATAATTTATGAGCTATTTAAAACCACATTAAAAACACATTTTGTTAAAGTATGAAATGACTGGTCACGCTTTATCGTGAATCGTATTAATTTTATTATTTAAGGTATGGTACACTATTGGTCACATGTGGAGTTTTAATTATCAAATACAGATTTGCTCAAATTTTCCATGGTCGGCCACGTACTGTATTAGAAGTTGATGATGTGTCACACTTTATTATTTATAAAGAAAACCCTATACAGGCGCATTCTTCATTTCTCTGGCACTGGTGCTACATTGACAACTTCGGCTCACGGTCATCTGCAATTATTAAAAAAAAAAAACAATAAAATTATTTGTATTTACTGGATATATATACCAAAAGGTACCAATCGTATTTATTGAAAATATTGCATGGACTATGCATACTGATACTCGTAGAACACTTCTTAAATCGAGTATTGCAACCTATATAGTGAACCGTACACATCAACATTTTACAATGTACATAACTGGGTCATTACGTAGTATTTAGGAATCAATGATAGAAGACAAAAGTCAAATTCAGGGCTACAAACAGACTCACCCGGCTAGATAATTTTGGCGATATATATGCGAAAATGCAGTGTAGAAATAGTAGTAGTAGGCCTATGCCTACATTAATTTCCGCCCGCGCCGATCTCCATGGTAATTTTGAAAAACAGATCTCACATAATCTACTTCTGTCATTGAAACAAAGAAAAATTGACTGGAGCGGGATTCGAACCGGCGACCTCCTGAATACCGTACAGGCGCTCTACCAACTGAGCCATCCAGCCCTATGTTGGTGGTGACCCCAATAGTCAACTATCCTTGTTCGTTTGGCAGTCAGAAGCCATGAAACCACGCACACACCGCCACACCCCAGGGATCGTTTCAATGATACACGCAACAATGCTGCAACCTGGGAACGGTACATGGGGGATCACTGTACGGTGTTCAGGAGGTCGCCGGTTCGAATCCCGCTCCAGTCAATTTTTCTTTGTTCACTTTTCAATGACTTAAAATAACTCAGTCAGTTTCCCTTGTGGTTATTTCACGAATATAATAATTAAAAAGCTGTATCCTCCTTGAGTGATCCCCCATGTACCGTTCCCAGGTTGCAGCATTGTTGCGTGTATCATTGAAACGATCCCTGGGGTGTGGCGGTGTGTGTGTGGTTTCATGGCTTCTGACTGCCAAACGAACAAGGATAGTTGACTATTGGGGTCACCACCAACATAGGGCTGGAGGTCACCACCAACATAGGGCTGGATGGCTCAGTTGGTAGAGCGCCTGTACGGTATTCAGGAGGTCGCCGGTTCGAATCCAGTCAATTTTTCTTTGTTCACTTTTCAATGACTTAAAATAACTCAGTCAGTTTCCCTTGTGGTTATTTCACGAATATAATCTACTTCTGGTAGAAACGAAGATTCATTCATAGTATTTAGCTATTTTGTATAGATTTAGTCCGCTTTTAAACCATGATATAATAGATGGCTGTTTACTTTGTATAACGGTACCGTAGCATTAATATATTCTAGTTCAGTCTGCACGTGTTGCGTTATGAGCACTTGCCACAGATTTGTATCCGTCTTGTTCCCGTTATACATATCACCGTATCAAACACTATACTCGCAACAATAACAAGGGTAGCTGACTAAAATACGATTGCGTGCTCATCGATTGCGTGCTCACGGGAAAGTCCCAAATTGGAATAAGACGACCCCCAAAATGGACAGAACGCATGCGTGTAGCACGAGAGGGGTTACTGATATTGATGTGCTCAACCGGAAGCCCATTATTTTAGTGATCGCGCACGTGGTGGTGTATTTTGTTGCAAATAACGCAGTCGTATGTAAGACACAGATTTCTTGCCGCAACGAAAAGGAAAACTCTACCGACTGAAAGTGCATTATTTTTCTCTTCCAAACTATAATTTCCCCGGCTGAAAAATACGTTTTTCGCGGACTTGGCCGACCATTTTCTCTGCGACCTGCATTATTTTTCACCTCCGAACTATTATATCCCCGGCTGAAAAATACGTTTTTCAGTGATCATTTTGCAAACAGTTTGCTTGAGTAAACAATATGAAAGTATCGGATTGCCAACAATTAGCTCAGTAGTTACGCTTACGCGGAGTCCGCGGACAATTGGTACGCTTAGGGGGCTTACCAAAATAGCCTTACCGTTATTCCGCGGAAAGTCCGCGTTTTTCACGGCAAGTCTGCCGTTGCTAAGGGGCCGGGAAGTTCGCGGACTGCACGGCCGTGTGCACTCGAGCGCGCAAGGAGTTAATGAGCTGGCCCGGTTGGACGCTATTGTAGCAGAAAAACTACGTCACGAGTCCCACAGACGTGATTAACATAATTAACATACTGCGTTCTTACCGCGGATTGGACGATGTTGGTATAAAATGATCGTCTCCGAGAAACATTCACATATTGTACGTTCTTTCCGTGGATTTTAGCGTGTCGAAAGCATGCAGTTTTGACTTCAGTAAAGAAGCATTATCAGCTGGGAATTTTGTGAAGCAGGTGTTCAATTTTGAAAAATCAGTGGCACCAAGCTTCCGTAAACAAAATCACGTTCATGTTTTCGCCCATATGCAAAATTGTGCCCTTAAAAATTCGTCCCCGAGTATGAACTAGCCTTTTATATCGTAGAAACTGTATTTATTATTATATTATTAAAAATGTGTGTTATTATTTTTGTTTTTACCAAACTTCGTATTTTCTTTTTAAAAGAGTGACTAAACTGAGCCTCACCGTTACCGTCGATTGTCAGTGAGATCGATTGGCATTCAACCCGACAGCGATTATTTTGGAACCCCACTAACCTTTGTGGAAGGGAGTTTTGCCCACTCAATCAGGCTCAGCTAAACCTACCTGTATACCTAGGATATACCTGCACAGCAATCACAATTAAGACTCCAAGCATTTTGTCTACTTCTTCACGAAACCAACCTCCAGTAAGCTCTCTCCAAATGCCGCTCGATTAGAATGGATTTGGAACAAATACATGTACATGCACTCTGATAAAAAAAATGACTAGGTCACTCCTGCAAGGACTTGATAAGCAATTTTAATTACATTTTCACAAATATTTTGAAATCATGTACACACTTTCATAACTTGCGTATAAGCTCACGAGATCCATATAATATATATCCATATAAGTACAATCATATAATACAAAAAAAAAACTCTGGGTGGTCGTTTACAGAATAATTACCGGTAGTTACCATTAGATATTCGGAAATCACCACCTGTATCTGTATTCAAATGTAAACTGAAGGTACATCTAGTCATTTGAGTTTATAAAGATTATGGACAGCGCAGCCTTGATTATTTTGTAAAATTTTTGCGCTAGGCATAAGTCTATATTGATTATTATTATTACACCAAAATAGCCAAAAAGTAAAAAAAAAAGTAACATTGATTTTTTAAACCTGCTGCAAAAAAGAATTATTGAAAAATAATAATAGTATGTAATGATAAGGGGCTTACACCATTTGTCATTTTCTTCTTCAAATATTATGATTGTAGTAAAATTAGATGCCCCACACTGGATACATTATAGATAATGCATTCCTAAATGCGGAATTTTGGAGGAGAAACTGCTTTATGGTAGGCTTAGATGACGGTCGGCTACGTAAGTACACTGATTCGCCTTTTCTCTGCCACTGGTGCTACTTGGACAACTCGTCTTGTCATCTGCAATACTGAAACAACAATGAGATATACATGTACATTCATTAGTATTTATTAGATACGTACTGATACGTAACCGATTTATTGAAAATGATAAGGCCATGAACACTTCTTCTTTTTTACGAGTAAGTTGGCATAGGCCTACTGTCAAAGTTTTCCAATGTTCATTACTATGGATCATAAGTTACATTTAGGAATCCATGAAGGAGATGGAATTCAAATTCAGGGTTTAAAGCAAACTCACCTGACCTCAAGATAATTTTGTCGATGTATGCTGGTTATACCGAAAATGATAGCAGTGTTGTACATGTAGGTTCCGCATGTTCCGACTGTCAGTCAGTGTAGAATGCCGAGTAAGTTGTGAAAAAAGGATCATAAATAAGGTACTTCTGGTAGGAACAAAAAATCATCCTTGGTGTTTAGGTATCTGATATTATAAATATAAATGTACTCCTCTTTCAAACCATGAGATCATGTTGTTTATAGGCTAATTTTCATCCGTATCGCCCAAGTTCCGACTGCACGTGCAGCACCGTGCTTAACTGAATTTGTTCATGTCGTATTCCCAGTACCAATATTACTGTACTCGAAACAATAACCCGGGTAGCTGACTAAAACAAGATTGCGTGCTCAAGGGGAAGTCCCTCGGGGTCTCGAAATTTCCACAATTGGTATCCGCGCGCATCGTAATAATCACTATGTCATAAGTAAACGTGCACCAGCGAAAGAGTCTCAGCTCACGTGTAAGCCCAATACACGGTCAGCCAGGTAGGCCGGAAGTGTACGTGATCAGTGTGCAACGTATTATGTGTAGGTCTATGTGGTGCAGTCAGGTAAATGTAGCCGTCGGTACCGCGTGGATCGCTGCCGATTTCGGTACATATTTGGGGTGAGAAATTACTTTCGGACATTGGACCATTGAGTTGGATAATAGTTATCCAACTCTATGCATCGAGCCACTGCCATGGCCGCCGTGAACTTGTTGATGCCAGAAACGGAACACAACATGAATACCACTTGAGGCTTTTTAAACGATCGCAGTCATTATTTAGTCGGCCGTGATCATTTTTTTTATCAGACAATCACATAGGCCCCTATCTCGTTATATAAATTTCGCACAAAAAAAATGGTCCCCTGAAAAAAATCCCAATACCCCTGATAATAAAAATCCCGATCCCCGTGGCAAACCAACAACCCCCCCCCCCCCATCAAAAAAAAATAATAATAATAATCCCCATTGCCTAAAAGAAAATACCCCCATTAATTTCCCTGAACAATCCCCAATCCCCCCCCCCCCCAAAAAAAAAAAAACCATATCCCCTTGAAAAAAAATCAATCCCGTACAAAGGAAAACAACCTGCCAACGAAAATCCTTTAATGCCGTGAAGACGAAATCACGATCCCCCTTATTTCGTTAAAAATATTATCGTCGGGGGAAAATGTTTCCTACTTGAACTTGAACACACTGGCAGTTCTGAATTCCCTCTATTTTATTCTCCTTCCCACACACTTCACTTTCCACAATTACCGTTGGTAAAAACAAAACATTTTTGAAGCATGGCTTGCCTTTAATACCGTGACCAAATCAACAAGTCTGCCTAGGAATGTTTTGCCCCATTTATAAACTACCATGCATCAAAATTACGTTCGCAAAAAATCATCACCGACCATTATTGAACATGCCGTTCCTACCGCGGCCTGCCAAATTTGGCTGGGCTCTCCGCTACATACAGATCTTTGAGTCACCGTTCCGATCGCGGACTTTCCAGCTGACATTCATATTTAAATGCCTGACCACAATTTGGGTATGGCGTTCTGACGCGGACCGAACAGGAATATTCATGTTTGCTGATTAGCATACACCGTTCTTGCCGCGTGCGGCCGTGGTTGTCAAGGGCTCTTTTGTTTAAAAAAGTCCGCGGACTCCAGCGGACTTCCCCCGGGAAGAACGGTAAGGCTATTTTGGTAAGCCCCCTTACCTCGCGAACCCCATGAGCAGTTTCTGGCCAGCATTGAATTAGCATAACAAAGATGTATTGTCATACGATGGAAATGAGCCTGCTGAGCTGGTCTGTTGCCAGTAACTAGGGATTAAATTTAAGTCCGCGGACTTAGCGGACTCCGCGAACAGACCTTTTTGAGGGCACGCCTAAATACAACATTTCGGGCAGAAAAATTGTAACGGTATGTTTCTACCAGCACCATCTTTTATAAATCTGTGAAGATTTCTGTTTCGGAAAAAGAAATGTCCAGAACAACATGAACCTCATGGGAGAAACAAGAACAATAATATGCAAATTAAGCTTGCCCTTCACCGGCGTGGATGAGCACGGTATATTCAGTGCTTGTGAGTGCACGTCAAAAAATCATGTGCTGGCTCAGGTGGGATTCGACAATTCTGAAATTTGAATCACTCATTACATTGAGCTGTAAATAATTACACTGTACATGTAGGATTGGTGGAAAGAAAGGTTTTGATTTACATGCTTTACATAATCAGTGAGATTGATAATCCCTGATTTAAACTCATTTATTTTTCAATCATAAAATAACCACAAGGGAAACTGACTGAATTTAAAGTCATTGAAAAGTGAACAACGAAAAATTGACTGACGGAGCGGGATTCGAACCGCCGACCAGTCCTGAATAACATACAGGCGCTCTACGTTGGTGGTGACCCCAATAGTCATTATTTATATGCTTTTAATAGACCATTATCAATCCACATCGCAGGAGAATAACTTTCCACTCTACAGCAACATCCAGGGCGGGCACTTTCCACTTTTCTGCAAATGCCTAAGTATATCTTTCGTACAGTGACGAAGGATCACTGAACATACATTACGCGGATAATACCGATAGACACCGCACTTGATGGCTTTACAATGCTCAAAATCCTTAAAATCGCACTGCAGCTGCACAGACGGCATGATATCCATGCCAACCGCCATATTGAACACTACCCCAGTTTCTTATAGCGCCCTCTGTCGGTGACAGGTAGAAAATGGATAATAACTTTGACAATGTGGGCGCGGCACCTGCGCTGCCTAATCCTAAATTTCCTCCAACATCAGTTATGGGTGTCACCAAAGGGTTGATCCACCCTCCCCAATACATAAAGACTTTAAAATAAATATTTTGCAAGGTCAAACAGAATCTAATCCAAAATATGAAATGATGAAATGCAATATACATGTAACACTCAAACTGTTCATTGTAGGTTTATCACAAATTGAAGAATTTTGCATATATTTGACCGGCAACAAAAAAAAATCGAAAAGAGCTGACACAAATTAAATTTTTTGCCCTTGTACATTAGTATTTCAATTACATTTTGTCAAAATTTGGTGACCGTCAGCCCTGCACTAATTGAGATACAGCTTACTTTGTACATTACTTGTTTTCATAGTAAAGCCGATACCTATTTTTCTAATGCCTATATATCTGCAATAAATGCCTTTACAACATTTATTTTTATTTCATCATGTAGAGGAGATCACGCTCTTTCTTTTGATGTAGAACTCGACAATAAACGATGATGTTTAAGGGCAGAACCGCGGTTGTAACTATACCCCCAAAACATCTGCAAATGACCCCCCCAATTTGTAAAAAAGTACACTTTCAGCCGAAAATTACAAATGCCCCGTACTCGGTCACTGTGGGATTATAGATTGAGCTACTCTACCATGTGATATGGTACCAGGTGGGGATCCAATGGCCAAGATTTGAAATTAATTCGCTGACCCCTCACCTTGTCGATTTTTCAAGATTTTGCATGGTCTTCTCGCGGACTGACTCTTAAAATGTGTGAACAAACACAAGCTGTTTCGCATATGTTTTATAAAAAAAGAAACAAGTACATTGCTCAAGTACAGAGAAATAGCCTATCAGCGGTGTCCTTATTGTCATAAACAACTGTTATGACATCATCACTTGTCCATTAAAGGTACACGTGGCAATATATCGCCAGACAAGCTTAGTTCCTGGGAACGCATCTCTACATTAAAGCATATGAAGCTTAGCATGCTAGCGCGTACTGAAAAAATATGTATCTAATAAGTAGTTTGTTCCAATATGAACAATTAACATAGCCGGCTGAGGCCAACGGTGAGAAAGGTAATTTTTTAGTTTCTCAATGTCGGCAAATCGGGCTACACCCAGACGGCTTACAACCCAGACTGGCAGTTGCCCTGCGAATAATAGAATCGCCAATGATCCATACGTCCAATGTAAAAACAAAAACAAAATTCAGAATTGTCAACCTCTGAATACCACAGCATTTTATACGACAGATGATGTACCCCATTAAACCCTAGGTCATTGACATTGTATTATGGGCCAAAAATTAAGGTTAACAGCCTCTTAAGTGAACGCCAACGACCCATGGCTTGAATTTGGTCAATCGGGGTGCCCAGAGCCGCCGCAGTTGTGGCCGCCCCAATGCAGAAAGAATGCACCCGAAAAGGGCATTCTTCCAAACAACACCACCTTTTTCAAGATGGCATTGCATTGATACTGTGTAAGCGCCTGACCCCCAAAATGGCAAAAGGAACTACCGGGAAAGCTTGGCCTAATTTGCGCATATGCGCTCATTGCCTTTACAGGGCAAATACTGCCATCTTCAGTGCAAACTAATCGAACCACTTGTGGACTGGTTTGTTTTCATATGTTTAAACTAAATTCAAACTGATGCAGTGGTTTGACCAAGATTCTGAAATTCCACGTCAGAGGAACATTGGACCGATTTTCGTATGTGGGTTTTAGAAATTCCAGCAAATTCTCCAATTCGTATAAACCCAAAAAAGGCGCCTAGCATAACTGCATGGAAAAGAACAACTTCATAGTGATCCGTACAAACTTGAGGAAGTGCGTGCATAATTCTGGCCAAGACTGGAATGGTCATGGGCCACCATTTTGCGCTACCTGCCTTATCCCTACGACAACCCGTTAATAGTTTATTAAAGTTTCTAAAAAATCCTGGATGGGATCTGTCCAACCCTTGAATCTTATGATAATAGCAAACACCTGCCACGTATGTAGCAATTGTGTATTAAGGACAACCATGCAATGAATTGACCAACCTCATGAGGCAATGCGGGAGATTTGTCTGCAAATCCCCATTGTTTGAATAAGGAAAATGCCCGCCAACCCGTTTGATAAGTTTTGTGTGTGTTTGAAGCCGAAGCTGCCATCAAAAGGCGGTGCATCTCACCTTCTAACATGTCTGCTGGATGTCTGGGATACGGGTAATATTGGTCTCGGCCTGAGGGGCAAGGGCACGGAAGCGATCCCCTTGGAAACAAGAAAGGGAATCGGCTATGTCATTTCAAATTCCCGGAATGTGAACGGCCTGAAACGTGACATTAAATCGCAGACATTGGCAAATAAACAGGCGCACTAATTGCATGATCATATCGCAATATCAGATTGTTAATTATAACGGCCTCGTTATTGGTCCGAAAACGTACCCTGCGGTTAGCCAACTGGGGAGCCCAGCAGTACATGGAAATCTCCAACGGATAGAATTCACAGTAGGCTATGGATGGCGAACATGTGACTAGCTCAGGAGCCCACTTGCCTTGAAACCACTGACCATTATTATAAAAGTAACCCCCAAAGCCAATACTGGCGGCCGCATCGGTAAATAGTTCTAATGTGTCGTTGTCGAGCCAGCCCTCATCACGGAACGGAGACACCCAATTGAAACGATCAAGAAATTCCAACCACATTAACAAGTCCATCTTTGCACCAACTGATCTGCGTGTTTTATGTTGTGGCTTTGCAAGCCCACGGGATAGGCTAATGAAACGCCTGTTGAACGCCCGACCTGGCGCGACTGCACGACTAAGGATTGTATTTCCAGCAAGGACATCTTCTTCCTACCCAGGCATGAGTGAATTTTTTCCTGAAGTGCCAACTGTACTTTGTTACTTGGTACCTGAATCTCGCGCCTAACTTTATCAATTTCCAAATCCAAATAAGTAATAGTTTTACAAGGGCCCTCCGTCTTTTTGTCCGCCAGTGGTACCTGTAGCTGCGTGGAATGTACTGAAAAGGAACGCACATTGTTCCTTGGTTGCGTCAATGCACAAGAAATCATCAAGATAATTTGTTACAGTGTTTGTTCCCGACGCTTGCTTCACGTGTTAACTCTAAAAACGTACAAAATATCTCAAATAATTTGTCATTGTAAAATTTATTCTGAAACTGAAAGGAGCCTAAAAGCATACTTGATGTCACTTTTTGCTAACCAAGCATTGCGGCCAACAGTAATTTGCTAATTCAACGGCTGAATCAAAAGATGCATAATGCACTCTACACTCATCTTTATCGATAAAGTCATTCATGGAGCTTCCCATAGGATATGACAAATGGTGGATTAACCGAAATGAGCCGGGTTGTTGTTAGGAACAAACCCAATTGGCAAACATCGCAGGTTAGGAAAGGGAGGACAATCAAAATGTCCCGCAATCCTACCAAGATCAATTTCGTTTTGTAGCTTCTGCAAAACCACAGCGGGCCTATCTGCGGCCGATTTAAGACAATCGGAATCTTTCCTCAACCTCGGCCCATGAAAACCAAGGGAAAATCCCCTTAAAAAACCATGAGTAAGTGAATCAGCCGCTGACTTAAGTGGATAATGCGCCAACCACTGCTGAAGAACAGCTACTTTAATGGCCGTTAGTTGGGAGCACGAATATTTGCTTGCTTGTTCAGCCATGGGGTCGCTATAGCGCATGTTAGCGCTCATCCTGGTGCACCGCACTAAATAGTGTCCCATTGACTTTAGTGTAAAATGCCTCAACTTCACAGTTAAAAAAATCCCATCCAGGAGTCTCTCAGTGTTTGGTGCAATAATGCAAAGCAAAGCTTGAACCGTCATCTACCCGATTCCTTTCAATTATTGGTTTGTTAGCCGATCATATTTTTTTCTAAATGCCCCAAGAAAAAAACACCCCCAAAATGTCCATTTTCCCAAACCAACTTGCAGCCGGTTTTCATGAAGCAACCCTCCACGTTCAAAACAACGTAGGGCCACATTTTAAGCCAAAATTTCTCAAGTCTTCACAACAGGTTGAAGCAATGAAACCCCAGGTTTTGATAACCCATCATAATTACACAATATATTAATTGCACGATCCCCCAAATCGCATATTTTAAAAACATTTGAAGGTACACACAATATGATAATCAGCTCGGCGCATTGATTTTTGAGCTATTTAGTGTGGTGCACCCATCCGTGGCACGGTAGGTCTGGTTGTCGCCAGCTTGAAAGACTGCTGCGTGCCCGGTGCCGAGTACGGCGACTTTGTGTAGCACGTGGCGGGAGTGATCGGATGCTTTGCTGGTATGCCGCCCTGACCTTGCATGGGGCGCTGCCCGACCGAATTTACACGACGACGCACCGTGTCCAAGCCTTGTGCACCGGGAGCAAATGTGTACATACCGACAAGGATTCCAACGGCAACCCAACATGGAATTAAATGCGAAGCAATTGCGCGTAGGCCATTGGTTCCGAGCAGCCCCAGCAGTTGTGCCGGTATTGGCAGTAGTACTAGTAGCCGCGGGCAACATGCTACCGGCAGCAGCAACCATAACCCAAAGTTTCATATTCATAGAAGCCCATGAACAGGATGGGTTTGCGGAACTGCTCTTCATAGTTACGCCAGCCTAGGCCAAGGATTTGCAATGCTGCCATGCTGCCATGCGAACCATCTCTGCATATTTTAACAATTCCAGGATGCGGCCCGGCTAGGATGTCACATGGAATAAATGGCCATAAACACATGACCATTTGTTGATCGAATCAAGCCGACGGGGCTGTGATGCGAAACTACATGTAATGTACCTAATTCCCTTGCTCAACTGCCATGGTCAATTCAGAGCCGCTGCCGGCGGAAGTCAAAACCGTAGTGGCATGGTCGTGGTAAAGGGACGCTATGTCTACATCCCGCCCCTTCCAGATTTTTTTCTTTAATGGCTTGGGACACATGCAAGTTGATAGGGGCATCTTGCCCCAAAGAATGCCAAGAAGCAGGCCTATCCATGGCCAAATCGGCCTTTAACAGGGGCAAGCCATTGGCTGCCCTGACCTGATTTAGACCAAAAACTAAATTGCTGTTAGCGTTACTGGCTATGGGGGACCGCATTGGGTGTGCTAAGGCATTAGCATTGACAGTCGAAAAAAACTGGGCTTACGACCGAACTATTATAAGTACTATTAGTACATCATCATAGTACGGTTAGTTCATGTGTTGAACTGCCGTGGTCCTCCATGCGTCTTTATTCTGGGCCAATCTATAAGCGCCAACAAAACTCAAGCCAGTTATCTTTTTTATGTTGTCGCTGTATCGTGTTTTGGGTCTACCTCTTCTTCTCTTTCCGTAAACGCACCCAGTTAATAGTTCCTTTTCCAGCAGATTGGTTCTGAGAATGTGCCCCACAAATGCCATTTTCCGTTTATTGATCATCATAAGCAAACTTTCTCTTGGCCTGATTTTATTGAGTACCCATTCATTGGTTCTTCTCTCTGTCCAGCTTATTCTTAGCAGACGTCTGTAGCACCAGAACTCGAATGACTGGATTCTCTTTGTGTCTGCTGTTTTTGTGACCCAACACTCTGATCCATAAGTGGCTATTGAAAAGACTAGGGATTGGAGGAGTCTCTTTTTGGTGTTGATAGAAATAGCTTTGTCTTTCCATATTGAAGTGAGGGATATCATTACATTTCGTGCAATGCTCAGTCTTCGTTTAATTTCAGTGGAATCATTGTAGCTGTTTGTAAACATTACGCCGAGATATACAAAATTATCTACATTCTCTATGTTGTCTCCATTCACTTTGATACTATCCTGGTTGTCTGTATGGTTCTAAAACTATCTTCATAACTTTTGTTTTGGAGGCGTTAAGATGTAATCCTACTTGCAAACTTGCTTCATTAACTCTGTCCACTAATTTTTGGAGTTCAGCAATGCTGCCAGCTATAAGAACAACATCGTCTGCATATCGCAGATTTGTTATAGTTCTACCACCAACTTTGATGGATCCTTGAAATCCTTCGAGCGCAGTTCTCATTATACTTTCTGAGTAGATGTTAAAAAGATTGGGAGACAGGATACACCCTTGCCTCACCCCCTGACCTATCTCAAACCAGTCTGTTAGTCCATAGGTGGTTCTGACTGCTGCTGATTGGTTACCATATAAGTTCTGGATGAGTTGCACTATATGCTTGGAAAATCCCATGTTAAGCATTGTTTTCCATAGGATCTCATGTGAGACCATATCAAACGCTTTCTTGTAATCGATGAAACATAAGAAGATGTCATTGTTGTATTCCTTGTTTTTTTCAATGACCATTTTTAGATTGAGAATCTGATTCCTGGTTCCTCTTCCTGGGCAAAAACCAGCTTGCTCTGCACTTATTTCTTGCTGGAGTTTGGATGTCATTCTCTCAGAGATTATCTTCAGTATGATCTTGCTGCAGTGACTGATGAGTGCTATGGTCCTGTTGTTATTACAAACTTGTGCGTCTCCCTTTTTGGGGATTGGGACGAAGATAGATTTCACCCAATCCTCTGGCCAATCTCTTTTTTCCCACACCTCTGTGCAGAGTTTGTAGAAAAATCTAGTCACATTTGTGTCACCTGTTTGAATGAGTTCTATTGGTATTTCATCAACACCAGGGCTTTTTCCTTTTTTGATTTCGTTCATAGCTTTTTCCACCTCAGAGAATAATGGTGGTGGTTCAGGAAACTGTTCATTGTCGTTAGTTTGAGTTCCTTGGTCCAAGTTATCATTCCTCAAGTATAAATTGTAACAGTACTGTTTCCATCTCTCTTTTACATCCTTTGCTTCACTTAGTATTGAGTCATGTTCATCTTTAATGGTGTCAATTTTTGGTTTGAATTTATTTGTCAATTTCTTCACATTTTGGTAGAGATCCTTGGTTGAGTTGGTATTAGAATTACCTTCAATCTTCTCACATACCTCTTGTATCTGTTTATTTTTATCCTGCCTCATCATTCTTTGGATTGTCGAGTTCATTCGGTTGTATTCTGCTTGATCTTCTTTGTTTCTGATTCCTCTTGCTTTTAACTTCCTTCTTTTATCAATTTCCTTCAGCGTTCCATCTGTTATCCACGGATTGTTTCTATTTTTCTTTTTTTCAATTGAATTCTTTGCTGATTCAAGTATGATTTGTTTGGCCTTCTCCCAAAGTTCATTTGGTGTTTCTGTAGCTGTATCCAAAAGTGCTGAGAAACGGTAAGAGACTTCAACATTATAGTTGCTATTCATTGTTGCAAAGTCCAGACGTAGTGGAGGTGTTGGTTTCTGTATCTTTTTCAACCTTAGTTTCATATCTATTGTTAGTAGTTTGTGATCCAAGTTGCAGTCTGCTCCAGGTCTAGTTTTAGCATCTTTGATACTGCTTCTCCATTTAGTGTTCAATAATATGAAGTCAATTTGGTTTCTTGTTTTGTTGTCTGGTGAAGTCCACGTGTATAAATGTCTAGGATGATGTTTGAAGAGAGTATTAGTGATAGTCAAGTTGTTGGCATGGCACTGCAGAAGTCAATGAGTTTCTCACCACGTTCATTTTGGTCTCCAAGGCCAAAAGTACCAGTAGTCTCCGTCATTGAAGCATGTTTGCCATCTTTTGCGTTGAAATCTCCTAGGATAATTCTGATATCTCTGCGAGGGATGTTGTCGAACGTTTCTTGAAGTAATTCATAAAATTCATCTATCTCATCATCGGTTCCTGTACTGGTTGGTGCATAGCACATAACAATGCTAATATTGTGAGGTTGTGCTTGGATCCTTAACTTCATAAAGCGGTCAGAAATTGGGCTGTAACCCATTAGCGACTTTGCTGCTTCTTTTGAAAGTATCACTGCTACTCCATGGCTGTATCCGGTTCCCTCTTCTTTTCCTGAGAAAACAATGGTTTTTCTTTCATGAGTTGTGAAACTGCCATTGCTTGTCCAGTTTGTCTCCGAAACACCTAGAATTTCGATTTGGTTCTTGTCCATTTCATTGCATATGGTATTGAGTTTGCCGAGTTCTTTTAGCTTTCTCACATTCCACGTACCGATTCTAAGTTTGGATCTTAGATTCATTAGTGGTATTAAGGGTTTTCCAGTGATATACTTGTCATTGCCAGCCTGGTTATCCACTGGGCAACGCGCTCCTTGGTAATCCACGCGACGAGCGATGTGGCATGAGTCTTTTCCTTTCAGATCCGTCATGGAGGATAGTCGGGAGAATTATAGCAGAGTAGGGTACTATTAGTACATGTACTACTATTACTAACGTTAGCATTAATGTTAACTACAGAGTTTGGTGGATATTGGGGAATAAGTTGCTGTCCAGTATTTGAGCTGGACTCACCGCTGCTATTTCCGAAAACTCCGCTGCCGGTTGGCAATTCCAGCGACAATCAAGCAAACAATTTGGGATGGTCACTGGCGCACAGCCACCAACAGAATGCGGAGATGGTTTTTACCGTCAATGAGGCAGGCAATATGGTCTTACGGCCCGCTGTGCCGCCAAGAAAGAAAATTGAAAAGTGAACAAAGAAAAATTGACTGGAGCGGGATTCGAACCGGAGACCTCCTGAATACCGTACAGGCGCTCTACCAACTGAGCCATCCAGCCCTACTTTGGTGGTGAAAGAAAATTGATAGCTTAGATAAGTGGCTTTGAGCCTTTCATGTTTTCATGTTGATCTTCCTGGAAAAGCATTCCACTCGGGCGGCCGAGCTGCTCATGTATGCCGAGACAATCCGTTTGGCCTCTGTTCAATTTCCAAGCTCCGTCGTGCCGCTGACCCATCTAGCAATTGGGGGGAAATGGACATCGGTAGCAGCGGCTGCCTCTATTAATCAATCTAACGTTAATCCGTCCTCACGCCCGACTTTTACCGTGTTCGGTCGTTCACCTCGCGCTGGGCCTGGGGTGGGTGTGTGCTATGCCTTCAATACGTCCGCCTGTTGCTGTTACACTTATTGCAAATTTGCGCACAAGTGCAGCAGTTGTTTCCGCTTTGGGCACAACGCCAGGCCTCAAATTTCACCGCGGCCACCGCGGCCATGGCCGCCGGTGCCCTTATATTTGGCCGCCGTGCCGAAGTTTGTCCGCGGCCAAAATTTGCCAAAATTGGCCGTGTGCCCTTTTCTTCTCGGCCGCGGTGCCCCCTGAAATTGTGTCTTTTATTTCCCGTAAATTACCAATCTTACATCCACGCAAAAAATAAAGCAGTTTTCCTACCGAGAAAAGCCCGGCCACGATCCATGTACCGAGCCCGGCCTGCCGCAACTGCACCATACAGCGCGCCCACTACATACCGTACCACCATCATCTATACACACGTGTTTACGTTGCATTGCATGCATGCACAGTAGACTTCTGGACTATTTCGCTGGTGCATGTTTGCTTTGAATTTGAGGCTATTACGTGCGCGGATACCAGGCGTGGAAAAGTCAGTTTGCATGCGGCCTGTGCTATGTTTACGTTCTCCATGCGATCGTCATTTTAGGAAGGCAATTCACGATAATCAAGCATGTGAAAAGAGTTTTTCTACTTGGCCAAATGGACAAAATAACCAACTGGAATTCAAGCAACATTTAGCTGATCAGGAAAATGCAATTTACGGTACTTTGGAAGGACGGACGGTCAGAATATTTTTACAGGGATCTCGCAACGATGTGGTCATTCGAGGTATTAAGTTTTCGATCGAGGGTTGGCCGTTACGCCACTTGTACTAGTACTAGCGGCGTTCCTGTACCCATGGAGGAAGGAAATATGAAATGAGGTGATACCCCTCTCCATATCTGTCCCTGTCATTTCACAGGAGTTTTAAGGCGATTCTTCATTATTTTGTACTTGTAGGCTCCAAAACAGTGTTTGGCCTCGGTGCCTTTCCTTCATTAAAAAAAATGGCCTCTTTGCCTCTGGGTTTGGCCGCAGTGCCCCTAAAATGTCCACTTTCTTGGGGCCAAAATGGCAGTGCCCTAAAATCATTGAAATTTGAGGCCTGCAACGCTGTATAGTTTGCTGATCAGGCAGCCATGGGAACCGGCCTTACTTGAGTTTCACTGCCGACCGCGCGCACCCTCCCGGTGCTAATACAAGCAAGCGTACTTACAACGCAATGGCAAGACGGGCACCGGGGCCCAACATGGCGGCCAGTGTCAGCTATTATCGTGCATGGGTACAGCGGCAAGTGCAACAGCGGGAAGTGCGAAGGATGTCATTCAAAGTACGTCAGGTAATTTTCGTTCCTCCAACACCAATTAAAATAGTTGTGTTACGAGAATGGTTTGAACGATACCCAAACAAACAAGCTGCTACGGTTTTATTAGAAGGTTTCAGTTACGGTTTTCGTCTAAGTTATACAGGTCCACAGGTGAATAGGGATTCAGGTTGTTTACAGTCGGCGGCACAACTTCCACAAGTTGTGCGCGAAAAGCTTGCTAAAGAAATCGGTAAAGGCCGCATTGCTGGCCCATTTCCCCCCCCCCCCCCCCCCCCTAGCTCAACTGCAGTGTTCCCCCATTGGTCTTGTCCCCAAGCAAGAACCGGGGACATTTTGTTTCATTCATCACTTTTTTTATCCTGCGGGCTGCTCAGTAAAAGATTTCATAGACCGTGATAAGTGTGTCGTACATTTTGCTTCATTTGACAATGCAGTTGATCTTGTTATGAAGGCAGGCGAGGGGGTTTGGTTAGCAAAATCAGACATCAAGTCAGCATTCAGACTCCTGCCTGTTCACCTGGCGGATTATGAATTGTTAGGTTTCAAATTTGAAGGCATGTTTTATTATGATAAATGTTTACCCTTGGGCTGCTCTATTTCTTGTTCATTGTTTGAATTGTTTAGCTCACATTTTTAGAATATCAGGTCAAACATGCGACCAAGTCACTGTTCGTAACACATTATTTAGATGATTTTCTGTTTGTGGAGGCTTCTTTTCAGTCATGTAGCGAGACCTTGTCCACATTTGCAGAAGTAAATATAAGGAGCTGGGTGTTCCCCTGGCACAAGAGAAAACCGTTGGGCCGGTTCAGTCAATCACCTATTTGGGGTTAGAAATTGATACAGTATCTCGGCAGGTTAAAGTACCTGCTGTGAAAGTTCAGGCTCTTTGTGACAAGATTCATGCAGTGCTAAGTAAACGAAAAATTACTTTGGTTGAGGTCCAGTTTCTTGTAGAATCATTGAATTTTGTTTGTAAAGCAATATCTCCAGGACGGGCCTTTTACGCGATTGATTGCCCTCACTCAGGAGTCTTACTATAAACCGCATCATCCAGTGCGCTTGTCTGTAGGGGCTAAACTTGACTTAATTGTATGGCTAGATTTTCTGAACAACTTTAACGGGGTATCACCTTTTCTGGATAAGGCTTGGGATGATTCAGTAGAGTTACTTACTGATGCAGTGGCTTCAATAGGTTATGGGGCATACTTTCAAGGCAAATGGGTGCGAGGTCGGTGGCCATCATGTATACTGGAACATCCTCCTTCCATTGCATTCCTGGGGCCGATTTCACTAACGCTTTGCGATCATCGCTAAGCACAAATCCATCGCTAAACGGAAAATTGATCGCTACTTTGTGTAGGATTTTTCCGTTTAGCGATGGATTTGGGCCTAGCGATGATCGCAAAACGTTAGTGAAATCGGCCCCTGGAATTGTTTCCTTTGATTGTGGCTGTATTGTGCTGGGGTCCAGTGCTTGCCAATCGCAGGGTTAAGTTCTGCTCTGATAACAATTGGCGGTAGTTTACATATTTAACAGACAATCTTCCCAATGTAAGAGGATTCATTTAGTACGTTTGTTTGTGCTACACTGCCTCAAATTTAGTATTGTCTTTAAGGCGGTACATGTCCCAGGGGTTGCTATTTGCTTAGCCAAATTTTTTGCCCCGCTTTCAGATGAAATGATTTTGGGAGGCCGCTCCTCATGCCAATCGGCTGATGACACTGATTCCAGCGCTACCGATTCGCTGGTAGCATGTGAGATCTCTCGCTTGCTGTCGGTTGCGTTTGCCAGGAATTCCTATAAAACTTACTCCACAGGTTGGAATGAATTTTCCGAATTTACAAATTAACATTTCGGTTATACATCATTGCCTGTTCCATCCCAAGTCATTATGGAATTCATTGCTTGGCTTTCTCTCTGGGGGTCAGCACCATCAACCATTGTCACATATGTGGCAAGCCCGCGGGAACAGGGGGTGCTGAGGGGGCTGCAGCACCCCCAACTTTTATTATGGGGATGCTGAAATATGCTACAGCACCCCTATTTTTAACAGACATAAATCACACCTTGTCGTGGATGAGAATCATCCTTAATATATGTATAGATTTCAGCTCAGGTAGCGGAATCAAAATTGAACAGAAAAAGAACTAAAGTACTTTATTTCCCACATACTATACCGCGTGTGTCCACGTCCCACTTCGTACGACAGAGTAGAACTACATATATTGCCATTGGCACAAGCAGCACGGCCGGCCAGCAAGCGCAGCCATCCGGATGCGTCCCCACGGCCGGCCGGCCGGCCATACACAGGCTCCCTTTCTGAAACCATGGCTTGGGCTCAGAATCAGTTATTAGGAATTCATGCTGCACCCATTTTCATTACGGAAAATGAGAGCCGAAGCCAAATCCGTGGTTTTGTAACTAGCCACAGCTAGAAAGAGTGCTAATGATTCATAACGATCACGTTGTGCAAAATTCTGGTTATGCGTCTCCCATTAGACTCGATCCATTTACAACCGGTTGTGCCCTATAGCACCATGCTCAAAATCACAAATTTTTATCTTTCCTTCCTACATGATCTAACTGAGGGGTCAATCTCGTTCGTCAAGTCATCACAGTTTCCGGAAACTTCTTCAGTTTTCCCCACGATTTTTGAACATTTCTCATACATGATGAAAATAAGATGACATTTTTGGAGATTTTGAGGTACAAATGCTTAAATACATAATGTTAAGATTGCGATTGAGACTGTTTACACTTCGTGCCACAAGGCGATCTACCTTACCGCGATGTGCTGTCTGACGGCCGTGAAGCTTAAATGCTTCATGTTTTTCATTGGTATCGAACCACTGGTCTTCTTTTTGTTTTAATAGTTAATATGCACTAAATAAAATGAAATCCTTTTAAATTGTTTACAACTTTTGATCAAAAAGTCTGACGAAAGTTAAAAAAAATTGTCTTAGAACGCACCACAGAGCATCTAGAACTCACAATTTTCTCGGGGCTCTTAAGTGGGCCTCGTACCCCACGCCATGATTAAGGGCTTCGCGCTTCTCACTCGCATTATTCCTCAACCACAGTCTCACCAAACTTTTATTTTTAAAGTTGAAGATCACGTTAATGTCTCGAAAAGCGAGAGATTGCACCACAACATCTATTAAGACTGTCTTCGGAACTATAGGGGCATTTAAGCATACCCCATGCCAAATTGGCTTCGCGCACAAAGATTATGCTACAAATCTCAGCACCCCCTACCAAAAATGTGTTCCCGCGGGCCTGATATGTGGCTGGAGTGGGATTCTATCATAAGCTTCATGAGCATTCGGATCCCCCTAAGGATTTCATAGTATCTAAGCTTTTGGAATGGTGTTGCTGTGATCGGAGGCAAGGTGATGCCAATTTTATGCAATATTTTTTCAGCGTTGCCAAATGTCTGTGAATCTCGTTATGAGGAGTTGTTTATTTAAAGCCGCTATGTTGTGTGCATTTTTTGGGTTCATGAGAGTGGGTGAATTTACGGCGGATTCAAAGAAACGCATGCAGGATTCACTATTGCTGAGGTCAGATATTACTTTCAGTTCTCCTGATCATGAGTCCCAGGGTGCATCGGTGTCTGTTTCTTTTCGAACCTGCTTTGTGACAGTTTTCAAAGCTTGATTCGATTTGATAGCTTCACGATCTGGTGTGTTGTGCTGCATCCACGGCGGAAACCAGCTTGCTCATCAGGTAGCTGAGGGTCGACGATAGGGTCCAGTCTAGCCAGGAGGAGCCGTTCCAGAAGCTTGAAGGGGACGCAGAGCAGTGAGATGGGGCGGTAGTTTTTTGGGTTATCAGTGGGTTTGTTCGGTTTTGTTAGAGCGATGATGGTGGCCCTCCGCCATATCTTTGAGATGGCCGTACGAAGCAGGCAGGAGGAGTAAAATGCTTGGAGCCAGACCATGCACTTAGGGCTGCAGTGAAGTAGGAACTCTGCTGGGATGTTGTCAGGTCCCTGGGCCTTTCCGCTCTTGAGTTGGTTGATGGCTGCGGAGAGCTCGTCGGCTGAGAAGGGTGTTGATAGGTGGCCATCAGTGCCCTGGGCATGTCAAAGGTTGGTAGTTTCTTGTTTGATGGAGCGGGCGTGGTCCTTGTTAGCACTTTTGAAGCGACCATTTGCAAGGAGTTGCTCAGCGATTGAGTTGGCTGACACGGGGCATTGGGATGGTTCAGCGCCTCTTTCCAGGCCTTGTCTGCTAGAGTGAGTGAAATCGATTCCCTGAACGGTCTCTTCCCATCTCTCTGCGTTTTCTGTTGAGGCTGTCTGTCAGGTGTGATGCCTTGGTAGATGCCTCCTCTCCCGGTGCGGCTTGCAAGAATTCCTCATACTGTGCATTACATTCCTCGTCCCATGCGGGAATGTAACAGCGGCGGAATCCATGTGGGATTGCCTTTTTTGCCGAGCTGACGAGAAGTTTGCACAAGGCAGAGTATGCATGGTCTAGGTTGGTGTGCCTTGGAGAGGGGAGGCTATCAATGCCAGAGTCAACAAGATTTGAGAACTGGTCCCATTTGGCCTTACGGAAGTTCCATCTTTTCACAGGATTGGTGGTGATGGGTTCAACTGGGCTGACTGGGAGGATCAGCGATGGCCTATGTTGAGATCTGGGAAAAGGGTCTAGAATGATGCGGTGGGGTGAAGGACCATTCGGGTTGGCAAAGGCAAGGTCTGGGTAAGAGGTTGTGTTCCACCTGCCAGAGTGAAAGCTATCGGGTCGTTTCGGGTCATGGAGCAACTGGTTGCCGATGCCCAGTCTTCAAGGATTGCGCCATCTGGGTTGGATGAAGTGTATCCCCATGTGGTGCTGCGGCAGTTGAAGTCTCCAGCATATATGCAGGGAGGATCGAATGCATGCAGGGATGGTATCTGCCTGAAGCAGAGAAGAAGGGGGTTTTGTAGATGTTGATGATGTTGACGCCTTCAGCCTGAGTGGCTGTTGTTGTGGAAGTTACCTTATTAATAACCAGCAGGGGGTGAGCCCACGCCTAGCCTAGAGAAGACGAACAAACGACGCTATAGGGAGACGTGTTAACTTTCTGAAGGTAGACGCAAGACTGCCTCAAGGCTGGAAGACACTACGTGCACTAGCCGTGGGCACGCCTGACTGATTTATTCAGTATCACGTCACACAACCTTTTGCACGTGTACATGTATTTAGACTACACTCTTCCCCTTCATACATGTATAATTTGCTCTTAAACAACAAATTTTTAATATTTCTTTAGCCTCGTAAATTAATCAAACCGTTCTTTTCTCAGCGGCTTCACTGATCGCCGTAAATAATTTAATCTATGTTTAACTTGACCTTCATGTATTCTCCCTTCAATAAATAGGGTTTCTAATAATATTTAAATTCCATTCATGATTTATATGAAAAGTTCAACTCCTAGTGGTTTTACTAGTCTCATTAATCAATTTAAGAAATTTGTTTCAAATCAGTTATACAAAAAGTTCATTCTTTTTTTTTTACTTAATTATTATTTTATAAATCAATTACACAAAACGTCTCTTTTTACTGACTTCATTTTATTCTATTAATCAATTACACAAAAGTTTCCTTTTATTGACTTCAATATTATTTTATAAATTAATTACACAAAACGTCTATTTTTATTGGCTTCATTAATTTCATTCATAACGATTAACGACGGGAATCTGCAGCAGGATGCTGCTGGTGGTTCTTCAGTGCAGCATCGAGGTGACGCGTTTGGGGAACTGCATGTTGCAGTTGTCTACCAGGGTGAGGCCCACGTACTCATCATAGGAGTCCCAAATGAGTTTCTCTTCTGCTGTGAAGGTTGAAAGGCTGTTACCCAAGTGGTACATGGCGACATGGTCTAAGACGGACCTCGCGGAGTTCACATTCAGGTTGCTACACAGGAAGTCGATGAATCTCTCTACGTGACCGGCGAGCTCAGGAAGATGATGCTTTATAGAGAACGGGCCATGAGACTTGATATGGGCGGTGACTTCCCAATGCCGGCAACTCCAGCAGGCAGTAAGTGGATTGAGGAACCACCAGGCGTTGTCAATATGGTGACGTACAACATGCCTCTTCATTTTATTGGTCTGGTGTGAGCAGCCCGGTTGTGGGCACGACTGGGGACGGACGAACCACCGTTTTTCTCTCACTCCTGATGTAACATTCACTAGTGGTGTAGAACGCTCTGGTTGTTTAGTTGGCTGTGGCACGGTGGGAGGAATAACTTCCGGTGAGTGGGACTTGTCCTCAAGCCCATGCGTCTTGGTGTTTGCATCCTCATCACTGGATCCACAATCTAGCTGTTGGAGCTCCAGGTCCTCGTCGCTCACAGCTAGCCCCTCTTCATTGTAGTCTGGAACAAAGTTTTCCTATTCTTCCATATTCCTCCGTTTATCTAATGAAATTTAAGCGGTTTATACAGAGTGTAATAGGAAAGTATAGACTTATAATTAACGTTGGCTCATACATGGTTGAATTTCTGCATGCATGAAATCAAAATTAACTTACATGCCGATTATTGTTTCCCTAAAACAACAGGGAACATTATTTTTCATCACTTTCTACAATGGTTGCTTGCGGGACATTTAAGTTAGTCTTTATTAACATCCTCGATTATTAATACAATACATAATCTGAGAATTGTGAAGGCGGCTTTACTTGCCGT
This sequence comes from Astropecten irregularis, assembly GCA_963971285.1. Taxonomy (NCBI): domain Eukaryota; kingdom Metazoa; phylum Echinodermata; class Asteroidea; order Paxillosida; family Astropectinidae; genus Astropecten; species Astropecten irregularis. Next base: position 3,069,838 of record OZ020261.1, on the reverse strand, counting down.
CCCACTCTAGTGCGGACAGTTCTGTCCCCATTACTTTTTGGACTTGGTTCAAACAAGGATTTAACATCCGACAACTGAGCATCTTGGTTGGGTGCTTGCCCAGCCCCGTAACCATGAACCGACTTTGTGCCGCTAAAAACGCGGCTCCGCAGTCTCGAGGAGGGATGATAGGGTGTTGTTTGAGTGCAGGCAATGCCCAACAGACTAGAAAGCGATTGAAACAGTGAATGGAGTTGCTTCCTTGATCAGTGTGTATCTGTAACGGGCACCCGAACCTCAAAATGAAGTTGTCTACTACAGCCTTAGCTACACTTTCCGCTTTCTGGTCTGGTAGAGGATATGCCTCTATCCACTTCGTGAATTGACAGACAATCATAAGGATAAATTTATTTCCTGTCTTTGAGGGGACAAACGGCCCTAGTACATCAAGGTGGACTCGCTCAACCGGAGCACCTGCATGGTACAAGGACATTGTCGCTTTTGCTTTTCTGGACGGCTTCTTGTATTTATTACATTCGTTGCAAGATTTAACAAAAAGTGAGACATCTTCTGTCATCCCGTGCAAAAAAGCGGATTGCCTGACCTAGTCCAGAGTTTTGCTTATTCCCCGGGTGGCCCGCCATCTTACTTTCGTGGCAAAGACTCAATACCTCCTGTTTCAGTTTGTCGGGAACTACAAAAAGTAACCTGGAGGAATGGTCTTTTTCCCACTGCATGTTTAGGACGCCATCCCTTAACCTGAGAAGGGGAAAGTTCGACCAAAGATATTTAACGGCCGCAGACTGAATGTGGAGCTCATTTTGAGAAGGATTGGTTGAGTTTGTGATCCAAAGTAATGGGTATTTTATCACCCATTTGCATTTCCTTTAGTTACGTATTTCGTAAACAATGAGTGGGTTTCCTCTTCATCCAGCAACGCCAGTTGTCGGGGTTACCACTTGCATTAACGTTGGGATTTGGGTGTTGACTGTCTGGGTCTGCGTTACTAGTGTGGCGGGACAATGAGTGGGTTTCCCCTTCATCCAGCAAACACCAATTGTCGGGGTTACCACTTGCATCAACTTTGGGATTTGGGTGTTGACTGCCTGGGTCTGCGTTGATAGTGTGGCGGGACAATGAGTGGGTTTCCCCTTCATCCAGCAAACGCCGGTTGTCGGGGTTACCACTTGTATCGGCTTTGGGATTTGGGAGTTGACAGGCTGGGTCTGTGATGTTAATGTGGCGGACTCTAAGGGGACTACATTGTCGACTTCTTCTTCAAACTTTTCCCATTGTGAGTGAAGGTGCGTTCAGTAGCTGCAACCCCCACATTAAACCCTGCTGTGTAGCAATTACAAAATGGCACATTTTGGTGCGCCGTGACAGGGCGTCGGCTTTTGTATGTTCTATCCCTTTTCTGTGAAGGACCGTCATGTCGTATTGGCTCAGTTTTTCCATCCATCTGGCCAGCATTCTGATAGATGTTTAAAATTCATGAGCCACGCGAGGCTACCATGGTCAGTTCGCACATAAAACCTCCGCCCCAAAAGATAGTGGTGAAACTGCCCTGTGAATCGTACTAAGGCCAGAAGTTCCTTGCACGTGGTACAATACTTTCTCTGTGAGGGGGAGAGAACGTAACTTCCATAGCAAATGACCCTTTCTTCACCATCCTGAATTTGAATTAGCTCTGCACCTATTGCAGTATCTGATGCATCGGTGTCAAGGATGAATGGATCTGTACTATTTCGGGGGAAGGAGAGTACTGGTGATGTGGTATTAGTGCAGTCTTTAAGTCCCTGAATGATTGCTCGTGTTTTTCAGACCAAGTGAAAGATGCACGTTTCCCCGTGAGATCGTAGAGAGGCTTAGTAAGCTCGGCAATATGTTTCATGTGTGCCCTGTGGTAGTTAACTAATCCTAAGAATCTTTGTACATCTTTTCTTGTTTTGGGTGTTGGCCACTCCCTTATGACTGAGATGCTCTCTGGGTTCGGCCTTATACCTCCCTTTAATACTCACTAGCTTCCCTAGGAAAAGTACCTCTAGCTGGAACAAGTTGCATTTTGGGGGTTTTAGCTTAAGGTTATGTTGTCGAAATTTCTCTTGAACGTTAATCAAGTTCGCCAAATGTGTCATCGAAATTTCTTCCTAAAATAACGATGTCGTCAAGATAGGCTAGCGCCTCTTTAAAGTTAATTTCACTGAGAATCAGGGTCATTGCCCTTTGAAATGTTGCCGGGGCATTGCACAAACCAAACGGCATGCGTTGATATGCGTTGAATGGAGAGGCCCATTCAGACGAAGATGGTTGGATTACCTCTGACTCAAGCAGCCTATCTAAATGTGCCTTTTCCTCAGCCTCAAAGCCTAGTGGTGTTCGTCTCATTTTCTGTTTAATGGCGGTGGCATCTCCTATGTGAATTGGGTGTTTAATTTCTGCAAAGCGCCCAAGGTTCATATCATTTTTTGAGAAGGTGTCTGCATATTTTATCAGGACGTTGGCTAAATTTGAGTTTGTTCGCGAGACAAAATTAATGCTCTGCCGATCTTTTCTACAGATCAACTATATGAGGAGGAAGTTCGTTCACTTGTCTAACTTTGTTATGTAGGGTCGAACTGCAGCCGGTCCCTTCTTCAAGTTGAGGGTTCTGTTGTGGTACACAATCAATCCTGGTACACTGTCTGGGCACAGAGGGCCAACGTATCTTCGGTCAGTTCGAAGATACTGACACGTTCGACGACGCAGTTCAAGCTCTGGAAAAATACTTCGGCTCAAAGAAGAGCGTCATGGTGGAGCGTTACACATTTCGCCAACAAGGCCAAGGCAATGGTGAGCCGATCAAGCAGTTTGTTGTAGCCCTGACCGAACTGGCTGCCACTTGCAACTTTGGGGCATTGACTGAGGACATGATCAGGGATCAAATCATAGAGAAAACCTCCATTCCCCGCATTCGGGAACGCCTTCTCATGGAGGATGACTCACTAACACTGGACAGAGCCACTAAACTGGCTGTCCAAATCGAATCAGCGCTTTCTGATTCCAAAGCCATCCGATCACCTGCCCCAACTCAACAGCCTGCAGCTACAACCATGACAGCTCCGGCCCAAGTACAGGGCGTGCGCCCCGGGAGACAACCACAGCGGCAATCCAAGGCTTCCACTGCTGTTCGCGGACCAGACTTCCACTGCTTTAATTGTGGGGACAAGTCACACTCTGCAAAGAGTTCCAAGTGTCCTGCACGCGGGAAATGAATCACTTTGCCAGTGTCTGCCGCTCATCTCAACAAGAGAACACTCACATTCGCCATGTGGACATTCCCGATGACGAACCAAGTATGGTCTACACAGTTAACGACACTACGCATACTGGTTCCGGGAACTTTAAAGACTGTGCACTCACCATTGACGGTAAGCCACTTTGCCTTCTCTTTGATCTTGGGGCGAAAGTCTCTATATTGAGTGAGGCCACTTACAAGCTTCATTTTGCACACCATCCACTTCGCTCAGCAACCTCCGCCCTTCATGCATACTCTGACTCCAAAATAGAGGTGTGTGGGGTCATCTCCGTTCCTGTCCAGTATAAAGGCATCACATTGGACAGCTTCACGTTTCACGTTGCTAAAGGCCGAAGCCTTATGGGTGTTGACCTGTTTGACAAGCTTGGCTTCAAGGTGTTTGATCCTGTTGGCACCCCTGTGTACATGGTCATTATGCGCTCAAGGAAGATGTTGAACAGAGTCGGTGACAAGGGACAGCCTTGCCGAACTCCCACTGAGGTGCGGAACCATTCTCCCACTGTGCCTTGGATAAGCACTGCGCTGGTGGCTTTCATGTACAGCTCCCTGATGGTCTGGGTGAGCTTCTGTCCCATGCCGTACTTCCTCATCGTGGCCCATAGTGCGTCATTCCAGACCCTTTCAAAAGCCTTTTTAAAGTCGATGAAGACGTGGTAGATGTCCTGTTGATGCTGGCTATATTTCTCGCACATGACACGTAGATTGAATATCTGTTCCGTGGTGCTTCTGTTCTGGCGGAAGCAAGCCTGTTCTTCGGCGATGAACTTTTCTGCCTGTGGCTTCAGCCTGTTCAGGATGACTTTCAGCATTACTTTACTGGCATGGCTTATGAGGCTGATCGTCCGATAGTTCTGGCATTGATGTAGATTGCCTTTCATTGGGAGGGAGATGATGAGTGATTGAGTCGAAGGTGTTGGCCACTCTCTGGTCTGCCAGATTTTGTTGCAGATTCTTGTGAGGATATCTGCCACTGATGTTTCCCCAAGTTTGATCAGCTCAGCAGGGATGTTATCAATGCCTGCAGATTTCCCATTTTTCAGCGATTTGACTGCTGCCTCAACTTCTTCATGAAGGATAGGGAAGTCATCGTCTTCTGCCAAGCCCTGACTTCTGAGTACGGAGGGGTCGCCCTGCGTGTGATGGTTGTAGAGCTCTGAGCAGTACTCTGTCCATCTGTTGACAAGAGCCTTCTCCTGTGTGAGGCAGTTCCCATCTTTGTCTTCGATGTTCCTGACTCTCGCCTGTTTTCATTGTGTGAGGTCTTTTACCACTTGATAGGCTCTTCTACTGTTGTTTTTAGACATATTCTTCAATTTCTGTGCATTGTTTCTCGATCCATTTCCCTTTTGCCTCGATCATGTCTTTCCTGATCCTTTTGTTGATCTTTCTGTATTCCCCAGCCCTCTGTTGTGTTTTTGACTTTCTTCAGGTCTCTTCGTTTGTCGCACATATCCAGGATATTGTCTGTGACCCAGGGTTGTGTTTTCCGGCGTTGCTTGCCAAGTACTTCATCTGCTGAAGGGATTATCTTCCCCCAAACTTTTACAATTGTAATTAATTCAATTCTGGGGCCAATTGCACCCCTCGTTTTTCCAACTTGGGGAATCATTTTGTGTGTTGGCATTATGCATGTTTTATCTACTATTTGGTGCCCTTCGGTTTAGTTGGGGCCAATCTTTGGTAAGGTATTGAAAGGCAAGGTGTGTTACATGTGTTGTCTGTGGAGGTCCAGGCCGTGGACCCGTCCTTGTGAGGTATATATGGTTGGTAAGGACTGGTAGTCCTATTTGGTGTGGCCACAAGTGGATATGAACGATGGCGTTCATAAATCTGTGTTATAATGGACATGGTGTGGTAGTCCATTAGGTAAATGTTATGTCATGTTGGTCTGTCTAGCCGGTTTGTGTTCGGTATCCGGCTCCTTACCATTTTTATTCTGCATGTAGGAAATATAAATTGGTAATTAATGTAAATAACATTCTCTTCATATGTTTTATTTGGTAGTTTGACATGTTTGAAGGTTGAATAAATTCAGTTTCAAGCTGTGGCATGAATTCAACATCGGTTTCAGTCCCCACTTATTGTCAAACGTTAGAATAGACAGCACTGTGGCACACAATTCCTCGATAACGTTAGAATAGACAGAGTAAGAAGAGTATGCAAACTACAGCACACAATTCCTCAATAACGTTAATTGGCCGAATGTTTGGTGAAATCCAGCGTCAACAGGAAGGAGAAAAACAGAAGACTTGCTGCCACAGAAATAACACTTCCAGTAAATATCCAAGGAGATACCCGCAATCAAAAGTCAATAAATTCAATTTGTATATTTTTTTTAGAAGGAATTTATTTTCAGTGTAATTGCGGTGAAGAGTCCCTTTGGTAATAGTATCGCGTGACCCTGCTTCTTTCTTTGGTATCAATTTCATTGATGACCCCAATTATCTGCAAATGTACATATACATTTTGTATTTAATTTGTGCCATAACAAGGGGGGTCGCCAGGTGCGCTTACTGTGCTCGCCGTTTGTTAACCAATCTATGCAAGTGTTGTTGACAACTGACACAGTGGCCGCAAAATGCATACCGTGTGTCTGCTGATGAAAATAATGAATTTTATCTTGAAGTGATAAAATGATTTATTCTTTGTTTTGTGGTTGGCACTAACTGCTCGAGTTTGAGTTATTGCTTGCCCCAAGCTATATACACCATTACAGCAAGCCTACATGTATGCTATGACAAATCAGTTACAGAAATGAGTGGATTTAGGTGTAACCCTTTTCCACTATTATACTTTTTTTGGTTTTGATTTCATGTATGCTAACATTTAATAAAAGCTTCTTTTTTATGTTTTACAAGTCCAGCTGTCAAATATCCAGACTAGCTAGTTTGTGGCCTTTTACAAATAGTTTGAAAGTGCTTGCACTTATCTTTAAACAATAATAATGATTATGCTTCTGTTTACATTATTTTTATCCACAATTAGGCTCATAATGGATGACTCATACAGGTACCTGAACAGTTAGCTCACTGCGATCTTGGCTGAAATAGCAAAGGGTTACCAGGCTTTTCTCAGCATGCCCTTAATTACCTGCTGAGGAATGCATGTCTGGAGATGGACCTTGCAGGTGAGTGCTCAAATTTAAAGGTTTTTACAAAGTATTCAACAAATAATTATGTTTAGCATTTTACAGATATTTGAACCTGACTAGGGGACGTGTGTTAAGTTACTCACTTGTTGATGTCCCACTTATGGCAGATCAATGTCAAGACAAAGATCAAGCTTATCAGAGGTCTGTGAAGTGGTCTGGTCATGGAGTCATTGGGTAAATTCTGGAGCATCTCAACAACCTTCAAGAGATCCATCAACTTCAACCCGCTAACAAAATCACCAAGAGGTGAGTTGATAATGGATCTATTTCTTTTCATTCTTCTTTTTTTATACTTTTAATAATTTTTTTAATAAAACTTGTTAACATCTATTAATTGCACAGAGAACTAAAAAGTTAAGACATGCATATTAAGAAAACAAATAAAATATTGTAAAATTCAAAGACATTTTTGACTAACATTGTTCAGTCAACTTTATGTTTGTCCATTGTTTGAGCCTTCAAGTCCTTATTTACTATAAAATGGAAATCAGCTGAGATGCTGAGATCTTGCTGAGATGTGTGAAGGCATCCTGCCTCTAAGGTATCTCCTAACATGTACAAGACCATATAGAGGTCGTCTTTGATATTGTGGGGCTTCGTAATGGCCGTCCATTGTGACAATTCCACACTTCTTTCAGTCCCTTGTTGCAAATTTAATGGTAGGGAAAGGTGTTATGACGACGAATGGCAACTGTGAGGCACAGGATGTTATAATAGGTTGCATTTGCCATGGCAAACTGCTGATTGTCAGATTTACCTCCAGCCAGTGATTATAAAGCTGCCACCAAGACCAACAGAATGTCAAAATGCCACATGGTATTGGTGGTTGTTGGTGGTTGATGTAAGACCTCACCAAAACCTCTGTCCATCTAGCTCCTACGTCTGCTTCAGTTGGATGATACAGTTGTACTCTGAAACTTTCCACTTGATATCTAATTTGTTAATTTGTACAGTTCCCCCGTAGCAGCTTCTTCAGCTTGACCTCCAAGATCCTCCATATGTGCCCGTTTGTCAGACCATGATTTCCTCTTCACATCCCTGTTTCCATCTCTTTTAAGCTCGACTCAAATTTTGCATCCAGGGACTGCTTCTTCACCCCTGTATGTGTCTCAAAACCTTGCCATGTGACATCTGACATCCATTTCCTCCTATTCTTCTTTCTGAAACCTAAACATGCTTAGCTGGCTTTCAAATAAGCAAGTTTGTTTTTTCAACTCCGTCTTTATTATCAGTATTTGTTTCTTGTGGCACATCCCCTTTATCTGCTAGTAGCTGAAATCTGAGTTTAGGTTAAAAAGTAATTCTTCACCAATGTCAAACTTGAAAACTGGCAAACAAACCTCTTTTCCCTCAGTCAAATGCACATGTATACACATTTGATGCAGAGGGCATAGAATCACATTACTTACTTTACTTAGTTCCTCCTGCATTGCTGTGTGCAAAGGGCAACAAGCCGTCTCCATTCAGATCTCTGGTGGGCAGTGTCCTTCTTCCTGCAAGGCTTAACACCGTCAGTCTCCAGGTCTTTTAAACAATTTCCATTTCCACGTTAGTGTTGGTGTTCCCTTTTTCGTTCTTCTACTATCTGTTTTCCAATCCATGGCTGTCTTTGGAGCTCTGTTTTAATCTTGGGATATGTCCTGCAAATTTCGTTCTTCGATTCTCTATAGTTTTGCTTAGGATGATTGTTATGTAGTATTATTTCGCCCTTGGCTGTATCATTTCTTTCTAGGAAATGTTCCTGAGGTTGTCTGGGGTACACACTACCTCCACTCATCATGCACTTACAAACTGGCACACTGGTAGCTTCGGTACAATCAAGTAATCACATCTCATCCATAATTTGTTGATTTCCAGTCAGTCAGTTCAATTATTCATTATGGTTGATTAGTATGGGCACGCTCCATTGGGGTGTGTTTCCCCTGCAACTCAGTAGGCTGCCATGCACTCCCATATGTGCCAAACACTGGAAAGACTAAGAACTTTCCCGACGTCTAGTCGATAAGCATTGTTTTCCCACCACAAGGCCTCATAGCACATGTGTATAGTACCCTTTCTTATCTGTGACCTAGCTAGGTCACCTGCTTCCAAGAAATGTTATCTTGAGCATATCTGCTCCAGTCATAACTGACAAGCCCTTTTCTGGCTAGAACCACCAATTGATTGAGCACCCCAATTCTACCCTGTATGATAAAAGCAATACAAAAACCCATTTCCCTTGTAGCGTTTCATTATTGTGATATACATGTAGACAGTTCATTAATTTTATATTCTGGACTGATGAAGAATGTTTACGCATTATAATCTTTTCATCTGTACTATTCTACTATTTTGTCTTATAGGGCCTACATGTAACGGATAACCATTTATATTTACTTATTTTGACCTATAGCCTTATTTCATCATAATAGCATCTAAGAAATGATTAATCATTATTGTCATCCTTATTTCCAAGTTGTAGTCACATACTTTCACTTCCTGTAATCCTAACATTGATTGACACCAGGCTGACCAGTGATCAATGCACCAGTCTGACCAATGACCCTGAGTGACTCACAATGTTCTACCTTGATTCTTAATATTAGTGTAACTCCAGAGTATGAATCATTCCTTGGAAATCGACTATTTTCAATTGTTTTATGCCTCAGCGTCTGTTATAAAAAGCCTGCTGAGGGTATATATCCCAGTCTTACATGTAGACAGTTCATTAATTTTATATTCTGGACTGATGAAGAATGTTTACGCCATCATACAAGCAACATTGCTTTTCTAGTGCCACATGTTCTCGAACTTATCATACTTGGGTTTTTAAACTCAGAGCAGCACATATTGTATACCTTATCATGTATTCTACAATAAATATATCTCTGAAGTACTGTATCTCAACCCGAGTACTAAGGGTGTAATCATTTGAGCCTTGCACGCTAAACCCTACAGTTATTATTAGGGCAAGCCTAATTTCCATAAGGTTTTGCTTATGGGTACAGTTTCTTTCTTCTCATCTTTTTTATTTGTGGTGTGGTCTCTTTATGTAATTTTGAAGATCTTTCTTAGACATTGCATCTGACTTTGTCTTTATTTTATTGAATGTCTCAGTCTTAAAGAGCATAATCTTAGGAGTTATTGATATATTGCAATCTGACCACGCTAATTGCATTCTCCTAAAAGCTGAAACAGCTTTACCAATGCGGGTACTGACATCTGTTTCTATGCTTTCGTTTTGTGTCTGTATACTGCCAAGGTATGTGATTTTAGGACAGGTTCAATTGGCTCCATTAAGATTGCTACTTGGCCCGGTCCATAACTCCCTCCAATCTATGTGACTTTTTTTTTTCATCTTAATCCCAATTTGGGATGAGTTGTGTCCAAGTGATATAGTCATTTCTTGCCTTGAGTTTGTGGTCCATGCTTGCAAGGTTATGTCATCTGCAAAGACCAGGTCTGTGGGGCATTTCTCTGCTTTTCATTTGTATGCCACAATGGTCTATAGTTTTCCTGATAGCATAGCCACTAGTGACGATGAATAGTGAGGCAGATAGGATGATAGGCAGATCATGATGGAAATTACATCTGTACTATGTTAAGCATAACAGTGTATTATTATCAGTATGCTTACGGCAACGCAGAGGCAGGGACACATCCCAACCATCACTCAACGGAAGCGGAGAGCCTTAACGCCTGCACCAACTCAGCCGCGATAGCCCTTAACATTACCGAGCCTGACCAACTGCCTCCTTCAGAGTCGAGCTGTATCCGCTGCTGGACTGTCTCAAGTCGAGTAGCTCCACGGCCGACTTGTCCGGTGCCTATCCATACTGGAATCGTATGTTATATACACTGTTCACGTACTTGTACATGTACCGTATATGCATCCCTTCCTACTGTCCAGCTCTACTGGAGCGGAAACGATACCACCAGACTCGGCCAGCTCCCGATTGCAGTCGACGAGCCTTGGGCCGAGTTGGCCCGCCGACGACTTAGGACTAGCTCCATGCTTCCACGGACACAGAGATGGATAATACTTTCTTCCCCGCCATGCGGAAAGCTATGAGGACTACAGCTTTTAACTGCCCAATGGCACACCCGCCCGCACTATGCTCCCGGGCTTGGCCCTCTCCCGCTTGCAGTCGACCTGCCTCAGGTCGAGTTGTTCAGTGCACATCGGCCGATTTTGCCTTATTAATGCGTCCTACCTTACGGCTCGGCCCTATGAAGTGGAAAGGCTACGGGGTTCCCTGCACACAGCTTTATCGCCCGATACATGGACAATCATTGTTTGCTATCGTCTGATGCTACCAGAATGGGAAACAGCGCACTGCATTTACTGTTCAACGCCCATGCATCACTACACTTCCAAGCACAACGTGCAACCGTCGACATGATGGTTTACATGCTACTACAATGACTACAGCCCAGAGCGCTCCATGGCATCGGCGACCCTGGCAGTCTTGAGTGTAATATCCTGTATTTGGACATAAAGAATTGGATAATGAATAAAGAGTGATAAGGGTGATTAAAATGTGAGCACATACGACTCGCCATACATGTTGTCCTGAGGTAAAAGTTCATACATGTGACAATTCATGTACATGTATCATACATGTGATAATACATGTACAGTACATGTATTGCTCATCGCATACATAGATATATATAAAAACTAGATGACGCACCCGTGTACAAACCAATGGGAGCTATCCGCGCATGCAGGACGCGGCCATTGAAGGAAGGTAAAAAATGAACCTAAACATCCAAGTGCTTATTGCTGTTCTGGCCGTTACGCGGTACGCGATGCACCAGACACATGATGGAATGCCGTAGCTATAATCGGTGGCTTAGATTGTTTGTCGGTAAATTCCATCTTTAAATTTGCAAATTTCATGATTTTAATTGCCGTTTTGTCATTCCGGTCTCCAATTCCATCATTCAGTTTGTCATTCTCGTCTCGTCTAGCCCAACGGTCCCCATTTCTTTCTGCAGATCGCAAACTAGGGGAACACAAAGGAATTCTGACGCCTCACGTCTGGCCGTCATCGGACAAGAAGGAAGTCATCTCTGCCAATGACCTCACACCTGCTGATAGCCCCACACAACAAGACACAGTCCAGAGTTTTTGACTTCTGGTACCTAGCTACAACCCCCCGGAAGATGTAAAAAACACCTCATTCAGGACACCCATGGCATCTCAAGCCTCGTGGCCACCTCCCTACGGATGCCACCTATCCAAGGCAGTCCCCCGGGACTAAGACAGGTCCCTATAGAGGATGGCAGTGACCTGGTCCAACCAGGCCACATTATCCTGGTATGTGAAGTAAACTCGCCCACAACGCCTGGCGTCTACTGCATTCAACCTACCCCAGACGGTTACTACTAAATGCAAATTCCCCTGCGCCTATTTGCTACTTCGCTGAAAAGACTTGATCAACCGTAGTGCACCCTGACCTCCCACAATGCCTACCGCCATAGCCGCCATGATCGTCCTTCTTTTCTCAGCGCCGCTATGAAACGGACGTGCCCTTCACGGGCTCTTTCGATTCTCGAGTTTCCGTTTCCCGCTGCTTATCTAGACTGTTTAGACTTGACATTTTTCCTTTATTTATCTGATTAACCGTTACCATTAACAGTTTTTTATTTTGTGTGCCTGTTTTTGGTATTTTTCTTTCTCGTTTTTTCTTTGTGCATCCTACAGGTACCGCGGCCCTACATCGCCGCGGTCTACGTGTATTCTCCTACGTGATGCCGGGGTATGCACAGCTGGCTCTGTGCTTACGACCCGATGAAAGGCCTATATGCGGGGGGAATGGATTGAGAGTTTACCCTCATTCCCGCCGCGGTACAGCAAATCGGAATGGCCGAGTTTGGGTTCGTCCCCTCATTCCGGGCTACTGCTGCTACCACTGCCAGTCCGAAGGAATTCCGGGCGGTTAGATGCTAGGCATGCCTTGAAGGCTACGCGTCTAATCGTCCCGAAGAGGCCTACGGCCGGGGGTAGCTCGATACCACGGTCGCTACCAGAGCGAAGGGAGAACGCTCGCTACCAGAAGCGACGAAGGATGCCGCCACATCTGACTGACTGGCCCGGGCGTAACAAGCTCCTTTTTAGGCTCCATGTTACGACCCGCTGAACAGAGGCTATGACTCCCGGGGTAAGAGCCACGATGTGCCTACGCCTCCTCCATGTCTGGCCCGACTCCATTGCGGACGTCGCAGGAATGCTCCATGACGACCCTCCGCTACGGCCACGGGACTGGCCCCGCCTACGTGGGTCCCCACTACCTGTCGCCCTGCTCTCCATTCAGCACTCCACGCCTTTGTCCGACTCTACCAGAGCGGAGGGCTATGGAATTTCTGCACTCTATTCATCGGCCACGCCGGCCCTGCCCTTCGGGACAATGCGGGCTCCATCGTAATCCGGCCGCCTTTGTCCGACTCTACCCGAGCGGAAAGCGGACCGCTTGTACCAACGGCCGTACTACTCAACGACCACAACACCCTGTTCTATACCACTGGAAACAGCGTGTTTTTTCTTGTGCTCTGAAACTACGTTCTTCTGCACCATCATGGCTCAGAATGCTCAACGTGGGGACGACCCCGACGTTCACACGATGTCTCTTGCGGGCTCTCCTTCCACCGAGTCAGCCCCACCTTTGACTGGCGATGATTTCCCGGTAATTCCTGTGGAACCTCCACGCCTGCCACATCGTCGGGGATTTAAACCACCGCCTCCCGGGGCCACAACGGGCGCTACTCCCACGGCCCCTCCTGCTACCAGGGCTCCGCCTGCAACCCGGAAAAGGAAGGTGAACTGCCCTTCTCCTTCGCCGGCCCCGCCGGCAGCCAAGAAGAAACGACAGGTGGAACCCCAGCAACAACCGGAATGGATGGCGGCCTTCCAGTCCATCAACGAGGCCCTGTCCTCTATCGCCAAGAATATGGCTGACAGGCCCCCTCCAGCCTCTACTGCTCCTGACCCGGACCCTCTGGACCTGGCTTCACCATCTGCACCCGAAGGTCATGACGGCGTTCAGGAGATCGATGTGACGTCCATTTCATCGAATGTTTCTCAACGCTCACGTCCTGCCTCACGGGAGAACAACCCGACGGCCCCGCGATCTGCGTCGCCGTGCACGTCTTCAGACGATGGAGAAATCGCATCGGCTGGTGACCTTACCCCAAATGAGAGTCGCCTTCGCCTGCTACAGCGAGACATGATACAGGTCCTGGGCCTACCCGAAGGCACCTCGCCCCCGGAAGACACCGGACACACCTCCTTTAAGAGGCATGCGTCTCATCTTGAATCCTCCGGGCCGACCTTTCCAGAGATACCATTAGACCGGTCATGCGTCAATATGTTCAAGACCATCTCCAAGTCCAAGCCGTGGCGTCCCTCCTCTAAGAGATCGCTCAGCTACTACCACTTCCCGTCAGAGGACTCGGAGAACTTCCTCTCTACCCCGGCCATCCCGGAACCTGCTAAAGACAAAATCACGGCAGACTCCGGCAAACCATCGATCAAGGCGGTCTTCCGGGACAAGGACAAGGCCCTGATAGAGTCAACGATGTCCAAGCTCGACAAGGCATCTCGTCACGGTCTCCGTTGCACGGCCTTTCTTCTCCTTCTGTCCGAGTACATCGCCCGGGCCTGTGAGGAGAACTCCCCTGTTGCTCCGGATTTTGCCGCCCTCGCCCTCCGAGGTCTCGACGACGGCCTGAACTCCCTATTCGAGCAGTTTTCACGCATTGCCTGCCTCACGACGTCTGCACGCCGTTCCAACGCAGTAGAGGCGATGCATATCCCGCACGAAGGAGTGAAGACCAGACTTCGGGAACTTCCTCTCTTCGGCAAGGACCTCTTCGGTGGAAAATTCCTGGAGCTCCTCGAAACGGAAGTCAAACGCATAGATACTACCAACAAGCTTTCGCTTCGCCCGACTCCGGCAGCGAAACCTCCTCAGTCCCAACCACGTCGAGGCTCCTACCGCCCGCGTGCTCCGGCCATCCAGGATCGACAGACGGACAGACAGACGCGTCAGTCCTTTCGCCCCCCACTCCGTCGCCAGAACCAACGCCCGTCGACACCGGCAGCCAGACAGAACGACACACGCCAGAGACGTGGGTCCTCATCGCGCACCCCCCGCTCATTCGGGGGGCGGCGGCGGTGACTGTTCCGCTTCTCCTTCTATGACCGTCGATCCCGAACCCGTCGGCGGCCGCCTACAGTCTTTCGTAGGGTTCTGGCGGGAGATCTCCAAGGACGGATGGGTCCTTACTACTCTCACGGACGGATACTCCCTCGAGTTCACAAGCACCCCTCCATCCAAGGCAATCCCAAGGGAGACCCCAGTACCACGCGAACTGGATCAACGCCTGGCACTGGAGTCGGAGATAGACGCCCTCCTCCACAAACGAGCCATTCTCCCGGTGCCCCACAACGACATCGGCGACGGGTTCATCTCCACCTTCTTCCTGACACCGAAGAAAGGAACAGGCAAGTGGCGCCCTATCATAAATCTCAAACCACTGAACAAGTTCATCCGCCCAAGACGTTTCCGCATGGAAACCCTCAAAACAGTGATGAGCTCCCTGCCTATCCCCTCCTGGGCGACATCCATCGACCTACGGGACGCTTACCTGCACGTGCCCATCCATCCTCGGGACCGAAAGTTCCTCCGCTTCACCTACAGGAACCAGTCCTACGAGTTCCGGTGTCTACCTTTCGGCCTCTCCACCTCGCCTCGGGTGTTCACCCGCGTGGTCCGGGCCGTTGCGGCCCACCTCCGTCAACGAGACGTCATGATTTTCCAGTACCTGGACGACTGGCTCATCGTAGGCCGTACTCGACACGAGACGGAAGCCGCCACTCGTCTGACACTCGATCTCACGACCCAGCTGGGTTTCCTGGTAAACTACGAAAAATCCCACCTTCATCCTTCACAGCTGCCAACCTACCTCGGGGCATCCCTCGACCTTCGCTCCGGCACCGCCTACCCGACGCCGGAGAGAATAGCCAATCTCCGAGAGTGCGCGTCACTCCTCCACCAAGCCAACTCCGCCCCAGCCGTAGCATGGCTCCGCCTCCTCGGTCTGATGGCCAGTATGGTGGACCTGATTCCTTGGTGCCGACTTCACATGAGACCTCACCAGCTCCACCTGCTCTCCCGATACCGGCCAAAGTTCGACTCCATCGACACGGCCGTCGAGGTGACGCAGCTCTCCCGCCAGCACCTCCTCTGGTGGATGACGGAAGACCACCTATCCATCGGCAGCCCGTTCTCGACAAGCGGAACCGACGTGGTGATCACGACGGACGCCTCACTCACGGGATGGGGCGCCTCCCTTCCTCCTCATCAAGCATCCGGGAGCTGGGACCGTGGTTTTCTACACAACCACATCAATGTGCTAGAACTGCAGGCCGTCTTCAACGCCCTGCGTCACTTCCACAAGCTCGTCAGGGGAAGACGCATACTGGTTCGCTCCGACAACACCACAACCGTGGCCTACATCAATCACGAAGGGGGCACACGGTCCCCCCAGCTGTGCGTTTTAGCCTGGCGAATCCTACAGTGGACAAAGGACAACGGGATCCACCTACAAGCGATCCACATCGCCGGAGAGGACAACGTGACGGCCGATGCACTCTCCCGCGGGACGATCAAACCCACGGAGTGGACCCTCCACTCTGGCGTCGTCAGAACCCTCTTCCTCCAGCTGGAAAGGCCCCATGTCGACCTATTCGCATCAGCCGACAACGCTCAGCTACCGACCTTCTGCACCAGGTATCCTCACCCACAAGCCTGGGCAACGGACGCCCTACAGACCGACTGGACAGGCCTCCTGGCTTATGCCTTTCCACCTATCTCCCTGATACCCCGCGTCCTCCTCAAACTGGAGCAGGAGCGGTGTCGAGTCCTCCTGATCGCCCCACTCTGGCCACGACAGCCCTGGTTCATCAGACTGACCAGACTTCTAGTTCGACTGCCAGTCATCCTCCCGGACAGACCAGACATCCTCCACCAACCACGGTCCGGGATCCTACATCCAGCACCCCGGGACCTACACCTAACGTGCTGGACTCTGTCCAACGATCCCTCATCTCGGCAGGACTTTCTGGCCACGCTGCCGCCCTGGCCGCACGGGGACGACGCCCGTCAACTCGCAAGATCTACGACAGCAGAATACGCCTTTTCGCTGCGTGGTGCGTCGACCATGCTCTCCGTCCAGCCGATGCTCCTGTAACAGCAGTGGCGGACTTCTTCATGCACCTGTTCCATTCCGGACTCCAAGTCTCGACGATCCGCAACTACAGATCTGCCCTGGCGGCCATACATGAGGGCTTCGGGGACGGCTCGTCCATTACATCCAACGTGGCTCTCCATCACCTCCTTCGGGGCATGTTCGTCGAACGACCCCCCGAGAGACGTCTGATCCCGTCCTGGAACCTGGACGCCGTGCTCCAGCTCCTCGCAGCCCCTCCGTTTGAACCCCTCTACAAGGCTTCACTGATGCTAACCTCCATCAAGCTTGCCTTCCTTCTGGCGGTAGCTACGTCTAGGAGGACCAGTGAAATCAGGGCCCTCTCCATAGCTGACGGTCACATACGCTGGGAACCACATGGCGTCCGTCTCATCCCAACCATCGGCTTCCTCACCAAGAACCAGTCCCCCGCCTTTGAGCCGCCGGACATCTTCGTTCCGTCCCTGTCATCCCATACTGGCGACACATCTGACAAGCTGTGGTGCCCCGTCAGGTCCCTGAAATGGTATCTAGCCAGGACGAAGGACTTGAGAGGGAACTCTCCCCAGCTCTTCATCACTACCACGAAGCCTCACCACCCAGCGTCGAAAGACACAATCGCTCGCTGGATCGTCTCGGCCATCAGGTTTGCAAGCCCGGAGTGGCCATCTAACCCAGACCAACAAACCCAGCGATACATCAGAGCCCATGACGTGAGAGCGGTCTCCTCATCCTGGTCCTACTTCAGAGGAGTCCCGGTCTCGAACATCTGCAAGGCTGCTTGCTGGAAATGCCCTTCCACCTTCACCACTTGCTATCTGAAAGACGTCCTACGAGCCGACTCTGCTCACGCCAGGGCGCTCCTGGCCTCATCTGCTCACGAGCCAGGAACCACTCAGACTTCCCATCGAACGGATGGAACCCACACAGACTAACTCATGATGGGTATTATACCTGCTGGTTTTTACCCTCACCTGCTCACCTGGCTCATAGCCTCCCATACCTTTCTAGCTCTCTTCATAGCCAACCCTCCACCGCTATACGGTGCCACTCTGCATTTAGTAGTAACCGTCTGGGGTAGGTTGAATGCAGTAGACTCTCCCCACCTCTTGTGGGTTGAGTCTACTAGTTCATACCTACCCCAGACGGTTGCGTCCCGCCCGTCCTCCCCACTTTTGGCTTGAGCCTCCTGGCTTCGAAAAGAAGGACGATCATGGCGGCTATGGCGGTAGGCATTGTGGGAGGTCAGGGTGCACTACGGTTGATCAAGTCTTTTCAGCGAAGTAGCAAATAGGCGCAGGGGAATTTGCATTTAGTAGTAACCGTCTGGGGTAGGTATGAACTAGTAGACTCAACCCACAAGAGGTGGGGAGATTCTACGCCCAGATCTCGATGAAAGACCGAACCACGTGTTCAAACGGTCCATTTGGAGCAATCTCTGGACATCCCCCTCATGGCAAACCAACACGCTGGATGTCAATCACATCCCCAGTGTAGGCATGAAGGCCCGACTCCAAGAACTCCAACCCTACAACTAGGATCAACTTGTGGGAATAGTCCCTGGTGAGGTTTGAACCCGGGTCGACCGGACTGGCGCCATGAGTAGGCCATCACTCCGTACCAGCGAAGAAACCACAACCAATGTGAGACTCTTAGCATCCCTGAAACCCACATGCCAGCACTTCCACGTATACCGGCAGCAGCAAGCAAGTACACGTACACGCCTGCTCCTGACCTGTCACCCACAGCGGGTGGGTTGTGCCCCTCTGACCTGCGTCCCCGCCCTGGATCATCCAGGGGACACCGGCAAGGACACCACCTCACTTTACCTTTCACTTCTCGACCGCCAATAACGAGACTATAATGTGACTGAGACTCTCGCCTGCCCTCCTACATAGCATGACGTATCATGTACAAGCCACCTTAGGCGCCCCGTGTCACCCCCAAGGACAGTATTGGCAGCACCTTACACCAAGCACTGGACACACGCCTCCAATAGTCATGCATACAGGCAGGAAACTTCTCACCACCGTCGAGAGGCAAACTAAGGGGCTCGGCCCGGACCAGTTGCCCAACTACCCGGGCCAGACACCCTCAATTACACATGGCAGGGGACCTACACCTGGCCCCCAAAACCATCACCCAATGCGCTGGATATCATACATGGAGCCCTTACTTCAGCAGGGTCTCACAGCGATGCCTCTCTCATGGCTACAAGGGGACTGTTTATACCTTCCCCAATGTGGTGCTACGAGGATGCTCCCTCTCCTTCTCCTACTGATGCACCACTAACGGCTATGGCGGACCTCTGCCTATGTATGCACCAGCTCCACACCAGGCTCCAAGTTTCTTCTATCCGCAGCTACAGGTCTGCTGTGACTTACACGCGAAGGTTTTGAGGATGGTCCTCCCTTCTCAACCAACATGGCCCATGCACAACCTCCTATGGGGCACGTTTACTGAACTCCCCCTTGTGCACTACCATCAACTCACCTTCCTCCTATCGGTGGTTACGCCTATGAGGACCAGTGTGATCAGGGCTCTATCGATAGCACATATGCTGGACGGTACACAGTGTTTGACTCCTTCCTTTTATTGGCTTCCTCACCAGGAACCAATGCCTTCTCTTCAAGCCACCAGATATCTCTGTACCCACTCAGGCATTGCACTCTGGTGATCCGTCGGCAAGCTAGGGTGCCACGTCGGGGGCCTGAAGTGGTACCTAAACCAAACAAAGGACCTGAGAAGGAGCCCCTCTCAGTCCTTTGTCACTGCCATGAATTTCAGCGTTGACAGGCACGTTTATCGCCGGATCGCCTCGACCGTCAAGCTTGCAAGCCCAGTTGGACCATCTAAACCGGACCAGCAAATCCATTGATACATCAAGATGTGAGAACAGTACTCGCATCCTGGTCCTACTTCTGAGTTCTAGTATCAGACATGGGCAAGGCAGCATGATGGAAGTGCCCCTCCACTTTCACCTCTTACTACCTGAGGGATGTCCTGCGGAGCGACTTGACACATGTACGACAGGACGATCCTGGCTTCAGCGACCTGTAAGCCAGGAATTCTTCAGGCCAGCTGACAGATGGGCGAGACCTCCACGGAAGCTCTGCCCATAGCGAACTCACGATGGGCATTGTGCCCATTATGCTAACCTGATTCATATCCACCATACTTTCTTGGCTCTCCATGTAGCCAACCCACTACCGGAATTCAGTGCCACTCTGCATATAGTAGTAACCCTTTGGGGTAGGTTGAATGCAGTAGACTCTCCCCACCTGCTGTGGGTTGAGCCTACTAGTTCATACCTACCCCAGACGGTTGCATCCTGCCCGTCCTCCCCACTTCTGGCCTCGTGCCTCCTGGCTTCGAAAAGAAGGAGGTCCAAGTCAGGGATGTCAGGGTGCACCACGGTTGATCAAGTCTTTTCAGCGAAGCAGCAAATTGGCGCAGGGGAATTTGTTTATAGTAGTAACCGTCTGGGGTAGGTATTAACAGGTGGGGAGAGATTAATTCATGTACCAGTACCGAGTCATTGTGAGGTATATTTAAAAATCCATGAGAGAAGATAAAATTACTCTTAAACGATGAGGCTGAAAGGGACAAACTTTACATGCCAATAAAAAACAAATCTTAGAAATAGTTCATCATTTAAAAGTGGTGAAAACTAGAAGTAGCATCAGTAAATATGAAGTTGAGAAGCAGTTTATGTCATAGGCAGAAAAGCCTTTTGTGCTGTTTCCATTTTTTCTTCTTTTTTTTCAAATTTGTTCTCATTGACATAACACAGGGGTTCTCTACAAGTCACTTCTACCCTTATGACCATGCCGATGAACTTCATTCTTGGCACATAGTTAGACCACCACCCCAAATAGCATGCTGAAACATTTTGTCATCATAACGTCATCACGTTGATGTGCACTATGATGTCATCCTGAAAGCGCAAATTTCAGGGCTCTTTATCTCTGGAACTGCAAGTCCGATGCAACTCAAACTTGGTATGCAAGTATATGGGGACATGTTATAGACAACAATCGCGATCAGGTGTCTATGACGTCATCGTGTGATTTTATATGATTTATTCAATTTTTGCACTTTTGTTTATATCTCGTGAACGACAAATCATATTTCCAAAATTCCTTCAGCAAAATGTTTGTTAGGTTAAAGGCATTTGCCACAGATTTCTGTCCATCCTGTTCACGGTATCAATATCACTGTATCACACACTATACTTGCAGCAACAACCTAGGTTGCTGACTAAAATACAATCGCGTGCTCATGAACATTGCGTGCTCACTGGGAAGTCCCAAATTGCACACGATGACTCATGGGATCGGCAAGCCAATTGGAAAATATTTTGCGCAATGTCTTGGATGTTGACCAATCAACGGAAGCGTTGCATAGACAAAAATGGCACTCATTGGTTGGTGTGGTTAGTCAGCCTCTGTTTTACTCGGAACCACAATCGGCAATTGAACGTAAAATTTAAGGTCATATCACACTGTGATTTTTGTCAAAAAAATGCAAAAATATCAAGGAAGATACAGTAACAATCATATGTGAAATTTTCAGTACCATTCGGTGCCCCCTTTTTGAGAAAACAGTGAAAAACGCCCTTGGTACATGTATTTCTTAAGTCTTTTCACCGTTATTTTTTATCTTTAAAAGATAAAAAAACAATTCGGTCATTGGTTTTACTCTTTTCTTGATAATTACAGCATTTCATGCTGAACAATTTTAACAGTATGTTTTAACCATCACCATCGTTATAACCTGTAAGTTATAGGTAATCTGTAGGTTTCTGTTTCGGTATGCTACCAAAGTATGATACTACCTTTAGCGCTTATAAAATGGAACCCGAAACTATTAACGAGCCTAAAAATGGTCTAGATATATCAGGAATATAATAACGAAGCTCATCTGAATACCAGTTTAGACTAGGGCCTACATAATCGAGCGGAGTCATCTGTCGCCCATGATTATATTTTTTTTTTATCAAACAATCCCACCTCGATCCTCATAACTTTGCGGCAAATGGAGGTAGGACACGTACACTCACATGACAATCTAAGTAAACCAATGACAGTCAGTTTCCCTTGTGGTTATTTGATGATTGTATTAATTAAAAAGCTGTATCCTCTTTGAGTGATCCCCCATGTACCATTCCCAGGTTGCAGCTTTGCTGCGCGTATCGGTGAAATGATCTCTGGGATATGGCGGTGTGTGCGTGGTTTCATGACTGCCAAACGAAGGAAGATTATTGACTATTGGGGTCACCACCAATGTAGGGCTGGATGGCTCAGTTGGTAGAGCGCCTGTACGGTATTCAGGAGGTCGCCTTTTCGAATCCCGCTCCAGTAAATTTTTCTTTGTTCACTTTTCAATGAAAATCTAATTAGTTAAACATTATGAAATCGTTCTAATTTTGAGTTTCTCTCGATCTTCAGAAATTTAACAATCTTTCTCTTATCACCAGAAATAATATCCCAGTTGTCCCATACATTTACCCCAATGATGCATGGTCTCGCCCCAGCTCATGCAACCCCCCCCCCCAAACCCCCCCCCCCCCCCCCCCCCCCCCTGTGTGTGAGAGGCGAAGTCCGGTGTGGTGGTCTCAGCTGACTCCCCGTCTCAGCTGTCTCCCCTGACGTAGGGGGACAGTTCAGTCCAACACGTGCACGGTCTCCTTGGTCTCCCTTGCTGAGATGTCCCCCATGACTACGGTAACTATCGCACGGTACCGTGCCTCATCATAGAGCTAGGAACAGCTCTATGGCCTCATATAGCGAGAGATTAGTTCATGTTATTAATTCAATAATTACATGTACTTTAATGAAGTATTCTTTTGGATACGTAGAGTGAGCATTCTCTGGCGAATATTCGTCAATTTATATGTAACAGTTAGGATTCTTTGTTTGGTTTAAAACAACCAAAAAGCAAAAAGGCCAGTACACCGAGCAATGCAGGTGTCTGTAGTGGCCTCTTACACCATGATAATCTTTAAGAATTGCAGCATACAGGAACAAAAATACAGAGGTCTGACCCAGCTGACTACTGGGTGGTAAGTGAGCCTTAGGAATGTGTGGTCAACTGGTCAGTGGCTAAAGGCCAGGGTCCCTCTCAGCATGTGGTTGTTGCTAGGCAACACCCATGCCTTTAAGGGTTGCACTTCTTGCATTAACAAATGGAACACTACATACAATCACATATATAATCAAAACAAAATAAAAGACAACTGTCACATTTCTCCACTGCTTGCGAGTTGGGTCCCACACCAACTTCTTTAATACAGTACCATGTAGGCATTACTGACTGAAGAAAGTATTAAAAAAAACCAAAAAAAACTAGCTAACAGAATATTCAAGTGTTCGTTCTTCTAGGGATGCTTCTTCGATGCGAGCCATCCGGCTTGTAGCCTTCCTCCAAGCTGCTCTGCTAACATCTGTCCCATCCCTGTGATGGCCTGACTAAACTGTGCAAAGTCTACCTGGGGGGTAGACTGACATACCTCAGTTTGGTTGCTTACTGCAGACTCTGGCAAATGATGCGGGTTTGGATGTTGGCCAGCAGTTGTCCTTGTTGATCGTCTCAGTGGTGGTCCTTCTGAAGTCGGATGGGGAACCAGGTGCTCCTCTGTCTCCAATGCTTCGACAGAAGCATGTGGTACAGATTGTGACTCAACCTGCGGTGAAGGAGATAGCTGGGGGGTCTCCACTGCTATGCTGCTGTGGTGCGGTTGGACTCCAGGAACTGATGAAGATAGCTGGGGGGTCTCCACTGCTATGCTGCTGTGGTGGGGTTGGACTTCAGGAACTGATGGAGATAGCTGGGGGGTCTCCACTGCTATGCTGCTGTGATGGGGTTGGACTTCAGGAACCCATGGAGATAGCTGGGGGGTCTCCACTGCTATGCTGCTGTGGTGGGGCTGGACTTCAGGAACCGATGGAGATAGCTGGGGGGGTCTCCACTGCTATGCTGCTGTGGTGGGGCTGGACTTCAGGAACCGATGGAGATAGCTGGGGGGTCTCCACTGCTATGCTGCTGTGGTGCTGGACTTCAGGAGCCTATGGAGATAGCTGGGGGGTCTCCACTGCTATGCTGCTGTGGTGGGGCTGGACTTCAGGAACCTATGGAGATAGCTGGGGGGTCTCCACTGCTATGCTGCTGTGATGGGGCTGGACTTCAGGCGAGATGACCTCAGGACTAAGTGGTGGTATCAATACAGGTGCTTCACTCTCCTTGGCATTTCCTACTATCAAGGCCACATCCGACAACGGTTGAGAGTCGTCATTGTTGTCATCTTGCCCATCCTCATCCTGCGCCGCTGGCAGGAGCTCTGGAGTAGTCTCAATCTCTGGCACTCTCTCCCCGGTGTCCAGTAGCTCTGTCCTGGTCATGCACTTTGTTGGTCCAGTACCATCCGCAAGTTGGACCTCATACACATTGGGTTGTGGCTGCGCTATCACCTTATAGGGTACTGTCTGCCAGTAATTACCTATCTTGTTCCGCCCTGGGATGTGGCTCCGAAGTAGGACTCTGGTACCTAAGCCAATCCCTTTATCGTTAGACTTGGCGTTGCCCCTCTCACACCTAGACGCTGCTGCCTTCTGCATGGTTTGGGCGGCGTGGTCTGCTGCCTTTCTCAATTTCTGTTGATGTGCTTCAACCCATGATGCATCTGGTTCCCTGCTCTCACCAGTCCCAAGCAGAAGGTCAATCGGTAACATCGGATTCCGTCCCAAGAACACATAAAATGGGGAGAGTCCAGTAGAAGAGTGTGGCGTACAGTTGTACATGAACGTCAGCTCTTGAAGATGCTTGGGCCAACATCTCTTCTGGTCAGGGGGTAAGGTACGAAGTAGATTATGCAAGGTGCGATTGAATCTCTCGCATTGCCCGTTCCCCTGGGGATGGTATGCCGTGGTTCTGCTCTTTGTAACTCCATAGACTGCACAAAGCTCCTTCACGATCTGTGACTCGAAATTTCTCCCTTGATCACTGTGGATACGGCGCGGGACTCCGTACTTCTGGAACCACTCCGAAACCAATATCTTTGCTACGGTTGTGGCCTTCTGGTCTCGGCATGGGACTGCCTGGGTGAACTTACTAAATACATCCGTCATAACCAAGACATTTTCCCTTCCATCTGTTGCTTTCTCTAGTAGAGTAAAGTCAATGGCCAGGATGTCCAGTGGAAGGGTCTAAAGGTCCAATTTAAGGCAAATAGCACTTCGTCCTACATCCTATGATGGGTTTATGTCATCCCATCTACCCAAGTCCTGTTAGTCCATCTGTCAACCTTCAACCTTTTGACCTCGAACTCTTCAACCAAACCAACACCCCCCACCCCAATTTCTTTCCCCATCCCTGTATTCTCTCCCCTTCTTTCTGTTTCTTCCCTTATTCACCCCTCCCCTTTCCTTGACCTCCATGTCTTTACGTTAAATTCCCTGGTTCAACTAGTGTTTTTGTAGCGTGTCCATTCCTTTCCTCTAGTATTTTGTAATAAATCACAGAAGCAATGCGTGGCCTTCAAAAGAAGGAAAAAACCTGTTGTGTTGTGAAGCATGGAATGCACAGCTCGACCACAGCTCAGTACGCCACTTAAACGGACGACTTTACCGTTGCTGTGCGCAGAGAAAGCATGACGTATTGGTACTATATTTAGTAAGGGAGTCAGCTGAGACCGCCACACCGGCATTCTTCGTGCTCATTAACATAACAACGCAGGAAGCACAATTCCCAGTGTTGTGTTGGAATGGAACATGCGTTAGCGCCCGACTTAGATTACGGCCAACTTTTAGCGTGAAGTCAGCTTTCGATCCGTACCGCTTTCAATATATGGCCCAAGTCTGGAAAGTATTTCTTGCATGATCGGGGTGGGGCTGGTTGCCCACCTGTGCTTGAATACACTGACAGACTCCCATACGGATAGTGTGTGTGCAATGTGTCCTTTATTTCTGTGTCCAATAGTTTTCATGGTAAACTGGTTAGGGAAGAAAGTATTTCCTTGTGTTTTCGCGACATGGTACAATTGGAAAGGGGAGAATATAAGCTTTCTTTTGACACCAAGATGAACCAAATTGGACCATTTCTCGAGCGCTGAAAAAAATTGAAAAAATTCAAGGGGTTGTGGGTCGAGGGGATCAAGGGGGTTTCAGAACAACCCCTTAATAACAGACTACATATAATTCAAATAGGCCTTGGTCATAATGTGTCTTGGACTGGTGGGTTGGTTTCCACATGCAATAATAATGTTGCATTGATTCTTATTGGTATCTGGGTAACCTGCTTAGCAGGCACCCATCCTTTAAGACTCAACATTGGACCCCATTAGCTCATTGTTACTTGCCTGTCATGTCTTCAACACTATCGATCATTAGTATTTCTCATTGAAAAGGGAAGAAACATTTATTGGAGCAGAATTTGAACCGGCAACCTCCTGAATACCGTACATGCACTCTACCAACTGAGCTATCCAGCCCTACATTGGTGTGACCCTAACAGTCAATTATCTTTCATCGATACGAGCAGCAAAGCTGCAACCTGAGAAACAGTACTTGGGGATCACTCAAAGAGGTAGGGCTTTTTAATTAATATAATCAATAATCAGTTATAAGCAGTATGAGTCACATTTTTATTCCTAGGGCCAGGAACGTTGATATATATATATAAGCGTTTGTCAAACAGCAACGATAACAAAAGTCAAATCATCAGAAATCAAAGTTCAATGGGCAGATTGCTGAGCCAGGATCTCATTTCGGCGTTCGGACAGCATAGAGCAGTGAGGTCCCCGGGCGACTTGAGCAAGACGCAGTCAGTCACCACATGCTCCACGGTCTGGGTCGGGTGGCCACATGGACATGAAGCTGCTTCTTGCATGCCCCAGCGTTGGAGGGTCTCACCGATGCGAGCAGTGCCGGAACGAAGACGGTTGAGTCGCACCCACTGCTTACGCGGTAGGTCAGCACCGGGTGGCAGCAACGGGCTCGGCGGGGGACAGGCAGATCGAATGAGAGGTGGACCAGCATCAATACGGTCGTTCCACGCCTTGGGTGGATCATAGTTATTTGCAACGAGATGGGCAGCGTGTCGGGAGAAAGGTCGACGTGACTTGAGACGTTGTTCATTGGTGTGAGTGACATCGCCTAAGACCCGATCGTGGAGGAGGTGACTCGGGTTGTCCATCCCCAAGTTCGTGATGCGAGCAACCTTCGACTCGCGCCGGATGTCAGGTGGCACGATTCCAGCGAGGACGGGAAGGAACGTCGTCTCAGTTTGGCGCAGGCAGCCGGTAACGATGCGCATTGTGTCATTCAGGCTTACGTCCAGCTTCCTTGTATGGGTGCTGCGAGACCACACGGGTGATGCATACTCGGCGGCGCTGTACACGAGGGCTAGTGCTCCAGTCCGAAGGGTAGAGGAACGTTGATGAATAAACTCTGCATTTAAAGGGAGCATATAGGATTTGCAAGACCTAAAAAAATTATAAGATTGAGACAGAAAATGTACTCAACAGTTCGAACAGTGCAAACAGTCACCATGGGAAATCTTGGTTCATTAGATGCTTTTTTTTTTTTCAAGGAAAAAGTGTCTTTTCCGAAGATCGTTCATCTGAACGATTTTTGGAACAAACATAAAGAACACCCTCACTTGAGTTGTTTAAGTTATTCCCTTTCACTCAAAGTATTGTTATGTGGGGTTTATTCACCAGTATTTGGACCCACGGGATCAGTCATACAGTTAACATAAGTACATGTAACAGGACAAGTCAAGTGACGAACGCAGAGTATTATAGAATCGAACAGTACATCTATTTATTGAATCACTCGTGATCAGGGCTCAACACCATCTCATCTCTACTTGGAGGGCTGATCATTTATATCAGAACAGTGAACAAAGGAGTTAGTTATATGTACAATGATTAATGAGCATCTGAGATACCAGCTAGACATGTGGAAGACATGTCATTCAGCAGGTCCATAAATTTGGACTGCCAGGAAGTA
Organism: Astropecten irregularis; assembly: GCA_963971285.1. Classification (NCBI taxonomy): domain Eukaryota; kingdom Metazoa; phylum Echinodermata; class Asteroidea; order Paxillosida; family Astropectinidae; genus Astropecten; species Astropecten irregularis. The sequence continues at coordinate 3,042,168 of OZ020261.1, read as the reverse complement.
GGTACAGTGGGTCCAGGAAAAGGTCGTAAATATTAGGGCCACTACTTGTCATGGTGTAGACAGTTTGTCTGACCATGTCTGACCACTGACCAATATCTCTTAGAAGGTATATGTATTGACAATTGACAATCAATACATAACATCCCCTTTGTCTTATTTGGGTTTTCCGCGTCAGCGAAAACCCTTTATTTTTGTTCTGTTTTTTTTCTTCTTCTTCTTCTTCTTCTTCCATTTTGATTTCCCATAGACTTTTTACAGGGACATAGTACACGCCACTTTGGTCACTTTTAAATAACCAAACTTGGTCCAAGTAAAGTCCCTATAGCGTAGATGTGTGCCGAACAATGACGTCATCATGACGTCATCAGGTGTCAAATTACAAGCAATTTAAATTTAATAATCAAAATCTTTAAAAATCAACAAAAAATCAACCGTTTGATATATTAAGTTGATTCCTTCGCAAAATGTCAATGTTAGGTAAGGTCTTTCTTTGTGACACATTGCTTGACCTCTGTGACCTCTACTTCCGGTCAAACAGGAAGTAGCTCCTCATTTAAAAGTGATAAGAGCTATGATCATAATTCTTTCACCAAAAGTGAATGTTAGGCAAGGTCTTTCTGTGTGACACATTGGTTGACCCCTGTGACCTCTACTTCCGGTCAAACAGGAAGTAGCGCCTCATTTAAAAGTGGTACGAGCTGTGATCTTGATTCTTTCATCAAAAGTCAATGTTAGGCAAGGTCTTTCATTTGTGTTACATTGCTTGACCTCTTGAACTTATCTACTTATTAGTGAAATGACCACAAGGGAAACTGACTGAGTTTTTTTAAATCATTGAAAAGTGAACAAAGAAAAATTGACTGGAGCGGGATTAGAACCGGCGACCTCTTGGATACTGTACAGGCGCTCTACCAACTGAGCCATCCATCCCTACGTTGGTGGTGATCCCAATAGTCAACTATCTTTGTTCGTTTGGCAGTCAGAAGCCATGAAACCACGTACACACCGCCACACCCCAGGGATCGCTTCAATGATACACACAACAATGCTGCAACCTAGGAACGGCACATGGGGGATCACTCAAAGAGGATACGGCTTTTTAATTAATATTTTCGTGAAATAACCACAAGGGAAACTGACTGAGTTTTTTAAGTCATTGAAAAGTGAACAAAGAAAAATTGACTGGAGCGGGATTCGAACCGGCGACCTCCTGAATACCGTAGGGGCGCTCTACCAACTGAGCCATCCAGCCCTACGTTGGTGGTGACCCCAATAGTCAACTTATTAACTTATATTGTCAACTTATTAGTGAAACAGTTCTTCAGCACAAAATAGTCATACACTGTATTTTCTTCAGCAATTATCCTTAACTTTGCATGATGGTAAACAAATACAGTATAGTGTAAACAAGTACATATTGTTTGGATAAATGAAAAGTAATAATAATAATATTCAACATAAACGGCAATTCTATGCATGATCTTCTAATCAAGGTTTTATATACAGTACATGTTTTGTCTAAAGGAAAATTAACTTCTAATTCTATAACTTCTTAGTTACTCAATCTTCATCATTGCAAGTCATATAGATGCGATGTGCAGTACATGTACATTCATGTTTAATTCGACCTTGTAAGTTTTCTCATTCTGAGTGTGTGTTTTCTATTAATCAAACCAGATTCTGGCACAAACAACATCTATCCCATAAAATGAGTAATCTATGATATATCCAATAATACACATAGTTTCTCTTTGACCTTCTTAATATCCTGTCTGAAATATCAAACTTTCTTCATATCAGTGACTTCCAATTTAATCAAAAATCATAATCTCGGTTACTTCCAACTTTATAAAAAAAGACAATCATAATCTGAAATCGTAAATCTCAGCATGTGTTCATATATTTACAACACACATTTGCTTTAAACTAGCATCATTTATAACTGTTATCTGAACTCCTAAACTTTATTATAATTATGTAAAGATTTACATAAATAAAGTGTGTAACATTCTCTTAGGCGTTCCACAAACTGGTATCGTTTTCTTCATGAGAACTTGCTCAATCAACTCTTTGGTGTCTAAATATTTGTCAATGTTCCACCAAAATGAAATGTCCGTCTCCTCTTTGTCATTAAGCTGCGGTTTCTTGAAAGATACAAGAATTTGACCCGTCTTGAATCGAGCTCTGTGCATTGTCATGGTCTTATCAACTGGGGCAGTCATCATTAAGTCGAACTGTGTTTTTAGTTCATCTTTAGTCAGTTGGTGCTTAGCAGCTATGCCCTTATTACAATTTAACAGAGAAATATATTCATCTGAACATATAGGTTCTGTGTTTCGAAGACACATGGTATGTTCACCTTTAAACAAAGGAAGGGTTTGCTCTTGTTCATCAAGGAATTGAAGTTGTGAGACAGTTTGTTTATCAGAATTGTCACTTTTCTGTGTTTGCATGTTCTGTCCCAGTGCTTCTTTCAGTTTTTGTATGTGTGTGATATTCTTTTGGGCACTTGATGCATTAATGAAACAGGGTTTTGCAACAAATTCACATCCCTTATGCCTTGGTCACACCTACGGGTTTTGCCGTACTTGGCCGCAGTTCTTGCACCCGTAGTTACCCGTACTTACATGTACTAGATTCGTAGTTAGCCTCAGTTACATGTAGTTAGCCGTAGTTACCCGTACTTAACCGTAGTTCAGCCGTAGGGTTTTACCCTTGGTCTAGCCGCACTTCTAGCCTAAAATTTTGAACATGTTAAAAAATTTCGCCAACACAAGTACGGGTGGCCACCCGTACTTATCCGCAGTTGTTCGTAGTTACCCGTACTTCGATCGTACTAACAGCTGCAGTTACACGTAGTTCACCCGTAGTTACCCGTACCTACCTGTACTTAAAAATCGGCACCAATTTACTACGGTCTACCACGGTTAAGTACGGATCAAACTACGGGTAACTAAGGGTAAGTACGGCTAAGTACGGTTGCACCAAGGTTGGCAAAGTAAGAGTAACTACGGTTAAGTACGGGTGAAGTACAGTTAAATACGGGTGAAGTAAGGTTAAGTAAGGGTGAAATAAGGACAAGTAAGGGTAAGTAAGGTCAACTAAGGTTAGGTAAGGTCAAATAAAACTAGTTTCTGGGAAATTTCTGGAGGGTATATAAGCTGGATCAGAGCACATGGTCTTCCCAGTCTGTGACAGTTCTTCACCAGATCGTACGTCTTAAATATTCCTCTCAAACCTCAACAACAACTTCACCATGGTAGACAGGGTTACCATGATTAGGTATTGGGGCCTGGTGAACAGAGAGCTGATGGGGTTGGCCAGGGACCTCGTGGAGCTTGAAGAGGTGGAGGCTAGAGAGAGGCAGCAGAGAAGGCAGAGAAGGTGGTGGACTAGGGGATGGATTGCCCGGAGACCCACACTGGGCCTTTATGACACCCTCATGCAAGAGCTCGAGATAGAGGATGTCGAGACCTTCGCCTACTTCATGAGGATTGATGTGGACACATTCAACGACCTGCTGCAGAGGGTCCAAGGGCGTATTCTGAGGAGGGATACCGCGATACGCGATGCTGTCTCACCTGGGATGAAACTTGCCGTCACCCTCAGGTACCTGGCAACAGGCAACACGTACAGAGACTTGAGGTGTGGGTTCAGGGTTGCCCACAACACCATCTCGTGCATTGTGAGGGAGGTGTGCCAGGCTCTATTGGACATCGTTGGACCAGAGGTGCTGGAGACCCCAACAACAGCAGACGAGTGGCTCCAGGTGGCACAGAACTTCCAAGACCGGTGGCAGTTTCCCCACACCCTGGGAGCCATAGACGGCAAGCATGTAGCCATTAAGAAGCCACCCAAGTCAGGTTCACTCTACTACAACTACAAGGGCTTCTACTCCATTGTGTTGATGGCCTTGGTCGACGCCGACTACAAGTTTCTGTGGATCCAGGTTGGCGATGTGGGTTCCAGTTCTGATGGCCAGATCTGGAACAACTGTCAGATGCGCGAAGCAATTGAGCAGGGTGTCCTTGGTGTTCCTGATGCTGCACCGTTGCCTGGTGATGACATGGCCTCCCCCTACTACTTTATAGCTGATGACGCCTTTGGCATGAGGACCTTCCTGATGAAAACATTCTCCAGACGTGGCCTCACCCGCGACGAGCAGCTCCTCAATTACCGTCTCTCCAGGGCGCGCCGCGTTGTTGAAAACGCCTTTGGCATCATGGCCAACAAGTTAAGATGTCTGCTGGGGCCAATCCAGGTGGAAGTCGACAGTGCCACACTCATTGTCAAGACTTGTTGCGTCCTCCACAACTATCTGCGAGCCAGGAATCCTGCTGCAGACAACCAGGTTGCAGACCGGGAAGATGCTGCCCACAACTTGCTGCCTGGCGAGTGGCGTAACCATGTGAACCTGACAGACATGACTGAACCACAGTGCGGGAACCGCGCAACCAAGGAGGCCAAGAGGCAGAGACTCTACCTGAAACACTACCTGTTGTCGGCAGCAGGTTCAGTGCCATGGCAAGAAAGGATGGTGCCTCAACACAACTAGGTGTTGGCACATGGGTGTACTGGCAAAAAATGAGAACATATAGAGCAAATTTGAACCACAGGTATAAATTTTGCAATGGCGACGTCTGGAGACCGTAGTGCGCAGGCGCGGGCGTCACCTGGCCGCAGTTTCGACCGCAGTTACTCGTACTTATCTGTAGTTACCCGTAGTTCAGCCGTAGTTAGCCGTAGTTAGCCGTAGTTAGCCGTAGTTCAATCCGTACTTACCTGTAGTTACCCGTACTTCACCCGTACTTCATTCGTACTTCTCACCCGTACTTACCCTAAGTTACCCTTACTTCCCCGTACTTACCTGTAGTTACCTGTAGTTACCTGTAGCCATTCGTACTTACCGTGGACAATTCAGCCGCAGTTACCCTTACTTACCCGTACTTACCCGTACTTACCCGTAGTTCAAAGTACGGGGATTTTCAATTTTTTGAACTGCGGCCAAGTACGGCCTTAGCCGTAGGTGTGACCACAGCATTAAGTAGATATTTAAATGCAGAGATGTTAATTAAAAGTCCAAAAAGTTCTAATTCAGTAACACTGTATCTCTGGCAAACATTTGGTAGGACCTTTGAGTAATATCCAAGGATATATGATCCAGTTGCAGTCCTTGATGTATCACTGTACAAAGTGAAACGACCTAATTTTTGTGGCATGTCACAGTGTGCCCAGACTGAGAAAAAAGTGTTTTTCAAAGTGTTAAGCTATATTTTCACTTCAAAATATTCTAATTCTCTGATACCAAGAGAACACAATGCAAAAAACTAGAAGTCAAAATATTGAACCGTTTTCTTTTTACAAAGGTTTAAAGATGGAGTAATTTCGAAAAGTTGTTTTTATACAATTACAGGGTGAACATCAGATAAATATTTGTGAAAATCAGGTACTTTTAAATTACTGCCTATTTGTTAAGAAATTTGATGAATTGATATAATTTTCACCTATTTGGTATAAATGTTTGTCCTCTTTCAATCTAGATATAAGTCATAGTCATTTTCATGAAAAAAGAAAACATAAAAATAGTAAAGACTTGGGTCAGGTGACAACACCCTTAAAATGGCGAGGAACTTCACTGATACATTCTACTACCTCCCAAAAAGTCACAATTTAAAAATTGCACATTCATGCACATACTAGGGACCAACTTTTTTGATATCTCCATACTATATATGGTTCGTAGGAAAAATTTCTTGTTAAAGGGGGTAAGGGGTCAATGTCAGTGAAGAGTTAATTCCTTTCAAAACATGACGAAATCATGTCTCAAAGGGGAGGGATCACTGTACTTGATACACAACCAAAGCACACATTCACAGATACCATGCAATCACATCACAATGGGACAACCAGACCACTTGAGTTATATATCAAATTGAGGGTTAGGATATATAGAATTGGAAATTAATAATTTTATGTCGTGAAACTCACAATGGTTACCATGGCAACCACATGCTTACACGCTATTGGATTACACAAATATATGCTTATTATTTGAATGTGTACGCAAATTTTTACGTCAAATTATGGTCATTTGTTGAGCATGAGATGAACAAATCTGATTGGTAATTTTTTTCTCACATCGTTACCATGGCAACCAAACCAGCCAATCAGAAATGAATGCCTCATAATTCAAAAAGTGGAGATCATTTATAAAAAAGTGTCAATCAGAATTACTTAGTGCACTGTTTCCAATAAACTTGTCAAATTTGGTTGGATTTTGATTACCCCTTCTAGAGTTATTCCACATTTCATATTATTTTGTTGCACAATGCATTAGAAATGCATGTGCCCATATGGTTAATGGACCCCAAAACCCATGAAAAATTTCAAATTTCAAATTTCTTTTTTTCATGTTAATTAGGAACATTACATTTCGCTTCCATCGAGCCCTCAACCACCCTCAGGGGATCATTTTAAGTCAAGATATGGATTTTATTCCCATATTTGGCAATCTGGGCACACTGTGCATGTGCAGTACAGGAGGATTTGTCATTAGTTCTTGAATTTTACTCAAAGCCTCATCATTATCTGTGGTCCACAGGAATTTGGTCTTTTTCCTAGTGAGTTGATGGAGTGGTCGTAAAATCGCTTGAATGTTTGGAAAGTAGCTAGACACATAATTAACTGCACCTACAAGTCTCCTCACTTGTTTAGGTGTGGTTGGCCTTGGCAACTTCTTAATTGCAGAACATCTGTTATATGCATGGGCTGGACACAGGGGTGGCCTTCGTGATTTTATGGTTATTCTGTTTCCCATATAGGTTACATCATCTCTGAAGAGTTTGCACTTTTTGGGGATAACCTTCAAACCATTGTCAATGAGGGCTTGGAGAACATGCTCTAAGTGCTGTGTATGTGACTCTTTATCTGGACTAAACAAAATTATATCATCATGACAAGCTATACAGAAAGTGCGACAGTAAGGGATTGTTCTTAGTATGTCATCAATTTTGGCTTGAAATATTCCAGGTGAAATATTCAATCCTTGTGATAGTCGTTTATAGTAGTAGTGTTTACCTCCATGAAAAGAGGCTATGCCTGTATATTTCTGTGCATCTTTAGAAAGTGGAATGCAGTGAAATGCTGATTTCAAGTCAATAACACTTAACACCTTAGCATTTGCGTTTCCTATTCATTTCATTGTTTCGGTTAGTAGGGGGAAGGTATGATTGATGCGTTTAATGCAGGAATTCAAAAACGGAAAATCCGTTACAACTCTCTTTTCATTACTACCTTTCTTTTCAATCATCATAACTGGCGAGGTGTAGGCTTGATGTCCTACTGCTAAAATGCCTAATTTGACTAGCTTGTTCAGCTCTTGTTCAATAAGCACTTTGTTTGGTTCGGTGGCAAAGTAGGGTCGGATAAAGAAAGGGGCATCATTAGCCAATTCAATATTCGCTTCAAAATCTGGGCAACTAGAAAGTTCACCATAGAGTGAAATTGCACTTTGCCCGTAATTGATTAACATTAATTTCCTATATCATTTTATTATTACAGAGTGCATGTTGTATATACAAGTCCATGATATTTGGCTGTCGTTTTAAATATTAAAATTTACGAGATCTTACACAATATTTTCTCATCGTCCGTCCTTGTGTTGCCCGTATCTTCACTTGGTTACACTGATAAATCGAACTTGTGTCCTTGTATATTGATGTCAAACTTTATGATGTAATTTGCTGGTAGAAATTGACCATTGCCTAGCCTGAATCTAATGGATTGGGTTTCAGTTCTGGGACGATTTGAGAGGTATGAACATGACTTGACATAATTCCCTGATATGATGGTTTTCGAAGCTCCACTATCAAAAAGAATAAAGACATTCCTGCCATTGGGCAGATGGCCTTTTACAAAATTCCTTGAACTTAACTGGATGTCAACATCTTCATGTCCAATGTGGGTTGATGTCAAATTAGAGGTACATGTCTAAGGTCGACTGGATTTCATTGATTGGGAGGAAGAACAGTGAGCGCGGCTGTTAACCTCCTCCTCTAAAAATGCTGTTTATGTTGAGATTTGCTCTGGTCATTATTGTGTGATTGTCTGTCGTCTATGTCTTTTTAACGTTTCCTGCAATCCCGCCATTTGTGGCCTGGGATGAGGCAGTAGTCACAGATGATTTTCCTACGGTTGTCATTGTTTCGATAGTTGTTTCGTGGATTGGGGCTATATACCGATTATGTCTGTCGCGACTGTTGCTGCGTCTTCTGTCACCCGATTGATGACAGTTGGTCTGTCTTTCATGGCTGTCGTTGTCTTGTCATCGTGGTGACCGTGTGTGTCGGTCATAATGGGAATGTCGCTTAGTATTGTCTAGTCTCAGAGAAGCGATCTCTTCCCTGAGTTTTTGAATTTCATCGGTTTGAGCCAAAAATGAAACTTCACGTTGCGTTTCCCCTTCCAAATCAGTAAAGCACTGAGCCTTACTGGCAATTGCCTCGCAGTCTGCTGAGTCCGGAATGGACATGAGAATAGCAGTGCGACATTTGGATGGTAGAGTCGACAATAGTTCGTCCTTAATTTGTTTCTCTCCATATCCTATTGCGCAATGCAGACTGTCTAACGCGCTGAAGATATAATTTTGCGCTTTCGCAAGCAGTCAATGTAAGGGATTTAAACTCTTGAACGTGTGCATATTTGGATTTGGTACCACTAAATCGACCAATAATGGCAGATTTAAGGGCATCATATGTGTCAAATGTTAAGCCATCAATCTATAATCTGGCCTGTCCCTGTAAGCTACGCTTAAATATTTTGAGGATTGTGTTTAGTTGGACTGGGTCATTAGCATCATAGTCATGTGCGTCTAGGTAGTCTTGGAAAGTCAAAATATGCGCAGTACAACGGTCTCTGTCGATTGTGTCACCCGCAAAACAGTTTGGAAGAAAGTCGGTCTGTCTTAGGGTCGGGCATGTCGGGGCTGATGGTGAGGCCATTGTCAAATATTTAACAGAACTTGAGGATCGAGGGTGTGCAATACAACTAAATCAATACAGTATTTAATAATGGTAAGGAATCAAAACCTAGGGTGTCAAGATATAGATGAAGCAAATAAAGTGGTAGAATTGTGCATCAACAAATAATGATAGAATAGTACAACTCACTTCACACACTGACTCTCATGGTAGAAGAATAAGCTAAGGTTTCACTTACCAATATCAAGATGGGCCAAGACATATGTAGCAAAAATGTAAAGATCGAAGTACATTAAGAAACTGCACTAATTATGTATGGAATTGCATGTCCAACATGTCCAATTGTTCAAGAGGGCACTAATTGTTCAGAGTTCATCTGTACTGTGTTCATCTGTCGTCGAGCAGGCATTGATGCTTCTGGTCTTCTGCCAGCTTCGGTCCGCCGTTCATGGTCTCAGCTCCGGTCTACAGGTCTTGGTCTCGATGTAAGCGATTCTGGTCACGGTTCCTCATCATGGTCATGGATCATCGTCGTCGTTTCCGTTTCCGTTTCCGTGGAGTCCTCCGGCTAGCCTCAAGGTTCTATATAGGGCCGGCTGTTGGCTGTTGCTGTGTCTTTTACTATACACACTTTACACAGTAGCCTCATCAGGGTCTCAGCTTCATCAGGGGGTCTCCAGCTGACTTTCTTTCATCCAGGGGATGGGCCCGTTGGTTCTTGATGTTTTTGCTATACTGTTCTTTAAATCAGATGCCTTTCGGACTGGGCATTCGGGTCTAAGTGTCGTTCGCAGTCACCTCGGATATCACAGGTGCTGCAGCTCTGCTGAAAATGTCTCTTTGAAGACCATTTAGACTTACATGTATGTACTCACTGTATTGTCTTGAGTCGGATTCTCCACCAATGTTATGTGGGGTTTATTCACCAGTATTTGAACCCACGGGATCAGTCATACAGTTAACATAAGTACATGTAACGAGACAAGTCAAGTGATGAACGCAGAGTATTATAGAATCGAACAGTACATCTATTTATTGAATCACTCGTGATCAGGGCTCAACACCATCTCCTCTCTACTTGGAGGGCTGATCATTTATATCAGAACAGTGAACAAAGGAGTTAGTTGGCTTTTCTGCATAGTTGCGGAAAAGCTATACTGTTTGTTCAGAATTTTTTTTTTCTTCTTCTTCTTCTTTTTTTCCCACGGCCCATAGACTTTGCACATGTTTTCTTCTCTGCACCACTTTTGCCATTCAACTTTATTACACATAGTTCAAAGTTTGTATAGACATAGTACATACAGCATAGATGTGCCCCCACGAACTACATCATTATGACGTCATCAGGTGTCAAATTATGAACGATTTTAATTTAATAATCAAAATCTTCAAAAATTAACAATAAATTAACCGTGTGAGATATTAAGTTGATTCTTTCGCCAAATGTCAATGTTAGGCAAGGTCTTTCTTTGTGACACATTGCTTGACCTCTGTGACCTCTACTTCTGGTCAAACAGGAAGTAGCTCCTCATTTAAAAGTGGTAAAAGCTAGGATCATGATTCTTTCACCAAATATCAAAGTTAAGGAGGGTCTTTCTTTTTGACACATTGCTTGACCTCTGTGACCTCTATTTCCGGTCAAACAGGAAGTAGCTCCTCATTTAAAATTGGTAAGAGCTAGGATCATGACTCTTTCACCAAATACCAATGTTAGGCAAAAAGGTCTTTCTTTGTGACACATACATATTTAGATGTAATGTTGCATGGATTCATAAATTGATTTTAAAAACATGGAGCAGAAAAGTCCTATGCTCTGTTGCAGACAGACATAGATCTTTAGTTATATGTACAATGATTAATGAGCATCTGAGATACCAGCTAGACATGTGGAAGACATGTCATTCAGCAGGTCCATAAAGTTGGACTGCCAGGAAGTAGGTACAGTGGGTCCAGGAAAAGGTCGTAAATATTAGGGCCACTACTTGTCATGGTGTAGACGGTTTGTCTGACCATGTCTGACCACTGACCAATATCTCATGGCAGGTATATGTATTGAAAATTGACAATCAATACATAACAGTATGAAGATGGCGCTGGTAGAAAATATTTCCTCCTGAAATGCTGTATTTATACAGAAATTAGTAAAACAAAGACCGAAAACAGTTTTGATCTCGGGGTAAAATCAAAACCATTCTTCATGTTTGATAAGAAAAAATGAGTTGGGTTTTTGTTATTTTCTCGTGACTCAGATGTTCGATTGAGCTCAATTTTTCACAGGTTTATTATCTTCGTGAAAGCCGTATCCTCTTTGAGTGATCCCCCATGTACCGTTCCCAGGTTGCAGCATTGTTGCGTGTATCATTGAAACGATCCCTGGGGTGTGGCGGTGTGTGCGTGGTTTCATGGCTTCTGACTGCCAAACGAACAAGGATAGTTGACTATTGGGGTCACCACCAACGTAGGGCTGGATGGCTCAGTAGAGCGCCTGTACGGTATTCAGGAGGTCGCCGGTTCGAATTCCGCTCCAGTCAATTTTTCTTTGTTCACTTTTCAGGTTTATTATCATTAATAATAATAATAATAAACTGCATTTATATAGCGCATTATGAATCAAAGATTCCTGAATGCGCTTTATAAAATAAAGCACGTTGCGGTGCTCCAACCGTATTTTAAAAAATTAAAATGAGATCTCTGAAAAAAAATAGTATCTACTGCGTTCATCTTACCCAAATAACATCTTCATTTGCATATTTCCTTAGTGTTGTGAGACAAGTTTGATTATCCGGAATGTGCCCTCTATTCACACAGTGCCTAGTGGTGCCTTGCCTGCCATCTTAGCATTAATAATAATAATGAGCATTTATAGCACCTTTCCAAGAAGATGAACAGACATATTATTATTATTCCTGGTCATCGGGCCATAATTTACATTCCTGAAACCATCTCAACTCCTTGGGGAGTATACAGCCCTGTGCTACCGTATTCAGTGCAGAGAGGGTAATCAAACCACAAAGCCATCTCTACCCTCGCAGGTAACCATTTACATGTGGGTAAAGAGGAGCAATATGTGACAAAGCGTCTTGTCCAAGGATGCAAGCACCACTAGCCGATGGCTGGATATGAACCCACAATCTGTAGATTTACCAGAAGATCTTGAGTACGACATGCCAGACCACTAGGCCACAACAACCCACAATAGGACCAAGCATTAGAACCGAGCAGACGTGAATATTCACAATCTCAAATTGTGACTCCATCGCTTTGTTAGATTGATCAACTGTGGATAATAAAGATGTAGAGATGTGTGTTTAGTTTATTTTGTCCTCTTGATTTGGTAGGAGATATTTCACAAATTTTCAAACATTATTGTCCATTTACCTTCCCGCTTGGGACCAGACTTGTACCAGTCTCCTGCCCACCGGGGCCCCAGGCCTGACCGTATGGCCAAACAGACTTGTCGCTTTTGAACACAGGCTTTGCTTTTCAGAGTAGTCCCGTCTTCCATACTTACTATCTGTAACGGGCAGCAACTCGACAGTCGCATGGTCATAGGTATAAGAGTTGATCTAAGATGCCGTTAGGGGTTTTCGTTGACTCAAAATAATTAATACTAGACAAGGGTCTCGACAGAAGCTGTGATGTACAGGTAGAATAGGGTCATTGTTCACTTCGTTTCTCCACATACATTCCGTAAAGCTCCGTTAAAATTGTAACGATAACACATAAGAAACAACATGAATACATGTTCTATACTAAGTCTAAAGTCTGTCCTAAATGAATCTCATTCTCAATCATGACATGTAATGTATCAAATAAAACAGCTCTAAAAAGAGATAATAAACTCTAAATTTATGATTAATTATAAGTTCTAATATTCAATGAATAACAGAAAAGTTATCTCGAAACATACCTCCTTGCATCTATTTGACATCAAAGATAGGTGATCAACTCTCTCAGTAAATTTTAGTCTTCATAATGTTGCTCAACAAAAAAGGCATGAGGCAAGATGTCAGCCACCATGTCCTAAAACAATGTGCTTGTGTGTGGCTAATCTTAACTCCAATCAAGGGGCACATTAAGGGCGCCCTTTCAAGTAAAAACAAAAGGTCAACATTTACATTGCTCCCTAAATTAGCATAGCTAATTTCAAATTCAACAGTTAAGTAATACGCTTCCTTCCAGTATGCGCCATGTACGCTGTAACTCAATAAATGCACTGATTTGTGATTGTACTTAATTACTTACTACTCAACTACAGTTGATGCAGAAGGTTATCATAAACAAAGTTAACAGAATACTAAGTTCTACAAATAATAAATCTAAACAGATGGATATGAAATGGGTACAAAACAAAGAGACCCATTTACATATGGCTCCTCGACGGGGACTTCCCTGGTCTAATGGACTGGGACAAGTAAGACCAACTTCTGGATTGGTCGCTCAAGGTACTTTCTGGAGAGGACCTTCTTGCCCTTTGCATCGAGGTGTGGATCCCCAACAAGAAGCTTGGCTCTGCGCACAAGACTGTCCTTGCTTGGAAAGACTTCCTCAATACGCGCAAGGCTCCACTGGTTGCGTGGAAGATTGTCATCTTTGACGATAACTATGTCTCCAACATGTAACTCGAGGATGGACGAACCGAACCCATCGTTGTCGCACTTGAAGATTCTGAAGGAACTCCTTCCTCCAACGTGACCAGAACTCATTTGCTAGTTGTACTCTTCGCCACTGCTTTTTTGAGTACAAATCGGTTTGCTGAAAGTTGCCAGGGGGAGGCAGAATCACTCTTGACTTCATTGTGAGCAAATGGTTCGGAGTCAGTGGTTCTAGAGACGTTGAGTCATTCAAGTTATGTACAGTAAGGGGACGACTATTGACTATGGCCGCCGCTTCGCACATCAGTGTTCTCAGTGATTCATCATTGAGTTGGGATGCAGATTGATCCATCAAGAATGCAATCACTCTCTGAACAGAACGTATCTGTCGCTCCCAGACTCCGCCTGCATGGCTAGCAGCAGGAGGATTCATCTTGAATTCAAACTGATCGCAACCTTCTTTCAGGAGAAAGCGTTTGACCTGGTCAAGATTCATCTCCGCAGCAGTCTCATCCAGTTCTGTTCTTGCTCCAACGAAGTTTGTGCCTCGGTCAGATCTCAATCGGCGTAAGGCACTGATAAAGGAGTCAGTACTTAGTGAGGCAGTAGTTTCGATGTGGATAGCACGAGATGTCATGCAGGTGAATAAAACACCATATCTCTTCACTTCACTTCGGCGTTCCTTGATGAGCCAAGGGCCGAAGAGATCTACGCCACAGTAGGTGAAAGGGGGTGCCGGCTGGAGTCTTTCTTCAGGCAAGTCTGCCATCTTCTGCTCTGAGACTTTGCCATACAGCTTTCTGCATTTGACACTGGATATGAACTGTGAAACTGCCGAGCTGCATCCAATTATCCAGTATCCGAAGCTCTGACTTGATTTGTTGTCATACCACGGCCTTGTTCGGCTGCTTGTCTATGACAGGAGCGTATCACCATGTCAGTTACTGGTGCTTTCTTGGCAGTATCACTGGATGCTTGAAGTCATGAGAAATCTGGGATCTCCTGATACGTCCTCCAACACATCTTCATCAATGAATGGATCTAGCCTGAACAAGGAGCTAGTCTTCTTGAGGACTGTATTACGCTGTCTAGCTTCTTCTCTGCCAGTGTTGCTGTCGTTGATACAAAGAGATTTGTAGAACCGTGATCTCGTCAGCAAACACTTTTCTCTGGACCAGTCTCATTATTTCAATTTCAGCTCGACAAAGGTCATGACAGGTTGGTATGCTGGGATAGCATTCACACGTAATAAATACTTCTATTTGCGTTGATTTACTGGGCTTCTTGATGGAATGATCCTTGAAGCGTGCTTTCAATCTGAGACAAGCAAAGCTATTGCTCTCTTAGCACGATGCCACTCAGAGAAACACTCTAGGCGCTCCAGTTCAAAGTTGTCTTCCAAGGCACCTGTTGCCATGGCTTGCACTTTCTTCACCTCTGGGTCGTCTGGGGTGATGGTTGGTTTGGTGGCTTCTACTATCACAATTGGAATCTTCTCCTCCTACATGAATTGTGGTCCCTTCGACCATCTCGACTTGTTAACAAGTTCCTCCGCTGTTATTCCTCTTGACCCATCATATGCCGGGTTAAGATCAGTCGCAACATGTCTCCACTGCGATGGCTTGGTGTGCTCTCTTATCTGTTGCACTCTATTTGCAACGAATACATGGAATCTGCGGGCATCATTGGCGAATGTAGCCGAGGACAACCGAGGACAACCACAGAATACTTCTGTGGGGTTGTCGTACTCAAGCTCCTTCTTCAGGAAAGCGCTGACTCTTACTGACATCACTGCTGCATTGAGTTCCAGGCGTGGAACTGTGACTGTTTTGAGGGGACATACTCTGGATTTTCCCATGACCAATGAGCAGTGAACTCTGTTCTTCACATCTGTCAACCGGAGGTATGAGCACTGTGCATAACCAACAGTGCTAGCATCTGAAAAGTGATGTAGCTCCACAGATTTCACCTTTCCAAAGTCGATTGGTTTGAAACATCTGGGAACCTTGAGTTTCTCAAGAAGATGAAGATCATTCCTCCAGCGTTCCCCTTGGCTTTTCGTTGAGTCAGGGAGAGGATCATCCCATCCTGCTTCTTCCTTACAAAGACTTTGCAGGATCTGCTTACCTATTTGAGCAAGGTAGGGGCAACAAAGCCAAGTGGGTCATACACCGAACAGATAGTTGACAGCACTCCACGTCTGGTTAACGGTCGATCTTTCATGATGATTCGAAATTGGAAAGTGTCGGACTCGATACACCACTGCACACAGAGAGCTCTCTCAATGGGAAGAGCATCGTGACTCAGATCAAGATTTGTGATTCCCTTACCACGATCTTCTACGGCAACAGTATCCAACAATTCTCTGGAATTGGATACAAACTTGTGCAGATGCAATCCACCTTTGGAGCAGAGTTGTCTTGTCTTTGCGATCAAAGTCAATGGCTTCTTCATTGGTAGGGACGGATGCGAGACCATCGTCGACGTAGAAGTTAGGCTTCACAAAGTCTGCTGCTGCTGTACCAAATTCTGCTTCGTAGTCGTGTGCAATCTTCTTCAAGCCGAAGTTGGCACATCCTGGAGATGAGAAAATGCCAAAGAGATGTACCTTCATGTGATATGAGGTAGGTTCTGTATCATAGTTGCCATCCTTCCACCACAGGAATCGGAAGTAGTCACTGTATACCAAATCTGACCGTTGTTGCCAGATTTCAGCTCTGCATCTGAAACTTGCTCCGCATAGCCACGATCAAGTATATTCTGCATGAACACGTTGTAGTCTTGGTGATATTTTGGGTTCCTCTTGAAACGAGATTTTAGCTGCTTCAGACGATTTGCCACTACAACCTCATTGTTCTTCAGATTGGGTGGTTCCAAATTCTTGAACGGCAATGGCATGACATAGTGTCCATCGGGCTGCTGATGTACACCTTCCTCCATCCTTCGCAGAAACTCTGTATCATCTTGTGATAGGGATTTCTCATTAGTCGTTCGCTCGGAAAAGTCAAGTTCCATCATTTTGGATACATCGAAGGGGTTGATGATCTCCTTGACACGGGTTCTGAAGGAGATTTGAACATGGCCTGGTGTGTCTGTGTGGCTCACACCAATGACATCAGATGCACATGGCTCATCCTGTATCTGATCAATCACTCCCACTATCCCCCAACCAAGGTCCGTTTTCTGGGCGTATGGTTCATCTTCGAATGGGGGTATGACATCACGTGGTGCTAAGGCCCGTGAACAGTTGTAGCCAATGAGGAGGCCAACTTCGCAGTCTGTCAATGGCATCAGCAGGTCAGCTATCCTTTCTATGTGTGGCCATTTCCTGGCCATGTCCGGAGTGGGGATGTGAGACCGATTGGCGGGCATCACTCCTCTGGAATACGCAGTTGGGAGAGGAATCTTTAGTGGACTGTCGTAGCCTCTCACCATCAGGCCGCTGACTTTGCTGCTGGTCACTCTTTGGTCTTTCGCAAACATTTTCGACATAAGTAGCTGAACCTCAGTGCCAGTTATCCCCAGGGCGACACGCGTACTTTCAAGAACAAATGTTGTGTCGGACTGGGTGTCTAATAGAGCATATATTCAAATGGAGAAATTCAAATAAGGGTGTCAATACATGATCAGTTTCATAGGTGTCGATTTGGCTTTTTTCTATGTATTTGTTCGCAAAACTGACCGGTTTCTTTGGGGCTCTCCGGTTATTTTAGAACCCAGATTATCAATCCTCTCCACGACATCGATTTATAACTTGTTCCTTATCTGTATCCTCCGCGATGAATGACCCTTACCTTTCTAGACAATAATGTTATGCCTCTCTAGTTTCCGCAGTTAAATGTTATACTCTTTTCCCAGTCATCTGGTATATGCCAATATGAATGAGGTTCACGGCTAAACACTGGCATTAGGAACAAGAGGAACAGCTTTTGAGACGAGATGAGTCATTATGGCTGCACCCATGAAAAGGCGAGATAACTTGTCACAAAAGAACACCATAACATAACTGACGATACATTTCTTTACCATGCATGGATTATAAAGTTTGGCTAGCTATTCCACAATTTTCCTTTGCCATGTTTTAACAGTTCTATAGGGAACTGGTCAAGGTCAGCTGTTTTTGTTTTGTTTTGTTCTTTTGGGTCTTCATTTTCTCATTGCTTTCTCTGATTTCTTCCACATTCATTTCTAGTTCCCGGTTTTCTTCATGTCAGAAAACAAACATCTGCGTTGGTTATGGCTGGTTGAGGGTTTCTTTAAAAGTGCAGTTTGCCCGGTGTTTTTTTTCTCCAATCAAGTACATCATTGTCTTTATCGGAATAATTGACCATTTACTGTAAATCCCAAGCTCTGTGGCACAATGCCTTACAGAGAGTACGGGTGCCACCATATCTCTCACTTCCTTCTGGTATTTTAGAATATTCTTAAGACCTTCAATTTGTTATGCTCGTCAGATATTTTTGCACTCTCTTTTTGTGTCCCCTAGAAGGTTTGTTACTGTTAAACTTTGAATCTCTTTTTATTTTTATATGTAGTCTTTTGGACACCTTCCTCCAATAATATGGCTTTCTTTGTTTTCAGTTTCTTAAACTTCAGTCTTAAGATTCCCCAAGAAGGTAATGATCTGTACCAACAATCTGCACATCTGCAACATTACCTTATTGCACAAAATATATGCTCAATGTTTTTGCTCATCTTCAAAATGTGGGATGTTATTGCTGGAGTTGCTTTTCCTATCCTAAATATATGGATTATGGATTTTCTGACTTCACGACAGCAGTGAGTACGATATACATGTAATCACATTGTATCTGAAGTAAATTTGTAGAATACCGGTACTCCACAGGGATGTGTTCTGTCACCTACAATGCTAACTCTATATTCAAATGATTTTAATTGTACTTTATTTTACTTTAAAATATGCGGATGATGCGTTGGATCTCAGATATTGATGTCAGTAGATAGAGGGAAATTGTGTATAACTTTGCCTCATGGTGTATAGATAGTTATCTGCTAATGTAAGGAAACCATATTTGAACTCATTATATGTCATGAATGCTGCTGTTGACATCGTATCCGAGCATAAATATCTGGGTGTACACATTGAAGATTAACTAAACTGGAAGTGCAATACTGGAAAATCTAAGCTAAGGGCATCCAACGTTTGTATTTTTGGTAACGGTGTACAAGCAAAGCAGGTCCGATACAGTATAAAGGGGATAAAAACAACGTAATAGTTTCTACTGTTCCAAAATGATACTTTACACTTTGAGAAAATCTTCCCGTGTCCTTAAATCCCCAGATAGAAGAATTTTGTGCAACATTTCAGAGTTAAAATACAATGTTCTTACCGTTTTGTTGCAAACTTCAAATCAGCCCGTCTGGCTAGTCAAGTTTAGTCTGGTACAGTACCGTACAACCAACCAACATTGTGTAGACAACCAAGTCTACACAATGAGAGCAGACACTTAGACCATATTCTCGTCTGCGCGTCTGCGGCCGTTACGTGCGTTCATTACCGTTTTTACCCCATAATTTCCCTCAAATTTAACCTTGTTAAAAATATTGAAGAAGACACCTCGAATATATTTAGGTATGTTTCTTTATAAAAAGTTGTTTTTATTCCCTTTATAGGTATCGGACCAACGTTACCGTATTTTCTTAGGTACATGAAATCATTTCATGCTTTTATCTGGCAGTAATTCAGTCTATTTATTAGTTGTTCGATCAGTGGGTTGTTTTCAGAAAACAATCAAAAATTTAATCGGATTATCAAATCTCCGAACAGGCTAGTTGGTGTTGATGTCAAACATTAAGACTCATTGTATTGTGTAACAGTACCATGGAAAAGAAATTCTTGACCATAATTTCCGATAATCCTTTACGCTCCAGTGTTAATTTCAATAGGTTGGGTAGAATTAGGTACCCTCAAGTAAAAACAAATCGTTTTAGGGATTTTTTTTTGCGATCAGCCACTAAACAATATAACCTTGGGTTGACCGACCTTTGCAGACAACTGCCTTGCCTCGGGCTCTGGAGTTCAACACACCCTGCCACAGGAACCGCATTCTCAAACTAACGACCAGGGAGTGGCCTTCCATGCCACACGTACCATCCTCAGATTCGGTGCTTACAGTTTTGGTGCCACAACTGGGGCAATGTCATGGGTTAATTGGCCTAGTTCCGCCATACGTGATTCGTATTTGGAACACCCTGCTGGCCATTAGTGGCTCCCTTTTTCAACAACGATGAAGCCTGCAACCTGTGCAATGTCTCCTGCCATTAGTACAGCCATTAGTGCAGCCTTACCGAGCTTGGTAATTTCTGACATTCATGAGCAAAGGGAATCGTTTTCTGTGGAATTTGGTTTGGATGACA
Source organism: Astropecten irregularis (assembly GCA_963971285.1). Taxonomy (NCBI): domain Eukaryota; kingdom Metazoa; phylum Echinodermata; class Asteroidea; order Paxillosida; family Astropectinidae; genus Astropecten; species Astropecten irregularis. The sequence goes on along the minus strand of OZ020261.1, from coordinate 3,022,217 downwards.
GCAGAATCCCAAAGATGCTGCCGTATGGTCAACTGAAGTCCGGACACCATGTTGTTGGACGACCCTTGTAAACAAGGAATGCCTAAAGGGAAACCTCAACGCCTGTGGGATGGACATCAACACATTGGAAGCATGTTCCCATGACAGGTCATTGCTGAGGCCAAGCTGCTGCCATGGTGTCGAAACATTGGAGCATCAAAGGGCTACAACTATTCAAACCAGAAAGGTGCATAGCAAACAGGGCTCATCCTCATGTAATTCTTCCCTGCAGTGAATGTGGAAAATGTTGCGTATCGAGGATTGGCCTCTACTCCCACATGAGGACGTGCTCATCGAAATAAACATAAGCTACTCTTCCTCCTCATCCGTGTACCTCAATGGTCGGATTGACAGGAGACTCCGGTCACATTGGGCTTCCTGAAAGCAATTTCAAGTTCGGCCGCACCGGGGGAAGTTTGTTCACCGCAGTCCAGTTGTCTCGGGTTTTTTTTTTCATCATTGAAGACCTGTCCCTTAGGACAGTTGGGTTCTTGGTACAGTAGAGATAACAGGTGAATATGCTGACTGGGGTCATGGTTGCTTTAGCAATAGCCACTCATTGAGGGCCAGTGGGAGGAGTGTGGTCAGTTCCAGGACCTGGCATTCCACTTCAGATATTCAAACCATCAACACGTGTTGCTGTTATACTATTAGCTAGCACTCTATGTGCAAACAAAAAACCGTTGACTTATATTGTTTTTCAACCAATCTTTTGCTTCCGATTATCATAATTGTCTTTTTCCAATTCTAAATCATGACTAGTCTCAAGCAAGTGCCACCACAGCAGATAACATATCTGGGTTTTTTCATCAATTCCAAGGCCATCACTTTGTCCTCACCTCAGGAGTTCATAAAGGTATTGTAACACTATCAACAAAGGTGTTATAGATCTGACCGTCTTAACGTACATGGTTTGACAAACTGCTTGGTCGCTTAACATTCGAAGCTGTGCTCCCATCACCACATACCACAGTTTTGAATTAGACAGGAACCTCACCACGTGGTCAGACTAATTGCTTCAGGGTTGGAGTGAATGTCTGGCAGAACAGTGCCGTGGCCATTGGTCTGATATCAGAGATGTGAAAGAAATCATTGGATATGGCTGTAGTTCTTGTGACTCCAGTGTGGGAATCACAAGCTTGGTATCATCACTTGGTGAAACTTACTTACCGCAGTCCTCCCAGTCAGTGTTTCGACGTTATCAATCTGCCCCAACAACCAGATCCACCCAAGGAGAATTCCTCGAGATATCCCAAAAAAAGGCACGCATAGGAGCGACTCATACGAGTTCCCATGGCAACACCTTTGTCTGCTGGTAGGTGCTTCCCATCAAAGGTGAAGTTGTGGAGAGTCAGAACCAGTTCAGCCAATCGAAGGAAGGTGATGGTAGATGGGTAACACTCGGGGCGACGGTCGAGGAAATGGCGAAGCGCAATCAAGCCATCGGCGTGGGGTATGCTCGTGTACAAAGACTTCCTGTTCCTTACTGAACAGGAAGTTGGATGGACCGGTGAACGTGAAGTCGGCAAAGATATGGATGGCCATCATTGGTGTCCTTCACGTAGGAGGGTAGTGACAAAACCAAGTCAAGATACTTAGAGATCAATTCAGTGTTCCAATTACATGCCGAAACAATGGGACGGCCCGGGTTGTCCTTCTTACGAATCTTAGGAAGCATGTAGAAAACCGAAGTTCTGGAGAAGGGTTGATGAGTTTAGTAGCATTACCGGGTAGCTCACCTGTCTGAATGAAAGCCTTAATGGTATCAGAGACGATGCGATGGTGTGTAGGGGTGATGTCATGGTCAACTAGTTGGTAGGAGGAGGTGTCAGAGAGCTGACGTTGAGCTCCCAGCAGGTAGAGATCTTTTCTCCACACAACTGTAGCGCCTCCTTTATCAGTTCTTTTGACGACAAAGTTATCATTGTTCTTGAGTGATTGTAAAGCTTGACGTTCTTCCTTAGAGATGTTACGCTTGTTATAGCGAGTGAGAAGTTGAACACGGCGAATGTCAGCGCGGCAGTTATCAATCATGAGATCGAGAGATTTGTTAAGGCCAATGGGCGGACACCAGCTGGAAGAACGAGGGACCAGTATGTCAAAGGCGTTGGCAGCAGGATCATCATCAGGATGAGGAGCTCTAGACAGTCTATCGACTTTATCATGGAAAAAAGCCTTTAAGGCGTAGACGCCGAAAAAACTGTTCAATATCCTGCCGTGTAGAGAACTCGTCAATGGTTGCATTCAGTGGGACAAAGTTCAGTCCACGCTGGAGGACGGAACGTTGGGCGTTAGTCGGATGTCGATCAGGGGGAATGGGTGACGACCAAATGTTCAGTATTAGAAGCAAGAAGTGGCTCTATTGAGGTAGGCTGGCTGGGTTCGGGGCACCAAGGATTCAACTTGGTTTCCTATTCTTGACTGCACACAACTCTGTGTGTAGCTCACAATTCAGGTCATGAATAATACCACGAATCAAATATGCTTGTTGGCCTGTGGTCACAGAATACAGTTGTTGACGAGCACTACAGATCTTGGCATTGGTAGATCGGATCTTAGCACAGAAAGTATCCAAAGTACATTTTACGGGAAGGAGGATCACCAGGGGTGAGGTCAGATGCATGAAAGTTCAACTCAAACCCACCTGGGATCAGCTTCCGTTGTAGGCATGTACTGATGAAGTTCCTGTCGACTGTGCAGTGAGGAGAATTCATTCAAATAACGATGCAATCAGATGAATGGATTTTTCCCTCCGTCGGGGCTACGCAAGATCTCACTTTCTCGTGACGTCGCCATGAAAAAAGCCCCACCTATAACAGCAAGACCGCATCCCCTTGGGTGTTTACATATCATCCACTCAACTTGGCATCGTCCTAAGAACCTAATACCGGCAATATCTTCACTAAGTCCACAGCCCCACTCTGCTCCTTCAGAACGGGACCGATCAATCAGCGATATCGTTGTGCGGTCAAGATTCCCACCACTGGTAGTGCAAGTCAACCCTCCTGTTACAGTTCCCTGCCATCGCCCGAGGTGTCTTGTGCACATGTACACAACACTTGTCATATCAATGGTCCCCGTGGCCATTTTTACATCCGTGGCCACTACAGTTGTACCACCACCAATCTCATATATTGCATCACTTGCACGCGTTGTGGCATGCTATACATCGGTGAGATAAAGCGTCGTCTCGCCGATCGCTTAACGGAGCACCTCCGGAGTGTACGCCTCAAGACAACTGGCCTGACGGTGGCTGAACATTTCAGCCAACATTTCACACTCAACCAAGGACATGTGCGTCTGCGTTGTTACCACGGCCTCTTCCGACAAACAGCGACATTCTTCGGAACAGCGAATCATATTCCAACTCGGCACGCTCCACCCTGACGGAATGAACATTCAACGCCTTTCCATTCCCCTGAAGAAGCTGCATCTCACCGAAAGCTTGGATGATCTATAACTTTATTTAGCAGTTTTTACTTTATCTACTATGTTGTCATATATATAGGGAAATATGCCTATTGGGTAAGATGGTCGCAGTAGACTCGACCCGCACTCTGTGGGAGAGGATTTTCCAGTTTTCACCCAACCAAAACTGCAGCACGTTCATAAATCTATTTTTTATACAAAACCCGAACCCACCAGTTACGCTCAAACGAGACGAATAGCGCCAGTGGGAAATCAAGGCAGAGGGCACGCACAGCATTGTAAATGCTCTTCAAAAAGAGCCAGAAATGTGCTTGGGTTACAAATAAGCTACAAAACATGAAGCCGCGGACTAGGGTTGGACTAACCTCCATCAGAACAACTCATTGAAGAAATACAGGTTTCGTCATTGATAAGAAAGAGGCAACTAAGGTTGCCCTAAGAAAGAGGCAACTTAGGTTGCCTCTTTCTTATCAATGATGAAACTACTTCACTTCACTTCAGTTATCACTTAATCTAGATGACAGTTGGGGCATTCAAAGATGATCGGGCAAACCACTTTCCTCCATCTTTCTCTGTTTTCAGCCTGCCCGGGGGCCTCACTTAACCTTAAACCCGTCCATTCTGTTATCTTGTCTTCCCATCTCTTCTTCTGTCTACCTCTCTTCTCACTCCTTGTACAGTGCCCTGACAAGAAGATCTTCCTGGGCCCAATAGCGCTCCGCAAAAGTGGACTTAATATCTACTTTTTAAGGCCGGATTATGAATCTAGGGCATAAGGTTAGTAAGAATAAAAAAATTCAGCTCTATTACTAATTACCATTATCAAGTCATGGCCTTGAAAAAATGCACGATGACACGTTTTCGCGACTCGGCCGGGGGCGGAGATTGCAAATCTGTTATGTGGACTCGTTTGCCAGTCCCCACATTGTTGGTGTTATGTAGACAAAAACTAAGACCAGCAGCTACGCTGCAGTGCACGCTGCACGTGCACCTCGACCGGTGCCCATAGATAAAAAAAAAGAAAAAAAAGATTTAACTGGTGCCCCAAACCTCACAGTTTGACTGGGACCCAGTCTATTGAAGATGGTGCTAGCAGAATGAGCGTAAGCGGAATTAACGTGAACGGGGGCCGTGGCGACGTGTTTTTAGCCTCGCTGTCCACCTAAATGATTGAATCCAAGTTGTTTTTTTGTCACAAATCTAATAAACAACTAAATAAACCAATATACTGGAAATAATGCCTTTTTAACCTGACCACACAAATCTCTGAACACAACAACGGATTGTAAATCCGTCAACGAAACTGGGATTCCTAGTTTCGTCGCAACGGATTTGCAAATCCGACGATTCCAAGATTCGTTGCAACAGTACCTCCAATGTTTGATCTAGGGTAATTCTTTTGGAGCCCCCCCCCCCCAGGGACGTCTTGTAGCAGAAAATTTGTCTGGCATGGGCCATTCCATACTTTGTGTGTTGTACCTGTTCATTTGAAATTGGTTTCAATTGGTTTCAAGTGGTACCTCGTTCGTTTGATCAAATGTAAATGTTGGGGTCTTTAAGAGGCCCCAGGGGCACATGCAGCAGGGAGGTCCTGGCAGACACATATATCTATGTGTGATACATTACACCATGTTCATGTGTTCAGATATTGGTACCTCGTTCGTTTGATCAAAATGTCTGGCCTGCTGCTCTTCAAGCATACAAGAAGATTGAAATGACCAAAGAACGTATCAGTCTGATCTTGGAGTTGAGTATAATGTTCTTCAATTTAGACAATGCATTGATTGTTTGAGCAATCCTGGACAGTATTTCCTTTTTTGATCCTCCATCTGTGACAACTGATCCTAAGTACTTGAAACTTTGAACAGTCTCTCGCTTTTCTTCACAAATGCTTTATGGTCTCAGATGATTCCCTTTGCTGTTTGGTCATCAGCTTAGTCTTTTCTGTATTGATTTCCATGCCGTTGTTGTTGATGCCTTATCTACATGTTCAACTAACTTGGCAAGCTCTTCTTTCTCCCTGCAAGGCCGTCAATGTCATTAGCAAAACGTAAGTTTGTGATTGTTCTGCCTCCAATACTAACTGATCCTTCATGGTCTTCCAAAGCATCAGTCAAGATTCTCTCAAGGAAGATGTTTAAATAGAGTAGGTGAAAGCAGACAGCCTTGTTTGACACAAATTGTTGTCCTGTACCATTCACCGACAATGCCATTGTTGTACACTGCGCTGGTGGCTTTGCTGTGACCTTAATCAAGTTGCCATTGATGTTGCATGATTTCATTTTGGACCAGAGGGCTTCATGCCATATCCCTATAAATGCTTTCTTCAAGTCCACACAGACAAGAAAGAGGTCCTGTTGGTGCTGGAGGTACCTCTCGCACAGTATTCTCAGGTTGAAAATCTGCTCAGTTGTGCTTCGTCCTGCTCTAAAATCTGCTTGTTCCTCTTTTCTGCTTGAGGCCTGTTAAGTACGATTTTCAGCATGACCTTGCTTGCGATTCTTTGGGAGTGTGTTTACCAGTGACTTAGGCCCGGTTCAGACGTTGTGCTTATGCCGTGTCGAATACAAATCAACTTGGATTTTTGTATTCGGCACGGCATAAGCACGACGTCTGAAACCAATTTGGATCGGCAAGTTGAATTCGGCACGGCAGAAGCTTTAAGCTCGACAGGGTCTGCCGTGCTTATGTCATTTAGCACGGCAGTAGCACGGCGCGATTTCAGACGTGCTTATGCCGTGTCGAATAAAATGTCAATTCGCAGTTGGTCCTGAATATTGGTCAAATTTAGGAATGCGCATGCTCACAATGTGTGCGAGAAAAGAATTGATAAAAAGCAAACAAACAAACAAGCTTATTTCTCGAAACAAAATGGCGTGCAGACCAGTAAATAATTTCCCATAGACTACCACGCAAAGTTGCAAATTTGAAAAAAAATAAAAAATATTGAAATACTCTCAAGTTTCTGATGCAATCAACCGATACAGCAAAATAAAGCTGAATTCTTCAATTTTCATTTTGTTTTCAATTTTTTGTATAGGTTAACATGGCTGAACAGTTCACGCAAAGAAAAATACCTGTAAAACGGCCAAATTTATGTGAGAGGCTACAAGATATTACTCCTCCACTACAATTGCAAAAGAAGAGCGAATTTAGGGGCTGATTTCATCCAACTTGACAGCTCCAATTTAAAAGTTCAAACTCATGGTGACCAAGTTCTATCCATTCTTTCTACAAGGCTTCCCACGTAGGGCTCACCAAACGCTTTAAAATGAAAGATTTTGGGGTATGAAACAATTGATGAGCTCCACGGACTGATTTGGGCGTATTTACTGGTCAAGATTTGCACACTGAGCTATCAGAAAATGAAGCCACTGAATACATTAGATTATTCAACTTTAAATATTCAATGTTACTAGTGCCTGTTGAAGCAGCATTCTTCTTGTTCGTTCGTTATTGAAAATACAAAGAAGCGCTGTTTGTTTTCCTGGCCCGCCATTTTGGATGCATTAAGTTCGGCAACATGTTTGTATTAAGTTCGACGTCTGAAACCACTGCCGTGCTAACACCGTGCTTACGTCGCGCCGAATTGAATTGTATTCGACACGGCATAAGCACGACGTCTGAACCGGGCCTTAGTCCAAGGAATAAGCCATTCTCCTGTCTGCCAGATCTTGTCATGGCTTCTCCACCTGCTTGCATTAGTTCTGCTTGGGTTGTCTGCTCCGACGCATTTTCCTGGTCTTACTGCTGCCTCTACTTCAGTACGTAGAATGGGGTAGTTGGTGTGTGTTTTAATATACTTCAGGGTCCCCTTTGACTTTGTGATTATACAGGGCCCAATTTCATGGAATCCGTTACGGCCTATTTTGTGCCAACAGGCACTGCTACGCGTGAAATCTATTTCATGGAATCCGTAAGCAAGACTCTCCGTTAGCGAAGAATTTCTAGGGTAACCGTGATCATTTTCTGCTAACGGGCTGTTGTATGCATTCTGCACAAATTCCTTGCTTACCGTTACCAAAAAGGAAACTCTTCCGTGAAATACGCTAACCGTAACCAAAATAATTCTGCTACCGTAAGCGAAGACATTTTGCTAACGGTAACGGACTCTGTCCATCTGTTTAAGAATGTCCTTGTCTTCTGTGAGGCATTTCCTATTTTTTAATCCTGTATGGTAGTGGTGCGACCTTTCTTTAAACTGGTTAGATCTTGTACCAGATAATACGCTTTCTTGTTATTGTTCCTTACCAAGGTTTTTTCTTCAATTACCTGGCACTGTTTTTCAATCCAGACCTCCCTAGCTTCCACAATGTCTTAATTAATTTTCTGGTTCACTGCCTTGTTAATCTGTGCTCTTTCTTTTGTGAACATGTCCTTTTCAACACGCTACAAATCAAATATGTCTTGTGTGACCCAAGGTCAAACAAGGTCAGTGAAGCGAATTTCCCTCCTATTATTGTTCTGAATGTTTCTGTTATTTCAGGATCCTTAAGCTTTTCCAGGTCAAACTTGATTCTAGTGATGGCATGCTTATTTACCTTTTTGCGTTTCAAAGGTTATCATCACTAAATCGTTGTCACTTCCTATATCTGCTACTGGGTAGCTTCCTTTCTTGTCATTGCAATGTTTACAGTGGTTTGGAAACGCCTCTTTACCATGATGTAGTAAATTTGGTTGTGATGTTGTTCTCCGCTTGGGCTGTGCCAGGGTCCATGTTCTTGATGCTTTATGTTGAGTTTTGTGGACCATAGGTGTTAAGCAAGCTTCAGATCATTTTGGCTTGCAAATTATATGTCATTGTTGCAGTAGTTTGACCACATTGTATTCTTCCAGTCCTTGTAAAGCATCCTTCCCTTCTTTGGCGTTCCTATTGCCCTGCACTGTCAAAAGTCTTTCTTGGGAGTTTGATCCAAGATTTCTTGTAATTGTTCTTAAAATTCTTCTACATTATTTTCGTCATAATCTGATGTTGGGGCATAGGGCTTGCACTGTGGTGATTTTGTATGGGGCTGCCTTAAGACGGAAGGTTAATCACCTTCCGTCTTATGGGTTGCCAGCCAGTTGCCAGCAGGCTAATCGCCTTCTGGCAACCCATGACTGCGTTCACCGTGTCCTTGTGAAGAAGAAATCAAACTCCATGGACATGTATGTCCCACTGAAGTTCTACCTTTGTACGTCGCAGAGTCCTATGACATTCCAGCGATATCTACTCTTGTAACTTTCCAAATGTTCTCAATGTTCTCACATTCCAAATCCCGATACTGATGCTGTTTCTGATTCCAGGCTTTTTATCTGGTAGCATACTTCCCACCCTCGCCCTGATGTGCATTGAGAGGTGCAGTCCTTGTTAACCCGGGCGACGACTCATCCGATATGGTACATGTTTTAGCCCTTTCATCATAGTGTATCTTGGGCAAAAGAGTCTGGCGGAGCTCATCCCTCTCCAGACTGTTGACCACAGCTACAGAACTTCGCATTGGACATCCGGCAGATGGTAGCACATACGGCCAACGTGTACGTGATCAGTAGCACACAAATAATGGGGAAGAACATGGTCAATCAGTGCTCAAGAAAAGAGGATAGCACCTCAGGAATCAACAAACCACCGGACCTCTTCAGATGACAATAGGTTGCAACGCGTTCTCATTGAAGGCGTCTGGCTTGTTCGGTCCGAGAACACTCGGGAACCCGGTAAGATGACGAGTTTCTTTGAACATTTGTGTGTGAAGCTGCGTTACCATGTTGAACGAAACCAAGGCGTTGGTACCGCCGACTCCAACCAAACCAATTGAATACCCCTTGAAATCAAGCATGAACCTGCCACCGCCTCGCGAGTTTTAGCGTACCGTAGTCTACTCCCAAAGCGTTGCCGAATGGTCTAGCAATGTAGCTGTGTTTTGAAATCGTTGAAAGGGAAAACTTTCTCCCCTCTTAGAGAGATTTTCTCCCCCCTTAGAATCATGGCGTTCTCGACATGTGGTCACTTGTTCTCAAGACTAAGTGGTCTTGGAATAAATAATTGTTATCACATTATTGGTAGGGAGCTTTCAGTGCTTCTTGTTGAGTAGGCAAAATGTTGTGCAAGAAGTTTTGCATGTGTTGTGTCGAACCAATAATACTTGAGGGGATCATCTCCGACGCACTTGGTCTACGAGAATCATAAAGGTACTCCTAAACCTAAGGCATCGGGTCTGAAACAAGATTGGTTATCATCAGAACTGGAATCTCAATCATCACAGCAGCTGGAATATCATTGTCATTCTGACAAGTGTGGACAGTCGAATTACACGAGATAACAAAATAATGTACCTGCCACTTTCCAGCGACTGATGGGAAAAATGTATGGCCGACCTGAACCGAACCGAAGTATTTTGAATGACGTCATAATCTTTGGTAAAACTGCGGAAGAACATGAAGAGAGACTACAGAAAGCTAAGCGCCTTCGCGAATTTGGGCTGAAAACTTTGTACCCAGCAAATGCAAGTTCTTTCAATCATCAAATTAAGTGCCTTAAGTTAACGTGACAACGTTGTTTCCAGTGAAGATGTCGTTACGGATCCTGGTAAGATAGACGCTGTCAAGACATGACCTGTACCGACCAATGCGAAGAAACTAAAATGCTTTCTAGAATTCGCTGGATACCACCGTCGGTTCAAAAAGTGTCAATCATTTAAGACAATAAAAGAAACTCTACTACTCCTGTGTTGGGATTTGTCGACTAGAACAAGCCCTTCGTCTTACACACGGATGCAAGTGGAAGCGGATTGGGCGCAGCCCTATACCAAGATCAAGACAGAGGTACAGTCGTAGTAAATAGCCTATGCAAGTCGAGGCCTCTCCAAGAGGTAACTAAAATACCCGGTTTACAAGTGGGCTATCATCGGTGACTACTTGTACGGTACCAAATTCACTGTCTTAACTGACATTAATCCACTAACCTACATATATCTGCCAAATTGAATGCCACAGGTCATAGGTAGATAGCAGCCCTTGCCAGCTACGACTTCGATATTAAATATTGTCCTGGTTGCAAGTATGTCAATGTAGATTATTCAGAAAACAACCAGCAACCACCCAGTGACGACGACGAGTCATTCCAAATGAAAGACCGTATCAATTTACGAGAAAAGATTGATAAAGACAGCCAGAATGATGACATGAGCACTTACAAAGCATTCTTCTTTGGCGTTCCTATCGCCCTGCACTGTGTCAAAATGTCTTTCTTGATCAAACATTTTTCTTAAAATCTCTACATCATTTTCCTCATAATCTGATGTTGGAGCATAGGGCTTGCACTATGGTGATTTAAAATGGTGCTGCCTTAAGACGGACGGTGATTAGCCTGCTGGCAACTGGCTGGCAACCCATGACTGCGTTCACGGTGTCGTTGTGAACAAGAAATCAAACTCCATGAACATGTTTGTCTACTGAAGTACAGCTTGTGTCCTTCTTGGGTACTTGTTTCTTCAAAGGTCTTCCTTTGTACGTCGTCCTAGAACTAACTGTTCTCAATGTTCTCACATTCAAAATCCCGATACTGATGCTGTTTCTGATTCCAGGCTTTTTATCTGGGTCTGGTTCATACGTCCCCTAGCATTGGCTTCATCTTGGAAGCTCCTAGGCCCAGATGTCATGTCAATATTGTAGCCTTTGGTCAGCCAAGACCATCCTGCAAGGCAACAGGTCTGGTTCACCAGTAACATACTCCCCCCCCCCCCCCTCACCATGATTGGAAGCTCCTACGACCAATACTCGGAAGTCATGTCAATAGTCAAGCCTTTGGTCAACCAATTGCTGCAAAGGGAATGTCACAAGCAAAGTTTGTTTTATTTGACGGACAGCAAGTTGGTTCTGGGCGATCGAGTTCCGACGGTTTCATGTGCTTGTTGCTTATCGGGTGCAAACCTACTGACCAGTGAGCTCAAAAGAAAATTTAGCGGATGAGGCATCCCCGATGTTAAAGAGTGGGATATAAATTGTCACCTCCAGGTGGCTCAGAGGACCAGACCTCACAAGAAAAGAGGCTAGCACCTCAGGAATCAACAAACCACCGGACCACTTCAAATGACAATAGGTGGCAAAGCGTTCTCATTGGAGGCGCCTGGATAGGGCTCGTTCGGTAAGACGAATTTCTCTGAACATTCGTGTGTGAAGCTGCGTTACCACAATAAACGAAACCTAGGCGTTGGTACCTGCGACACAAACCAATTGAATACACCTTGAAATCGAGCATAGACCTGCGCCAGTTGGAAAGGTTCTTCTCAAAGATGGTATATTGAGTCATGATGGTCGCAAAATCCTACAATTTGGATGTTGTAAAAGCGACGATGTTGGCCATATTGGAGAAAACAAGATATTGGACCTTAGCTCGTTCCCGGTTTTACTGGCCACGAATGGCAGTTAGATGTCGAACAGAAATGTCGGATGTTTTGAAAGGTGTTTGAGACGGAAGAAGCGAGCCGTAAAAAGCTGCACCATTAGTCTCCAATCAGAACTACCTCTCCAATGAAATTGGTCTGCTTCGACTTTCTCACCTTTGAACCGGACGACAGCAACACCAAAAACAAAAATTTTCCAACAGACCATTAAACAAGATATGCCCAAGCCTTCCCAACTAAAGAACAGACGTCCCGCTTCGTTGCTCAAGTCTTGTAGGAATCATACTTGTCCACTATGGCTTTCCAGAACGACTACCATTCTGACCAAGGTCTTGATTTTGAAGCGACAATCCCCAATTAAACGGTGTTGTGAGCGTTTTTAACCAACCTTGCTGTGTGATGTTAGAAGAGCAGAAGAAGGAATGGCGACTACACATTGGCCCCCTTAGTGCAAGGTTAGAATTGTACTAAACATACATCGACTGAAGTGTCTATTACTTCTTGATATTTGGCTGTGAACCACGTCTGATCTTGTTTGGTTTACTTACCCTGACTAACACTGCACATGAGAATTACACAGCAGAGTTCAATAGAAAGACTATAAAGAGCCCATGAACTGCAATGTGCCACCATTGACTGCAGCTGCCTAAAGGAAGAAATACAACAAATGATTTCGTGAAAATAATCTCGAAGGAGATCATGTCCTTATCCGGAATGTCGGCCTGAAAGGACAACACAAACTTGCTGATCGTTGGAGTAAAAATGTGTACAATAAATGATGATGCCCCTAAACAATACTCTCCATCGTAACAAGCTTCTTCCATTTGGGTACTTTGGCCTGCTGTAGCTAATACACCAAGACCGCAACTTCGTCAGAGGAAACCATTGAGAATTACCACTCAGAACATCTTATTTCTTATTCTTATTTCGTCTTATACTTCTTTACTGATGATGTAAACTACCCAATTTAGTCTTCCTAAATCCTAAGTCGTGTTATCGCTGCTTACCTGCTGCATAAACCAACCTACGGGGGGGGGGTTTAAAGAGTACACTTGTGGGCCTCGCTCTTTCAATGTTGAAGGTTTTTGTCCCCAGGGTCGTGGAGCTCTCCCAAGTGCATCCATGCACGACCTTTTCACTTTCCGTCTCAATTTGTATTTTCCTGCTCTCTTCGCACATGCTTCCTCCAGGGTTGAAAGCTGTATAACATTCACTCTTTTATATTACTGTCTTGTCTTGTTTTGTTAATATAGCATCCTCACTTAATTATCTTTCCCTGAACACCAAGCCATATTACTCCATATTTTTCTCCACCTTCCAAATTGTTTCTTCCAACTTTGATCTTGTGTTAACCGTAATCTCGCACTGTACACCCTTCTTTTGGTTGATGGGTAAGCCCCAATTTATCCACCGCAGCCTTGGTGCAATAAGTCGTCATGTTAAATCTTATGAGTGTTCTAATGAAATCAAGTTCATCATCAAAATAACCACAAGGGAGACTGACTGAAACGCGACCCTCTCACACCTTTGAATACTGTGAGCCGGTGTCACGAGCTCAGGTGACCGGCGTGCCGAGCTGCCCCACTGCGTACGGCAGACCAATAGGGAGCTGAAACGTCACATCATGCTTGCGCAAAACAAGACGAAAATTGGTCCATGTTATTGGTGTGCTGAGTCTGGTGTGCCCTGGCCTTGGGCCGCTGGAGCAGGAGCAGTGGCTAAACTGACCATTTGTGACCTTGTGGTCAATTATCTGATCAGTAAGGGGTTTGTAAGCAGCGACAAGCCTTAATTTATCCTAGTGTGGTGATAATATCAAAAAGGGATGGATTATGAATAGCTATACAAGGCAATAGGGAAAAGGCAATTGTAAGTAAACATCAACGTTTGAATTTCCAAATTACAATGGAAATTACAATGGAATTATATCTCACGGAATCAACTGTATAATACAATCACAGCAAAATAATGCATGGAACACAGAAGGGTCTCGATCTACTGGGCTGACATGCCTAGTAGATCGAGGTTTTAGTACAGAGAAATACATCCCTTGCTCAACGTATAATGAACGTACGACACTCCTCCCACCCGCAGGTCTGAGGACTTGTCTAAACTGCTGTACGATGTCCCTCTTTTCCTACCTCCATGCACTATAGATCCCTACACTGGAGTTAATCACTCTACCACATAATGTCTATTTACTGCTCCCTTTACTTACTTTCACCATGGAGGAAAGAACACACACGCAGCCATTCTGTTTTAACGTATACTACCGGCCAACTCGGCACGCCGGTCACCTGAGCTCGTGACACCGGGACGAACTCTCGAAGATCATGAAAACATTTGCCTGATAAAGCACATTTTATCTCAATTGTCCGCCAGCTCCATGATGGCATTATGGCCAGAGTCATGGGAAGACGGCGAACCCTCAATCCCTTCCCAGTGACAATCGGAGTCAAACAGTGCTGCATGACGCCTTCAACGACTGCTAGCCCGTTCTTCTTCTTGCTTGTAGTCATTAATCGTTAGATCTGATCATGTTGTCCTAAGAAGGGAAGGTAGCATCTCTCAGCCAGGCCCTGGCGCATGGTGTGAGGCTGTAGAGAGCAGTCTAACCACCTTCTAGGCGATTGGAAGGTGCAGTGTTCATCTGTCTGTGTTTGAGAGGTTCCACAGATGCATGCAGGCTTGGAAACGCCCAATACCGGAGCGGAGTCTATTCAGGCGACACCATTCTCTGCGTGGGAGATCACAGCCAAGAGGGTGGGATGTAGGTGGCAGCATGTTGGAGAGTCTGCCTGCTGGCTGCTGTTATTTCCACTTGTTAGAGAGCCAGACTTTCCTGCTGTGGTTCCTGTCCTCTGCGCGCAGATCTGATGAAGGGTTGTCTGCTTATGAGGCGTTGTCTTGGGAGGGCAGCATTGATCTTTTGTATGGAGAGGGTGTGATTCTTCCATTGCTGTCTTGAGAGCTGCCTGTCTTGCGGCATCATCCCTTCTGATGTTGTGGGGTGGGATACCTGCGAGGACCGGGAGCTGATGGGTGGGAGTGGGTTTCATGCAACCTGTGATGATGCGAAGGGAAGAGTTGAGCTGTGCATGTACTTTGTTGGTGTGACGGATACGCCCCCAGGCAGAGACACAGTACTCAGCAGGAGCATAGACAAGAGCAAGAGACGAGGAGCGGAGAGTGGAGAAATCAACTCCCCAGTCGTGCCCACACAGTCTGCGTAGGAGGCATACTCTTGCGGATGGTTTTACCAGCAACATTCTGCACGTGATGGCGGAAGGCGAGTGATCGGTCGAGATTCACTCAAGGTAAGTGGGTGTGGCACTGAAAGGGAGGAGGGCTCCATTGAGTTTGACTCTGAGCTGACGGCCTGCTTCCTTGTTCAGGTGGAAGACAGAGCTGATGGTCTTCTGTGTGTTGGGTTTCAGGCGCCAGACGTGGTAGTATTTCTGTAGTGTAAGCATGTCTTGGGCTCAACTTGGGCTCGCTCAACTTTCTCAGTGTTTGATGTAGAGAGGATGGCTAAGTCGTCAGCATAAGCATACTTGGAGCTGTTGGTGTTGGGCATGTCTGCAGGTGTATAGGTTAAAGAGAGCTGGTGCGAGGACTGAGCCTTGGGGAACACCGTTTTCGAGAGTTCTAGTTCTGCTGGTCCTATCGCCAGCAAGTACTCTGAAACACCGGTTAGAGGTGATTTCTGTGATGACTTCAACTGTCTGTCTTGTAGGACTCGGTGGAGCTTGAGGGTCAGGCCACGGTGCCAGACTGTGTCATAGGCAGATGAGAGATCGATGAATACAGCCCCGCATTTCTCCTTATCTTCGAAGGCAGCTTCGATGTGGTCAGTTACTGCAAGCACTTGGTCCTCAGTTCTTCGCCCCTTCCTGAAGCCTGCCTGCTCATCCGGCAAGTAATGTTCTAGAACAAGTTCTATCCGGTTGAGAATAAGCCGTTCGAACATTTTCATGGGAACCAGACAGAAGTGAGATGGGGCAGTAGCTCTTAGCGTCGTTGTTTGGTTTAAAGAACCGACGTTTGCCTTCTTCCACTGGAGGGGGATCTTGGCTGTGGAGAGGCATTGTGACATGAAGTGTCTGAGCCATTCAATGAGGCGGGGCCCAGCAAAGGATAGTTGGTCTGGGTGTGAAGGCAGTTGTGAGGCCACGATCGGCAGACGGGGTGTTCTTTACCTCCTTCAGCTTGTTCTTGATATTACGTCTTTCCCTTGTCAGGGAAAGAGTATCTTCCATTATTGATGAGTGTAAGCGCAATAGCGTCTGGTGTAACTGGGCAAGGTTTTTTCTTGGTTGACCTCCCAGTAAGTCTGTTGATCATTTGCCATGCTTTCCGGCTAGAGTGGGTGAAGTCAATACTCTCAACCGCCTCCCTCCAGCGTGCCTTGCGAGTGGCGTCAAGATGCGACTTAAGCTGGGTTTGCAAGCTCTGCGGCGTCTTCAGTATTTGGCGTGTTCTGGAAGTCGTGATGCCTTTCACATTCTTCGTCCCAAGCCAGGGATGTACACTTTCCGACGGCGGCGTGGGATGGAGATTTTTTTGACGCCACGCTGACTACATGGAGAAATGCTGCATATGTTTTGTTGGTATCGCTGGTCCATGGGCAGGGAAGGGTGTCTGCCAGGGAATCTGTCTTTTCCTTGTAGTTAGGCCAGTTAGCCTTGCGAAAGTTCCATCTCGTTTTGGTGGCTGTGTGGAAAGCGGTCAAGCACTTATCTTTCAGGAGCATCAGCAGATTCACATCGCCACCAAGCCAAGTCCCAGCGGGTAGAATGGAAGGTGGCGGGTTGGTGAATGTCGAATAAGAGTGTTAGGTCGAGTTCCGAAGTGCAGTAATTGTAACCCCAGTCAGGTGTGCTGGCAGTTGAAGTCGCCAGCATTAGAGCACTGGGTCTTGAGGAATAAGCGGAGTGGGAGGCGGCTTGTAGATGTTGACAATGTGAAGGCCTTGCACTTTGATGAGGTGCCATTGGAGTTCAGAGTCCTTAGCTGAAGTGGCAATGACGTTACGTCTTTGACTGTTAAATCCACATAAGTACCTATTCCATGGTGCTGGCTGCCTGTAAAGGCAAAGAGTGTGGAAAGCGGTCAAGCACTTATCTTTCAGGAGCATCAGCAGATTCACATCGCCACCAAGCCAAGTGAAGCCCTGACCTTCTCTCTTAGCAGAGGTGAAGCCCTCTACGTTGAGACCCCGGGGGTCGGCATCGCACGGGAGGTGGTTGGAGGCCGGAATAATAGAGTTAACACTATATATTATATGTACAGCTGCTAGACTGAAAGTTTCGTCGAGTAGGGTAGAATAAATCACCACAAGGATGTTGAACAGAACAGATCAGGTCTGATGATGACCGAAAAGTAGACAACCTGTTAGCCGTAAAAAAACGTTTCCAGGGTGGACCACGAGGAGGTCAGTTGCTATGCGAGTCCGTGCTAGGGGGAGACTTCTCGAGACTCTTCGCTGATGCAAGCAAAGAGACCGCTTTTCCAAGTGTGCAACTTCTGCCTCAACATCCCAACCATACCTCCTCCGTCGTCAGCCTCCTTCAGTGTCGGGAGACGGTGGCTGCACCAAGTTAATTTCTGGTTGTTGGCACCTTCAGTTGTTCCGTGCGCTGTAGGTCGACTTGTCTTGTTGAACAGCAGTTCTCCAGTGGTCTCAGGACTCTGCGAGGCGGTTCGTAGGTCTGAATGTTCAGATCTGCAGGTGTATTTTGGACTGTTTGTTTGCATTAGCACAGGATCACGAATCCTGCGGATCCGGATCCCATTTTAGCGTTCTAAGGAACGTGGATCCCTAAATCTCATCTCGGATCCTTTGCTGGTCCTCTGTCTGGGGCGACCACGTGATCTGGAGCCCTCGGAGAGTTCTCCATAGAGCAGGTCTTTGGGAATTCGACCGTCATCCATACGGTGGATGTGGCCAAGCTATCGAAGGCGACGTTGCCTCAGGAGAGTGAAGATGGATGGACCCCAGGTACTGAAAACGATCAACATAGCTCCTGATGTGGATTATCAGGTTGGAGTCGGTGCCTTGTCCTATAACCTTGGTCTTGGCTCAAAGCCTGGCTATGTTGAATACCCTACCGGTGGATCTTTGTATGCAGGTAGACTCCGTCTTCGTTGTTCTTGAATGCGTAGGCCAAGGAGCATTGAGAAGAATACCACTGTTGATGGGAATGGCTCAGATGTTGTTCCGTTGTAACATACAGTGCTATGCATGTCTGTGTGGAAGGACTCTATGATGGAATGCAGTTTTAGGGTGCAGCCAATCTTCTTCAGGAGTTGGAGGAGTCCACTTCTGCTGACAAGGTCGGACGCCTTTGTCAGATCTATGAAAGCAAGGAAAAGTGGCTGGTTTTTGCTCTTGGTATTTTTCTCTCTGACGGAGATCATGTCAATGGTGGTTCTACCAGCCACTGAGACTCGGGGTATACACGGACCTGCAGAGTGGCCGTGATGTCTCTGGCGAACACTTTGCCGTCAGTGCTCAACAGGGATATGCCCCGGTAGCTGTTCACTCCAGCAAAGACAGCAGCTCATGTAGATCTTCAATCAAGGCTCAATTGCCTCTCTTGATCACCTCTGGGGGATTCCATCTCCTGGGGCTTTGTCGCTAGCTTTGTTCTTCCTGATGCTGGCTGAATGGCATCCAGCTGCATCAGGCACAACATTCTGCGTGCTCTACCCAGTGATGTTCTCGCCTGACTTGGTCTTCAGAGGGACGCACTTGGTGGCCGGTAGCTCTCTAGCTCCTACATACCTGGTCTGCGTCGCTCTGTATCCTCTACAAGCTACTAGCTAAGCTTAAGCCAGTAGTCATTGGCTTGTCTGCTGACGCTTGCTGCGAGAAGCCCTGAGTGCATCTCTTGTGACTTCGCCTGGGTTTGTTCAGGTTGTGATAGGCGCACAGCTCGTTTGGCCTCCACTACCAGCTCCATTTCCTGCTAGCTTGCCTCGAACCAGTCCTCGCTCTGATGCTTCTTTCTCCCGAATGTCTCCAGCCCAGATTGGAACAGATCAGTACGCATTTGGTTCCATTTTGATTCCGCAGTGGGGGTGTCTATGCGGCCACTCGCCAGTGCTGTTCTGAGGGTTACAAGGAACTTATGGACTCTGGATGGACTCTGGATGGCTCGGCTGGCGTCGATCCGTGGGAGACGCACGGTCTTGGAGTGGTGCATCTTGTGTTGGACAAGGTTGACCTTGGAGCGGACCAGAATGTGGTCCGTGTCGCAGTCGGAACTGTGGTTGCGTTAGTTGTTCATATCTCTCTTCTTGGTCAATGTCATGTCAAGTCAAAGCTAGTGCTTAGATCTTGGGAGGCGCCATTATACTACGTGTCT
The DNA here is from genome assembly GCA_963971285.1 of Astropecten irregularis. Lineage (NCBI taxonomy): Eukaryota > Metazoa > Echinodermata > Asteroidea > Paxillosida > Astropectinidae > Astropecten > Astropecten irregularis. The sequence goes on along the minus strand of OZ020261.1, from coordinate 3,002,998 downwards.
ATCATTGTGTCAATATTTTGACTTTGATTTCCTCGTGCTTCTCTTGCAGGTGCTCGTGCGGTTGTCTTCACCCTCGCATGTTCCTGAACCCGCTTTTATTTCCATTATCAAGAAGGACGCAGGAGTGCAAAGCACCAGCGAGCTGGCAGGAAGTATCTAAAACCGGAATGACTGGAAGCGACGATGCTCGCTCGTCTGAAGACGACCTAGAGAGATCCATACAAAATTTCATTGTTATTCAAATTTTTCCATTGTCATTCAAATTCATCCAATTGATTTTTTTAGGAGGGCAATTTGTATTTCCATAATCAATACAAAATTGCAGTCATTCAAATTGTCCCCATTGTTATTCAAATGTTTCAATTGTTATTTAAAATTTTCCCATTGTCATTCAAATATTTCCATTGTTATTCAAATTTTCCCCATTGTCATTCAAATTCTCAATTTTTTTCCCCATTTAAATTTTTTTTGGCAATTTGTATTTCCATTCTCAATACAAAATTTTATTGTCTGTCAAATGTTCCCCATTGTCATTCTAATGTTTCCCATTGTTATTCAAATTTTCCCCATTGTCATTCAAATTCTCCAATTTCTTTTTTCCCACTTAAATTTTTTTTTTAGCAATTTATATTTCCATTCTCAATACAACATTTTATTGTCTGTCAAATTTTTTCCATTGTCATTCTAATTTATCCAAATTTTTTTTTCCATTTGTAATTTTTGTGGGCCAATTTGTATTTCCATTATCAATACAAAATTTCATTGTCATTCAAATTTTCCCCGTTGTCATTCTAATGTTCCCATTGTTATTCAAATTTTCCCCATTGTCATTCAAATTCTCCAATTTCTTTTTTCCCCATTTAAATTTTTTTTGGCAATTTGTATTTCCATTCTCAATACAAAATTTTATTGTCTGTCAAATGTTCCCCATTGTCATTCTAATGTTTCCCATTGTTATTCAAATTTTCCCCATTGTCATTCAAATTCTCCAATTTCTTTTTTCCCACTTAAATTTTTTTTTTAGCAATTTATATTTCCATTCTCAATACAACATTTTATTGTCTGTCAAATTTTTTCCATTGTCATTCTAATTTATCCAAATTTTTTTTTCCATTTGTAATTTTTGTGGGCCAATTTGTATTTCCATTATCAATACAAAATTTCATTGTCATTCAAATTTTCCCCGTTGTCATTCTAATGTTCCCATTGTTATTCAAATTTTCCCCATTGTCATTCAAATTCTCCAATTTCTTTTTTCCCCATTTCAATTTTTTTTGGGCAATTTGTATTTCCATTCTCAATACAAAATTTCATTGTCATTCAAATTTTCCCCATTGTCATTCTAATGTTTCCCATTGTCATTCGAATGTTTCCCATTGTTATTCAAATTTTCCCGTTGTCATTCAAATTCTCCAATTTCTTTTTTCCCCATTAAAATTTTTTATTTGGCAATTTGTATTTCCATTCTCAATACAAAATGTTATTGTCTGTCAAATTTTCCCCATTGTTATTCAAATTTTCCCCATTGTCATTCAAATTCTCCAATTTCTTTTTTCCCATTTAAATTTTTTTTTTAGCAATTTGTATTTCCATTCTCAATACAACATTTTATTGTCTGTCAAATTTTCCTATTGTCATTCTAATTTATCCAAATTTTTTTTTTCCATTTGTAATTTTTTGGGGGCAATTTGTATTTCCATTATCAATACAAAATTTCATTGTCATTCAAATTTTCCCCATTGTCATTCGAATGTTTCCCATTGTTATTCAAATTTTTCCCCATTGTCATTCAAATTCTCCAATTTCTTTTTTTCCCATTTCAATTTTTTTTGGCAATTTGTATTTCCATTCTCAATACAAAATTTTATTGTCTGTCAAATTTTTCCCATTGTCATTCTAATTTATCCAAATTTTTTTTCCATTTGTAATTTTTTGTGGGCAATTTGTATTTCCATTATCAATACAAAATTTCATTGTCATTCAAATTTTCCCCATCGTCATTCTAATGTTTCCCATTGTCATTCGAATGTTTCCCATTGTTATACAAATTTTCCCCATTGTCATTCAAATTCTCCAATTTCTTTTTTCCCCATTTAAATTTTTTTGGGGGCAATTTGTATTTCCATTCTCAATACAAAATTTTATTGTCTGTCAAATTTTTCCCATTGTCATTCTAATTGATCCAAATTTTTTTTTCCCATTTTAAATTTTTTTTTGGCAATTTGTAAATACATTATCAATACAAAATTTCCCAGTCATTCAAATTTATCCTAATTGATTTTTTTTGTCAGTTTTCATTTTGTATTCCATTATTAATACAAAATGTCATTATTAAAATTATTTAAAAATTTTAATTTTTTTTTTATTATTAAAACATTTTTTAGTCCCCAATTCCATTAAAAAAATTGTATATTAAAAACTCAAAAAATTCAATTGTGTGATAAATATTTTCAATTTAATTTTGTCCCCGTTTGTAATTTTGTTTCTGTGTAATAAGTATCGAAAACCGGAATGACTGGAAGCGACGATGGAAGGCTCGTTCGTCTGAGGACGAACTAGAGAGATCAATACAAAATTTCATTGTTATACCCAATAGGGTCGCCTGGGTTTTTTTTTCAATAACATTTTCCAAATTGGCTGTATATGCTGATAAAATCCCATTTTTTGGATGAAAATGGAAATAAATTTATTTTGTAATTGATTTAACCCCGATTAATAAATTGTTTTACCCTGATTAATAAATTGTTTTCTTGTACATGGTTTCATGGCTTTTGACTGTCAAACGAACAAAGATGATTTACCAAAATTTACACACAACCAAATCCCGTGTAAAAAAAAACTGGATATTTTTTGAAAACATCGGATTGATTGAGTGTACCAAAATTGCATAGGAAAATATGAAAGAATTAAATATATAAAGTAAACGTCCGCACAAAGTAAATAACTAAAACATACATTGCGGCCTGGAGCATGTATCACACTTTGGTAAAAGACCAAAACAGAAATGTTCACAGATTTACGTATAACTTACAGGGTATGGTGCTGATAGAAAGATACTGTTAAAATGTTTCCGCCTGAAATGGTGTATTTATCCAGAAATGAGTAAAACAACGACCGAAAAATCTTTATGATCTTTTAAAAGATAAAAGAAGAAACACTTAAGAAATACTGTGGACTTTCTCGCTGTTTTCTCAAAAAGTGGGCAACGGTATGGGACTGAAATTTTCAGAGATTACTTTTACTGTATCTCCCTTGATATTTTTGCCCACGAATCTGTATTCTTTGCCAAAATACAAAGTTGATACTAAAATTTAAGGTAATTTTTAGCACGAAAACAATTTGGAAGTCAAAATTAAATTCTGTCATTAAGGGTGAAAGATATTCGAAAAGGTTTGGACAACCAAAACAAAACTACTTTTCTTTTCTTGTATTTTATTGTTGTCCCGAAATGCGTGGGTAATATTCTATACGGTCTCCAAACAGAATCGGAACGTGGATCATTTCTTTTACGATCTATGACAATTTTTGTGTAATCAGTTTGAATAAAATGTACAATACACTTTGTTTCTGTCATTTTGTAATAAAACAATACGGTACACTTTCCTTTCGTGTCTTAGATGGTGTTTAAAATGACCGAAATGTCAGAAATATTGTCCAATCAAGAATGTTTTAGAAGCACGTAATTTGTGTGGGACAGTTTCAGAACCTCCGATAAAATTGCCAAATGGATTAGATTTTTTAGCAGGCTTTTCGGATTCTTTATCATCTGAACGATTGTTTTAGAAAAATAATTTGTATAAATTTGTAGTTTTTATGAATGTAATCATTAGGGAAAATAATAACAATAATTTTAGGACGAGACAAATTTAGGGGAAAGGAAATATTTTTAATAGAAATTTGTTAGCAATGCACAAAACAATTATTAACTGAAAAAAGGTAATTTAAACAAAGGGACAAATATACTATTTGTTTTGTTAAATACGAATGGAGAACATTTCAACAATGGAATCAATTTGACAATATAATTTTGTAAGCACTGGGTAAACAATTTAAATAAAAACAGTAAAAAGTACCTGAAAAAGGACGAGAAAAATTTAGGAAAAATTGTTACATTGGGTACATAACAATAGGAACATTTAAATAACACTAGATATATCAACAATTGTAAAACTGTTGCAACGAATCTACGAATTCGACGAAACTATATCATAAACGCCCTCTGACTCCTAATTTCGGTACCGAATTTGCAAATCTGTTAAGTGGACTCGTTGCAAGTCCCCACATTCTTTATTGTTAAGAAGACAAAAACTAATACTAGCAGCCTCTGATCGGCGGCAGCGAGGCGTGCAGTGCATGCCTGCACATGCACCGCGACCGGACCGGGTGCCCATAGATTTAAAAAAGTCATAATTAATTTTAACTCCATGACCGGTGCCCCAAACTCAGTCTATTGAAATGATGCTAGCGCCAGCAGAATGAACGTTAGCGGAATGAACGTGAACGGACGTGGGCGACGTGCTAAGCCTCGCTGTCCACCTAAATGACTAAACCCAAGTTTTTTTGTCACAAATCTAATAAACAACAACTAAAAAAACCAATATACTGGAAAAAATGCCTTTTTAACCTGAACAACGAATATCTCTGAACATAACAACAGATTTGCAAATCCATCAACGAAACTAGGATTCCTGCATAAAAAAATAAAAATAACAAATGGGGAGAAAAAAAATTAAAATCGTGGCCCAATTTTTTTTTTATTAAAAAAAATTGATTGATTTTTAATTGAGTACATTTAAAATAACTGGGATCAATTATCATATCAATAGATATATAACTTTATATAATAATAGCACTGCAAGCCTAATTTGCATATTATCTATTTCCCGATCAAAAATCATTTAATAATCGTAATATAACAAATTGGAAAAAGGACCCGATTTTTTTCTTTCATATGGTAAATTTTAATAACAATGGGATAAATTTGAATAACAATTGGCTAAATTTAAATATCAATGGCTATATTTCAATAAATTTGAAAATTACTGGAAAAACGGGACAAAATTTTTAATTCGGTAAATTTAAATAACAATGGGATTAATATGAATAACAATGGAATAAATTCAAATAAAAACAATTATATAAAGAATTGGAAAAAGTACCGAAAAAACCGGAGAAAAAATTCAAATTGGGAAATTTAAATAACAATGGGCATATACATATATATATAAAATTATAAATCCAAATTTAGAACAAGTACCCAAAAAAATATACCTAAAAAAAATCAAATTGGGTAAATTTAAATAATGGGCGAATTTGAATAACAATTGGGTACATTTAAATAACAATGGGCATATACATATATATAAAAAATTAAAAATCCAAAATTAGAACAAGTCCCGAAAAAAAAATACCTGAGAAAATTAAAATTGGGTAAATTTAAATAACAATGGGCGTATTTGAATAACAATTGGCTAAATTTACATAACAATTTGCTATATTTAAATAACAATGGCTTAATTTAAATAACAATGGGCATATACATATATATATATAAAATTATAAATCCAAATTTAGAACAAGTACCCAAAAAAATATACCTAAAAAAAATCAAATTGGGTAAATTTAAATAATGGGCGAATTTGAATAACAATTGGGTACATTTAAATAACAATGGGCATATACATATATATAAAAAATTAAAAATCCAAAATTAGAACAAGTCCCGAAAAAAAAATACCTGAGAAAATTAAAATTGGGTAAATTTAAATAACAATGGGCGTATTTGAATAACAATTGGCTAAATTTACATAACAATTTGCTATATTTAAATAACAATTGGCTTAATTTAAATAACAATGGGCATATAAAAAAAAACTTCACATCCAAAATTGGAACAAGTCAAGAAAAAAAAACATACCAGAAAAAAATTCAAATTGAGTAAATTTAAATAACAATGGGCGTATTTGAATAACAATTGGAAAATTTACATAACAATTTCCTATATTTAAATAACAATGGCTTAATTTAAATAACAATGGGCATATACATATATATATATAAAAATTAAAAATCCAATATTAGAACAAGTACCCAAAAAAATATACCTTAAAAAAAATCAAATTGGGTAAATTTAAATAACATTGGGCGAATTTGAATAACAATTGGCTAAATTTAAATAACAATTTGCTAAATTTAAATAACAATGGCTTAATTTAAATAACAATGGCTTAATTTAAATAACAATGGGCATATACATAAAAAAATTAACCATCCAAAATTTGAAAAAGTCTCGAAAAAAAAAATACCAGAAAAAAATTAAAATTGGGTAAATTTAAATAACAATGGGCGAATTTGAATAACAATTCCCCCACCTGTCCTCCACCTGTTGTGGGTCGGGTCCACTAGTTCACACAGTTACTACGATATGCAAATTCCCCTGCGCCTATTTGCTACTTCGCTGAAAAGACTTGATCAACCGTGGTGCACCCTGACCTCCCACAATGCGTACCGCCATAGCCACCTTGATCGTTCTTCCTTTCGAAGTTAAAAACCTCGAGGCCAAGAGTAGGGAGGACGGGCGGGACGTAACCGCCTGGGTAGGTATTGAACTAGTAGACCCAACCCACAATAGGTGGAGGGGAGTCTACTGCATTCAACCTACCCCCGACGGACGGTTACTACGATATGCAGAGTGGCAGCGGATCCCGGTGGCGGGTTGGGTACGAGGAGTGTCAGGTGGAAGGTGGATATGAGCCAGGTTAGCGTAGTTGAGGTAAAATAACACATGTACGATTGTGGTACATTACCCCTTAAGAGCTGCACCCTGGGTGGGGGTCCGTGCGGGTCTCACCCAGGTGTCAGTTGGGCTGAGGAGAAGTCTCCTGGTTGCAGAGTTGTTGGGGCCAGGACCGTCCTGCCGTGTGTTGAGTTGCTCTGCAAGACATGCCTCATGTAGGAGGTGAAAACGGAGAGGCAATGAAACTCCCCTGAAGTAGGAACAGGATGCAGAGGCCGCTCTAGCACCGTGGGCCTTGTTGGGTTAGCTTATCCAGCCTGGATTACCAGTCTGGGCCTGCAACTTGATGGTTGCAACGATCCAGTGGGCAATGGTGTACCTAGACGATGGTTGGCGAGGCTTGGTGGTAGAGACGCACGCCTGATAGACACGCCACCTGGTCTTCTCTGTGAGGTTTGCGTTTTTCCAAACCCTCTGGTTTAGGCGAGCCATGACAGGGAGTTTGAGATAGTGGAACCAAGGTACGTGAAATTCTCCACAACTTCCAGGGTGATGGATGGAGGGGAGACTGCGTCCTTGGGCCATTGACATTCGTCTTCTTCAGGCTGATTTGTCAGTCCGAACTCCTTGCAGGCCTGGGAGAAGCGACTGACAAGCTGCTGAAGGCCGTCCTCCGTGTGAGACGTCAGGGCTGCGTCATCGGCGAAGAGCAGCACACGGATAAGTACCTCGATGACTTTCGTCTTGGCACGGAGGCGAGCGATGTTGAACAGCTTTCCGTTAGCTATGATGTGCATGTACACTCCCTCGTTGCAATCCCTGAAGGCGTATTGGAAAAGCATAGAGAAGAGGATGCTGAAGAGCGTCGGTGCGAGGACACAACCTTGCTTCCACTCCGCTGCTGACTGGAAAGGCCTCCGAAGTTGCCCCGTTGAAGAGGACAGTGCTGTGCATGCCTTCGTGGAACGAGACGATGATGTCCAGCGGCCGTGGGGGGCAGCCAATCTTCCGCAGGTTCCTGAAAAGACCGCTCCTGCTGACCAAGTCAAACGCCTTCGTCAGATCGATGAGTGGCATTTGCTACTCGCGTCACTTCTCCTTCAGCTGGCGTAGTGAGAGGATCATATCTAGTTGATCGGCCGGCCCGGAACCCACATTGGGACTCAGGATAGATGCGAGAGGCTAAGGACTGCAGACGTTCCAAGACGACTCTTGCAAAGGCCTTGCCGACAATGCTTCCCCGGTAGCTATTGCAGTGACTCCCGTCTCCTTTGTTCTTATACAAGGTGACAATGTTGGCGACACGCATATCCTGGGGGATGTGGACCTGTTCCCAGCAGAGGAAGAGGAGCCCATGCAGGTGTTTCAGTAGCACGGATTTCCCGTTTTTAAGAACTTCCGGAGGGATGCCGTCTGATCCACGCGCTTTCCGACAAGTGAGGCGGTCGATGGCGTTGCCCAGGGTTAGTGGTGTGTCAAGCTTCTTCCGTGACTGGCAGATCTGGTATGGCATCTAGCGCAGTGTCAGTGACAACATTCTGGGTTGCGTACAGTTCGAGGTAGTGCTCAACCCACCGGTGTAGTTGTTGACCTTGATCTGTGATGACTTCGCCCGTCTAGGACTTGAGGAGGGCAGTCTTGGTGGTTCTGGGGCCAGTCGCCTTCTTGATGCCTTCATACAACCCTCTCGAAATTCCCAGTTTGCGGCAGACTGAATGCTATTGCAGAGCTTCAGCCAGTATGTGTTGGCGCAGTTGCGGGCTGTCTTCTGGGGCATTTTCCCGGGCAGTTCTGAGGGCGTAAAGTGTGCTCGGTGTGGGCGATGCTTTGTAGGCCAGGAGGGTTTCCTCTGCCTCAGTCACAGGCTCCATTTCTTCCCAATGTGCCTCAAACCAGTCGGTGCTCGTACGCTCCTTCTTGCCATAGGCGGTGATGGCTGAGCTGTACACAGTCACGGAGGTGGGACCACTTGGAGTCTGTGGAGGCATCACTGGGGATCTTCTCTGAGAGAGCATCCTGCAAGGCGCTGACAAACTGCTGTCTTCACTGGGTCGTTTGCACAGCAGATGTTGATGCGTGGACGACCCTTCTTCTTGTAGTGGTGCAGCTTCTTAGAGGTTACACGCACCCTGCTAGCCACGAGGGAGTGGTCCGTGTTGCAGTGGGCACTGTGGTAACTGAGAGTGAAGAGGACACTGGGACGTTCCGCACGTTTGGTGAGGACAAGGTGAAGCTGGTGCCAATGACGGGAACGTGGGTGTCTCCATGATACCTGATGGATCTCCTTGCATTTGAAGTCGTTGACCATGATCGTTAATTTTGCCACTTCCGTGAGAGCCGATGCACAATTAGGCCAGGCCACATGGTCAGCGCCCCACTCTGGCGTTGAAGTCTCCCAGCAAGTAGAGCCCTTCGGTGCTGGGGATCTTGGAGATCGCCTCGTCCAGCGCCTGATAGAACTGGTCTTTCTCCTCTGAGGTGGAATACAGGGTAGGAACTGCGCCAGTTGATGTTGAGAGGCGGAGACGGACGATTCTCTCTGTGCCTGTTGAAGGGGGCTCGGTAGAAGAGGTAAGGCAAAAGTTCTTCACAGCGAAGCCGACACCATGTTGCCTTTGGTACGTCCGCAGACTTCCCTTGACAGTAAAACGTGTAGCTTGCTTCTCTGATCATGACACTATCAGCCAGACGAGTCTCCTGCAAGCGATCTACATGTAGGAGTATCAGGATAGTGCGTCCACCGCAACTGTTCACATTTTGTTACCGGTTTGTCTATGTCGTGATTCATGTTGGCGCCATGGGGCCGTCTGGGCCGTGGCGGTGTACTTATACGTGGCGTACTAGTCGCCGATCCCGCCGACAGTGGAGCGCTGTGCTCGGTAGTGTCGGGCAATACTGGAGGGTAGTCGTAATGATACGAAGTCGGTACCACATGTATATACATGTACGGATGTACAGTAGAGAATGTACTGTATGTATATAATGCAGACACAATCCGTGTGTGATGTACGAGCGTGATTATGGAAGCGTTGCCGATCCTGCACGCTAAACAAACGAACATTGTACGTGCAATGGGAGTTGACACCTGTCAACCGGGAAGATACAAGATAGCGGATGTGGATGACTTGACTTGGTCCACCGTAGGATCCGCCAGGTCAAGGCTGTGGGGAGCACGTGGCTCATTGGTGGTCGATGTGCGCTACAGCTGTTGAGTCATTGGAGCAGGCCAGTGTTCGTCTTCCCTTGACGTGTCCGCGGAAGTGTCGCCGGGCGTCAAGGACGGCACGTAGCACAAGCATGTTGGTGAGGTAGTGCCGGGAGGGATCTGTCGTGATACCGTTTCGGCTCTTGATGTCAGGCAGGGGGTGAATGTCGTTAGGAGATCTTCCTTTATCGACCAGAGAAGGTGTTGGTTGATGTGCTGCGTTACTTCGACTGCGATGCTAATTGAGTCCGAGGCTAGGGCCGAGAAGCCAGGAGATGCGCGCTGCATATGGCAGGGTGATGTGAACTGACATGTTTCGATCGGTCTTATTCCCCGTGAGGTCTTGTCTTAATCCAGGGGGACTACAGTGGTGGAGCGGCATCCCCTGGGGAGATGGCCTCACGGTTTCTGCACTGCCGTGCAGAGACAAGCCAGATGTGGAGTGCCCAAGTTCCTGCTTGAGTTGTACGATAACTGAGGAGCGATGGACTGATGCAGGTCTACTTCCGTCACCTGTTCGGTGTGGTTGTGGGATGATAAGGGCCTTGGGATACTTCAGGGTACTGCGGCGTCGTCACCATTGGTGGCTATCCTGCAGTGTGAAGGGAGCTCGTGATACTGTCGATGGTTGGTTGTATGCCCGCTCCTTGGCTGCTTGGGCATGCTTTATGTCGTATCCCTTCATCTCCTCCTTGGCATCCTTCCGTCTTCGAAAGACGATGTTGTAACTCCAGGAGTGGAAAGGAGTCAGTCAGCATTTTCGAGAGTGGCTGAAGAGTCCAATTCTTGAGTGACAGTCTCTGTCGCACCTACTGCAAACAAACAACGAAGCAAGCTGAGGCTCCTGTTGTTTCTCCTTCCTCCTGGTGCGCTTGGCCGTGAAGTTCTTATTTCTGACCGCCTCGGCTTCCTTGACACACTTCCTGACAGTGAGGCGCCAGTCTGAGCGGCTTTCTGCGCAGCATTCCCATGTGTTCGTGTTGATGATACCCGTCATTTTCATGTCCCTTTTACAGACGTCCTTGAAGCGCAGCCCGAGGGCGTCCAGTCTGCCGAGAGCCCTCTGTGAGCTCTCCGTAGAGCAGGTCCTTGGGAATGCGACCTGGGTCCATCCTCCGGACGTGGGCGAGCCATCGAAGGCGCCTCTCAATGAGAATGGCTGGTATGCTGTACATCCCGGCGCGTTCCAGAACCTCTGTGTTAGGTACCCTGTTCAGCCATTGAATGTTGAGGATGCCCCGTAAGCATCTCAGGTGGAAGCTGTTGAGTTTCTTATCATGCCTTGCGTAGGTTGTCCAAGACTCACTGCTGTATAGGAGAGTGCTTAACACGCACGCCTGATAGACACGCCACCTGGTCTTCTCTGTGAGGTTTGCGTTTTTCCAAACCCTCTGGTTTAGGCGAGCCATGACAGGGAGTTTGAGATAGTGGAACCAAGGTACGTGAAGTTCTCCACAACTTCCAGGGTGATGGATGGAGGGGAGACTGCGTCCTTGGGCCATTGACATTCGTCTTCTTCAGGCTGATTTGTCAGTCCGAACTCCTTGCAGGCGTGGGAGAAGCGACTGACAAGCTGCTGAAGGCCGTCCTCCGTGTGAGACGTCAGGGCTGCGTCATCGGCGAAGAGCAGCACACGGATTAGTACCTCGATGACTTTCGTCTTGGCACGGAGGCGAGCGATGTTGAACAGCTTTCCGTTAGCTATGATGTGTATGTACACTCCCTCGTTGCAATCCCTGAAGGCGTATTGGAAAAGCATAGAGAAGAGGATGCTGAAGAGCGTCGGTGCGAGGACACAACCTTGCTTCCACTCCGCTGCTGACTGGAAAGGCCTCCGAAGTTGCCCCGTTGAAGAGGACAGTGCTGTGCATGCCTTCGTGGAACGAGACGATGATGTCCAGCGGCCGTGGGGGGCAGCCAATCTTCCGCAGGTTCCTGAAAAGACCGCTCCTGCTGACCAAGTCAAACGCCTTCGTCAGATCGATGAGTGGCATTTGCTACTCGCGTCACTTCTCCTTCAGCTGGCGTAGTGAGAGGATCATATCTAGTTGATCGGCCGGCCCGGAACCCACACTCAGGATAGATGCGAGAGGCTAAGGACTGCAGACGTTCCAAGACGACTCGTGCAAATGCCTTGCCGACAATGCTTCCCCGGTAGCTATTGCAGTGACTCCCGTCTCCTTTGTTCTTATACAAGGTGACAATGTTGGCGACACGCATATCCTGGGGGATGTGGACCTGTTCCCAGCAGAGGAAGAGGAGCCCATGCAGGTGTTTCAGTAGCACGGATTTCCCGTTTTTAAGAACTTCCGGAGGGATGCCGTCTGATCCACGCGCTTTCCGACAAGTGAGGCGGTCGATGGCGTTGCCCAGGGTTAGTGGTGTGTCAAGCTTCTTCCGTGACTGGCAGATCTGGTATGGCATCTAGCGCAGTGTCAGTGACAACATTCTGGGTTGCGTACAGTTCGAGGTAGTGCTCAACCCACCGGTGTAGTTGTTGACCTTGATCTGTGATGACTTCGCCCGTCTAGGACTTGAGGAGGGCAGTCTTGGTGGTTCTGGGGCCAGTCGCCTTCTTGATGCCTTCATACAACCCTCTCGAAATTCCCAGTCTGAATGCTATTGCAGAGCTTCAGCCAGTATGTGTTGGCGCAGTTGCGGGCTGTCTTCTGGGCATTTTCCCGGGCAGTTCTGAGGGCGTAAAGTGTGCTCGGTGTGGGCGATGCTTTGTAGGCCAGGAGGGTTTCCTCTGCCTCAGTCACAGGCTCCATTTCTTCCCAATGTGCCTCAAACCAGTCGGTGCTCGTACGCTCCTTCTTGCCATAGGCGGTGATGGCTGAGCTGTACAAAGTCACGGAGGTGGGACCACTTGGAGTCTGTGGAGGCATCACTGGGGATCTTCTCTGAGAGAGCATCCTGCAAGGCGCTGACAAACTGCTGTCTTCACTGGGTCGTTTGCACAGCAGATGTTGATGCGTGGACGACCCTTCTTCTTGTAGTGGTGCAGCTTCTTAGAGGTTACACGCACCCTGCTAGCCACGAGGGAGTGGTCCGTGTTGCAGTGGGCACTGTGGTAACTGAGAGTGAAGAGGACACTGGGACGTTCCGCACGTTTGGTGAGGACAAGGTGAAGCTGGTGCCAATGACGGGAACGTGGGTGTCTCCATGATACCCGATGGATCTCCTTGCATTTGAAGTCGTTGACCATTATCGTTTATTTTGCCCCTTCCGTGAGAGCCGATGCACAATTGGGCCAGGCCACATGGTCAGCGCCACACTCTGGCGTTGAAGTCTCCCAGCAAGTAGAGCCCTTCGGTGCTGGGGATCTTGGAGATCGCCTCGTCCAGCGCCTGATAGAACTGGTCTTTCTCCTCTGAGGTGGAATACAGGGTAGGAACTGCGCCAGTTGATGTTGAGAGGCGAAGACGGACGATTCTCTCTGTGCCTGTTGAAGGGGGCTCGGTAGAAGAGGTAAGGCAAAAGTTCTTCACAGCGAAGCGACACCATGTTGCCTTTGGTCTGTCCGCAGACTTCCCTTGACAGTAAAACGTGTAGCTTGCTTCTCTGATCATGACACTATCAGCCAGACGAGTCTCCTGCAAGCGATCTACATGTAGGAGTATCAGGATGGTGCGTCCACCGCAACTGTTCACATTTTGTTACCGGTTTGTCTATGTCGTGAGTCATGGTGGCGCCATGGGGCCGTCTGGGCCGTGGCGGTGTACTTATACGTGGCGTACTAGTCGCCGATCCCGCCGACAGTGGAGCGCTGTGCTCGGTAGTGTCGGGCAATACTGGAGGGTAGTCGTAATGATACGAAGTCGGTACCACATGTATATACATGTACGGATGTACAGTAGAGAATGTACTGTATGCATATAATGCAGACACAATCCGTGTGTGATGTACGAGCGTGATTATGGAAGCGTTGCCGATCCTGCACGCTAAACAACGAACATTGTACGTGCAATGGGAGCGGGCAGGTCGACCGCGGCACAGCCCGAACTTGGGACAAGTCGGCCGCGGACGGCAGCGGGCTGGACACTGCAGTATTCACGGGCTGCGCTGGCACACAGACATCGAGCGGTAAAGGCTGTAAGTGGTGATCAAGTCCAAACAGCTTATCTAAGGTGTAGCGTAGAAACGGAACTCGAAAATCGAGAGAGCCCCAAGGGACACGTCCGTTTCGTAGCGGCGCTGAGAAAAGAAGGACGATCATGGCGGCTATGGCGGTACGCATTGTGGGAGGTCAGGGTGCACCTCGGTTGGTCATGTCTTTTCAGCGAAGTAGCAAATAGGCGCAGGTGACTTTGCATATCGTAGTAACCATCTGGGGTAGGTTTTAATGCAGTAGACTAAACATGAGCGCCCAGTAGAGGCGGATACCGGCGCTATATAAGAACCCATCATCATCATCATCATTTTCTACACATATATTGGTTGCAACTTTATATCGCAAGCCAAAAATTTAAAATAAAATGTCATTGAAAAGTGAACAAAGAAAAATTGACTGGAGCGGGATTCGAACCGGCGACCTCCTGAATACCGTACAGGCGCTCTACCAACTGAGCCATCCAGCCCTATGTTGGTGGTGACCCCAATAGTCAACTATCTTTGTTCGTTTGGCAGTCGGAAGCCATGAAACCACGCACACACCGTCACACCCCAGGGATCGTTTCAATGATACACGCAACAATGCTGCAACCTGGGCACAGTACATGGGGGATCACTCAAAGAGGATACGGCTTTTTAATTAATATATGGTTATTTCACGAATAAAATAAAATGTTTTAGTCAGTGTATAGTTAATAAGTTAAATTTAACCTCTAATCGGGAAGAAATGTTTAATTACAGCAATATCTTCTTTTATTCTTCAAAACATAATTATTTTGATTCATCTCTAATAAAATAACTAATCATTGGTAATGCAAAATTTGTAAAGTTGCAAAGTTGTAAATTAATTGAATGAAGTTAGGAGCGTGGCCTGGCGCGTTTTCTTCTAAGCCCTTTGAGAAAGATCCGGCAATAATGAAATGCAACTACGAGTCCAATAGTGTGGTTTCGGTGCGAGATACGCATGGTCGCCATGACATATGACACCTGGGGGCGCGCATTAAATTATTCACAGCGTGAAATTAATGTATATCATGCGCAAGAAGACTGCATTAGAAAGGTGGCGCAGGAGGGCATCGCACATCTGAAACAAAGGTTGCTTTTGAAGATCAATGATAAGCTAAAAAAAAAAAAGATTCACAGATTAGAATTAAAAACTTGTTCCAATCCACTTGTTGAATTACAGAAGGAACTTTTTAAGCAATTTAGACGGCTTGAATTGGATAATAAAAGAAGAGTGAAAGTGTAACATTTCTATATTTGTCAAATTAACCACAAGGGAAAATGACTCAATTTAAAGTCATTGAAAAAAATGCTTTTAGAAACACTGCCGTTAAATATTTCCGCCTAATATTTCTATATTCTATCCTTCCTTTTTTATCAATAAGAAAAATGGAGTATTCTCAGATGTTCCGTCCAATTGACCCCACAATTTTCACAGGATTATGATTTCATGTTCATGCTAGATCAGACAAAGTGTGCGCGCTGTTCTGTGACCTTTACCAACATTGTACACATCCTTTAATTACAAATTGTTGCTCTTGTGTACTTTTTTGGCACGCTGAAATTCTGTCTGGGAAAAACACGTTTTGACTTCCATCATTTGAAGATATTTCGCGATAAAATTTTTTTACCACTGCTACGACTTGGGTAAGCTTGAACAAAATTTTGTATGACCAAGATTGTGTTGAACCGTCCGAAACAATTTTTTTTGCGCCGCCGAGAAATGAGCCTTTTTAGATCCGATTTCCTTGCTAGAAATTGTACATGTATTTATATTTCGGACGTTAAATTTGTTTTGGGACGCTACAGTTTATTTAGAAAAACAACGCTGCAAAGCAACGAATGCCATTTTCTATTTTTATCAAAAGTATCCAGTAAATCCAAAATGAAGTAAGTTATTCAATCAGGAATCCAAGCCCAAAAATGCTGTAATTGGGGAGGGGAGGGGGTGGGGGTTTAGAGAATGGCCTTACTTACCAAGTCGCACACTATCGGTCAGCTTGGTCGCATTTTGAAGATCATCCAATTAATACCTGTTATAAGGGGCGAAATGTATTAGTTAAAAAGAGTCAAGGAACCTTTGCAAATCGTTTTGGAAGAAATAAATAAGGTCACTTCATTGTTGCTATATTGTGATTTTCACTTTCAAATACTTCTAAATAATTTAATAGAAAACCAAAATCCTTCAGAATTGGCCACATCTAGTCGAAATGCCAGTTCTCCAAATTTAGCCGTCAGTGACTCGACTCTGCTTATTACAGTCCTGTTAGATAAATATCAAAAGACTGAGTCGAAGTTGTGAACCATTTTAGATAACTGTTGGCCATACTTGAATAATTTATTATCATATTGTGTGTACTCTCAAATGTTTTTTAAATATGCAATTTGGGGGTCGTGCAATTTATATAATTATTATGTAATTATAACATGATCACAACCTGAGGGTCCAGTGCTTCAGCCTGTTGTGGAGACTGAGAAATTTTGGTTTAAATCGGGCCCTATTGTTATGAACGTGGATGGTTGCTTCATGAAAGCTAGTAGCAAGTCGAATACAGAAAAAAGGGACATTTCTGGGGTGTTCCTTGGGGCAATTATCAAAAAAATTAATCGGCTGACAAACCAAAAATTGAAGAGAATTGGGTAGATGAAGGTTCCAACTACCATTTGCAGTATTGCACAAAAAAACTGAGAGACTCCTGGATGAGGCTTTTTGAATTACTGTGAAGTTCAGGGATTTTACACTTAAGTCAATGGAAAGTTCATTTATAGTGCGGTGCACCTCTGGAAGGGTATACGGCAACCTCTATCATTGGTAACACGCCCAATGGAATATACCACAGACAGCAGAGGGGTTGGCAAAAGTTGAGGGGACTCTATCCATGGCACACACTTCGCGCGGTGACGGATACACATCACGCTGTGAAAGACATACACTTCGCGCTGTAGACATACACTTCGCACTGTGACGGATACACTTCGCGCAGTGATAGACACACATCACACAGCGGTACACATGCATTACACGTGACCTTTTTAGGACACCATAGATAATAGTCGTCGACATTGATGGACCGGTAACTATGGCCGTATTCAAATAATTATTGCATTGAATTTCTGTGTTGTGCACAGATTCTTTACAATCAATGAATAATTCATATATCTTGTTAATTTCTCTATGCAGACTCCCACCTATCGTAGCCTTGTTTACTCTTGTAAAAAAAAACATATTATTGAACTCAATTTAAACCGCACTATATTTGTCTGACCTGAAAGAAAACTTACCACCTGTTTTCCTTTTACCTTGAGTCCCCTCTTGGTTACAGTAGAAAGAGGTTTCTTTATCAATTTTTTGTTCTACACGAAATGTTGTATTTATTCAGAGCGAAACCAATGACCAAAGACAATTTGGATAAAAGATAACGGTGAGAGGCTTTGGACAAAAATGGTGACGTTGAAAAGGGGTGACGTGAATTCGGTTTTTCGCAACATAGGCATCTACTTATTAAACTGACCAACATTTGATCTCAATCGGACATCTTGAATCTAAATAAAAAATTAAAAAACTTACTTAATTGTTCTTAAAAACCAAAGAATGGTTTCAGGCAAAAATATTTCAAATGTTTCAAGACTACCAAAGTAACAAATATACCCTTATTCACACACCAGCATAGTGCCATGTAGCTCAACCAGTGATTCGGTAGAAAACGGTAGATTTTAAAAATAATGGTTAGGGTTTCTTGCTGTGACTGGGGTACGATAAGGGGAATAAGGGAATAAAACAACTTTATAATAGCAATAATTCGTTAGAATTGTTCGTTCTTCACTTTCCAAAAGATCTACGAACACCAGATAGAGGTCCTGGTGGTTCCTCCCTGCATTTCTCTTGCAGCTATCGAAAGGCGAATATCATGTCAACAGTACCACGCTTGGCCCTGTACCCGCATTGTCTCTCTGGTTGAAGGCTCTCAGCCAGTTTGGAGATTCTGCTGTTTATCATCCTTGCCAGAATTTTACCAGCAATGCAGAGCAGTGCGATCCCACGATGGTTAATTGCAGTCCGCCCCGTTCACCCTTGCGCTTGAACAGATGTATAATGATGGCGTTCTTAAAGTCTTGCGGAACCGCCTCGGCCTGTCCAGATGGTGTTGAAAAGATGGTGCAGTCCGTCCACCAGATCGGGACCTACGTACCTACTTACCATTCTTCAGTGTCTTGATGGCGACATGTACCTCCTTCAGCTGGATTGGGGAGGCGAGCGCTTCGAGCGCTGGTTGCTGCGGTATGTCTTCCAGTGCAGCATCATCAATGGCCAAAGTCCTGTTCCACACCTGTTCAAAGTGCTCAGCCCAGCGTTGCACAATCGCATTTGGTTCAGTCAGCAGCGCGTTCCCACTGGCATCCTTGATCGCTGCAGCACCATTAAAACTGGGACCATGTACAGCCTTCAGCTCTTGGTAAAAACCGCGAACGTCGTGTCGGTCGGCTGCCTCCTGCAGCAACCTGGCCCGGTCGACCCACCAGTCATCCTTCATCCTACGGATTTTTGACTGCGCTGTCGATCTCGCCCGGCGGTACCGGTCGTGCTTCGACTGATTGCTCTTGTCGTTCATCCAATCCAGGTGTGCATCATGCAGCTCGTTCAAAATCGGGTGGATCGTTAGATCGCAATGATCGAACCAATCATTGCGATCGAGACGCCGCTTGCCCAGAGCCACTTCTGCACCCTTCCGAGTGGCTGCCTGTAGAAGTTTCCACTCAGTCTCAGCATCTGGGGCAGCCTCGATCTTGGTACTCTGCGCCTGAAGCTCCAGGGAGATCTGCTGCTATAGAAGTGAGCGATATTCTGAGCCCTTGAGCTTCGTGATGTCGAGACGCGGTGCTCTGGTGGATTTCATGCGTATCTTTGGTGGAATTTGCATCTCGGTATTCACCCTCACTAGCCGATGGTCAGACCAGGCAGTTGTATGACGAACGGACCTTGTCAGATGAACATCCCTCCGGTCCCGCTGCCGCACAACTGCATAGTCCAGGAGATGCCAGTGGCCTGAACGGGGGTGCATCCACGTAGTCTTACGCGACACCCTTGTTCGAATAGTGTGTTCGTAATGACTAGCCCGTGGAAAGCACAGAGACTGAGTAGGAGTGTCCCGTTAGAATTTTCCGCACCAACACAGTGGTGTCCAAGGACGCCCTCCCATGCAGCAGTGCTTTGGTTACGACCATCTTGTACAGCACCGCCAGCGTGCGGGTTCACGACTAGAGGCTTCCAGCAGCACCCTCTGCCTGCCCCCACCGCCGCTCACCCATCGCCGCAGCGAGTCAGCCTACTGCGGGTCAGCCTGCACAAGGTATAGTAGGAGGAGCTTGTGCAGCCCTCCCCCCACTCGCTCCCTCCTGCCCGCTGCGACTGTCAGGTCCCTCAAGGAGCACGTGACTGCCACGGACAGGAGCGCAGCCGACCGGCGTGAAGCCTCCGTTAAGATGAGACCCAGCCCGAAGGATAAACCAGTTGTCGGCAGTCACCGGTGCTATTTTAACCCATAGCATGGTTGCAGTGTCTCCATCCGCAAGGCGGCAGGGAGGCCGCACCACAACGACGTAATAAAGCAGTCGTCTGGATGCAGTTTAACGTCATACCCAGGACTTGCAGATGATGGTACCACACTCTTAGACAGGTGGGCGGAAGACTTTGAGAACGTCCTCAACCGCCCCTCAATCAGCGGAGGTTTACAAGGCTGGCAGCCCGCACCTTGTGTCCAAGCTTATAGAGCTCTTCCAGAAGATGTGGCACGAAGAGACCATCAAGCAGGACTTCAAGGACGCGTCCATTGTCCAGCTGTACAAGAAAAAGGGCAACCGGCAGTGCTGCGACAACCACCGAGGTATTTCTCTACTGTCTTTGACCGTGTCCTGAATCGCCTGCTAATGCACCTTGAGCAGGACCTCCTTCCAGAGAGCCAGTGCGGGTTCAGGGCTGGATCGACAGGGTCTTTGCAGCGCGGCAGCTCCAGAAGTACCTTTGTGGACTTAAACGAAGGCCTTTGACACCGTCAGTCGTGAAGGGTTGTGGAAAATAATGTCAAAGATTGGCTGCCCGGATAGGTTCATCACCAAGGTGAATTCCCGCAATGTCTTGGAGTTGCATCAGTGGTGCCTGTACTTAAAAAGAAGGGTCTTGACAAAAATTACTTTAGAAACTACAGGCCTATCTCAAACATCAGAACCCTTGCCAAGCATCTCGAAAGAGTCGTTTTAACAAAGCTTCACATTGATGAGACCAAAGACAATCTGCATATAAGAGTACTGAGACTGCTTTAGTGAGTCTCCAGAACGATATTCTTTGTGCTCTCAATGATCGTGTGTCATTTTGCTGTCGTTGGACATGTCATCTGCTTTTGACACCTTAGACCATAACATTTTGATCACAAGGCTTCACGATGACTATGGTGCATTAAGCTGGCTGAAATCCTATCTCATGGGACGAGAGTCACACGTGAACATCAATGGAGTGAAGTCAACTGCCACTATTATGGAGTATGGTGTTCTGTCCCCACCCTTTTCAGCATGCTCTTCTCAGCCATGTTCTTGGACGCCTTCAAGGACGGTTAGGTTGGCATCCCCATCCGCTATCGCACCGATGGCAGATTATTCAACCTTCGAAGCCTCCAGGCCAAGACAAAAGTCAAAGAAGACCATGTATGTGATCTTTGCAGACAATTGTGCCCTTAATGCGCACTCCTTGACTGAGATCCAGAACTGCGTCAACAAGTTCTCAGGCGCCTGTGACGACTTTCGGCTGCAAATCAGCATAAAGAAAACGGAAGTCATGTTTCAGCCTGCCCCAGGGAAAGAATAAGCTCCCCCGATTGTCACTGTCCAATGGCCAGCCCCTCCAAAGCGGTGGACAAGTTAACATACCTTGGCAGCACCCTCTCCAGATCTGTCCACATAGACGATGAGATCAGTAGCAGGCTGGCAAAAGCAAGTGCGACCTTTGGCAGACTAGGCACAAATGTATGGGACCGTAAGGGTCTCAGCATCAACACAAAGCTGAAAGTCTACAAAGCATGTGTCTCCCCACACTGCTATATGCCAGTGAGTCATGGACAGTGTACCGCCAAAATGCCAGGAAGCTGAACCAGTTCCACCTCACCTGCCGGTGGCCTCGCAAACGCTTCAAGGACTCACTCAAAGCCTCCCTCTCAAACCTTGACATTGACATCAAGTCTTGAGAAAACCTTGCTAGGGACAAGGGCCCGTGGCGAGGAGCCACTACCCGGGGTGTTGCAGCCTTTCAGGCCAGGGACAATTCCGCCGCAGCACCTGGACCAAAGTTCTCCTCTGCGCGATCTCCGGAAGGTTCTTCGGGGCCCGCATTGGACTTTACAGTCACAGACGGACCCATGCAAAGTAGACAACCTCCAGTGATGGACTTAGATGGACTGATGATGATGGACTAAGCGGAGCTGAGTTTCATTATAAAGAAAGGCCCAGGCTGCCTGCATCTAGTGATCCCTCCTGGTCCGAAGGAACATCGTGTGAAAATCCAGAGGAGGGGCCGCTGATGACTGTGCATTATCATCTTCAATTCCCAACTCGGCCGAATGTCCGATTTTGGACAGCTCAGCAACGGACAGCTCCGCAGGTGATCCTGCCAGCCACGCACGCACGACGGGGTAGCGTGAATCGGTAAAGGGGGATGCATGAATGCATGAGCCGGGCATATCAGAATGTGACTTATCACACATGAGAGGAAACAGGGGCAGAAAGTATTTGTGTCGTTACCCCGTTCCGGTCTCATGGTACTCTGATTTCAAACCCAGATAGATGGAACTTGTTTAGCCTGGGCCGGCAGTCTGCCTAGGAGGACACATTTGATTTTAAACCCGGGCGGGTTGTGCTCGTCAATCTTAGTCAACCCCCACCAGTGGGCAAGTAGCTCGACTACAAGGCTAAGGGAATCCCTGACCGAATATCCGGTGTGGCGGTCTCAGCTGTCTCCCTTACTAAATATAGTACCAATACGTCATGCTATCTCTGCGCACAACAACGGTAAAGTCGTCCGTTTAAGTGGTGTACTGAGCTGTGGTCGAGCTGTGCATTCAATGCTTCACAACACAACAGGTTTTTTCCTTCTTTTGAAGGCCACGCATTGCTTCTGTGATTTATTACAAAATACTACAGGAAAGGAATGGACACGCTACAAAAACACTAGCTGAACCAGGGGTTTTAACCTAAAGACATGGAGGTCAAGGAAAGGGGAGGGGTGAATAAGGGAAGAAACAGAAAGAAGGGGGAGAGAAAACAGGAATGGGGAAAGAAATGGGGGGGGGGGGGGTGTTGGTTTGGTTTAAGAGTTCGAGATCAAAAGGTTGAAGATGTAGGACGAAGTGCTATTTGCCTTAAATTGGACCTTTAGACCCTTATATAAATTGACGAATATTCGCCAGAGAATGCTCACTCTACGTATCCAAAAGAATACTTCATTAAAGTACATGTAATTATTGAATAAATAATAACATCAACTAATCTCTCGCTATATGAGGCACGGTACTGTGCGATAGTTACCGTAATCATGGGGGGACATCTCAGCAAGGGAGACCAAGGAGACCGTGCACGTGTCGGACTGAACTGTCAGGGGAGACAGCTGAGACGGGGAGTCAGCTGAGACCGCCACACCGGAGTCAGAGTCCCCAAGACCGCTATTGTTGTATGCAGCCTTCATCCTGACAACTCCACCGACGCCATTGGAACCATGCGTACTGGCTTCTGCCTTTCTGGAACCATGCGTACTGGCTTCTACATTTCTGGAACCATGCGTACTGGCTTCTGCCTTTCTGGAACCATGCGTACTGGCTTCTGCCTTTCTGGAACCATGCGTACTGGCTTCTGCCTTTCAATTGGATTTTTCCAGCGGCGTGGAGAGAGGAGACCCGCTGCCTGTCTTCTTCATTCACTTACCCAGGCCCATACACACTACAAATGTCACTCCAGCTTCGCTACACAAAACACGGGAAGCAAGCAGTCACCGGTTATAAGTCCTGCGTTCAATTTGCGTACAGCAGGACGTCAAGAGGCTGCTTACGACCCTATTGGGCAGCTACCGCCCTCCTGAAGCTGTGCAATCCCCATCCAGTAGGGTGCTGCCTTGCCACAGTCCGTTAGCCCCACTGGGTTGCGTGGGGCTGAAAACAGACAAGCGTATCGTTAACCAAAAACAAGAGTAATACAAAGAAACGTCGGCCCTTAAGCTTGAAATGTGAGAATCATGACACCAGGTTTCACAGATTGTTTGGCAAGGAAAGCCCACAGACGCACATAGAGAGCAACGGGGTAGGGTTTGCTGTCAGGAACAGCCTGCTGGGGTCCATCATCCCACCTACAGAAATGAACCAAGCGAAAGAAGCTGAACACCCCAGTCGGACAAACAAATTGATTAGTTCTTATACCCCAACGTACCTCATCTGCTGGCTGATGCTAAAGACAAATTCTACAACAAACTCAGCACAGCTGTAGATTACTTCCCCGAGTTCTTGTTCCTCCTCCGCGACCTCAATGCTAGAACGGTTGCTGACCACAACTCCTGATCTACATGTCTTAGGAAGTTCGGTACTGAGAAGATCAACGAAAATGGAGAGCGCCTGCTAGAGCTTCGCTGCAACCCATAACCTATGTCACCAACACCTTATTCAACACCAAGCCCCAACAGAGTCTCCTCCGGTCCAAGCATTGGCATCAACCAGACATGGGGCCGATTTCACTAACGCTTTGAGATCATCGCTTAATCCCAAATCCATCGCAACACGGAAAACCGATAGGTACTTTGCGTACCAATTTTCCGATGATGAAATCGGCCCCCTGATCCTCACCAGGCGTCCCAGTGTACCAAACATCCAGACTCAACCGCACACATCAGAGCGTGGACGGCAACTGTGGTCGATTGTAATGTCAAGCAAGGTACGGGCAACCAAGGAAGGTTTAGTAATTTCGAAGCCGCCCTGGAGGAATCCCTGTCCAGGCTCATTGACAACAAAGAATAGATTGGAGCACTTCAGGGACACCGTCCACAATGCCGCCATCAACACCTTTGGCAAAAAGACTGGCAAGACTGGTTTTATACCCACGCTGAAGAACTGAGGCCTGTCATCGAGGAGAAGCGGAACGCCTGGGTGCATTCAAAGCCTGCCCTACGGTGGGAGGAAGATGCACATTTTTCAGACTGCCTGTAGCAAGGTTTAGCTCTAAACGCCATGGAGTGCCTGCAGCAAAGCTGCAAAACTCCTGAAAATGATGGCATCCATTGCAGAAGCACTCGAGTGCTGAAGACCATCATTACAGAACTACACGGTGTCCTATATGCCTCTGCTGGAAAGAAGGAAAGGTCCCCAAAACAAGACAGATGATCGTAAACAAAAGGTGACGCGAAAGGCGAGAAGCGATTTCAACAACTACCGCGGCATCTCCCTCCTCGGTGTTGTTGGAAAACTGTTCGCCCGGGTTATACTGAAGATACTACAAGGAGAAAAGGTCTATCCAGTGTTTTTCGCGCTGGCAGGTCTACCATCGATATGGTCTTCTCCATCAGATAACTGCAGGAGAAATGCAGAGAGCAGGAGACAGCCGCTCTTCGTGGCTTTCATTGACCTGACAAAGATTTTCGATCTGGTCAGCAAGAAACGGCCTTATCAACAATCCTCGCTAAGACCAGCTCCTCATCGAGACTGCCTTAGGGCATCAGGTCTTTCCACGACATGAAGGGCACTGTGGTTTTCGACGGCTCCTTCAGCATCCAGAACGGAGATAAGCAAGGGATGCGTCCTTGCGCCGACACTATTCGGCATATTTCTTTTAAAAGATCAAAAAGATTTTCAGTCGTTGTTTTACTCATTTCTAGATAAATACACCATTCCTGGCGGAAACATTTTAACGGTAGGTTTCTACCAAACATTTGTGTTGGTTTCTTACCAAAGTTTGATACTACCTTTAAATTACAGTATTCCTGCCAGACTGTCAACGTTGTCCCAGCAACAGAGTAGCTACATGTGTATTTGTAACACGTCTATTGTCACGTACTGTCCGTGCGTTTGTTATGTTCGACTAACCCGTACCTAAACCTAGTTGTAAACCCTAATAAATAATTCATAAGTTATCCATTGTCCTCTTTGCCATGGTCTCGTGATTCTTTTCTTTTCTTGCGTCCTTGTAACTGTAGTTTAAGAAGGGTCATGTGATCCGCGTCCCGCGAATTTAAAAGCAGACGCAACGCAAAACGCTAAAAGCAAGCTTGCCTGAACTTTATGAGCTAAATTATCGCCAAAAAGCCTCGAGAGGCCAAGTCTTGAATCGGCGATGCTCTTCAGGAGATCTCGACATTGATCTGCCACCAGACCGTAAGTTTGGGATTTTGATCTTAGAGTTTTCTTGAACTAAATTATTGTTTTGCTGTTTATCGAAAGTGATATGATACATGTACTTGAGAATGTTTTACGTTTATGTTAAACTAATGGAGAACGTCAGTAAGTTTATCCAAAATCAACTTTATTTGTTTAACACGATAAACATGTACTTTTCCTGAAACATTAATCTCGAGATTGAACTACAGTATTATATTTTTATTATTTCAATCAGGGCTGAATATTAGGATCGTTGAAACCTTATTAGCCATGATTCATTCTCTGTTTATATATACATTATATACATATATAATTTCAGATGGCATCATAGGCTATACAAGAAAGCCTGAGTAAACTCAAGTCCAAGCCTGCGGAAAGAATTCCAAGCCTATTACTAAAACACCGGTTGTCCGAGGCAGACAGGCCCGTGACCACTACCGGAGGACCAGCAGCACCTACCAGGCGACGCCAACACCAACCATAAGCGTGCCAAGGGAAGCCATTCTCCTGGGGCCTACTCTGAGGTTCCGGCTAGTGCTG
Organism: Astropecten irregularis; assembly: GCA_963971285.1. Classification (NCBI taxonomy): domain Eukaryota; kingdom Metazoa; phylum Echinodermata; class Asteroidea; order Paxillosida; family Astropectinidae; genus Astropecten; species Astropecten irregularis. The sequence continues at coordinate 2,977,008 of OZ020261.1, read as the reverse complement.
CACACATCCAGGCTATACCGGACTAGAGAACAATATACACCTCCACAGGAGTGTGACAACTACAACAACAAAGAAATCCGTATTTACGGTGGGCCCTTTAATTTGTTAAATATATTGCCGGCTTAGCATAGGTAACTTAAATTATTGTAATTTAAGGTGATTTAACTTTGACTTGAATAATTAATGTTATTATTAGTGTAGGATTACTTTAAGCTTATTGTGCAACATAATCGATTTAACCTAATTAGTTATTGACCGCTAATTACGAGCAAACAATATTCCTTTAATTATCTATTAGTATTATCCATGCATGTTTATAGATACAGTAATTCCTTAGACCTACAGTGAATATCACAAGTATTACTTGAGTAGTCCAAATTTGTTCGTTAATTTGTTTCTTCTGTGAATGTTTAATTGTTTTAAATAGAATTGTTTAGTGTTTGGTAATTAATAACTTAAAACTTAAGAAAGTTTCACTTGATGATTATTTCCTATTTGTATACACGGAGTTTAGGGGGCCAAACCTATGAACCGGTGAAGTCACACTGAGCCAAAACAGGGGGCAGTCGTGACATTTGGGGGCTTGTCCGGGAGGGAAAAACATAGTGTTTGCCCATTTGAACCGACCTTTGAAATTTCATCCAAAGGAAACACCGTGTATTCAATAGTGAAATTATTTTCTCATTACTTTCACTACCCTTCGTGTATTTGATAATGTTGAGGCATTAGGCCTATGTGTGTCAAAGTGTGAGGCCTAGATTTACGGTTGATTGAACAGGTACCGTCAGAGTTACCCTGGAGACGCTTCGCCGTTTCGAGACTTGGTCGCTCGTCAACGCGCGTGCTCTGTTCTACGTGAAGCTGATCGTGCGCTTTTGTTTGCAACTCTTTTGTGCGTACGCTAGCCTGTGCTGTTATAGGATTACGCTACTGCTGCTCTGCCGAGCCGTGGCTTGCTGCTTCAATGCACCCTCATAGCGCTACCTTTGTGAGTTTGCACTTCCGAGTTCGGTCAGATTTAATTTGATTATTTACCTCCCTTAGTTGGACTAAGTTTAGGTTGAATAAAGCATTTGTGGTGCTCATGTATTTGTGTCTTTTCTTTCTCTTTTGCTTACCTTTCACCAATAAAATGGATAAGTATATTGAGTTAGGTAGGGAAATAGGTTTATCAGGTGAAGGATTGATAGACTTCGTCAGAGAACGCGAAAGATCTGCAAGAGACGATAGAGCCGAAATCATGGAACTACAGCGTAGCGAGAGAGAAACGTTGGCCTTGAAGATCCAGCTGAAATCATTGGCCGCTGATGACGATGGAAGCGACGATGATGACAGCACTGACAAGAAGCATTACGTGCAAGTGCAACCTCATCAAGTACCAGCCAAAGCTCCGAAACTCCCAGTCTTCAATGATGCCAAAGATGACCTGGACGCCTACCTCCAGCGCTTTGAGCGATATGCGTAGAGTCAAAAATGGAGATACGAGAATTATGCCATCAATCTTAGCGCCCTTCTAAACGGAAAAGCTCTTGATGTCTACTCTCGTCTATCCCTTAGTGACGCCAACGACTACGACAAACTGAAAGAAGCATTGCTCAAGAGGTTTCGGATGACAGAGGAAGGATTTCACAAGAAGTTTAGATCCGCTATACCAGAAGCTGGTGAGACCGCTCCACAATTCGCTGTTCGTTTGGAGAATTATTTTTGTAGGTGGCTAGATCTGTCCAACTCCGAAAGATCGTTCGAGGGCGGAAAGGACCTCCTGCTTCGAGAACAATTCATCAATGGCTGCGGGAAGGAATTGGCTCTTTTCTTGAAGGAGCGCATGCCATCTAACATCGAAGAGATGACTAAGCTCGCCGAACAGTATGTAGAAGCTCATGGGGGAAACTACAGCCTGGTTACTCCTTCTCACAGCAAGAAGCCACCCCATTCACCATCTTCAAACAAACAGACGAACGAGAGCAAGGAGACACCCAGAAACGATAGACAGGCATTAGGGAGAAGCTCTTCCAGACCTTACTGCAATTACTGTCACCGAGTGGGCCACTGGAATAAGGACTGCTACAGCCGTCAAGCTAGCTCATCCACTGACAAGGTGAAGGTTGCAGGTATGCTGACCAAAGATGCAAAATCCAGACCCGACGGACAGGCACGTGGGAGAGCTCATCAGGACAAAGTGAGATCTAATACATCACAGTCAAGCTCTTCAAAATTGCCTGCCGAAGAACCTAGGAGTTCCACCAAATGTACATGTGTTAAGTGTCGCCCAAAAGGCAAGGAACAAGTTGCATGTATGGTTTCTGGCAGTACCCTCGAAAATTGCTGCGTCACCAACGGCAAAGTCAACCTTGTATGTGGACACATCCTTCCAGTGATGGGTGCCGCCTGTGACGGAAGTTCGAACATGCCGGTTACAATTGGCAAGTTAGGACCACATGTGGTGAAGGTACTACGAGATAGTGGTTGCAGCGGGATCGTAGTTCGTCAAAAGCTAGTAGCCCCTCATCAGATGACCGGAAAGACGAAAGCCTGCGTCATGATCAACGGTTCCGTCTGCAAGCTGCCAACTGCAACTGTTGACATTGACACACCTTACTACACAGGAACAGCTGAAGCTCTTTGCATGGAGAGGAGTATTTATGATTTGGCTATAGGAAATATACCTGGTGCAAGGAATCCCTCAGAACCTGACCCTGAATGGCAATCAGGGAGCAACCCATCAGAAGAAATTCTGGCTGTACAAACCCGTGCTCAGAGACAAAGGGAAGAAAAGCCACTGAGGCAACTTAAGGTTGCAAAGAATATCCCAGATGTGACACCAGAGGAGTTGAAGAGTGCCCAAGATCATGATCCATCATTGACAAAACTCAAAGAATTAGCCAGAAGTGGACAGGAAAAGCAAGGAAGTTACGGTCGTAATTCCAAGTATGTCTTTAACCGGGAATTGCTATTCCGTGAATTCCAGTCGTCAAATGTAGATCATGGCGACACATTCAAGCAACTCGTTGTACCAGCTCCATTCCGGAAGCACGTCATACAACTAGCCCATGAAGGAATTCTTGGTGGACACCAGGGTACCAAAAAGACAACTGACAAGATCTTGACAAATTTCTACTGGCCCGGCATCCAGGCAGATGTGATGCGTTTTTGCCGCTCCTGTGATGTTTGCCAGAGAACTGTCCACAAGGGAAGAGTTAGACCCGTACCTCTTGGCAAAATGCCTCTCATCGACGCACCATTCCAAAGAGTGGCGGTGGACATAGTCGGTCCAATATTTCCAAGGACAGACAAGGGAAATAGATTCATTCTCACATTGGTAGACTATGCCACACGATATCCTGAGGCTGTACCACTTCCCAGTATAGAGACAACCCGAGTCGCTGAGGCACTTGTCGATATTTTCACTAGAGTGGGTGTACCAAGAGAGATTCTGACCGACCAAGGCAGTCAGTTCACGTCTGATCTCATGCGTGAAGTGGGTCGCCTCCTTTCCTTGAAGCAACTAAAGACTACTCCATATCACCCGTCGTGTAATGGACTAGCTGAGAGGTTCAACGGTACCCTAAAACAGATGCTGAAAAGGATGTGCTCAGAGAGACCACGAGATCGGTACGTCGCACCTCTGCTATTCGCCTATAGAGAGACACCTCAGAGTAGTCTTGGTTTCTCGCCGTTTGAGCTGCTGTATGGAAGAACAGTGCGTGGACCGATGGCGATCCTTAAAGAGCTGTGGCTAGGTGAAGCGGAAGACGACAGGGAAGTTAAGAGTACATATCAGTACATCCTGGACCTGCGTCAACGCTTGGAAGATACCTGTGAAATGGCCCAGAAAGAGCTTGCAAAATCCTCCGTGAAGTACAAGAAATACTACGACCGAAAGACCAGGAGTAGAAATCTCAAGGTTGGGAACAAGGCACTTGTCCTTTTGCCTACGGATAAGAATAAACTCCTCCTGCAGTGGAGAGGCCCATTCACGGTTACTGAGAAGCTGAGCCCCTACGATTACCGCTTAGATGTCAACGGAAAGTCCAAGACATTCCACATCAACCTGTTGAAGCAGTACATCGTACGTGGCGATGAAGAAGCCAACCAACTTATCCAAGTATTTGATGATTCTCATCCATTCGTCACGGCATGTTCTGCGACAGTCGAAGACGACGAGTTGGATCCTGACCTTGATAAGTCAGACGAAAACCCTCTTAGCAACTTAGACAGTCGACTACCAGTTCTAGAAGCCAAAGAAACCGCCAATGACGTACGAATCTGCGACACGCTATCTGAATTTCAGAAAGGAGAGGTTCGCAGACTCCTTGGGAACTACTATGACGTAATGACCGATCTTCCTGGGAAAATAAACCTGGTAAGCCACGACATTAAGGTGACTTCAGATGAGCCAATCAGAAGCAGACCGTACCCGATTCCACATGCGCTACCACACACAGTACAGGATGATGGAAGTAATTGAACCATCAGAGTCACCGTATGCGTCACCAATCGTATTGGTCAAGAAGAAGGATGGAACCAATAGATTTTGGGTCGATTTCAGGAAGCTCAATCGCATCACAATATTTGATGCTGAGCCGATGCCCAATCCGGATGACATTTTTGCTTGTCTATCTAAAGATGTGATTTTCACGAAGCTAGACCTCACAAAGGGATACTGGCAGATTCCTCTCAAAGACGACATCAAAGAGAAGACAGCATTTGTCACACCGGATGGTCTCTATCAGTTCAAGGTAATGCCATTTGGGTTAGTAAATGCCCCGGCTACCTTTACTCGTCTGATGAGACAACTACTTCGAGATCTTCCCGATGTCCACAATTTCATTGATGACATCCTCATACATTCCTCCACATGGACGGAACACCTTCAGAGACTCAAAGAGGTCCTGAAACGACTCCGTAAAGCTAATCTGACAGCCAAACCGTCAAAATGCATGGTTGGATTTTCCACAATTGAGTTCCTTGGACATGTGATCGGGAGAGGACAGCTACAACCTCATCCTGACAAACTTGACAAGATCAAGAATGCTCCTCGACCTGAAACGAAGAAGGAACTTCGTTCTTTTCTAGGTTTAGCCGGTTATTACCGGAAATTCATTGCAAACTTTGCCGCGATAGCTGTACCCCTAACAGACCGCACCAAGTCCAAAGAACCCAACAGAGTCAATTGGGAAGAAAGTCAAGAGCTCGCCTTCACAACGCTCAAGAACAAGTTGACCAGTGAGCCAATACTCCACTTACCCGATGTAAGCCAGTTTTACTACAGGAACACGAAGGCGAAAAGTTTCCCGTCTCGTATGCGAGCAAGAAACTCCTGCCCAGGGAGCAAGCATATTCTACAACAGAGAGAGAATGTTTGGCTGTAGTATGGGGTATACGTCACTTTCAAACTTACTTGGAAGGGCGACGGTTCACACTTGAAACCGATCATCAATCATTGATGTATCTCCAGAAGGCCAAGCATCTCAACAATCGCACCATGAGATGGGCGTTGTCCCTTCAACCTTTCAGATACCGATTGGAATCAATCAGAGGAATCGACAATGCTGGGGCGGATTACCTCAGTAGAGCCATACCCCCTGAACATTGATCAATTCGACAAAACCATTATTCTGTTGCGGGATCACCTCCTACAAAAAAAAAACATATTTCTTTTCTTCAAAAAGGGGGCGATGTCAACGTTGTCCCAGCAACAGAGTAGCTACATGTGTATTTGTAACACGTCTATTGTCACGTACTGTCCGTGCGTTTGTTATGTTCGACTAACCCGTACCTAAACCTAGTTGTAAACCCTAATAAATAATTCATAAGTTATCAATTGTCCTCTTTGCCATGGTCTCGTGTTTCTTTTCTTTTCTTGCGTCCTTGTAACTGTAGTTTAAGAAGGGTCATGTGATCCGCGTCCCGCGAATTTAAAAGCAGACGCAACGCAAAACGCTAAAAGCAAGCTTGCCTGAACTTTATGAGCTAAATTATCGCCAAAAAGCCTCGAGAGGCCAAGTCTTGAATCGGCGATGCTCTTCAGGAGATCTCGACATTGATCTGCCACCAGACCGTAAGTTTGGGATTTTGATCTTAGAGTTTTCTTGAACTAAATTATTGTTTTGCTGTTTATCGAAAGTGATATGATACATGTACTTGAGAATGTTATACGTTTATGTTAAACTAATGGAGAACGTCAGTAAGTTTATCCAAAATCAACTTTATTTGTTTAACACGATAAACATGTACTTTTCCTGAAACATTAATCTCGAGATTGAACTACAGTATTATATTTTTATTATTTCAATCAGGGCTGAATATTAGGATCGTTGAAACCTTATTAGCCATGATTCATTCTCTGTTTATATATACATTATATACATATATAATTTCAGATGGCATCATAGGCTATACAAGAAAGCCTGAGTGAACTCAAGTCCAAGCCTGCGGAAAGAATTCCAAGCCTATTACTAAAACACCGGTTGTCCGAGGCAGACAGGCCCGTGACCACTACCGGAGGACCAGCAGCACCTACCAGGCGACGCCAACACCAACCATAAGCGTGCCGAGGGAAGCCATTCTCCTGGGGCCTACTCTGAGGTTCCGGCTAGTGCTGCACACATCCAGGCTATACCGGACTAGAGAACAATATACGCCTCCACAGGAGTGTGACAACTACAACAACAAAGAAATCCGTATTTACGGTGGGCCCTTTAATTTGTTAAATATATTGCCGGCTTAGCATAGGTAACTTAAATTATTGTAATTTAAGGTGATTTAACTTTGACTTGAATAATTAATGTTATTATTAGTGTAGGATTACTTTAAGCTTATTGTGCAACATAATCGATTTAACCTAATTAGTTATTGACCGCTAATTACGAGCAAACAATATTCCTTTAATTATCTATTAGTATTATCCATACATGTTTATAGATACAGTAATTCCTTAGACCTACAGTGAATATCACAAGTATTACTTGAGTAGTCCAAATTTGTTCGTTAATTTGTTTCTTCTGTGAATGTTTAATTGTTTTAAATAGAATTGTTTAGTGTTTGGTAATAAATAACTTAAAACTTAAGAAAGTTTCACTTGATGATTATTTCCTATTTTCATACACGGAGTTTAGGGGGCCAAACCTATGACCCGGTGAAGTCACACTGAGCCAAAACAGGGGGCAGTCGTGACACAGACAAAATAATGTCGGCGGCTGAAATCCATCTCGGCATATATCCCTGGAAAACATGGGCCTCACTGTACATTTTTTAAGGCAATTTTCTCGGTCCCGAAAGACCCTTAGCTGAAAATTTTTGGCGACGTCAGAACCTACGCATTAACCATTCTTATTTTTGTTTGCGTGACGATCGTTAGCACACAAACCGGCTGGTTGTTGGCACCCTTTGGCACGCTAAGCACTTCAAGCAGAAAACGTATGCGTGTAAGCACACTGTAATATTTATGAAATGAGAAATCATCAAACAAGCGCTTGTTTAAGCGTAAAACATGTGCTTAACAGTTTAAAATCATGAAATTGAGTCTGAGCACCAAGGATAAGCAGTATCCAAACAAGTTAGATACTTAGATGTGCTTGTAAATTTGGATGGAAAAACTAGAAAGTTAGCCCAGTGCAATAAGCCAGTCTTGCATAGCCCCTTGTGGAGTAAATGATTCCAACCATGGTTACTGACAAATTTCCAGTATGAGATGTGCGTTACATGCACACTGCACAGTATGAACTTTGTGTGCACATAATCACGTATATGGTGCTGGACGGCTTGAATCACAATTGGAAATAAAAATGGAAAAACTCGATGAAACCCTTATCGGTATAACTCATTATTATCACACTAACCACAGGATTCAGCCTGCCCTAAGAAACTCCTCTGTCAGCCCAAGGCTATTCTGTAAGTAAAAATTGCTATTTTGGCAACCAGTTATTACAACATGCAATCAAGCAAGGGAAATTCCAAACAAAGACAGTTTTAAGCCAGCTCAAAGCAGGCTAACTTTTATAAGACCGGTGAAAAGCCATATAGCAAACATGTAGCGAAAACATCACACTTGGCTTGGACTTGACTTTGACTTGACATCAACCAACTTCTCATACAATTTTAAGCACTCAGTGTGTCCGGAGCAGTTCGATTTTTCAACAATCCATATGTCTCTGGTCCTATCAGACTGATAAATGCACTTGCAGGCACTTTCCGATTTCATCAATTGAATCTGCAGCAAAATACTGATCAAGTCACTCAATATATGTAGGTCAGTCCTCTTGTGTGCCATCAAAGGGATCAATCCTGCCTATGATAGAGGTCATGTTGCAGTCATATGCAATAATAACGTATGTTACGCGAGTAGACAAACAACAGGAAGTCAATAATGTGTATATAAATATGTATACAGGGTGTCCCAGAAAAAACGCAACACTGTGTCGGGAACCATTATGTTAAAATTAAACTTTTTATCACTTCAGGATTCAGATGTGATACAACCATGGAATTGTCTTGGCTATCACCATGTAGAATTTAAGCATATTGGGGCTGAAATTGGCGAAAATATGACCAATTGATCAAACTTCTTAAAAATAAATTTGCAAGGATAACACGCATAAGCCCTTTTCACAGAGTAAATCCCCGGGAAATAAATCCCCGGGGAATTCCAGGGGAATTTTTACCCCACCAAAACCCCTGCAACCATTCACACTACACCCATGGAAACTCCCGGGACACCTTTTTACTAGTTGATTTTTCCCTGTAAAACGTAAATCCCCGGGGATTTCGGCTTTTAACCCTACTCATGAGCAGGGGTGTGAAAGGTCCGATCAAAATACCCCGGCAACACCCCACCAATTCCCCGGGGAATTTGTCTAGTGTGAAAGCCCCTATAGTGGCCAATACACACATAATGTGTATGGAAGAAAGATGAAAATCGGGTTTTGAGGTTGGGTAATTCAGTCCTTGTTTTTTCACTCAATTTTAGTCAAATTTTGCTCAAATTCCACATGGTGATAGCCAAGATATAGCTTTATAACATATCTGAATCTTTAACTGATAAACAGTTTAATTTTAATATAATAGTTCTCGACACAAGTGTTGCGTTTTTTAGGGGACACCCTGTATATCGCACGTGTACAATTTCCGACGCAAAAGTGGACGAAAATTTGGCCCGAATTTACTGTTCTTGCATCTCTCCTGGCAACGAAGTTCACAAGTATAATAATAGTGGATGATGTTCTGTCAACGATTTTGAATATTTAAATTATCACCTATTTGAGGGACAAGGTCATATACAAAGAACTGTCATACCTACCCCTATGATGTGCAAATTCCCCTGTGCCTATTTGCTACTTCGCTGATCAACTGTGGTGCACCCTGACCTCCCATAATGCGTACTGCCATACCCGCCATGATAGTCCTTTTCCAAGTCAAACACCTTGAGGCCAAAAGTGGGGAGGACGGGCGGGACGTAACCGTCTGGGTAGGTATGAACTAGTAGACCCAACCCACAATAGGTGGAGGGAAGTCTACTGCATTCAAACTACCCCAGACGGTTACTACTATATGCAGAGTGGCACCGGATCCCGGTGGCGGGTTGGCTACGAGGAGTGTCAGGTGGAAGGTGGATATGAGCCAGGTTAGCGTAGTGGAGATAAAATAATACATGTACAATTGTATGTGTACATTACCCCTTATGAGCTGTACCCTAGGTGGGGGTGCGTGCGGGTCTCACCCAGGTGTCAGTTGGGCTGAGGGTCTCCTGGCTTCCGAGGTGTTGGGGCCAAGACCATCCTGCTGTGTGTTGAGTTGCTCTGCAGGACATCCCTAAGGTAAAGCGGAGGGGCACTTCCAGCATGGAACTCCGCTGAAATGAAGTAGGACCAGGATGCGGAGACTGCTCTAACATCGTATTGTTGGGTTTGCTGATCCGGCTTAACGGCCAGTACATGATTGTCTGATGTATCCCCGGCGTTTGAAGCCAGAGATGGTAACGAAGACGGTCCGGTGGCTCGAAGGCAGTGGACTGGTTATTGGTGAGGAAGCCGCTCTACAAGCATGCCCTGCATAAGGTGGTGAAGAGCTGTGTTGGTTGATATGGATGAGCCATCCTCAAAGCCCTCAGGTATGGCTGACAGAGCAGATCTTTAGTTGCGAATGTGGAACAAGTGCATGAGGAAATCCGCTACCACTGTTACAGGTGCTTCAGTTGGGCTTTCTGCAGTTGGGCTTTCTGCCCAACTGAAGCACCTGTAACAGTGCATGGGCACAAAGTGCAAAGGTGTAATCCTCTATCGTATATCTTTTCCGGGTTGACAGGTGTTTCCCCCCCCATGCAGCCATGGCGGCAGCGTCGCCAGAAGTCCCGCCGATCAGTGAGGGATTGTTTGGACAGCATCCAGCACGTTAGGTGGAGATCTTCGGATGCTGGGTGCAGAATCCCTGACTGACTGCGGTTGGAGGGAGATGTCCAGTCTGTCTGGGAGCATGATCGGTATAAGTACCAGAAGTCTGGTCAGTCTGACGGACCAGGGCTGGCCAGAACGGGTCAATCAGGAGTATGCGGCATCGCTCCTGTTCCAGCTTGTGGAGGACGCGCGGTATCGGGGAGATCGGAGGGAGGGACAGGGGAGCCGTCCCGCAGATTTTGTAGGTCATCCGTTGCCCAGGCACGAGGGTGATGGTAGACGGTGCAGAACATCAGTAGTTGGGCGTTGTCGGTTGACGCGAACAGACCGACCTAGGGCGTCTCTAGTCGGAGAAAGTGCGTCCTAATGACGCCTAAGTGGAGAGTCTATTCTGTCGGCTTTATCGACTTTCCGGAGAGTGCGTCGGCCGTCACATTACCCTGACCGGCAGGTGTGGATGGTTTGTAGGTGGGCCCCGATGCCCTTGGTACACCGTAGGACCGACCTCGTGACTAGAAGAAAGATTGCCCGGCTCATATATAAAATAAACGCAAATCTTGTTGACGTTGACTGGACCCCCTATTTAACTAGACAAACCTGGCTACACGCCCTTCATCCTTCCAGAGACCCACAACCAAGACAACCACATATTCCAATAGCTTTTTACCATGGACTGTCCAACACTGGAATGGCCTGCTCCATCATGTGTTAGACGCTTCAAATTCCCGCCCCCCCCCCCCCCCACAGAAGTGTGGAAGGGGTCTACGAACGAGTACTTACCTGTAGAGCCACTACTTATGCATATTTCCCTAGACCGTCAGGTATTCACGCTAAGAATTGATACAACAGCGCCCCCTATTGACCTACCCACAGTGCCCCGCGGCATGAATGCCACGTAGGCGTCCTCTTTTCTCAGTTGAACTCAGGGCGGAATGCCCAAACTTCGAGAATAGTGGGGAGGAGGGGGGGGGGCGCTCTACAGGTAAGTACTCGTTCGTAGACCCCTTCCACACTTCTGTGGGGGGGAGTCTACTTCACTCGTCTTACCTGTAGAGCCACTACTTATGCATAGACTGGCACCGGCAAAAGGCGGTGGATATGCGAGATGCTATTGTATACAGAAAGGGGCACTGTAACTAAGGCAATCCCTGGCATAACTTGTGTGCCCAACTAAGGGCAGGGCAAGGGCCAGACAAGACATCTAAGTTTCAGAAAACTTATGAAGCAACAGCCTTAGCGAGGAGCAACCAGTCACAAACCTGCCAGGGGCATTTATGTGAGGTTGCATCAGCACCCGTTGCGCTAACTAGCGCGGAATGGGATAATACGGATAGTAAAAAGCCCGAGAAACGACATATCAAATGATATGAGTACATCGGGGTTCAAAGAAAATGTTAGAACAATCGGGGGGACTCGCCTGTTTCTGCGAGGCCCCAGGAAGAAACGGGTCTCGGGATGCGGCTCTGGAGGCCACCTCCAACACTGCTCTCCCGATCCTGACCTCTGTCCGGAGAGCGTCTTTCAGGAAGCACTCCGTAGAGGTGTTTGGGGTTCTCCAGCATGCTGTCTGGATGATACCACCTACAAAAATACCCCTAAAGGAGGCCCACCCATGAAGGTAGGGCATGGTCCACCATAAGAGGAGGTTGTTCCGACCTCATGCATCTGGGCTGAACTGGCGGCTCATGCCAACAGTACAATCGCAGATGAGGGTATGGCCGAGACTAGCCAGTGAGCAAACGTGTTGCGAGAAGCCAGTCCATACAGCGGGGTTGATGAGATAAATAGCAAGGAATCAGGCAGCTCCGAGCGGCCTGACCGGGCACCACAAACCGTAGTCCGGCACAGGCGAGAAGGATTTGATGACCAGGACAAAGAAATCCGGGGGTCAAATATCCTTGGTCAAGGAACCCAAACCTCGGGGTAAGAAAGACACCACCTGGTTCCCATCGGGTGCGGCATGCCTCCGATGTAAGGGGGTGGTAAAAGGAGGTTCGAACAGGGGCCTTAAAATCGTGGCCAGCACGCTGAAAAAGGTCCCATGCATCAATAAAGCCTGAGCAACAAGTGGAGAGCCCGATTATCCAACACAAACTGAGAGCCTGAGGGCCTCTGAGAACACCTGCTGTGTTCGAACGATGACTCCTGATCGTGGAGGCCGCGTGGTCGCTTTCGACCAGGTGGGCTATACCCGAAAATCTGCAACCTCCCCTACAGAAGCATTTAGGGGATGCAGAGATCAGATTCAGCACCATTTGGGAAACTGCTATCGTTGATTTTCCTGGTAGATGCCCTGCGGCTGCAAGAACCGCAGCTCGCTGTGGAAGGCTTACCATGTGAAGGGGATGCTTGGCACCACCCAGCACGTTAGGTGGAGATCCTGCCGAGCCAGGTGAGGGTAAAAAACCCGAGCTTGGCAGGAGCAGAATGTCTGCTCTATGCAGAAGAAAGACCGGCGAAAGCATTAGGGGGCTGGGCAGCCTGGAGATCCAGGACTGGCAGGACCAGAATGGGAGCTAAGAGAAGGACCTTACAATCCTGATCTAGCTTGGTCACCACGCGAGGTATGAGGGCAAGTGCAAAAGGCATAAGCCAGCAGCCCGTTCCTCCGCATCACCAGCGCATGCATCCGACATGTGTGGGGATAGGGGACCCTCATGATAGACCAGCAGCCGCTGGTACCCCTGAGCGCAAATAGATCGACATGGGGCCGATGTAATAGCCGAAGGAAAGGCAAGGCAATCTGCATGCACAGAGACCACTCTGTCGGCCAGATACACCTGCCTCAGAGAGCAGAGCATCGGCAATGGCGTTCTGCTCTCCCAGGCGGTGCGCCGCTGAAGGCGTAAGCACTGATGGCAGGTGGTTCAAGTGAGTGCACATGGCTGGGCAGAGCATGTCTCCCCTCCATGGCACCACGTAAGAAACCACGGATGTGATGTCACATCAGACGGGACAGACCAATCCGTAAGATAGGTCAGAACAGCCGGAATGCATTGAATGACTCGAGCGATGCTCTGGGCCGAACTGGCCCGCTACTTGGCGTGGGTGGACGGAAGCACACAAGCCAGAAAGTGAGATGACTATCGCAGCAGATAGAGATGGATAAGGCCTACGAAAAGGCGCGGCCCGACACAATGTTGGGGACGTCCGACAAAAATAGAAGGAGCGGGAGCGGCCAAGGAATGACTGGCACGCGATGGCTCAAGGGTTGAGGCCTCGACCGGTAAAGGGAGAGCAGGTGCAGCTGAATGACACGGCACCTCAGCCTGCAGAGCAAGCCTACCAGACCGGCCATAAGGCCCAGCAGCTTGAGTTAAGCTCGTGCTGGGGCCATCGTCGCCCGGGGACAGAGGGATACGCAACGGCAAAGGTTTTGGCTGCGATCCTGCTTGGGCCGGGAAAGCCTTCTCCGCACTCGCATGGAGGTTGGAGAGTGGGAGAGCCACTGGGATAAATACAAGGACCCAAGTAAGGTTGAGAGCTGGCACTGCGGCCACACAACACTGTCTAAATGAGCCACTAGTCGAAGTACATGAGAAACATCATGTCCTACCGACGCAATGCGCCAAACACCTACAATCTGGAGGTGGAGTGCATTGAATGGTTTAAAAACGGCAGTTGAAAAACCTCAAGTGATCCGGTCTGATAAAGCAAGAAGATGCGCTTCCTTCAAAGGCAGTGAAAAGAGTGCAATCAGCGTGTTCAAGGAATCGCTGACTCTTCTTCACAATTGGGAACCCAATATTCCGTGAGGAGCAAGGAGGTGACGCCAAAACAATGGCTGCCTACTTGTCCTTTGTTGTCATCGAGAAGGAAAGCTAAAAATCCACCGCCGTTGAGAAACAAAAATAATCGCACTCCAGAAAACGGGTAAGCATGTCATTAAACAGTGGACATGGACCCGGAAATCGACACATCTGGTCCAATGGGATCGCCGGGAAAAACTTGTCGCCGGTTATCGCTGGGCCTTTCGACCCTGCGCGAAGATGACCTGTGGCCCCACAGGGCATGCTCCTCCTCAGTGGAGACTGCAACGAGTCATGTTTTTTTTTTTTTGCAGGAGACAAAGCTCGGACTGTCATGGAAAAACCACTGCAGTAGGGCCACACCCTCGACATCAGATAAATACCCCCAAGGGATGGGACGATTGAGGGGCAGGCTGTCCAGTACAAAAACATGTAGTGTGGGTTTACAATGGCTGAATGGCCTATCCGGAGACAATAGACAATGACTGGTATAGGCTCAAAGGTTGAGGGGACGCCGGCGCATAGCTAGCGTGCGTGCGGTAAACTCCTTTGTCCCAGAGCCACCCAACCGCAACAACGATCGTGAGTGACTGAGCGTGGAACACGGGATCGCCCTGCCGATCAACGGTGTCTATCCGATTGAAAAGGCTGAGCCAAAAAATTCACCCCGTGAAAACAAGTCGTCGCCCTTGCAGCGTTTGCCGCGGCGGGACCGCCTTGATAAATAAGCGTAGATGACCGAACCCGGCGAAGATTCGCGCGATCTTCGGTCTGACTTTTTTACTTATTTTATTTTTCACTTTACATTTATTTATTCTTTGTCCTTATTTTCGACGGACAGCCCCGCGGGGTGACCGAGGAAGGATAAACTGCGGCCTGGGTCATCAGGACCCCGGAGCCCGAAACGAGCGAGGCCGACGGCCCGGGGTAGGCCCAGGCTGGGCCATCCGCACCGTCCACAGCCCGCCCGGCCAACGGCGCCCTGAGCCCAGTGGGCTGAGCGCGCGTTGCGCGTTCGGGGAGATCGGACAAAAGCCCGTCCCGGCAGCGCGTGGAACTTGCCACCGTGCCGGGAAGGCCAGGGTGCACCGTGTCTGCGGAGCCTCGGAGGCTAGTCGGCTGAGACTGCCCCGGGTCGGGAGGTGCAGAGGGCATGGGCACACGGCCGAACCGCGTTTTACCCTGGCGGCCGCCCTTTTGGGGTTTTGCTCTGGCTCTGGCAGAGGGAGAGTCCGCTGCAGCCTAGGATATAGGGATCCCGGAGCAACGGACTAGGTCCGAATAACCCGAAACGAGCGAGGTTGACAGACCGGGGTAGGCCCAGGTCGGACCACCCGCAACGTCAACAGCCTGCCCGGCCAACGGCGCTCCGAGCCCTGTGGGCTAAGCGCGCGTTGTGTGATCGGGGAGATCGGACAAAAGCCCACCCCGGCATCGTGTGGCGCTCACCACTGTGCCGGGAGGGTGCACCGTATCAGTGGAGCCTAGGTGGTCAGTCGGCTGAGACTGCCCCGGGTCCGGAGGTGCAGAGGGCGCAGGGCACACGGTCGAGCCGCGTTTACCCTGACAAGCGCCCTTTTGGGTTTGGCTATGGCAGAGGAGGCTGGTTTTATGGTAACCTTGCCAGTGAGCCACCCTTTGCGTGTACTTTACTTGTGTACTTTAGCTGACCGCGGGCGGGGACCGGGCCGACGGAAACTACCCGCGCCCCCGGCCTGCTCAGGCTGGGGTTGTCGGGCAGGGGACTGCTGCTCGGGTAACGGGGTGTACCCGGCAGAGTCCGTACACGAGAGCACGGATATCCGCCCTGGGGGGTGGCTTTTGTCCCCAGGATTTGCGGAACCTGCTCTATCTGATCGTTTCGTACCGCACCACAACAACACTACAAAAATACACAAGAAGAAACACTAAAACTCTACAAACGTTGTTTACAAAATACCTTTAATACTGAAAGCTCTTTTGCGTGAAATCACGGATGGAACGTAAACACGTCCTACCGCACTGACGCTAAGAGAAAAGAGGACACCTACGTGGCATTTATGCCGCGGGGCACTGTGGGTAGGTCAATAGGGGGCGCTGTTGTATCAATTCTTAGCGTGAATACCTGACGGTCTAGGGAAATATGCATAAGTAGTGGCTCTACAGGTAAGACGAGTGAAGTAGA
This sequence comes from Astropecten irregularis, assembly GCA_963971285.1. Lineage (NCBI taxonomy): Eukaryota > Metazoa > Echinodermata > Asteroidea > Paxillosida > Astropectinidae > Astropecten > Astropecten irregularis. Next base: position 2,960,704 of record OZ020261.1, on the reverse strand, counting down.
CCTAAATATTTTTAAAATGAGGCTCCGTGACTTTTTCATCAATAACAACTTCAAGGCGAATTAATTCCACCTGGTCATCAACCTCTGACGTGATGCGAGAACCCGCTTTGTCGGAGTAAAACATCCAGATCCAGATCCAGGATCTGCCAATCCAGGACACAGCTGTGGAAAGTACGTTGGTTGGTGGTCGATGTGCATGGCTCCTTGGTGGTCGATGTGCGCTACCGCTGTTGAGTCTGACTATTGGAGCGGACCAATGTTCGTCTTCCCTTGACGAGCTAACGGAAGTGTCGCAGGGCGTTAATAAAGACGGCCCATGGCACAAGCATGTTGATGTGTGTTGTGTAGCGACTGGAATAAGTCTACACTTTTGGTGTATGCCAAATGCGCATGCTCGCATGTTACAAAGTTTTTGATTGCTTTTTGATCCATGATGTTGATTTAATATGTTTGACCAGTTTGGTCACAGTTCATAATAACAATATGTGCTGCGTCCTTCATTTGATTTAGTGAGTAATGGGTCGATGGACATAACAATGTGGTAGTGCAGGGAGGCGTGATCCTGGTTCCCGGATGCCTGGTGTGGAGGGAGGGGTGCACTCCAACCAAAGGGGGATCTGTCGTGATACCGCCTCGGCTTTTGATGTCAAGGAGGGGTGATCTAACCAAGTTCCTCAGGTCAGAGTTGGGTACTTTAGGGTAATGCAGCATCGTTACTAGTCACCAGTGGTGGCTATCCTGCGGCGTGCAGGGAGCTCGGGATGTCGATGGTGGTATGTTGTGTAGACGCATGCCAGATCCTTGGCGCCTTGAGCATGCTGTATGTCATGTCCCTTCATCTACATGTAGGAGAATCAGGTTGGTGCGTCTACTGTAACTGTTCATCTCCTGGGACTGATGTCTATGTGATGAGCCATAGTATCACATGTATCTATCCTTTGACCTCAGGAAAAATACCGAGTGTAGGAGCATCGGAGTGGCATCACAATTTAATCACCCATGTTAAAGATTCTCATTTATTCTTTCTTTTGTCCACTACAGGGATTGCGCCCATGATTACCGCGGTCGCCCAGGTACACCGCCACAGCCCAGATGGACCCGTGGCGGTGTACAATACGCGGCGTGTTAACCACAGATCCTGCCGATGGTGGAGTGCTGTGCTCGGTAGTGTTATGCTGGTAGTATCGGGCGGTACTGGAGGGTAGTGGTAATAATACAAAGCCGGTATATGTACATGTACGGACGTACAGTATATGCATATAATGTAGCGCCTGTCACACTCCGTGTGTGATGTACGTGTGTGATTATTGAAGCGCTGCTGATCCTTGCACGTGTAACAAACAAACATTGTACCTGCAGAGGGAGCGGGAAGATTGACCGCGGCACAGCTTGACTTGAGAAAATTCAGCCATGGACGGGAACAGGCTGTGCTGATGTGCAGACATCGGGTGGTAAAGGCTGTGTGTGGGAACCCCCGCAGCCATCCGCTCCATAGGGCCTGTCAGTCGGGGTGGATGCATATCGATCCCCGTGACAGAAGGCACCGGACAAGTCGACAGTGTAGACATGTAGACCACAGTACATGTACATGTACAAGTACATGTAGACCACAGGCAGATGAGTACCAAGCCTGAAAGCACAATGCAAGCTGGTGTGGCAATTGGGCAGTTAGAGCTGTGTGTGGGAATGGGAGACTTTGGAGACCCGGTCTTCAAGTCAACAGCGCATGCGCACGCAATTGTGAGCATGTGTGCTTTGTTTTGCGCCTGCGCTGTTGTGCGTGCATGTACGCTGTTGACTTGAAGACTGGTTCTTCAAAGTCTCCTATTCCCAGAACAACTGGGTCACATTTGACTGTTGGCGACTGCTGGGGCTAACGGGTGGGCTATAGACCATGTATAGACCGGTGGTGACCCCGTTTCGGGCCCCGGTGGGCACGTTATTCATGGTGGTGAGCACTGGCCGCCGGTGTACAGGTGGGTTGCAACAGCCGGTGGTATGGAGCTACAAAATTAATAGCAAGGGTTGTACATGTGAAGCCAATCTTTGTATTGCAGGGCGATGCTGGTGGCAGGGGGGAGGGGTGACCTGCCCGCTGCAGACAATAACGAGGGATGGGACACCGATCCCCGTATTCTGTTGGTCAGCAATATGTCACTTGTTGTGTAAGCACAATGTAAATACAATCCAGCGCATTGTGCTACGCGTGCTTGTTTTCACTGCCACACTGTCAAGCATTGTTCAGCGATGAATGGGTTGTTGAGTGTCCCGCTGTGTAAGAACACCCGCAAAATTCCAATCTTTACGGATGGGCCAAACAGACGTGGAAGAGCGGCCCTTTGACGTCTGCAATCATGTTCTGTTGGGCTGGGTGGTGGTTGGGGTGTATCACGACTCCTACCCCCTCATGGCAACGGCCTTCTTCGGTACGGTAGTCCTTCCTACGGGCCGAAGTCGGGCTACAGTCAGTGGCCTGGTGCCGGCTTGAGTAGCCGTCGGGCGGTTCAGCTGTGTACATGAATTGGGCTCTTCATGGTTTCCTGCTCGGGTAGAGCCAGACAAGTGAGACAAGGTAGTCATGGTGCTCATTGGTTGCCCGAATGTCTACACGTTTCTCTGATGTCCGCAATCGAGTTCGCTCGAGCGGAGCAGTGGTAGGGGTGATGACAATGTACATACAGCATTTATACAGGGTGTCCCAAAAAAATGCAACCCTTGTGTCGAGAACTATTATATGAAAATTAAACTGTTTATCACTTCAAGATTCAGATATGTGGTACAACCATGTCTTGGCTATCACCATGTATAATTTGAGCAAAATTGGACAAAAATTGAGTGAAAAAAATAAGACTGAATTACCCAACCTCAAAACCCGATTTTCATCTTTCTTCCATACACATTATGTGTGTATTGACCACTATGCGTGTTATTCTTGCACTACTGTTTTTAAGGAGTACTCATTCAATTGGTCATATTTTCGCCTCAATATGCTTAAATTCTTCATGGTGACAGCCAAAACATGATTGTGTGAAATATTTGAATCTTGAAGCATGGAACTAGGAAGAGAAGGAGTTCGAACTGCAACCTATCACTAATCCAATCACTAATCGCCCAATTAAGCCCCGTTGGAAAAGCACTGCGGCCAGCCACACGCCGGTTACATAACATAACCGCAGTCGATCCTTTGATCATATGATGGTCGCCGGAATTCCCTGGTTCCCTGGTAACCCCCAAAATGGTTCATAACTGAAATTGCAAATTGGAGTAACAAAACACACGAACCAAATATAAATGGCAAGCGCAGTTGATACTGAAAGCCCCTGCATGCTTACATGGCAAACCGAAAGATGCGCAAGAAAATTCTGTTTTGATTGGTGCGTCGTCCTTAAAAATCGGGCATTTAACGGCAATTTGTCGTCTTTTCGAAAACGAATTATGCTTAAAAAGGGTAATTTCATTTTTCGTTATGCGGCTTGACCCGAGATTTCCTACGGTTAGGAGTCAGCCTAAATTATAGATAATGTCCTGACAGAAAATATAGTAAATGTGTGTATATGACAAATGCCCAGCCAGCTATGGCCAGTTGTTGAAAAGTCCGGTCAGTTTTTAATTTTGGCCATGTTGAGTCCACTACGTTTGTATATTACACGCGCAAGGAAATTAGACCTTTCCACAGTGCCGGGACGAAGTTGGTCAAGCAAGCTCACAGCCAGACTACCGCAATGATAAATTTGCATAACAACTATTTTACACAAAGCCTGCAGTTGCAAATTGCATGAATGCGGCGGCGATCATTGCATGATTGAAGTGCCTTGGTTCTCACTCCTTCTCTTCCTAGCTCCATGCTTGAAGTGATAAACAGTTTAATTTTAACATAATGGGTCCCGACACAGTGTTGCGTTTTTCTCTGGGACACCCTGTATATTGCCATTTATCACAGCTCTTACCCACTGATGTCTGAGGCTTGTTCTTTGGCATGGTAGGCCCAGTATTCGCAGCCGGCTCGGGCCTCTGATCAACAGGACATAACACAGAGCCTGTAAAGGAGCATGTTATGCCGGGCCGATCAGTCCGTTCAGGCGGTATCCTTCGTCACCTCTGGTAGCAAGCGATCTCCCTACGCTCTAGTAGCATCCATGGTATACAGCTACCCCCGGCCGTAGGCCTCTTCGGTTTGGATTAGAGGCGTAGCCGCTGAGGCATCCTTAGACTCTAACTGCTTGGATTTCCCTCAGACTGTAGCGTTAGTAGTACCAGCAAGCCTGGAATGAGGGGGACAAAACCCAACCTCAGCCATTCCGTTTTTGTGGTACCACAAGCGAGGAATGAGGGGTCATCGCCCATACACTCATCCATCCCCAACTTGCGCTAGGCCTTTTAATCGGGTCATTAACACAGAGCCGGCTGTGTACGCCCCGCATCTCCTTTGGAGATAGATTACCTGTAGGATGTACAGAAAAAGAATGAGAAAAATACCAACAAATGCACAGAAAGCGATTCTGTTAAAAGTTTTATTGGTAACAGGGGTAATAAAAAAAGAAAGAAAGTTATATATCAACGATGAAGTGATCAAGTCCAAACAGCTTAAAGGAGAAGTGGAGAAATGGAACTCTAAAGTCGAAAGAGCTATGGTGGTACGCATTGCGGGAGGTCAGGGTGCACCACGGTTGATCAAGTCTTTTCAGTGAAGTAGCAAATAGGCGCAGGGGAATTAGCATGTATATCGTAGTGACCGTCTGGGATAGGTTGAATGGAGTAGACATATATATCACAGGGCATTACATCATCTTATATAGAATGAATATTATCAATGCACATGATAAACCGGGCTTTACACAACTTCACGTCAAAACCCATACCTTAGATTTTACAAATAATTGTAGGCCTTGTGCATGCATCAGTGATGCAAATACTTTACTATCTTCCTTTTAAAGTCAGGCTGCAGCCTCAATTGCTAATATCCCATTTTAATCTATAAACACACAGATTATAAATTACATTTCAAATATAAATTGAAGTGTGAAATAAAAGCATGAACAATTTGTGTTCATCATCTGTCTGTTTCTTTGCCCTCCTAAAATGACCCCCCCCCCTTGCAGTTTCAGTTGAAGTTAAAATTCTGTGATGTAAAGAAATGCACAGGAAAAAGGTCTCATGAATTGACGTCTGGGCACCAGACGAATCAACAGGGCTGCAGCACCGCGTAAAACGTGCGCTCACGTCATATACTCAATGGTCGGCTGCTTATCGATTGAGCAAACCTATCCTGATTTTTCGCATTTGAGCATGATGAATTGTCGAAATTGTCCACCCAAGTTTGGATCAGTTGGAAACAAAAGAAGAATCACACCATCCTTTGTAGTTTTGCTGCAACACACCTCATTGGCATGAACAAAAGACTGTTTAGTTTTGGGCCAAAATCCTGGAGTTCGTTTGCATACTTTTGCACAAAAACATATTGCTTCTTGCACATTGCCCAATGCATCAAGGCAAACATGTGCCTCGATTCACGTCATACCCCTCACAAAGATTTATGCTAATTAGGGTAAAATTCCACCGATGGGGCACCCTGTCTCAACATTGTAAACCCGTTTTCCTTGTACTTCTTAAAGAAACCAACCATGGGATTGATTATTGCATACGTTATTGGTTTATACAGTAAATCCTCGATGACTTGAACCTCAAGGGAATGAATGTAAACTTTGACTCATCTAGACTAGCGGGCTAGTCGTTGTAAGTCGCGGTGATCGTCTCTTCTTTCACACTACTCTCGCGAAACCACTCTATTTTCTCGCGAGACTCATGGCTACGGCGAGAGTTAAGCTCTCGGCGCAGGATCACTCGAATGCAATGACTAGCCAAACACAATTTCAGTTTGTACACGGCCTATGGGCTATTTAGCCGAAATCGTATGGACGCGTCTGATTGGCCAATTTTTATTAAACAATGAATATTCAATAGGCCTATGTCGGCCTACGCTACATTGTGCAGCTGCACATGTACTGATTCACGTTGAATAGACAACCACAGGCATCGCACGTACTTTAGCTAGCCATAGCTGCAGTATGATCTTGATAGTAATACTTTTAACTCTAGTGCGTCTACAATTAATACATGTCCATGTTTGTTTTTGTCTTCTTCGTGCATAAATAAAGAAATAAGTTATAAGTCCGTCTTACTAACTGTAGTTATAGTGTAGACCTACATGTACAAAGTTAACCTACCAAAGCTATGGAGAAATCATTGACATACATTTACCATGGGTATTATTCATTTTTATGAAGTATAATGCACACATTTTAAACTATATAGTACTGTTGCCTTATTTGAAATTGTATACACCCTCAAATAAAATGTACTCGTCTCTATGGCAACCACTATGAAAGCACGCCCGTACATGAATAAATGAATAATGTCTAAACCGTGTTTGGCTAGTCGTTATTTTCGAGTGGTCCTGCGCCGAACTCTCGCCGTAGCCATGAGCCTCGCACGGTTTCGTGAGAGTTGCATGAAAGAAGAGAGGATCGATCACCGAGACTTACAACGACTAGCCCGCTAGTCTACGACTCATCCAGACTTCGACTCACGCATGTTTTGAATAGTCAAGTCAAATTGAGGACATAGACTAGGGGGATTGACTCACAAAGGAAGTGGCATGTTACGTCACCCAAATAGCACTCCGCACTAAGGACGCCACACGAGTGATTTGGCCAGCGTGTGCAATCGCGCATGTACAAAATTCCTGGATGTCAGACAAACATTGACTCACACATGTAGTGTACACAAGCACACCCACGACACGTTACAATGTTTGTCTGAGATCCGGTGTGACGTCACAGCATTTAGCCTGCTATTTTTAGCACAAGTGTAGAGCACTATTACATGTACACGCACTTCATTTTCAATTATATATTTGTAAAATGTATGATGAATAATAAATTGTATTAGTTTTTATACACGTAACAAACGTGAAATCTTAGATGTAGACACTGTAGTTCAAAAATACCTAGAGGTAATATACTAGTACATGTATGATTGGCCAGTAGCCATCCCTCAAAGGATAGCTTTGAACAAGAAACAAAATATGGGATAATTAATTATTTTCATTACTAATGGGAGACTATTGAGAACGGTCTTCAAGTCAACAGCGCACGTGCACACAATTGTGAGCATGCGCACGCTTTTTTTGCGCCTGCACTGTTGTGCACACGCGTGCGCTGTTGACTTGAAGACCGGTTCTCAAAAGTCTCCCTGTAAATGTTGACCTGTTTTTACTTGAAAGGGCGCCCTCTATGTGCCCCTTGATTGGAGTTAAGATAAGCCACACACTCACTCACACAAGCACATTGTTTTAGGACATGGTGGCTGACATCTTGCCTCATGCCTTTTTTGTTGAGCAACATTATGAAGACTAAAATTTACTGAGAGAGTTGATCACCTATCTTTGATGTCAAATAGATGCAAGGAGGTATGTTTCGAGATAACTTTTCTGCTATTCATTGAATATAAGAACTTATAGTAAATCATAAGTTGAGAGTTTATTATCTCTTTTTAGAGCTGTTTTATTTGATACATTACATGTCATGATTGAGAATGAGATTCATGTAGGGCAGACTTTAGACTATAGTGTAGAACATGTATTCATGTTGTTTCTTATGTATTATCGTTACAGTTTTCAAGGAGCTTTACAGAATGTATGTGGAGAAATGAAGTGAGCAATAACCCTATTCTACCTGTACATCACAGCTTCTGTCGAGACCCTTGTCAATTAATCATCTTGAGTCAACGAAAACCCCTAACAGCATGCAACACATTAAAGATCAATTCTTACACTTATGACCATGCGACTGTCGAGTGTTGCCCATTACAGTGAAAACTCTTAATGACATGCAACACATTCAAGATCAACTCTTACACTTATGACCATGCGACTGTCGAGTGTTGCCCGTTACAGTGAAAACCCCTAATGGCATGCAACACATTCAAGATAAACTCTTACACTTATGACCATGCGACTGTCGAGTGTTGCCCGTTACAGTGAAAACTCCTGCGATTATGAACTCAATTTCATGAACTGAGGAGTGCATTTGAATTTGTCCTGTCTGGAACCGATCACCTTGAAGTTGAATAGTACGGAACATGTCATCATATGTTTCTTCGTGCGGGAGATTCTTCTGTTGGGAGTCGCCCCCTTCCCCTTCTCTTGAGACGATGTCGTGCGCTGGAACTTGAGTAGTCCCCTACCCCCCTGTCTGCTTGTATACTGCGTGGCGATCCATTTCATCGAGCACCAACCCGCGATGGCACCGAGTACCAACCTGCGATGGAACCGTGTACCAACCTGCGATGGAACCGAGTACCAACCTGCGATGCCATGTAGTACAACCCTGCGATGCAACAGACTACATTGAACCAGTGTCACTACGTGCGACCAAGTGGAGCCTACTGAGCTGTGAACCCACTTCCCTGAACATGACTACGGACTGCGATAATTTTTCAGTGTGCATTTGTGTTTTCATTTCATGTATGAATAATTGATTTACATGTACTGTACATGTAATTATTGATTTCAATTTATATTGTGTTCCCTTTTACATTCAATTGTATTTTTTCTATTGAGATATTTGCATTTTACCCCACTTTTATCACAATGCCACCTCCTAAGGAAACGAAGCTGGAAATTACACAAGCCCAGCGCAGATTTTGGGCTTCTGTATCAGCATGGCGCAAGTGCGCTGGTCATCTAGAAAGATTACTATCAGATTCTGATGATGCAGCTACCCTGAAGCAAGGACGATGAGACCTGTCAGAGGCGATGGCCCACCTATCTGAAGCACACTGTGAACTTGACCATCTATTGTCTACAGAAGAAAGTCAAGATAATGTTTCATCCGAGAAATACGAGTTGGTTGAAGAAGAAAACCATGTGCTAATCAAGAAAACCTGCGAACGCATCATTTAACTGGAAGTTGATCGCAGCAAATTGAAGTTTAAGGTGTCCTCCAGAAGCCATTATTCACGGAGATCATCTAGTTCACGAGGGTCCAGTGTAAAAACCGAGCTTCAGTAGCGACATAGGCAGCAGCAATCAGAGCCAAATTGATGTTTGCTGATACCGAAGCAAATAAACGAGCAGAATTAGAGAAAGTAAATGCGATGAAGGAACTACATGTGGCAGAGGCGAAAATGGAGGCTATAGACAAAGAACAACGATACAACAGTTTTGAGAACAGTAGTCATGGTAGTAGTGTGGGAGATGTTTCTGAAGAAGAGAAACGTTCATACGTTGCAGCTGTTCTCGACCCTCATGATCCTGCCTTGGTCCCAGCAATCAGCTCAACTTTTGGAGGTGAACAGAGTTCTCCATGGCTCTTCTTCAAGAGCCACCTATCCCAACTACGACTGCCAGCCTTAATCCTTTTGCCAGTGACTTCTCTCCAGAGTATGCGACAGACACAAGAAGGGCTACTGTACCAGATGCTCAACCGACCCCATTTATGGTTAATTTAGGCATGTCTGCAGCTTCACCCGCATTCACTGTACAGTCCAACAAGGAGAGAGAGACACCTGTGAGTGACCCACAACAACAATTCTCTGACTTTGCCGAATGTCTGACGAAACATTTCGCCATCAGTTGCCTGCCTCCACCAGAACCAGGGGTATTTACTGGAGACCCGCTGAAGTAACCAAATTGGAAGAATTCCTTTGAAACACTCATCAAACAGAGAGTAATTCCCCAGGCAAGAAAGGCTTCACTATCTGAAGAAATACATCGGTGGAGCAGCGAAACAGGCAGTCAAAGGATATTTCTTCCTCACTACCGACGATGAGTTCATTCAGGCGAAGATGCTTCTACAGAAAAGGTACGGAGACCCCTTCGTGATTGGGAATGCCTTCCGAGACAAGTTTGAGTCTTGGCCCAAGGTCCTCCCTCCTGACGGAAGAGCCCTGCGCAACCTTGCAGATTTCATGAGGCAGTGCCATGCCGACATGGAAAACATCGGTCATCTTGGAGTTTTGAACGACGAGAGAGAGCATCAAAAGATTCTGACGAAACTCCCAGAGTGGCTGATCAATCAATGGGCTAGGAAAGTCTCTGAGTACAGAAACAAGACCGGAAGATACCCTGCATTTGCTGAGCTATCGAAATTCATCGAAGACGAAGCCAACCTAGCCTGCGACCCCATAAAATCTCTGCAAGGGATCTGAGGTCTTGTGACAGTAGATGGCAACAAACATGTGAACAACAAGACCAGGCCACCAGGAGCAAGCTCATTCAGCACAGGAGCAAATGAAACCCCATCCAATGCGAAACATGCACCAAAGCCAAAAGATTGTGGTCTGTGCGGGAAGCACCATCTTCTGGACGCTTGTCAATCATTCATCTCCATGAAAATGGATGAACGAAAGGAATTCGTCAAGAAAAAGGGTTTCTGTTTTGGGTACCTGACCTAGGGCCACATCTCCAAGCATTGTAAGAAGAGATTGACCTGCAAAACCTGCTCACGACGTCATCCCACATCCCTGCATGGAGATGTCAAAGATTTGAAGCCAACTGCGAACGTGACTGTGGTGGAACCTCCAAGTTTCCTTAGAGGCGCACAAGTCAGTCTGCTCCAACACCAGCGTCAGCCTCTTCAGCAGTACAGATGAAGGCGGCAAAAGTTCCATGACAGTTCCGGTATGGGTCTCCCATCGTGACAAGCCTGAAGTTCAGCGACTTGTCTATGCTCTATTAGACACCCAGTCCGACACAACATTTGTTCTTGAAAGTAGGCGTGTCGCCCTGGGGATAACTGGCACTGAGGTTCAGCTACTTTTGTCGACAATGTTTGCGAAAGACCAAAGAGTGACCAGCAGCAAAGTCAGCGGCTTGATGGTGAGAGGCTACGCCAGTCCACTGAAGATTCCTCTCCCAACTGCGTATTCCAGAGGAGTGATGCCCGCCAATCGGTCTCACATCCCCACTCCGGACATGGCCAGAAAATGGCCACACATAGAAAGGATAGCTGACCTGCTGATGCCACTGACAGACTGCGAAGTAGGCCTCCTCATTGGCTACAACTGTTCACAGGCCTTAGCACCACGTGATACCCCAATTCGAAGATGAACCATACGCCCAGAAAACGGACCTTGGTTGGGGGATAGTGGGAGTGATTGATCAGATACAGGATGAGCCATGTGCATCTGATGTCATTGGTGTGAGCCACACAGACACACCAGGCCGTGTTCAAATCTCCTTCAGAACCCGTGTCAAGGAGATCATCAACCCCTTCGATGTATCCAAAATGATGGAACTTGACTTTTCCGAGCGAACGACTAACGAGAAATCCCTATCACGAGACGATACAGAGTTTCTGCGAAGGATGGAGGAAGGTGTACATCAGCAGCCCGATGGACACTATGTCATGCCATTGCCGTTCAAGAATTTGGAACCACCCAATCTGAAGAACAATGAGGTTGTAGTGGCAAATCGTCTGAAGCAGCTAAAATCTCGTTACAAGAGGAACCCAAAATATCACCAAGACTACAACGTGTTTATGCAGAATATACTTGATCGTGGCTATCCGGAGCAAGTTTTAGATGCAGAGCTGAAATCTGGCAACAACGGTCATTTTTGGTATATACCACACCATGGGATCTATCATCCTAAGAAACCAGAGAAAATATGCATCGTATTTGATTGCAGTGTACGATTTCATGGCTACTCTTTCAATGATCACCTCCTTCAAGGCCCAGATTTCACCAATGCACTTGTAGGGGTGCTGTGTAGATTCCGACGAGAGCCAGTTGCCATCATGTGCGATATTGAACAGATGTTCTTTCAGTTCGTGGTCAAGAGGGAACACCGTGACTACTTCCAATTCCTGTGGTGGAAGTATGGCAACTATGATACAGAACCTACCTCATATCACATGAAGGTACATCTCTTTGGCACTGTATCATCTCCAGGATGTGCCAACTTCGGCTTGAAGAAGATTGTAAACGACTACGAAGCAGACTTTGGTACAGCAGCAGCAGACTTTGTGAAGCCTAACTTCTACGTCGACGATGGTCTCGCATCCGTCTTTACCAATGAAGAAGCCATTGACTTTGATCGCAAAGACAAGACAACTCTGCTCCAAAGGTGGATTGCATCTGCACAAGTTTGTATCCAATTCCAGAGAATTGTTGGATACTGTTGCCGTAGAAGATCGTGGTAAGGGAATCACCCCCTTTCACCTACTGTGGCGTAGATCTCTTCGGTCCTTGGCTCATCAAGGAACGCCAAAGTGAAGTGAAGAGATATGGTGTTTTATTCACCTGCATGACATCTCGTGCTATCCACATCAAAACTACCGCCTCACTAAGTACTGACTCCTTTATCAGTGCCTTACGCCGATTCATCTCAATCCGTGGCCCCATTCTGCCAATTGAGATCTGACCGAGGCACAAACTTTGTTGGAGCAAGAACAGAACTGGATGAGGCTGCTGCGGAGATGAATCTTGACCAGGTCAAACGCTTTCTCCAGAAAGAAGGTTGCGATCAGTTTGAATTCAAGATGAATCCTCCTGCTGCTAGCCATGCAGGCGGAGTCTGGGAGCGACAGATACATTCTGTTCGGAGAGTGATTGCATTCTTCAAGTTCAATCTGCATCCCAACTCAATGATGAATCACTGAGAACACTGATGTGCGAAGCGGCGGCCATAGTCAATAGTCGTCCCCTTACTGTAGATAACTTGAATGACTCAACGTCTCTAGAACCACTGACTCCGAACCATTTGCTCACAATGAAGTCAAGAGTGATTCTGCTCCCCCTGGCAACTTTCAGCAAACCGGCTTGTACTCAAAAAGGCAGTGCCGAAGAATACAACAACTAGCAAATGAGTTCTGGTCAGGTTGGAGGAAGGAGTTCCGACAGAATCTTCAAGTGTGACAACGATGGGTTCGTCCATCCTCAGAGTTACATGTTGGAGACATAGTTATTGTCAAAGATGACAATCTTCCACGCAACCAGTGGAGCCTTGCGCGTATTGAGGAAGTCTTTCCAAGCAAGGACAGTCTTGTGCGCAGAGCCAAGCTTCTTGTTGGGGATCCACACCTCGATGCAAAGGGCAAGAAGGTCCTCTCCAGAAAGTACCTTGAGCGACCAATCCAGAAGTTGGTCTTACTTGTCCCAGTCCATTAGACCAGGGAAGTCCCCGTCGAGGAGCCATATGTAAATGGGTCTCTTTGTTTTTTACCCATTTCATATCCATCTGTTTAGATTTATTATTTGTAGAACTTAGTATTCTGTTAACTTTGTTTATGATAACCTTCTGCATCAACTGTAGTTGAGTAGTAAGTAATTAAGTACAATCACAAATCAGTGCATTTATTGAGTTACAGCGTACATGGCGCATACTGAAAGGAAGCGTATTACTTAACTGTTGAATTTGAAATTAGCTATGCTAATTTAGGGAGCCATGTAAATGTTGATCTTTTGTTTTTACTTGAAAGGGCGCCCTCAATGTGCCCCTTGATTGGAGTTAAGATTAGCCACACACAAGCACATTGTTTTAGGACATGGTGGCTGACATCTTGCCTCATGCCTTTTTTGTTGAGCAACATTATGAAGACTAAAATTTACTGAGAGAGTTGATCACCTATCTTTGATGGTACAATACATGATTGGTAAAGTTCACATGACAGCACTCATACTTTGTCTGATCAAATATGTACATAAAATAAAAAACCTGTGAAAATTTGAGCTCAATCCGACATCTGAGTCACAACAAAATAGCGAAAACCAGACTCAATTTTTCTTATAAAACATGAAGAATGGTTTTGATCCTACCCCGAGATCAAAACTGTTTTCGGTCTTTGTTTTACTAATTTCTGGATAAATACAGCATTTCAGGTGGAAATATTTTAACAGTATGTTTCTACCAGTATCTTCATACCTTGAGTGAAAGGGGATAACTAAAACAACTCAAGTGAGGGTGACCTTTATGTTTGTTCCAAAAATCGTTCGGACGAACGATCTTTGGAAAAGGCAATAAATCTTGATTTCCTTGAAAAACCCAGCATCTGATGAACCAAGATTACCAATGGTGACTGTTTGCACTTTTTATGAACTGTTGAGTCCATTTTCTGTCTCAAACTCAATAAATTGTTTTTGGAGGCCTTGCAAATCCTATATGCTCCCTTTAAAGAGAAAACATGACAAATGACTTGATGTATCAACTCCCATGCTTGGTTTCCCTCTAAATGTCACATAAATGTATGCATTAGTGTGAACAGACCCAGCTGTAAAAAAAAAAAAAACACCAACCATGTAAACACACGCAATCGATACTGTACAGCGAGCACGTCCATGTCATGCTCCATAGGGGTTGGTGTCAATGATCAATTGCCGTATCCCTTTTAGTTTTTTTCCAGCCGTAATTGGCTACGTGTGAATTCGGAACATGCACGAATGCATTATCCCAGTAATGTGTGCTTTCAGTGCGGTTGTATTTAGGCTACATGCGCTAACAATGAGTCAGTCTTTGTTCCAGACGTTAAGTTGGCCAAACACGAATGCGCTACAAGTACCCGTGCATTATCCCGGCAATGTGCGCGCTCAGTGCGGTTGCATTTAGGCTACATGGTCTGTGGAAGTGTTGGGTGTCAAAGCATAGTGTGTACCGCATGGGACCAGCATAGCATAGCGTACGTGCATCACATACAGTCAATCTCCACACAATTGGTGACTCATTCATTCACTATGGGAACGTGAAAGCAGAGTAGCAACATTGAAATAGACACCGCCGGAGATTATAGAAAAGTTTTCACGTCATTAAGCCCCTGATTAAGACAGACTAGGCCGCGATTTTGTCATTGTTTTGGGGCATAGGTGGCAAGTGCTTTAGGCACTCTCCTTTCACCAATGTGGCCCGGGTTCGATCCCGGCTTGGGTCATATGTGAGTAGAGTTGTGCGTTGGTTCTCTCCTATGCTATGAGGGTTTTTCTCCGGGTTCTCCGGTTTTCCTCCCTCCATAAAACCAAGCACTTTCGATCTCAGGCTCCGTAATCATAATGGATTGCCGGTATTGCTGGCAGCCGAGGGCGCAGATGAATGCCGGCAATCTGATTACGTTGTAGCCCGCACTTTGTAACTTTAAGAAAAGGCGCGTAATAAAGTTATTATTTATTTATATATTTATTTAAGGAAATCTTCGACTCAAGCAGGCTTTTGACCGCAGGTAATTCGACATACATGTACGAAAGTATTTATGTACACAGAAGCCAATTCTTTCGGCGGGAATAAAGCATCACGTTGACTTAAGCAAGCTTTCGGGTCATACGAGGTTGACTTATCGAGGTTTTACTGTACATGAATAATGTGAACTAAAATCCCTTTACACCCTGACTTTAAGAAAGCTTCTCATGCACCTCTTGTGGTGTTGGGCTGTCCAAATACCTGCAAACTCACGGACCAATAACCAATATAAAAACTGAAAGTAAAACCTTCTAGTAAAGCTGAAACTGAAAATTGCTAGCCTTACCTGGAGTTCCATCTTCAGCAGCAACTGCAGGGGTAAGATACGTGTAGCTGTCCAGCATAACCCAAGAAAGCTCTCACTGACTGCCATATTAAGATGCTGGTGCATGTCTAGTAGCATCATAATGTCTTGAAGGCAAACAGCACCTCCATGTATCAAACCTGAAGCATCTCCAGTCATTCTAGTGCATCCAGAAAAATACCTGTGGCAATGTATGACAAAGTCAAAGATGAGATGAAACAAAGAAAGAGGTGATGGGAGTTAAGGGAAGAGGCAGTGGGTCAACTGTATGGTGGCAGTCCATGTAGTCCCATATCTTGTAACATTTCGCCACATGTGGGTAGCCACATCTGAGAGCATAGACCCATTCTTAAGAGGAGACTATATCTAAGGCTCAGCCCTACCACTTGCTGTACACTGATAAAATACGTTAGAGGAAACATTCATCTGGGATTTAAACATTGTACATTATAGAGAACAAGATTCGAACACTTTGTTGTGTGCCTAACTGTTAGGAGTTGGACCCAACTACAGGGACCCAAACTATTAAATATAAACACAGTATCTCTTAGCATAGTACATGACTTAGGGAAGACGCAAAAAAGATTTTACTCAGCCCGCAGCAGCGGGCCGCGGTATGCTGATCCCACAGTGCGCCGTGCGGATTAGATTCCTGCATAACAAAAGGTGAAATCTGCATTAATCCCTCCAAGGTTCATTGCATAAGTACCCTGGCCAGCTGCCGCGCGCCAACAGACTTACAGAGCAGAAAACTATAGCCCAGGAAAAGAAACTTTTAAAGACATTTTTATTCTTCGGAAAAGAAAATGTAGGCTACTTCAATGGGATGACAATCGACAGTGCAAAATATTTGTTTAATGAGCTGCGATCTTCTGTACCCAATTCTAACAAAACATTTTTAGGGAACTTGTTTGAGCCTATAACAATTCAGTAATTTCACGCATAACATTAAGATCTCTTGGACTCAAGATCAGTTGCGAGGTTTTAATTATGAACGAAATAGGATTATGTTTAAAGTTGAAACCATTTTATACTCATCACCTTTTTTATAAATATAGCGAAGAATGCATGAATTCACAATACAATGTTCCCCCTATTCAGTGCCGGCTGTGCACCTTCTTCCTGTGATCATCCTTGTCTTTCTTACTGGTGAAGACGTACTTACACCCGGCTTAACACCTTCCGAGATCCTTGTCCTTGTAAACCGGCCTTGTGTTCATAAGGCAAGTACATCTGAAGATGCAAAGCCTCCATTAATGTAACAAAATGACCAGGATGGTCACAGGAAGGCTTACATGTAGGTGTGGGGAAGTCTCGTACACACTGCAGCATCTCATCAGCTATAGGTGGGTTGGACTGGCAGTGTTGAGTTGACACGCTGGATCGGTGCATTTGGTAAATATAACCATACCAATGCGCTGATCCATGTGTCGTATGGCGAAAAAATATTTGTCATACACTGCCTGGTCCTCCCGCAATCTAACAGCTGATGATGATACTGCATTGTGTACCCATTCAAAGTCGTTAAACGGGCATCCGGGGAACCACTGGGCATGTTGACCTTCTTGACCAGCTGCTTGGCGTATTTCAGGTCTGCCCAGCAATCTCTTTATGCGGGCCATAGCTCCGTCGGAAACTAGCCTCTCCTTTCTCATACAAACTTCTTCAGTGAGGCCTGTTTGCTGCTTCGGTGGTCTTTCCCCTGGGAGTGCAGCTGAGGAGGTTGAGGTGAGCGACTGAGTGCAAGGGGCCCACAGCTGTCAACGGGGTTCAGGGCCGAGTGGCGCGCCGGGGCAGTAGCTCGTGGCAATAAGGGCGTCCAGCTTGCACTGCTTGAAGAGGCGGCCGTAGTACAACAGATTAACCGCATGGTTAACGTTAAAATCCGGGCCGCCATCTGCAAGCAGTACAAGGAGTGAACGCCCTTGAGCCACTCCGTCTTCCACCACTACATGGTTGATAAGGTCATTCATGTGTGGCAAGGGTTGTGTGGACTTCTGTTGACTATTGTGGCTTCGGCCCTTGCTGGAATTCTGGATAGGAGAAGAGAGAAGGGGGGAGAGAGACATTTAAAATTCAATTGAATTCAAAAATGAACCAAAAGAAAAATTGAATGACAATCCCAGCCCTGCTGGGCATCCAGCGCATTGTTTATGAGACATCGTGCACCCAATACGCCATGAACACAACATAAATCAGGCCTCCATGATTTAACGGCATGGTGCTGCTGCGCTTATGGTATTATAAACCCTATTGTAGAGTTCGGCTACTACGTTTTGACTAGCAAACAGTCGCTCGCGGAGTAAAATAGTGGAAGCCATGGCTGATGCGTGGACTGAAAAACGGTAAACTTGTGCACTCAATTTTCATTATGACATGTATCTGGTAATTTTTCTTTCCCGAAAATAATGGACAAGAGTGGAAAATTTAAATACAACTAAAAAGCGGAAAGGCTGGAAGTCTGAATTAAACCCCAAAAATATCAACCAAAAACAGTGACCTAAAATATAAAATGCTCAGGTTGAGAAAAAGACTGGCGTAATGGTCCTAGCAGGATCTTTCTCAAAGGTTAGCTGTCTTTATTTATTTCGCGTAAGAGTGAAGCCAAAATTGGATATTCGCCATGTTGTAATGAATACTTACTCATATTGCTCTTGACCAAGTTCATCTTTGGTGACTGGGGACTCCTTAGGTAACATCTGAAGGTAGCCACATGGTACGATGTAATAGCCAGGTGTCGGGAAATCGTGGTCAGCAAGGTTGGGACGATCGGAGGTTGGAAAGAATCTGTTGATCTTTATGAGCCGATCCACAGCCGCTACGTGGTCGCCAAGTAGAATTTTGTTTTTGTTGTCCACGGAGTAAACCATAGCCGACTTGTGTATCTCACTCGTGCCGAATAAAAGTGACTGTTTCTGTTGTCCCGGCGAATGGAGATCCCCTTTTCAGGAATGCGGGCAGATATCAAGCCATGATACCTCTGTGAACTGTGGAATGACTTATTTGGGGGCTCCATTATTCGGGGGCTCCATCCACCTCGCTATTGTCCTACATCCTAAAATAAAGTTGAAAAGAAGAAAGCATTTCTTTTAATATTTCGTGAATGCATTTTGTACTTGTGCAAGGTTTGCGATAATAATGACATGCATATAATGTGCGGTCATAAAATGGAGTCTGCTCGGCATTAACATATCCCAAAATAATTATATTCTACATGCACATCGAAAAAAGATACACTGGATATATGCAATTACATGTAGTAGAGTAGTACATGTATAAGAGAGAATTTGCGTCGGTTGGAAGAAAAATGATTTTTGTTTATCTTGTCCTCAAAATGAAATCACTATGCAGCCAGTCCACTTAGTGACATCTTGCCATTTGCAGTCCTTGGATGATACAAAGTAGGCCTACTATAATACTTTGGTATTTCACAATTGACCGTTTGTATCTTTCTTGATGTTTTTGCCCATGAATCTGCATTTCTTTGACAAAACAAAAGTATATGAAATTATCTTTAATTTTGCATGTGCTACAATTGACAACAGTGAAAGCATTCTATATATTTTTATAAGAAACTTTACGCAAGAGATCATTACCTAGATTGGGCCTTTCTTCTTTCAAATTCAGCAAGTTGTAGAAGAGGTGTTCCCTGATCTGTTGTATGGTGGAACAATAAGTTCCCGTCTCCTCCTGGCGCTTCGCACTTCTGTCTCCGCAACAGAGGGTTGCCCTCGATTTCGATTATTTACCTTGGGACTGCGTTTTACTGTCGTTTTCCGGTTTTTTTCGGACTCTCTAACACCCAGTTAATGTACCCTACATTGCTGTCATGTTCCTCAAGAGGCATCTTGGATGTACGTAAATGAAAAAGCGAGAAGTGAGGCGTTGTTCATGTTCAAAAACGTCTCAGAAAAACTGCCTTCACTTTGAATAACCTTTCTTATCAATGAACAGATAAATGGTGGAAGCTTCAGAAATCAGAAATCTTTTTGATGACCACCACCGGATTTGAACTTGGGGACATGCTGGGTTTAATCCTCTACTCAATACAATGCCCAGTCAGGACGCACTAGTATCAGGGCTTGCAGCACTATTAATAGAATGAACTTTAGCAGGTTTTAACTTGTACTTTAACACAATGCCTTGCCAGAGAGCGAAAGGCTTCAAAAACTTTCAAAAACTATTAAATTAATACAAGATTCAGCCATCGGCAAGCGCTATAATAGGTGCGTTCCCACTAGAAAAAAATCTAAAAGTGGATCGCGGTCCAAAACCGGTCAAAACTGCGCATGCGTAAGTTGTGACCCTGCATGACTGCAACCGGAACCAAATCATACGTAATGCAGAGCCTGAAATTACGTTTGGACATCGGACATTTTCCGAGCACTTTTTGTGTTTGAGCCGAACAAAATCGTGGCATGTGTACATAGACATAAAATCACCCCATAATTCTTTGCGCACGGTAAAACTTTGGTCGTTCAGCTCTGATCAAAGTCGCATGCAAATCATGAGAAGTGGCTGTAGCCGCTACCACCATAGACTTGTGTGTAATATCAAGCCACAGCCAAGTATTTTAGACGCGGCCTTACCACTGAAAACAACGGCAGTATCAAGAATTAGACGTAGGGAGAATTTGATTATGAAAAGCACACGCGGTAGGCTGCATATGCAATGGGATTTTCACAAAATTCTCAATACATGTGACAGATAGAAAGCCACTTGGTCTGTATTTCTGCAGGTCCATTGAGTTCACGTACGTGAAGTTTTCACTCTATTTACACGTACGGCATGAGAGTTTATAGGCCTACATGAACGAAGTTGTTGAAAACTTGTGTTTTTGGAGGGACAGCAAGGCTGTTCTTCTATTAATATTAATAACCATGAGTCGAGATATCGTTTCATCCCATGTTATGAACATCGGGAGCAAAGCGAAGTGTAGACCTACACAGTGACACTGTACAAAATAATTCTTAGATTAATTAATTGATGCATGAAAGACCCATACACTTACGGTAAGTACCGTAAGTAACTTACATGTATGTAATTTTACACTGAACGTAACGTCTAATTTCAGGCTCTGCGTAATGATTGCTTGTGTTATGCTTGTGTTATGCACAGACCGAACTTTCGCACCGAACCATGCACGAGTCATCAGGGAGGCCGGAAGTTTATCTGAGCACATTGCATTGTGGGATGTAACTTACCGATTTTCTCTTTTCGGTTGCGTCCACACACACAGCGCCCGTCAAATAATCGCGCTGTTTCCAAAAAATCACAAGCAGAACTGCGATTTGGATCGTGATTCAAATCGCGGTTTTTAGTGAGCTTTTTGTGTCCACACACGCAATAATTTTCGATTTTTTAATCGTGATTCAAAAATCGAAAAGTGAATCGCACTGTTTCGTTCTAGTGGGAACGCACCTAATATACGTGGGTAGGTGACAGGCATTGTACAAGGGAATTTGTACTGCAGCCATATGGGAAAAATGGGTCTGAGACTGAAAGTCAATGGAAACAAATGGACAAAATTAAGTTTGTAAGCGTGAATCATGTGCATGCAATATACACTGGTATCGTATCATTCCATAGGAGTTAATACACCCTTTCGTTTGGCTCAATGTTTCGATCTCATTCTCAAACAATTCACTCAAGGTGAAAGTGACATTTCTGAACTTTAGTCAAGCATCGCAAATTCGGGTATCATTTCGAGTTTCTCGATCCCAAACTTTTATCTTTGTCTGAACTCAACACATTACGTTCCTGATCCCATGCACACTGTACAACGGCATAATTGCACATGTATCTTAATGTTGAACCAGTCGGGCCAGACACAACGCGTCCATCCCCGTGTGTGTGAGGCGAAGTGGGGCATTCTTCGTGCTCATTAACATAACAACGGAGGAAGCACAATAGGCAAAGTTAATGAGCTGGAGTCTTGTCTGGGCGCCGCACTGCGCCGCGGTTGAGGGAAAAATTGCAGCTTTGAAATTCGCGTCTCCCCTTATACGTGTGGCTGTATGGTCTAACCACATGGACACAGTATTGGGGATTGTATACGGTGAAAACCTTCATTAGTTTAACAATGTAGAGCCGGTATGTCTCAGCATAGCAAACCCAAGGTCACGAATCTCACGATAGCTGCTGTCATGGCTTGCTGCAGCCTTACGTGCAGTTACAAACATGATAGCAAATTTTTTTTTTAAATGTAAGATTTTTCTATTGTCTTTCCGGATTAAAATAACTAATTTTAAGAGTATAAACTATAATTTGAGGTTGAAGAGATGAATTTTATAATGTTCCAAAAATTTGAAGCACTGAAAAACTTCAGCTTTTCATCAAAATAAAAAAAAACTTTAACATTTCATGCGGACGGCCCGCTCGCCCAAAGGCCGGACGGATGGACGGGACAAACGGTACTACAACACAGGCTTCGCTTTGCTTCGCAGCTTGCCAAAAATGGTGGAGGAAGATTCCTGGCTAAATGACTCAATGTAGAGAGGGTATCAATGTTTGTCTAATGGCTTATGTAATGCAGAATCCCATCTCTGTCAGAGAGTAAGATAACTGAATAACAGAAATTCCATCCAATTATATTATGCCACGTTGTTGCGTCAGATGGATCGTTATTTTGCTGAGATGGGGATGGGTCGTGTGGCTGACTGGGGATGGCTATCGGAAGACAAAAGGAGTACCCCTCGAAGGTAGATGCTACAATGCGCTGGCGCTGCACATGCTCCCACTGATTGATAGATATTATGTTCAAATTGTAAGGTCTAAAGCCTCATGACGCTGAAATGGCATCCCCTGTACATTCCTCAAAGACAGAACTTCAACAGGAAAGGGGAGGGGTCTCATTTGGTATTAAAATCCTCACCTGAAGTTGTTGGAGACCCACATGAAGATGTCGTACATGACCTCCCGGCACGCAGGGCTAGGGAGATTGAACACTGCCCTAACGCCCGACAGGAGGTGCAGGATCTGGGCTGGGGTGAGATTGGGGAGCACGGCGTTTACCAGCTTGAAGCAAATAAGCTGGGTACCTTCATCTCTGAGAGAACCAATAATATTTGTCCAATGAAACAAACACAATCAACTCAATTCCAGTGAATATAATTCTAAATAGATTACAAACGACAGCCTAACGAACAAAGATAATTGACTATTGGGGTCACCACCAACAAAGGGCTGGATGGCTCAGTTGGTAGAGCGCCTGTACGGTATTCAGGAGGTGTCCGGTTCGAATCCCGCTCCAGTCAATTGTTCTTTGTTCAATAAATAGATTACAAACAGACTGGAACAAAACTCCATTTCAATCTGGGACACTGCCAACATAGAGCTTAATAGTCCAGTTTGTGGAGCATCGGTACTGTATTACTGAATCTCGCTCCTGTCAATTTTTTCTAACCAGTCATTTGGTCGCATAACTCCCTTTTTTTGCAGTTCCCATCCTTTCTCTGTTACTGTCCCCAAATGAAATACATCAAGATATTCTTGAAGTTTCTTCCCACGCACTACCTAACTCTGGAATTCCCTACCCTCATCCTGTTTTCCTACAGGATATAATCTCTCTCAATTCAAACGTATAATGTTAATAGTTTTCTTGCAAACAGATCTTCCTAATTGCTCCGTTTTTCTCTCTCCTTTCCTTAGCCCTCACCTTTGAGTGGCCCTCTAGTGCCTTGTGTTTGGCAATATTTGTGAAAGAAAAATCATGTTGTATTATGGCCTTTAAATACCTGTGAGTGAGCATCTCCACAATGTAACTCCAGGAATGCATCAGGGATGTCACTGACTCTACTGGCAATCACCTCCAGGCATAGGGTCTTAGGCTGGCCATAGAGTGAGGGTAGCATGAACAGAATCTTGTTGATGAAGCTGGTGGGGAGGGAGACAGGTATATAACAAAAGTTACATTAAATACCGTATAGGACATTCTTTTTTCAGTGGCTGATTCCACAAAGTACTAAGATTAATCTTAGCATTTTATAAATTTTAGGTCATTATTTTGGCTGATGAGCAGCTGAAAAGCTGTCTTTTTTTAACTAACCCAGCAGGGCTTCTCAAAGACCCAGGAAAAACTCTGGCTAACTTAGGATTTTTTCTAACTTTTCAACAAGGATTTGTTTGTCACACTGGTGTCTAATATAAAGTCAAACCTACTTGCAAAAGCAGCATTCCTATGCTGCACAGCAACTTTATCAATGGGGTGCAGTGCCATTCAAATAATTACAAAAAAATAGGTTCAAGACAGATAGCATTCAGCAAATTGAAAAGAGACGCTAACTGCAGTCCTCATCAAAGTTTATCGTTTTCCTTTTATAAGGGATTATTAGCTAAAATGAAGTTTTTTGAATAAGGGCTAGTATTAATATACCATTTATAAAAGAATAAACTGCTGCAAACTGCTCATCAACCAATGTATTGATCTAAAATATATGAAATGCTTGGAGATAGGAGAGCCTGAAATTTCAATCCTAGCAGGACCGTTCTCAACAAAAAGAAAACTAAAAACCATCCCTGGCAGGAAGAATTTGTCGGAATTTGCGACAGAAGGCTACGAAAATCCAAAGAACAGAAATCAAACTTTTCTGGTATGCTTATTATGAAAACTGCTACAAATACACGGAAGACGGCCATGATGAGCATGGCCAAAGAGAAGCCTGGATGGACTGTGTAAAGAGATGACCTGAGAGAGAATTAGGGTTTTGTGGAGAAGGTAGTGTATAATCCTTACTCGCAGCTGGTGTGCTGAATTGCGGAAGATGCGGCTACAACGTGATTGAGTTGTAGGCATTCATGGGTGCCCTTTGGCTGCCAGCCACATCAACCCATATATGATCACGGAACACAGCTTGAGATTGAAAGTGTTTGATATACGGAAGAAGAGGAGGATGTTGCGACTTACTTGTCGGCAAATTCTGGATAGTGCAGATGCAGCTTGTGAACCCACGTCACAAAGACGTTGGGCTTGGAGGCGCTGAGCTGAGAAAGCTCTTGACACACAAAAGAATGCAAGGAACCGTCCGTCACCTGATGAAAGAAAGAGAAAGAAATGCATTTCATTGCAAGACCGACTTGAAAATGGAGATAATAATCATCTGTTTATTATCATGAAACATGGGCGTTGCTTTACAGGATAAATTTTGTGCAGCATCAAGTGCAATTCAGAGCACTTAATGCTGTTACTAGTTTGGTGATGATAAACGCCCATCCAGCGGCTCCCAAGGTTGCGGATAGGGGAATGGCCTCTAGATATGGAGGTTAACTGTGAATAACCAATAAGCAGTGCCGGACAAAATCCCAGGCTGCACTTTGGCAAGGCAGAGTACCTGGCTAGCCACCCGAGCAGGGTTACGCAGAAGACATTGGGATGCAGGATGTTGGATGAGTAATACAAGGCAGCTTCAAGTTTGTTTTTTTAATCCCTGGCTTGTTTACTTGGTGGTATGGCGAACTAAACAGCATTTCAGCTGTTTTTCCTCGGCAAAGCACAACTGTTCCAGTAAGGAATACTGCTCCATCTTGTAGGAGAAGCGCCCGCAAGTGCTAAATAGCCTTTGAAAGCATTGACACATTATCTTCACTATCAATCATGCTGCATCGCTCGTCGCGCGGAATGCCAAGGAGCGCGTCCTGCTAATCCTCAGGTTGCAGTAAAAAAAATCAGCTACTGAGGATGTAGATATTTCACCATCGACGTCTACAAATGGGAAACTCCCCCCCACCTGTTGTGGGTTGGGTCTACTAGTTCATACCTACCCCAGACGGTTACTACAATATGCATATTCCCCTGCGCGTATTTGCTACTTCGCTGGAAAGACTTGATCAACCGTGGCGCACCCTGACCTCCCACAATGCCTACCGCCATAGCCGCCATGATCGTCCTTCTTTTCGAAGTTAAACACCTCGAGGCAAAGAGTGGGGAGGACGGGCGGGACGTCCGGTGGCTCGAAGGAGGGGGACTGGTTCTTGGTGGGAAGCCGATGGTCGGGATGAGTCGAAAGCCATGTGGCTCCCAGCGGATGTGGTCCCCAGCTATGGATAGGGCCTTGATGTCACAGGTCCTCATAGCCGTAACCACTGTCAGGAGAGAGGCGAGCCTGCATGGAGTTACAGGTTGGATGTACAGGTTCCAGGACGGGATTGGCTGTCTGTTGGGAGGCCGTTCTATGTCCTATGTGAGGTGGCGAGGAGCCTCGTTGGTCGATATGGGTGAGCCATCCTCAAGGCCCTCAGGTATGGCAGCCAGTGCAGATCTGTGGTTGCAGAGTGTCGAAGCCTGCAGTCCAGTGTGGAACAAGTGCGTGAGGAAAGGTCACTACCACTGTTACAGGTGCTTCAGTTGGGTAGAGAGCATGGTCGTTGTAAGCATGAAGCGCAGAGGCCTCATCCGCTATCGTGTATCTTCCCGGTTGACAGGTGTCGTCCCCATGCAGCCGTGGCGGCAGTGTCGTCAGAAGACCAGCCGAGGAGAGAATCGTTGGACAGCATCCAGCATGTTAGGTTGAGACCTCCGGATGCTGGGAACAGAATCCCTGACTGACCGAGGTTGATGGAGGGTTGTCCGGTCTGGGAGCATGATCAGTAGCACAACGGCCGGCCCGGCTGGTCTGGGAGCATGATCAGTGTTAGCACAAGAAGTCTGGCCAGTCTGAAGAACCCGAATCACACCCGTTCTGGCGTGGCCAGCGTGAGGGCGATAGGAGAACGCAGCATCGTTTCTGTTCCAGTTGTGGAGAACGTGCGCGGTATCAGGGAGATCAAAGGGAGGGCAAGGAGGGCCGCACCACAGATCTGTTGGGCATCCGTTGCCCATGAACGAATGTGAGGGTGCCCGGTGTAGAACGTCGGTAGTTGGACGTTGACAGGTCAACGTGGCATCTCTAGTCGTAGAAAGAGCGTCCTAGTGATGTCTGAGTGGAAAGTCCATTCTGGATTCATCAACCCTCAGGAGAGTGCATCCGCAGTCTCGTGGTCCTGGCCGGCAATGTGGATGGCTTGTAGGTGTAGGTTGTCCTTGGTCCACTGTAGGATCCGCCAGGTCAAGACACACATCTATGGGGAGCACGTGGCTCATTGGTGGTCGATGTGCTGTTGAGTCATTGGAGCAGACCAGTGCTCGTCTTCACTTGACGTGTCCGCGGAAGTGTCGCCGGGCGTCGAAGACGCAAGGGATGTGCGTGTGAAGCCAATCCTAGTCTTGCCGGGTGGTAATTCTGGTGACGGGGGGCGGCGTGACCCGCCCGCTGCTAACAATAGCGGGGAATGGGACACCTATCCCCGTATTCTGTTGGTCGGCAAAACATCACACGTTGTGTAAGCCGATGTACAGTAGGTACAAGTACACTCCGCAGCACATTGTGCTACGCGTGTTTGTATTCACCCTAGCCACACAGCCAATCATTGTTCGGTGAAGAAAGGGTTGTTGAGCGGTCTCGCTGTGTATGAGCACCTGCAGCATTCCACTCTCAATGGCCCAGGGCCAAGCAGATGTGAAAGGGCGTCCCTCTGACGTCCGCAATCATGTTCTGTAGGGCTGGAATGGTTTCCCGCCCGGGTAGGGCCAGACAATTGGCGGGGCCGGGAACGAAATTGGACTGAAAAGCAATACAATTATGGGAAATTTGGTCACAAAAATCCTGGCAAATCACACCCCTGCATTAAACATTGCTCCTACCCACTGACGTCTGAGGCTTGTTCCTTGGCACGGTAGTCCCGGTATTCTCAGCCGGCCCGGACCTCCGATCAACGGCACATAACACGGAGCCTGTAAAAGGAGCATGTTATGCCGGAGCCGTTCAGGCGGTATCCTTCATCGCCTCTGGTAGCGAGCGATCTCCCTACGCTCTGGTAGCGACCGTGGTATCGAGCTACCCCGGCCATAGGCCTCTTCGGGTCTGATAGACACATAGCCGTCAAGGCATGCCTAGTATCTAACCGCCCGGACTTCCCTCGGACTGGTAGTAGTACCAGCAAGCCCGGAATGAGGGGACAACACCCACTCAGCCATTCCGTTTTTTGCAGTACCGCAAGCGGGGAATGAGGGGTCATCGCCCATACACTCATCCATCCCCCTAACTTGCGTTAGGCCTTTCATCGTAACGTACACAGAGCCGGTTGTGTACACCCGGCATCTACTTGGGAGATAAAGTACCTGTAGGATGCACAGAAAAAGAGAGAGAAAAATACCAAAGAAATGCACAGAAAGGGATTCTGTTACAAAATTTATTTGTGAAATAACCACAAGGGAAACTGACTGAGTAATTTTAAGTCATTGAAAAGTGAACAAAGAAAAATTGACTGGAGCGGGATTCGAACCGGCGACCTCCTGAATACCGTACAGGCGCTCAAAGAGGATACGGCTCCAGTCAATTTTTCTTTGTTCACTTTTCAATGACTTAAAATTACTCAGTCAGTTTCCCTTGTGGTTATTTCAGGAATATATTAATTAAAAAGCCGTATCCTCTTTGAGTGATCCCCCATGTGCCGTTCCCAGGTTGCAGCATTGTTGCGTGTATCATTGAAACGATCCCTGGGGTGTGGCGGTGTGTGCGTGGTTTCATGGCTTCTGACTGCCAAACGAACAAAGATAGTTGACTATTGGGGTCACCACCAACATAGGGCTGGATGGCTCAGTTGGTAGAGCGCCTGTACGGTATTCAGGAGGTCGCCGGTTCGAATCCCACTCCAGTCAATTTTTCTTTGTTCACTTTTCAATGACTTAAAATTTATTTGTAACGGATAATCAAGATAAAGGTTATATCTACGATACGAAGAAGTGATCAAGTCCAAAAAGCTTATCTAAGGTGTAGCGGGGAAACGGAACTCGAAAATCGAGAGAGCCCCAAGGGGCACGTCCGTTTCGTAGCGGCGCTGAGAAAAGAAGGACGATCATGGCGGCTATGGCGGTACGCATTGTGGGAGGTCAGGGTGCACCGAGGTTGATCAAGTCTTTTTAGCGAAGAAGCAAATAGCCGCAGGGGAATTTGCATATCGTAGTAACCGTCTGGGGTGGGTTGAATGCAGTAGACAACAAATACTAAGTGTATTTAAAGGAAAGAAAAATGTCACCATATCATCCTTTAATGTACGAACACTCGAAGGTACAAGGTTGCATGAACTTGTAGCCTCTGCTGAAATGCTAAAAAAATTACATCATCTGTATTCAGGAACATCGCTTTGTACATGAAGAGTTACAGGTAAAAGAGCATGAAGTGGGCAAAAACTGGAAACTAATCACATAATCAGCCTGGAAAAGCAGTATGAATGCAGCCATCGGAGGAATGCTTCTAAGCCCAGATGCCTATAAAGCTCTTAACTCAATAGAAAGTGTCTTCCCAAGAATATTAGTAGCAACTTTCAACAGAAACCCTCAGAGAACAGTTATATGCTGTTATAGTCCTACAAATGTTCAGGAAGAAGTAAAAGTGGATAATTTCTACGAGGAACTTTCATCAGTCACTCGACAGACACCAAAACACAACATACTGGTAATTGGGGGTGACTTCAATGCCCATCTTGGACAAGATGAAAGCTATAAATTTGCTTACCATCAGACATCTAACAGAAACGGTATCCACCTGAGAAACTTCTTGAGAGAACAAAATCTGCTGCCTCTACATACCCACTTTCAGAAACGTACAGGACAAAGATGGACCTACACTGCACCCAATAAAGCAAAAACGCAACTGGACTATGTTATCATCAATAGAAAATGGAAGAACGGTGCAAATGACTGCAGAGCATACATCACCTTTGAAGAAGTAAGATCTGATCACTGCGTAGTCTCTGCCAAGATACGATTGAGTTTAAGAGCAAATAAGAATCAAACCTCTCAAAAGACTCAAATGCAGCAAACTCCTTTTCACTAAAACTTAAAAACAGATTTGCAGCTCTACAACAAGAAAACCTGGAGAACTCACCAAACAGCACATACCACAACTTTGTGTTGTCCTATGAAGAAGCAGCAAAAGAAACTCTGCCACTCAAGGAGAAAGTCAAGAAAAGAGTCCCCTTGGAAAATCAGGAGATAACTGAAAGAAGGAAAGAACTTCACAGAATGGCCGAAATTAAGAATTCAGAGCCAACCACAGATAATATTAGCAAACTCAACTCAGCTAGAGATGCACTCACCGCAGAATATGAGAAAGAACAGAAAAACTATGTTCAGAAAAAGATCAATGAAATTGCAAATTCTACAGCAAGCCAGAAGAGCTCCCAAGCATGGAAAGCCGTAAATGAGATAAGTGGTAGAAAATCGACCAATAGAGGCAAACTGAGAGCCTCATGTCAAGAGGAAAGACTGAAACTATGGAAGCAACACTTCGAGAATCTCCTAGGAAAACCACCCGCTGTAAAAGAGTCTGTAATAACACCACTATAACAATGAACTTGGTATAAAGAAAGGAGCCTTTACAATAGATGAGCTACGTACAGCACTGAAGAACACCCAGAATGGGAAAGCATGTAGATTAGACAACATCCCCGCAGAAGTATGGAAGCTAGAGAATTGCAGTGGCATTCTTCTTCAGCTATGCAATGCTGTGTACTCTGGAAGCCCTATAGAAAAATGGAGACAAGGATGTCTGTTGCCATTCCCAAAGAAAGGGGATCTTGGATGTAGTAATATGTAAATGTACTAATAATAATAATAATAAACCACTTTTATATAGCGCAAATCACAATCAAACATGTCTCTAAGCGCTTGTAAGAAAGAGAAGAAAGAAATAAGTAAACATGGACATCTAGAAGATTCACATAAACACAGTCAAAAATATCAGAATAAACCAAAACAATCAATTTAAGAATAGATGTGTTTTAAGGAGCGCCTTAAACTGTTCAATAGTACCAGCTTGCTTGATGTTCTCTGGAATAGTGTTCCAGAGTTGTGCTGTTGCTGCTGAAAAAGCTCTACACCCATATGATTTTGTTGAAGTTTGAGGGCACACCAATTGAGACTTGGATGAGGACCGGAGGTTTCTTGTAGGATTGTATTGTTGAACCAATGAACGAAGATAAATTGGACCTAACCCTTGCAAACTTAAAAATGTAAGCCTACTAGCCTACAAAGGTCAAAGATCATATTAATAAATGCTTCCTAGCAACTCATATCATCCACACATGCCTGTGCCTGTCCAACTTCTTTACTGCCTTTTCACTAACACAACATGGTGGCAGCGGTGGTAAAGGATCGACACTCCATCTAGACATCACCAGGACTGTCAACAGGTGTCCAGTGCCTCGGACATTGCCCGTTTCGCGGCAGAAATTCCGACGAATTTCGATCATCCGACATCGACAGGACAGCCATTACGCGCTGCAGTATACAGCGTACATGTATTGTACACGCATGTAATACACGCACAACCAGTGTGCATTGCCATGCGCCGAGACAGTGGACGTTCCCACGGAGGATTTGAGCACAGATCGCTTTGCAACAACACGATAGTTCGCACCATCGACAAACTTCTGTTGAGCTGAGCCAGTCTCCAGGTCCATGAAGCGTTGTTCGAACACACTACCTGAGCTGTGATCGTCTGAATACCCATGCATGGATTGCCTTCGCTGGATCCGTCGGCAAAATCCCGTACGGACACCTGATCTCCGGCCATTCACCAGCGTTGCGTCTAATTCGTGAAAACTGTCCCCAGCGACGACAGCACGCCAAGACAGCTGCCCCTCCCGACCTACAGCCCGGACCATTGCTCCAAAGCAGCAACGGGGTATTGAAAAGCTGTTATCCTTGTCTCCAACTGTTCTCCACCGCCCTGATCTCTGACACCGAGTGACAGCAAGCATCATACTGCTATCATCACCAGGTGAGCTAAACTTCCCAGTATCGCAACGGTGGCCTACCGAGTTACCTGCTCCGTCACTGCAGAAATCAAAACAGTGTAAGTTTTCAGTTAATTTGAGCCTACCCTTATTATTATCTTGAACATTTATCACATTAGTGTTTGGGCCTAATTGCATTCTTGTGTGAAATTTTCTACACTGTGATATTGTTATTGTGCTATATTGTAGACCAACTTGTGTACACATAACAACGTACCGTATCTATTGCTAGAATTTTAAGCAACAGCAATCTTTATTGTTGCCACCGCATCACGCAAAACCTACCCAGCAAACGTGTGCTGAACCAAAACAACTGGGCAAAATGGCCAAGTTCCCAGAGATGAACTGGCAAGCACAAGACTTGTCAGAGGAGTTCAAACTCTTTAAACAGTGTGTGATTTTGTGTATTCAAGATGGCGACATCAGCCAGCCTGAAAAGCAGGCCATAAAGATAAAGATTGCTGTGGGTACTGAAGGTTTAAGGCGACTCAATGCATCAGGCCTCTCTGAAGATGACCAAAATAAGCCAGACCGGCTATGGTCAATTTTCGAAGATCAGCTGAAAATTAGCGGAAATTTTCACATCCTCAGGCTTGAGCTTATGCGCTACAAGCAGAAACAAAATGAAACTTTGGAAATAGTTTTAAAATAGGTGTAGAGAAAAGGCAAGTCATTGCATGTTCTCGCTTGAAGAGCTCAATGAAAGAGTTGTAGAACTTGTGATTGCTTCCACACCACTTGACACATTTCGTCACATCCTTCTTGAAAAACCAAGTGGGTATACCATAAACGAAATGGTTGTAGAAGGGCGCCGCCATGAAGCCGTAGCCGCCAGCACGCAATGCTTGCAAACGCTTGTGAATAACACCACTATTAGTGGTGTTATTCACTCAGTACTCAGTACTCAGTACTCAGTACTCAGCCACTGCCCAGCAAGCGGTAGACGCGATCAATTCTTTCGCGCCCCACATGCGGTAACTGTGGCCTCTCGCATCAGCCTCGCAAGTGCCCTGCATTCTTTGACACATGCAAAGCCTGCGGCAGCAAAGGTCACTGGGCAAAATACTGCAGGAAAACCAAAGTGCAGCGGCGAGGGCACTCATCAAACAAATCGCCTGGCAGATGCCGCGACCAATCGCGTAGCTCATCCCGAAAGCATAACAATCGCAGTTGTGCCCCTTAACGCAGTGGTTCCAAGGGACGCAACCTCAACCGTGCCAATGAAGAACAAGACTACCTGGATGAGCAACCCAAAGCTGAAGCGTCTCCCAAAATGTTCAACTCCATCAACTTATCTGTCTCGAATTTGTGCACAGCAGCGGAGCACCGTGGAGGACCAACGTGGTCTGCCCAAATCGTCTTGGACAACACTACCTCCACATCAAGGTGGACACAGGAGCTAGTGCAAACACACAACCAGTTCGCACGATGTGCCAAATCTACGGAGAAAAATGGAGAAGCCAAATTGCCCCCACTTCTACTAAGTTAAGGCATACAACGGCTCCGAGATCACTTGTCATGGCCAAATACACATCATGTGCAGGTACAAGCAGTCTGACTGGCATCGTGAAAATTTCTTCGTTGTCGACGTACCTGGTCCAGCCATTGCAGGTCTCCCCACAAGCCAGACCTTGCATCTGGTGACAATCCACACGATTAACCATGGCCAACAGTCTTCAGTTGTGCCAGGGCCCATTGTGGAACCACATGGCAACTCTATTGCCCGAGTGAGAGACATCCAAGATCTCAAGGAGCGGTACCCGAACCAGTTTGATGGCTTAGGTGACTTTAAGACGCCTGCTCGCCTACACCTCAAGCCAGACGCTGAGCCACACATAGATCCACCACAGAAATGCAGTGTACACGTCAAACCCAAATTGGAAGCTGAGCTGAACAACATGGAAAAAAATGGGGCCATCCGCAAAGTCTCAAAACACACAGATTGGTGCAGCTCCATCTCGACACCCGTGAAGAAGGACGGCTCCCTCAGAGTGTGTTTGGACCCCAAGCGGTTAAACGACAATCTAAAACGATGTCCACACAAGATACCCACACTTGAGGAATTGAACCCGGAATTTGCGCAGGCAAAGTTTTTCTCCAAACTGGATGCCAAGTCAGGATACTGGTCTGTTCATCTTGCAGAAGACTCCCAGGAACTGGGAAACATTCCAAACACCCTTTGGCTGCTACTGCTTTCGTCGTCTACCATTTGGCTTATCCGTCAGCCAGGACATATTTCAGCAACACATGGATCGCATCACAAGCCAAGTGCCCGGATGTGTAGGCATCGCGGATGACGTGGCAGTTTTCGGTCGCACCGAACAGGAGCATGATGAACACCTCATCGCCCTGATGCAAATCGCTCAGCGAGAAGGCCTAGTATTCAATAGCACCAAATGTGAGATAAAGGTCAAGCAGATACACTTCTTTGGCTCCATCTACTCTGCTGATGATGGCATCCGTCCTGATCCAGACAGAGTCACGGGCATCCACGCTATGCCCACTCCACAGGACAAAGATAACCTCCAACAGTTCCTTGGCATAGTGAACTTCGTCTCACCGTACATACCAAAATGTGCAGACAAGGCTGCTCCCCTGAGAGAACTTCTCCGGAAGGAAGTACCATTCCTCTGGCAGGACGACCATGAAGCATCCTTCTTAGCTCTGAAGCATTCGATCTCTCGACAGTCATGCCTGAGCTTCTACAACCCAAAGATCGAGACTGTCCTTGAGGTTGACGCATCTTAACGAGGACTGGGAGCATGCCTCACCCAAGCAGGAAAACTCATCGCATTTGCCTCAAAGAGCTTGTCCCACTCTCAGAGCACGTACTCCAACATCGAGAGGGAAGCTCTGTTGGTTGTATTCGGCATTACAAAGTTTCACATCTACCTGTTTGGATGCAGATTCATTGTCTCCACTGACCATAAACCTCTGGTCACGATCTGGCGCAAACCTCTTGCAAGTGCACCACCACGCTTGCAACGCCTCCTCATCAAGCTGCAAGGTTATGACTTTGACATAGTCTACAAGCCAGGTTCGACGATGGTGATTGAAGACGCCCTCAGTATAAACTACCCAACCCTTCCAAGCTGGATGATGTACCACTTGATGAAACAGTCGCTGAGGTACACTCAGATGGGCATCCGATCTTCCAACAGATCGATCTCATCCACTTCGGACGAGCCAGACAAGACGCGTTCCAGCAGGAGACAACCCGAGATCCAGTGCTCTCGGAACTACAGCGAGTAATCTACTCGGGATGGCCAGAGTCCATCAAAAACCTTCCGCGTGACCTACGATCCTATTGGTCCTACCGGAAGGGAACTTGGACTATCATGTGGAGTACTCTTCAAAGGACGACAAGTCCTGATCCCTGAGTCCATGCGTGAAGGCATTCTGACAGATCTTCACGTAGGCCATCTAGGCATCGAAAAGTCTAGACGTCTCGCACGCGACTCAGTCTTCTGGCCGAAGATAAACGACCACATACACCAGATGGTCTATTCCTGCAAAACTTGCCAGGAAAATCAGCCCCGTCAACAAAAAGAACCACACAAAGTCCCAACTGTACCATGGGACTAAATTCGGCACAGATCTCTTCATGTTTCCCAACGAGACATACTTGCTCATTGTGGACTATCACTCTAAGTTCCCGGTTGTCCGCAAACTATCAGGAATCACCAGTGCAGATGTTGCACGTGAAACAGCGGAAATCTTCAGCCTACTAGGAGTACCTAAAGAGATCATCTCAGACAACGGTCCACAGTATGTTTGCCAAGCATACAGAGCTATGTGTTCCAAATGGTCAGTCACCCAGACAACCTCTTCCCCTCGCTATCCACGTTCAAATGGATTGGCAGAACGAACGTTCGTAAAGTAAAATCTGTCATGACGAAGTGCCACAAGTCAGGCCAGGATGTTGCGCAAGCACCTCTCAACCTCAGAACAGCACCCATTGACTCTCATCTTCCCTCACCTCCTGAAATTCTGCTTGGACGACCCATCCGAACAACACTCCCCAGCAACAACCCTCTTGGACCCATCCAGGAGCAACAGCAGATCCATGATCGCCTGGAGGACCGCAGTCGGAAGATGAAGTCAGACCATGATCAGCGTGCCGGCCCAGTGCTCCCACCCCTATACGTTGGACAGCCAGTACGCATCCTTGACCCAGTGAAATCCACATGGACCCCCGGCACAGTCACCAGGATCTGTGATGAACCATGGTCATACGAGGTTGCGAATTGCTTGCAACTCGGTCTGCGAACCAACCAAACACCAATCCTACACAGGCTGCCAAGCGTGTCCGCTTCGATGAACGCCCTCCTCATGTATTGTTTGTGCCTCCGCACATGTCGCAAGCAGCTGACACAAGCAAGCAAGGGCGTCCACGGCAAAGCCAAAAGCCAAAAGCACAGCGCATGCCTCCGCAGCGGCATAGCAAAACCACTATATCTGGTCGCACATCACGAGTGCCAGGGAGATACATCAATGATTAATAGCTCAAAGAAACTTAAAAAGATGTGATTTTGTTCATGTTCTCAGAAAAACTGAATCAAGCTGAACTGGCAAGCACAAGACTTGTCAGAGGAGTTAAAACTCTTTATTAAACAGTGTGTGATTTTGTGTATTCAAGATGGCGACATCAGCCAGCCTGAAAAGCAGGCCATTAAGATAAAGATTGCTGTGGGTACTGAAGGTTAAAGGCGACTCAATGCATCAGGCCTCTCTGAAGACGACCAAAATAAGCCAGATCATGGTAAACTTTCAAAGATCAGCTGAAAATTAGTGTAAATTTTCGCATCCACAGGCTTGAGTTTATGCGCTACAAGCAGAAACGAAACCTTAGACGAGTTTACAAATAGGTGTAGAGAAAAGGCAAGTCATTTCATATTCTCGCTTGAAGAGCTCAATGAAAGAGTTGTAGAACTTGTGATTGCTTCCACACCACTTGACACATTTCGTCACATCCTTTTTGAAAAACTAAGTGGGTATACCATAAACGAAATGCTTGTAGAAGGGCGCCGCCATAAAGCCGTAGACGCCAGCACGCAATGCTTGCAAACGCTTGCGAATGACACCACTAAGTCAAATGCTCAGTACTCAGCCCCTGCCCAGCAAGCGGTAGACGCGATCAATTCTTCGCGCCGCACATGCGGTAACTGTGGCCTCTCGCATCAGCCTCGCAAGTGCCCTGCATTCTTTGACACATGCAAAGCCTGCGGCAGCAAAGGTCACTGGGCAAAATACTGCAGGAAAACCAAAGCGCAGCGGCGAGGGCGCTCATCAAACAAATCGCCTGGCAGACGCCGCGACCAATCGCGTAGCTCTATCTGGAAAGCGTAACAATCGCAGTCGTGCCCCTAAACGCAGTGGTTCCAAGGGACGCAACCTCAACCGTGCCAACGAAGAACAAGACTACCTGGATGAGCAACCCAAAGCGGAAGCGTCTCCTGAAATGTTCAACTCCATCACCTTATCTGTCTCGGATTTGTGCACAGCAGCGGAGCACCGTCGAGAACCAACTGAGGCACTCACTACACTGAACGTGGTCTGCCCAAATCGTCTTGGGCAACACTACCTCCACATCAAGGTGGACACAGGAGCTAGTGCAAACACACAACCAGTTCGCACGATGTACCAAATCTACGGAGACGAATGGAGAAGCCAACTTGCCCCCACTTCTACTATTAAAGTAAAGGGCATACAACGGCTCCGAGATCACTTGTTATGGCCAAATACACATCATGTGCAGGTACAAGCAGTCTGACTGGCATCACGAAAAGTTCTTCGTTGTCGACGTACCTGGTCCAGCCATTGCAGGTCTCCCCACAAGCCAGACCTTGCATCTGGTGACAATCCACACGATTAACCATGGCCAACAGTCTCCAGTTGCGCCAGGGCCCATTGTGGAACCACATGGCAACTCTATTGCCCGAGTGAGAGACATCCAAGATCTCAAGGAGCGGTACCCAAACCCAGTGCTCTCGGAACTACAGCGAGTAATCTACTCGGGGTGGCCAGAGTCCATCAAAAACATTCAAGCTGAATGTTGAAAAACACTGTTTTATGATGTGATGCTATTTTGTGTTACCCATCACACTTCCTTAAGTTAAGTGTTAAGAACTGTTTTGCCAGTTTGTTTTATTTCTTGTTGGTGTTGCAGAAAAACAGAGACAAACCTGGACTTTTCATAACAGGGGTATCCAACTTTTTTCCAAAACCAGGGGGGGGGGATGTAGTGATATGTAAATGTACTAGCCTACAAAGGTCAAAGGTCATATTAATAAATGCTTCCTAGCAACTCATATCATCCACACATGCCTGTGCCTGTCCAACTTCTTTACTGCCTTTTCACTAACACAACACTCTATACCCGAAACCCCCCTCCTCCCACTCTAGTCTCTATAGGTCCTCACCTCATCTTGGCTAGGGTCACCTAGGTGCCTGTTTGTTTCACACACAGGATCCAATATTTTGGGATCCACCTCCTATGCAGGGTACGCTAAAATGGGATCCGGATCCGCAGGATTCGTCAAACAGGCCCTATACCCAAACCAACTTCCCGCCATCCACATCTGAACGCACACACTTCCAGAATCCTAACTTCACGCTCCATCGCATCCGGTTTCCTTTATAACCCACTAACTTCCCGCTTCACGGCACACACTCTCCTGAGGACGACCAGAGTACACTGGCCGGAACGTCAAGATCAACTTATCACCAGTTCTTTTCAGAACCACACATCTATAAAGAAATTATACATGGTGTCTCCGCAAACCTTTCCTTATTACGTGACTTCCACCATGCAAAGCTTCAAATTCGGCAAAGTGATACTTGTTAACATTCATAAAAACTGGTCTGAACAACATTGGAAGAATAATGACTTGTCCAGTGAATAATCAACGTGATTTAAATCAAACAACCCTGATAAGAAAAGACCGACAGTTGCATCAAGGCTGTGCTTCTGCCTCAACTGTGCTGGGGAATGGTTAGCCTACTATCATGACTATACATGTATGTAGTCATGTTCTTGTGTACATTATGTACACTGTATACGCTGGGAAGGGAAGTTTATAGTCAACCAATCTCATTGATGTTCGAGACTGGAGCAAACAAAACAAAAACCGAAGAACTATCATGCCTACGTGCAGAACCTCAAAGACAGAATGCAAAGAGTTCACATCCTAGTCAGAGAATACATTGGGGATGCACAGAGGTACCAAAAAGAAATTATGACCTAAAACAAAATTACGGTTTCTACGAGTGCGGAGACATTGTCTACAAACTGAACAAGTCCTCAAAAGTTGGTCAGTCACACAAATTGAAACCCATTTGAATCGGACCACTTTTGGTCGTAAAACCTCTGTCCCCAGTGTACGTTATTATTTGGTCAGGAACCAAAAGAAGAGCATGGTCATTCACCACGATCTCTTAAAAAGATGCGAAAATCGTGAAATCCCATTTTGGTTGCGGCGGTTACGCAACAGAATTCTTGGTCGCAATGGATTGGAAGGGGATGTTATAGTTGACAAAGATGACTTAGGCGACACTCTTTTCTCCATCCCAGCAGACGTGTGAAAAGAGTGTAGTGAGACTGAGAGTGATAATTAATCCCAAAGAAATGCCTGATAAAATTGTTCAGCCCAAGAGAACCACCAGGAAAGGTAGGGAAATTAAGCTCCTGGAACGATAGAGGGAAGAGCTCTAATTAAGCTTAAAAGTGTAAAATAAGCTTAAATGTATTAAGAATTAAATCCTCCAAAAAAAGCTTTTAAAGCGTTATAGATTTGGCAAACGGCCGACCCTTGTTCACTTATACCAAATATGAACTGTAAACACCATTTAATAACCCAGTTTGACATGGACGACGAGGCATATTTCATCCTGGACTACAGTGAAGAGGGCTTCGGTGTGCCAAGTGAATCGGCGCCTCCAGAAATAGCCGCAGGGACAGGGAGACCAGCACATCCATCTCCCCAGAGGCCCAACAAAGAACCACCTCCCACATACTCCCTTATTAGTCCGGGAGCCCAGCAGGATTTAATCATAATTTCGAGAGCAAAAGGTTTGAAGTGTGGGATATGTAGGGCTGACTTAGGCAAGTACAAAAAGTGATTTCTTAAGTTGCGTGAGTGGTGCGTTGGGAGGGGGCAGCCCCTTAAAGTCACCCAAAAATTCACTTTAATCATAATCTCGAGTGCAAGCATGAAACAAGTGTCAGAATGTTCCTTACACTACCCTGAATCCAAAAATACCTCTTAAAGCCCAACTCAAAAGGTCGGAATGGTATTTTGAGTTTTTGTATTTTCTGGTAGGATATGGACTCAGGAATACACAGATGTTCACTTTTGACAAGTATTCCACTGGATACACTCTTTAGAGGAGTTTTCATTCTCCCCCCACTTTGCCGGAAATCTGAGAAGCGCGAGGAGTGAGTTTGTAAACACGATGTCGTCATTCTGGGACTTGCTACATTCACAATGGTATGGTGCTCCATTTGTGCCATCAACGTGTCGCATTTGTTTGTTTGCTTTTTTTTTGTTTTTATGGCGTCCCATTTACAATACATGTAATACAATACAAATTGATACAAGTAATAAACTGCTGGAAACTGCTCATCGGCAAAAAAAAAATGCGACGCCAAAAAACAAATGTGACGGCAAAAAAATGCGACGCGTTGACGGCACAAATAGAACACCAGACCAGTGTGAATGTTGGAAGTCCCAGAATGACGTCATCATGTTTACAAACTCACTCCTCGCGCTTTTTGGATTTTGGGCAATTTGAGGGGCGAATGAAAACTCCTCTAAAGAGTGTTTCCAGTGGAATACTTGTCAAAAAAGTACTTTTGTGTATTCCTGAGTCCATATCCTGCCTGAAAAAACAAAAACTCAAAATACCATTCCGACCTTTTGAGTTGGGCTTTAAGAAAATCTGAAGTGGTGCTTTCCCTACTTAAGAAAGGGTCAAAGGGACAAAGGTCAAAGGTCATTCCATTAGATTACATTATAAGTGCGATACGGTATGTATTCCCGTGGGATTTGTTGGCTAATTTATGATTTTTTTCTCAGTTTTGGGGTCTGCAGGGTTACAAACAATCATTTTTGATGGGGTTCGAAATGTTAAGTGGCCTCCTCCTCATTTGAGGGTGTGTCCTATTTAGCCCCGCCCCCAAATATTTAGTCCGCGCCAATTAATGACCTATTTTGATGATTGTAGGGTTGTTTTGTGAGTTTGTATAATATAATGTATGGTTAATTACACCTTTAAAGCACCAGAGATCTGTTTTTGTGACTGTCAGTTCAGCAGATGGGGGTTATTATCATCTCCCCCCTCCCCTCCCTGATATTATGGTAGGGCCCTGTATGGTATGTACAACGAAAAAAGTTCCCTTTTGCGAAAGTTGTTGTTGCTGTATTAGAGGAATAAGAACAAGATTCTCCTACCACTGATGAGGAGGAGTTGACAGGGATCTAGCCCCTCAAACCAGTTGCATCGGGTTGATGGGACACGTTAGCCTTCATGGCCTTGTTAGGCTGCTCATCAAATTCTAGGAGAAGGAACTCTCTGATTTAAAACCTCCGCTGTCTGGCGGCAACATCTACTCTTGTAAAGGGCTTCAGGAGTGAACCTCGAGGGAAATCCAGAGTTGGAGCCCCTAAGGCGGTTGAATGGCATACATTGTCAACTTCTAGCAACTCCTGCATCCTAGCTGGTCCGTCCCCAGCCATCTAGACTTTGTCTTGACACTGGAACCGGCGTATCAGGTCGAGAGAGTCAGGCTGATCCCAAATCATGCGAAAGTCATGACCACCTTTTCAACAAACTAGATGTTATGATCATCTTCGATCACGAAGGGTGAACAAGAACATTTTCTCCATGGTTAGCCATTTCAAAACTATAGAAGTGTGGGAAATTAAAAACCACCTCCGGTGGTGGGCACATGGAAAATAACCAAGAAGAAGAGTGGCACATTTGGGGTCTTAGACATTTTATGTATCATCTCAACTGTTTTGAAGATTACTTTGTTTATAGAGTTAGGGGGTCTCGCCTTGCAAAAACAGCCCATACATTTTTAAGTT